>CM038674.1:416915749-418115749 GCA_021605145.1 Aegilops bicornis
TTCCCCTTTCAAAAAAAACTTCATCTAGATTTCTTTCTGCTTTTCTCTGCATTTTCTGCATCTAATTCCTTGCATATCTTTCAGTTAATTCCTTGCAAATCTTTGTGAGATCTTACTAGTCTAGTGAGCTGAGGTGACAAGTGTTCTCTCTGCGATGAACTCGGTTACACCAATTTGTTATTTTTGTACCAACCGAATCTTTTCGGTACGACCGAAGCATACCACTCGGTGCCACCGATTTCATAACAGGAAAAACTCTTTGCCACATATTCTGTCTGATCCAGCTCCACTCAATGAATCTTGTCCTCTACAAGCATCACATTTTCATCATTGCTTTGTTCTGTGTCTCAAGGACCAAACCCATTCGACAGACTCCAGAAGACCCTTCTTGGAAATTGATGTCAAAGGGGGAGAGAAAGAACATCAAAGCTTATCATTTGGAGATAGAGAGAGCATCAAAACTTATTACCTTTATTCTTAAGGGAGAGAGAGACCTTCTAGGGGGAGAGACCCTCAAAAGACGAGAGAGATCTCCAGGGGGAGAGGATACTTAAGTAGAAAGTATTTCTCAAGGATCCCAGATGCTTGGTGTTCAAGAGGAGAGATATCCACATGTCTTCTTCAGGGGAGAGACATGTTCATATGATCTGTTGTGCTCAATTTTGCATTAGCATACATTAGCTCTGAGCTTTAGCTCTGATCATCAGTCATATCTTTCAGCTCTGTTTTCCTTCAGCTCTGATTTTCTCTGCTCCTATCTTCTCCCAAAGATCCCATGTTAGATCTGTGGGGAGCAAGACATCTAAGGGAAAGAGATCATTTAAATTCATTGCATATCTTTACTCTTGGGGACATGTCTAATCCAATGTGGTACTCAAGACTCACTGTCTACATGTCATCTCAGTCTTGGTATTCTTGTGGTTTCTTCTGTTTGCTCTGGCTAGTAGATGCATCTGTGTTATCTAACCTTGTTTTCACAGGTTCATTCCATCCTAAGACAACTCAAGACCACAAGGTAAGTATATGCATCACAATCATGTGTATGAGGAATTCTTGCTGATGTACATACTGTTTGCAAGAAGGACTCATGGGCATGAAGGTATTCTCTTTAATAATTTTTGCTCTGATGCATATAGCCAAGATACATGTAACACATTGCCTGCTCTGTCATGGTTATGCTATCACATGCTTCTATATTTCATATTCACATGATTGCATACATGTAGGGGGAGCCTATGCTTGTTACATGTCTTTCCAAAGCTTTACTTGCTATTCTTTATATCTTTATCTAAAGCTTTGATGTATGTTGCCATCAATTACCAAAAAGGGGGAGATTGAAAGCACAAGTGCTCACTAGGTGGTTTTGGCAATTAATGACAACATATCTCTTGTTGGACTAACACTTTTATCTAATATGTTTCAGATAAGTTCAACAATGGAGTGGCATGGACTAAAGGATGTGGGAACTCCTTCAAGATGCTAAGGACAAAGGATTGGCTCAAGCTTCAAGCTCAAGACTCTTCATTTTACATTTTAGTGATCCAAGATCACATTGAGTCTATAGGAAAAGCCAATACTATCAAGGAGGAATGAGGTGTTGCTTAATGAGCCTCTTGCTTCAAAGTGCTTAGTGATATGCTCCAAATACCCTCAACTACTTTCCTACTTCCACACATTTGTCCTAAACCTAAATTCAAACTCGGCCCCACTGATTCTTTCTATCTGGCTCCACCGAGTTTGGATGTCTTAGCCACTGCCACAAACCCTAGGCAAATTGGTCTCACCGATAGGGATCTCGGTCTCACCGAGATGGGATTGTAATCTCTCTGTGTACATCCATTATCAAAATTGGTCTCACCGAGTTTGAGCAATTGGTACTACCGAGATTACAATGCAAACTCTCTGGTTAACTTATTATCAAAATCGGTCCCATCGAGTTTGATAATCGGTCAAACCGAGTTTGCCTGACCAACTCTCCGAAAGCTTATTACCAAAATCGGTCCCACCGAGTTTGTGTAATCGGTCTTACCGAGATTACGTTATGCCCTAACCCTAACCGAATCGGTCCCACCGAGTTATGCTCCGTCCCACCAAAAACCCTAACGGTCACATTATTTGCTAAATCGGTCTGACCGAGTTTAACGATTCGGTCCCACCGAGTTTGGTAGATTGTGTGTAACGGTTAGATTTTGTGTGGAGGCTATATATACCCTCCACCTCCTCTTCATTCGTGGAGAGAGCCATAAGAGTGAACCTACACTTCCAAAGATCCTATTTCTGAGAGAGAACTACCTACTCATGTGTTGAGGCCAAGATATTCCATTCCTACCATATGAATCTTGATCTCTAGCCTTCCCCAAGTTGCTTTCCACTCAAACCCTCTTTCCACCAGATCCAAATCCTATGAGAGAGATTTGAGTGTTGGGGAGACTATCATTTGAAGCACAAGAGCAAGGAGTTCATCATCAACGCACCATTTGTTATTTCTTGGAGAGTGGTGTCTCCTAGATTGGCTAGGTGTCACTTGGGAGCCTCCGACAAGATTGTGGAGTTGAACCAAGGAGTTTGTAAGGGCAAGGAGATCGCCTACTTCGTGAAGATCTACCGCTAGTGAGGCAAGTCCTTCGTGGGCGACGGCCATGGTGGGATAGACAAGGTTGCTTCTTCATGGACCCTTCGTGGGTGGAGCCCTCCAAGGACTCACAAGAACTGCTACCCTTCGTGGGTTGAAGTCTCCATCAACGTGGATGTACGATAGCACCACCTATCGGAACCACGCCAAAAACATCCGTGTCTCCAAATTGCGCTTTGAATCCTCCAATCCCTTCCCTTTACATTCTTGCAAGTTGCATGCTTTATTTTCCGCTGCTCATATACTTTTGCATGCTTTCTTGCTATATGTTGTGAATGTTAAACTTGTGCCTAAACTCCACTCAAACTTTAAAGTAACTTAAAAACTGCAACTTTGGTACTTAGTGTCTAATCACCCCCCCTCTAGACACCTCTTCTCAAGGTCCTACAATAGATGTAGTTGAGATATAGTGAATGAGCATCACAAAGTGCAGAGATTTTGCAAAACAAATTGAGTCAAAAACTTAGTTTTAGTTTTCCACAGAAAGCATTTCGGAGCTACCGATTTGTTAAACTTGGTGCCACCGAAGCAATATTGGAGTCTGAACTAGTGGAATCGGTCAGAATGAGACGCAGTTCGGTGGCTCTGAGATTGCTAGGGTTTCACTGAGAATCAAACTCGGTCACACCGATTTGCAAGTTTCGGTGAGACCGAAAGTTACAAGTGCAATGGCCTAAGCCAAATCGGTGAGACCGATTTCTACAACTCGGTCGGTCCGAGATGAGTTTGGCGGAAACCTAACCCTAAATTTTTGAATCAAAACTAATCTAAAGGAAGATTTTGTTGGATAGAGTGATCTCATACGTGGTAAGAATCATGGCATTGACTTTGTGCTAAGAATCGGAGGTAAAGATTGCACAAAGGATCGAACTCATACCCTAACTTGGCGATGAGCTTGCTACGGCAGCAACGACAGTGAAGATTCCCATTGACGGCGGCAGAGACCAGCGGCGGGAGGTCGCTGGCGATGAGGAGACGATCCGGAGACCTGAGTCGGCAGAGCAGGACACACGCGGGCGAAAGGTTTCAGAGGAATTTCCAAAATTTGGCCTGTGGGTATATATATCCTGACCCTGTCAGTGTGACCGAGTGGAATGACTCGGTGGCATCGAGATGCAGAATCACAAGCGGTTACTGCAACTCAGTGTGACTGAGTTGTTCAAATCAGTTGCACCGAGATTCAAAACCTAGATCAACTCAATGAAATCGGTATGACCGAAATGGATGAATCGGTCAGACCGAAATACACAAAGGGGTTTTCTAAGTTTAAATCTATGACGAATCGGTGACTCCGAGTGCTCCTCACCCAGAGGGTTCGAATCTGACTTGATCAAACTTTGTGATGTAGCATGAATAGAGTTTGAGACGAGAAAAGCATAGATAGCTAGAGGAAGTTCTTAGGCATTCTTGTCCATCCATTTGGCAAAAGAAAAAGACCAAACATTCAAAACAACAAATGGATGTCCTCGAATGAGAAAAATATGCAATCAACATGCTCACACAATAAGATGGCAAATGAAATATGTGGCAAAGCATGCACAAACACTCTAGCATCTATCAATCAATTGGCGATGACTAGGTCATCTATATATGAGTATATTGACTGGCGAGTCAAATGAGAACATTTGATCGTACGTCATACTCCTCGTTTAAGCACAAGTGGGATTACTACTTTTACATAAAGCATTGTTGTGCTCACATCATTAGAGTTGCTTTAGCTCAATTCTTAGAGTAAAGCTCCCCCTAGATGTGATATCCCCCCTAAGAGGGATGAAATAACCTTGGGTTTTGTCGATGATGAATTCATGTAGATGTTGAAGATGTGGATGCTCAATGTTGATGTAGATCATTTGGAGCAATCCAGTGGAGTGAATTGCACTTTCAATACCTACATGGGTTAGTCCCACAAGGAACAAACAAGGATATCCATAGACATAGAGTGAAGTACATACAAGATGATGTCCATGAAAGCATTAGTTTACCTTGTCCCTTGTCTTACCAACAAGAGGGTTTGTGACTCCTTGAACTAGTGCAAGATGTGGAAGTTGTTTGCACTTTTCTCGCCAAAATGATATGAGTGAAATATGTTGGCGGAGTCACCCTCAAGAACTCTCTAGTTCTTCTTCTTCGGGATCCACATCATCTTGATGTGAATCCTTGGAGTTGTAATCGTACTTGATGAAGTAGAACTTGATATAGTCTTGGGAACCCACTTGACCAAGGCCTTAGGAGCTTCTTCAAATGCATCAATCTCCTCTTGAAGCTTGTCCTTGCCTTTTTGCCTGTGGTCTTGTGGTGGAAGATCATCTTGAGCTTGTGTTCCTTTGAAGGAAGTAGGATCATGATACGTCTCCAACGTATCTATAATTTTTTATTGTTCCGTGCTATTATATTATCTGTTTAGGATGTTTAATGGGCTTTATTATGCACTTTTATATTATTTTTGGGACTAACCTATTAACCGAAGGCCCAATGCAAATTGCTATTTTTTTCCTATTTCAGTGTTTCGCAGAAAAGGAATATCAAACGGAATCCAAACAGAATGAAACCTTCGCGAGGATCGTTTTTGGAACAAACGCAATCGAGAAGACTTGGAGTGGACGTCAAGGAAGCAACGAGGCGGCCATGAGGTAGGAGGGTGCGCCCAGGGGGTAGGCAGGCCCCTCCCTCGTGGGCCCCTCGTGGCTCCACCGACCTACTTCTTTCGCCTATATATACTCATATACCCTAAAAACATCCAGGAGCACCATGAAACCCTATTTCCACTGCCGCAACCTTCTGTACATTCGTGAGATCCCATCTTGGGGCCTTTTTCCTGCTCACGGAGGGGGAGTCGGTCACGGAGGGCTTCTACATCAACACCATAGCCTCTCCGATGATGTGTGAGTAGTTTACCACAGACCTTCGGGTCCATAGTTATTAGCTAGATGGCTTCTTCTCTCTCTTTGGATCTCAATAAAACGTTCTCCTCGATTCTCTTGGAGATCTATTCGATGTAATTCTTTTTGTGGTGTGTTTGTCGAGATCCGATGAATTGTGGGTTTATGATCAAGATTATCTATGAACAATATTTGATTCTTCTCTGAATTCTTATATGCATGATTTGATATCTTTGCAAGTCTTTTCGAATTATCAGTTTGGTTTGGCTTACTAGATTGATCTTTCTTGCAATGGGAGAAGTGCTTAGCTTTGGGTTCAATCTTGTGGTGTCCTTTCCAAAGGATGTTAGGGCAGCAAGGCACGTATTGTATTGTTGCCATCAAGGATAAAAAGATGGGGTTTATATCATATTGCTTGAGTTTATCCTCTACATCATGTCATCTTGCCTAATGCGTTACTCTGTTCTTATGAACTTAATACTCTAGATGCGTCGGATAGCGGTCGATGTGTGGAGTAATAGTAGTAGATGCAGAATCGTTTCGGTCTACTTGTCACAGACGTGATGCCTATATACATGATCATGCCTAGATATTCTCATAACTATGCGCTTTTCTATCAATTGCTCGACAACAATTTGTTCACCCACCATAGATTATGCTATCTTGAGAGAAGCCACTAGTGAAACCTATGGCCCCCGGATCTATTTTCTATCATATTAATCTCCCGCCAACTAGCTATTTCTGTCACCATTTATTTTGCAATCTTTACTTTCCAATCTATACAACAAAAATACCAAAAATATTTATCTTATTATCTTTATCAGATCTCACTTTTGCAAGTGGCCGTGAAGGGATTGACAACCCCTTTATCGCGTTGGTTGCAAGGTTCTTGATTGTTTGTGCAGGTACGAGGGACTTGCGTGTAGTCTCCTACTGGGTTGATACCTTGGTTCTCAAAAACTAAGGGAAATACTTACGCTACTTTGCTGCATCACCCTTTCCTCTTCAAGGGAAAACCAACGCATGCTCAAGAGGTAGCTGATCATACTTCTCTTGTTGAGGAACAAACTTCATCTTGGGGTATTGATCTTCTTCCCACTCAACTCCATTGGCATTGAACTTTCGTTCAAAACCAACACCTTGATTCTTCTGGTGCCTTCCTTGCTTATGCATAATTTCCTCAAATTGCTTACTTCCGGCATGGCTCTTGTAAACACCTTACTCTATAATTCCCTTCAATAAGCTATGTTCTTGCTCAAGTGTAACTTGGCTAAGAGAATCATTAGTGGAATCAAGAGAACTACTAGAAGCCACAACATTGGATTTAACATTATTATTGTTACTACTAGAAGAAGGATCTTTCTTACTCTTGTTGCTAGATTTTACTTGTGGCATGTAAGTAGACAAGAGTAAACGCTTGGCAATGTAAGAAGAACTTTTTGTACGAAGATCATCATTGATTGCTTTTAAGAACCCATGCTCTTGCTCAAGATTGAGCATTTCAAAGCGTAGCTTCTCACGAGTCTTTAAAACCTGTCGATGATCTTCCAAGGTAGTTTCCTGAGCTAAGTTAAGAGTGTTTAGTTCTTTAGTTAGACGCTCAATCACCTTCTTATCATCGTCATTCATTTTATCTTGATTAGCATGATTAATAGCAAGTTCATCATAGTTTTCATCACTAGAGTTGTCAACAAGTAAATGATCATCACCTAGCAAATCATCTTTATCACTATTAAAATCAACATACTCGGGGTGTGATACCTTTGGGCCTTTAGCCATGAAGAATCTTCCAATTCCTTCATTTGGTGAGTCAAATATGTCAAAGGAGTTGGTTGACACAAGTGCTAGACCGGCAACACCTTCATCTTGAGTATATTCGGTGATAAGTTCTCTCGTAGTCGGAGCCGGATACTCATTCACCAACATGAGCTTGATGTCTTCATTTTGTATAGCTCCTTGATGACTTGTCCTTCCTTTCCGAATCCTTGCTTCTATGAGAGGTTATTTGTTAATAACAATCATCTCTACTCCTTCTCTCTCTTGGAGGTGATTCTTCTCTTCTACTTCTCCTTTTAGGTGAGTCTTCTCTTCTTTTGTAGGGAGCTGTACACTCATTGGAGTAGTGTCCGGGTCTTACACAATTGTAGACGTTACGTTCATGACTGGAAGATCTTTTGTCATTGTAGGACCTTGACTTGGAACTTCTTTCTTTGCTTCTACTCTTGTAGAACTTGTTGAAGTTCTTCACCATTAGGCTCAATTCCTCATTGAAGACTTGTTTCTCACTTGATGATGTACGAGCATCACATGAGGCATTGTAAGCACCACTAGACTTGTTGTGAAGCTCTTCTTTATCCTTGAGTGACATCTCATGAGCAACAATTCTACCAATGACTTCCGGTGGCTTGAGATCTTTGTAATTGGGCATCATTTGGATTAATGTGCACACGGTGTCATATTTTCCATCCAAGGCTCTTACGATCTTCTTGATGATGAATCTATCAGTCATCTCTTCACTTCCTAAGCCGGCAATCTCATTGGTGAAGAGAGCAAGCCTAGAGTACATTTCAGCGACACCTTCACCATCCTTCATTTTGAACTTGTCAAGTTGACTTTGAAGCACATCCAATTTGGACTCCTTGACGGAGTCGGTACCTTCATGCAAATCAAAGTATCCCAAATTTCCTTTGCATTCTCAAGACACAATGTAGACACAGAGATTTTTGGCGTGGTTCCGATAGGTGGTGCTATCGTACATCCACGTTGATGGAGACTTCAACCCATGAAGGGTAACGCAGTTTGCCTTGAGTCCACGGAGGGCTCCACCCACGAAGGGTCCACGAAGAAGCAACCTTGTCTATCCCACCATGGCCATCGCCCACTTAAGGACTTGCCTCATTTGGGTAGATCTTCACGAAGTAGGCGATCTCCTTGCCCTTACAAACTCCTTGGTTCAACTCCATAATCTTGACGGAGGCTCCCAAGTGACACCTAACCAATCTAGGAGACACCACTCTCCAAAAGGTAATAGATGGTGTGTTGATGATGAACTCCTTGCTCTTGTGCTTCAAATGATAGTCTCCCCGACACTCAACTCTCTCTCACAGATTTGGCTTTGGTGGAAAGACGATTTGAGTGGAAAGCAACTTGGGGAAGGATAGAGATCAAGATTCTTGTGGTTGGATTGGAATATCTTGGTCTCAACACATGAGTAGGTGGTTCTCCCTCAGAAAATGAATAGTGGAAGTGTAGGCACGTTCTGATTGCTCTCTCCATGAATGGAGGAAGGGTGGAGGGATATATAGAGCCCCCACACAAGATCTAACTCTTACACACAATTTACCAAACTCGGTGGGACCGTATAGTGAAAGTCGGTCAGACTGATTCAGTTCAAAATGTGAACGTTAGGGTTTTTGGTGGGACCGACAAGATCAACTCGGTGGGACCGATTTTGTTAGGGTCAGGGCATAACTTAATCTCGGTGAGACCGATCACATGAACTCGGTGAGACCAATTTCAGTAATAGGCAAACAGAGAGTTGGTCAGGCAAACTCGGTGGGACCGTGATGTCTACTATGCAACTTTATTCTTGTAGACATGTGTTGGGCCTCCAAGCGCAGAGTTTTGTAGGACAGTAGCAATTTTCCCTCAAGTGGATGACCTAAGGTTTATCAATCCGTGAGAGGTGTAGGATGAAGATGGTCTCTCTCAAACAACCCTTCAACCCAATACAAGAAATCTCTTGTGTCCCAATACAACCAATACAATGGAAAATTGTATAGGTGCACTAGTTCGGCGAAGAGATGGTGATAAAAGTGTAATATGGATGGTCGAAACATATTTTTATAATCTGAATAAATAAAAACAGCAAGGTAGCAAATAGTAAACGGGCACAAAAACGATATTGCAATGCTTGAAAATGAGGCCTAGGGTCCGTACTTTCACTAGTGCAATCTCTCAACAGTGCTAACATAGTTGGATCATATGATTATCCCTCAAAATGCAATAAAGAATCACTCCCGAGTTTCTATTAGTGGAGAACAAAATATAGAAATTGTTTGTGGGGTACAAAACCACCTCAAAGCTATTCTTTCCGAGCAATCTATCCTAGAGTTTGTACTAAAATAACGCAAGCTATTCTTTCCGATCGATCTAATCAAGAGTCCGTACTAAAATAACACCAAAGCAAATTCATATTCATAATACTCAATCCACATAAAGAACTACAGAGGGACCCCAAAGATTTCTACCGGAGAAACAAAGTCAAGAGCATGCATCAACCCCTATGCATAGATTACCCCAATGTCACCTCGGGAATCTGCGAGTTGAGTGCCAAAACATATATCAAGTGAATGAATACGATACCACATTGTCACCATGAGTATTCAACTACAAGACATATATCAAGTGTTCTCAAATCCATAAAAGTATTCAATCCGATAATAAGGAAATCTCAAAGGGAAAACTCAATTCATCACAAGATAGAGAGGGGAAAACACCATATGATCCGACTACATTAACAAAGCCCGCGATACATCAAGTGTAACATCCCAAAATTCTAAATTTTGGAATGTTATAAACAAATAGATAGATTTGATTGATTGCTTGATTGATTGACTGAAAGTGAGTGAATTCGAAACTTTTTGAAAGTTAAATGAGAGGGAATAAAAGGACTTTCCCAAACTTTCATTTTGCTTTTATGATATTCGGGAATTCAAATTCTTTTCATCACAAAACCCTGAAGAGAAGATGACATGACTTCTTCCATTTATTTAAATGACAAGGGGTGTTGAAAATATATGAATTTAATTTGGAATTATTTTCCAATTCTGAAACTTTATGCAACTCAATGATTTTCACGAGCGAAGATAAAATGACTTCTTCAAAACATATGAAATATGAGTTGGGAGTTTCAAAGAATTAAATTCAGAGTTCCTTTGAATTATTTTCAATTTGGAGTTATTTGAGTTTTATTCAAATTATTTTTCTCCAAAATAAAAAATATATGGAAAATAGGATAACATGATTCCCTACATCAGAAAAATTGGAGAGAAATTAATTTGAAATCATTTTGGTATTTTTAAAATGATTTTCAGTGGATTTTATTAGGGCAGTAGCACTGTTTGTTTTATTTGAATTTGTGTGTATTTTATTTGAACCTAAAATAATGTCCATGTTGTAGGAAATCTTTTTCTGAAAATTTTGATATATTATATGCCTATATAATATATTTATTTATTTGGTTTTATTATTTTTATTTCGTCTGGAAATTGTTTTAAAAAAAAGGGAGCGCAGCGCCTTGGGCCAAAGGCCCAAGCCGCCAAAGCCACCGGCCGGCCGAAGGCCAAGGCCATCGCACGCACGCACCTAGGAGCCAGGGAGCCAAGTTTCCTATTCTTTTACAAATCCTAATAGGATTTGATCCCGTTTCGTTATTTCGTTTTTTATTCCTAGGATTCCTAATCCTAATCTATTTCTTGTCCCCTACCCCAAGCAAAACCCCTCCCCTCCCCAATATAAATACCCAAGCACCCCCCCCCTCCAACACATCGAATCAACTCCTCTCCTCTCCTCTCCTCTCCTCCAAGAAGAAGAAGAAGAAGGCCGCCGCCATAGCCATAGCCGCCGTCGCTTCACGCCACCGCCATAGCCGCCGCCGCTCACCAGCCGCCCTCACACCGCCGCCGCCGCCACTTGCCGCCGCCGCTCTACGCCGCTGAGCCCCTCGCCTCTTCGAGGTACTAGCCTCAGCCTGGCGTCACCTTTTCTAGATCGGTTTTTCGTTTTGTTTTCTTTCCAAACCCTAGATCGGTTTTCTCGCCGGTTTTTCTTTCCGGTTTTGTTTAGCGGCGTTCGCTCGATAGATTTTTCTTTTTATTTTAATTTCCGCCGTGACCTATCCGTTAGTCCCTAATCTTCAAACGCTCATAACTTTTTACTCGTGAAGTCGGAATCCAACGAAACCAACGCCCACTTCTTCGTTATGATCCCTCTATCCAAAGAATCCAACTCAAACATGTTTTTGATAATTTAAAATTTGAATTCAAACAGATTTGTATTTGAACCACGCTTGATCATAACTTGAGTTTCAGAATCTCGATTTAGTTGATTCTTTTGCAACTCAAGCTCTTGACCTAAACTTTCTGATAAGGCCAAATTCACATAATTTTGGTACTGTTAGAAATTGTTTTATGTTGCAAGAGTTATTTGATTTGGTTTTGACGTTTTCCGAATTTTTTTCTTCGTTCTTTCCGATCTTTTGAGTGATTGCTTATGTGTGGTTACTATTGATTGCTTACGATAGATTGACCGGAGTGTGATGAGTAGATCTATCAAGAGTTTTGAGTGCGAATCATCATCAACTTTGCAGGCAAGTAACACTTGATCATACTTTTTCTACTACCCGCTTTTATGCATTAGATCTATTCCTCAAACACTTGCATGAATAGGATCTAATTAAATTGTGGGATTGGGAAGTAGATTGAGGTAGTACCTATTACTGCTTTTACTTATCAAACCCTTGGGAGTTACTTCTACGCTTGCTTATTACGCCATGCTATGCTCAGAGACGTGGATTGGGTTTGAGTGAATATCCATGACAGATGTGAGATTGATAATTAATGGTTTATCTAAGGTGGCAACTTAAACACACATCCGGGTGGGTTGAGGCACTGCTGGCTATTCCAGACTTCTGCTCACAAGGCACTGGTAGACAGGATTTGCCTGTATTTCTTCTGACCGCCACCTGTGCCCAAAGGGATCATGAGATTATTCAAACTAGAAACTTCCGTGTGCAGCCACAAGCCATTATGGGCTCTAGCGTAGTTGACTAAGTTGTGCGAACTCTTACGGGTAGACTAGCAGATGTAGGGATTGTAGGTTGGTACGGTCTGCCCACATGTAAGGTGCTAGCGCTTCTGAAAGACTCTCGGTCATCCGCTTCTCAAACACCATGTAGTGCGAGAAACCAAACAGAGGCGATCGAGTCTTGTGGGGAAAAGTGCTAAACCTCTGCAGAGTGTACAAACTAATCATGGTTAGCCGTGTCCCCGGTTATGGACATCTTGAGTATCTAGTTCTTGGATTATCCTGTTGATCTCATCATGTTACTTCTAATTAATATTGTTGGGTTTTTAATGAGTACTTTTATTTGGGATTGAGGATGCTGTCAACCATTCTCAATGTTCAACAACCACCATGATAGCTAAATAAACTTATTCCTTTGAAGTAGGGAAAAATTGGCTTTTCGCAAAAACTGTAACCATAGAGCTTTCCACCAGCCATATATGCATGTAGTATAGCCTATTCTTTCATTACTCTCTATGTGTTACATTGCCAAAGATATTCCATGTCTTGACCCGTTTCGGGCTGCAACTTTTCATGTTGCAGACTTTTGAACGCATTTAGTAAGTGATACGTTAGGGTTACGATTTCCTATACTCAACTTTGTCGTTGGTGTTGATGGGAATCCATAACCTTGTTGCTTCCGCTATATTTTGGATTGAGGTAATAGTATTTACGCTACTTTATACATGTGATTTACCTCTGTTATAAATCCTTCGAGTACTGTGTGTGTCAGCATACCGATCCAGGGATGACACGAAAGCACAGAGACTTGATCCATTCGGGTCGGGTCGCTACAAGATGGTATCAGAGCACATGTTGACTGTAGGACGTGACCCTAGAAACTGACAAGCCCATAGGAAAGATTTTTCTCTACAACTTCATGTTCAAAAAGATTTTTTTACCTCTCTTCTCTTCTGAGTTTATTCAAATATTCCCTTCTAGTGAGACCATACCCCTTTTTCCCTTTTGACCACTCGAAGATTTGACTGATGAGACCACTCCAAGGAGATAAGATATCGGACAACTAAGACCATTTGGAATGAAGAGGATTTTACCGTAAATGGAAACTACAACTGTTTAAGACTCAAGACTAGGAGATTTTGAAGGCTCTGAAGAATTCCCATATTTTTATGACCTAGGAAGGTTACGCTTATGGAATTAAGAGACTATGGAAGTTGTCAATACCCGAGATCAAGGTGTATCGGAGAAAGACCGGAGCATGGAGAGTTAGTAACTCAAAGTTTTGTCAGGAGAATCCTAAATCAGGAGAGATCATCTATGGTATGATAGCTCATGGAAATGACAAGAGCAGAAACACGGCTTTGCATGATGTTATCGCCCACTTATGCTATTGTCACCGTATGAGTTAAGCATGCATATGAATGGAAGGATTGGATGGTAGAAGGCTGATGGAGCACCTATCAGCAAGATGAAGATTTAACCTTAGCCGGTGTATCACCAGGATCTGGAGTATTACATGAAGAAGTTTAAGATGGACTTGCAGGAAGTCAGATTTGACAAGGAAATAGTTCGTGAAGAACTCGTAACCCGTGGTCGCAAGTAGTCAAGCTGGAGAAGCAAAACCCCGAGGTACCAGAGATTCGTCATGAACTGAAGGACAGTAGAATCATGGTTCATGCCAAGGATGTTGAAATACAGAAGTTGGAATGCAACTCCAGAAATATTAAAGGACAAGCGTGATCAGAAGAAGCCGTTGGAGACATGAACAAGACTTGAAGAGTTTGATGACTTTGAGATCTATTGACCTTTAGAAGACCAAACCCCTGTATATACCTGCGTTAGATGCGACGATTGTGAGCTGTCATTTGTTTGATGTTTTTCGACAGCGACAACAAAAATCTGTCTTTTCAAAACTTTTGTTTGTATTGTGTGCATCCCTCTCGATCTCTCTTATCCCACCCCAAATCCATGGACCCAATAGAGGATGAATGGAGATGAGCTTGTATTGTATGGACCGATGAGTCAATTGGAGACAGACCGATGGATTCAGAACATGGAGGATCATATGGAGAATAACCCTATAGTCAGAATGGATATGGCCCAGCATGCTCTTCAGTGCTTTGAAAGAGGTGCTGCTATTTGGTGGAGGATGAACCAAACCATCAATGGATGGCAAGGAGTAACCACTTGGAAGGAATTAAAGTTGACCTTGCTAAAGTCTCGGTTTATGTCCCAGAAGTTGAGGCCTTATGAAAATGATATGGAGAAAGTGCATGCAAGCTTTGTGGAGAAATAGGATACAACCATAAAGAAAACAAGGGCGAATACCCTCTTAATCGGAGGATTATCAAAGGAGTTAGCCGAGGATTTTCAGGGAACTTCGATTGGAGATTGTTCCCAAAGGTTTTGTTGTAGCAAGGGAAGCTCAGTCTACATTGTTGGGAAAGATCAGTGAAGCTCAGAAGGATGACAAAGAGATTGCTGAGTTAAAAGAGAGGATGAGCAAAGGAAAGTCCAGGTTTTCGTAAGGATGAGCACGACACCTTATGGTTCGAGGATCGTGTATATGTGCCTAATAATGCAAAGATCAGGAAGTTAATACTTCAAAAGGCTCATGACTCACCATACTCGATTCGCCCTGGGAACACCAAGATGTATTTGGATTTGAAGGAGTGTTTCTGGTGGACTGGTAGGAAGAAGGATATTGCCGAGTATGTAGCCGTATGTGATGTATGTCAGAGAGTGAAGGCAGAACATCAGAAGCCAGCAGGAGTACTACATCCTATGCCAATACCCAAATGGAAGCCGAGGACCCAAAGAGGCTATGTGATCATGAGGAAACCTCGAAACCCGTCAGAAGTAATATGTTTCCGTTGTAATGTAGCAGGGCACTTTGCCAGAGATTGTCCGAAGGAGAAGGAGACTGATGATATACAGTTGAAGTTGTAACACAAGAAATGGAGTAGTAGAAGTGAGAGCCTTTTATTTTATATTGAGGTGTTAAGTTGAGACATGTAATGGAAAAGCGAGAGATTGTAATAATTAAGAATCAATAAAGTTAGCAGTGTTGGTACTGTTTTGGATTTTATGAGTTACCCTATGAGGAAAGATGTTGACCAATTTCGAGGATATGAGAAATATGGTCTATGGAATATTGGAACATTTTAAGGGTGGTAGTACCCTGTAAGAACCGTGACCTCGGAAAAGATAAGGATACCCACTGAATGGATTTCAGACAAAAGGAATATGAGTTTTGTCTCGATATGTTTGATACCCCAAGAGAGTATGGGATGATGTTGGAGACCGTCAGTTGTTTGGACCAAATGTGATCAAGGATTCGGAAGAGAATGTTAAGTTGATTCGAGATAGATTGGAAGTAGCTCAGTCCAGGTAGAATAGTTATGCATACTCAAAAACGCAAGGAGGTAGTCCATGAAATTGGAGATAGAGCATATCTTTGTGTGCCACCTCTGTGAGGAGTTAAGCGATTTGGAGTTAAAGGAAAGTTAGCCCCGAGATTTGTAGGACCATACCGAGTTTGGAACGTATGGGAGATTTGGCTAACAAGTTGGAGTCACCCGAAGTACTGTCAGGAGTTCATGACTTGTTTCACGTTTCCCAGTTGAAGAAGTGCCATGCAGAGATGGCCAAAAATTTCCTTGTAAGGACGCTTGACCCTGGAAAGGATAATGATGTTCCACGAAGTGGAGTATGGACTTCATAAGTATAAGTTTTTATCTCGGTATGTGGGATATCCCACGAGGATGAAGAGATGAATTACTATTGGATATAAAGGAGGTATGATGTTGGAAATATGGATCAATGGAAATTCCATGATAAGTCTGAGTAAGCACGTCTTAGTTTGGTGCCAATATAAGGAAAAGAGACAGTACAATTGGATGGATTTTAAGTATGCCAGGAAGTCCTGCCAAGAAGCAAGCACACTCTTGTCAAGGAAAACCTGGCGAAGTTGCGATTTTTTCAACCGACGATTCTATAGGAGTTTACGCAAAACCCGAGAGTTGTTAAGGAACGATAGATGTTTGTTTGGCCCGCAGAATCAATGGATTTTCCGAACTTGGTTCGTCGACAAGAGAAATTCTGCAATGCTTGTGAGGATGACCGAGTGTTAGAATGCGAGATTCGCTAAACCATGTACAAGGTAATGATTTGGGTGCGGGATGGATTGATCACCATACCGACTTACTCTTATTATTCGCTTTGCTATATGGGAGGGTAAATCTGAGTGACTTACCTATAGTAGAGTCACGACGATATTAAACCTTGTTTGAACCTTAGAATGGTATAAGTATTTTCCCTTGTACACGGCAATTTGTTGCCAATCGTAGGATATACGGTGAGGTTCAACCTGCACCTGCTTTTCTGCAGGACAAACCATAAATTGTTGACCACCATGAGATATCGATAAGTTGTTTAGCATTGGCGCTTTAATTCGTCGCCTAAGAAGACCCAGCTTCGGGATAACCTTACCAAGATGAAAGGACAAAGGAATTGAAGAAAAGGTTATGCCACTACCGGAAGAGCCCAGAGAAGGAATTATCCTTAATATCTAAGAAGACCAACACTGTCAGCAATAAGGATGGAGTATATGAGTTTTGATGGAACCGTAACAATGCTTCTAAGGGTGGTAGCACCCGATACCCGGAGACGATCGAGGGATTTTCGAGAAGACCCGCCCAAATCCTAACCTATTTCTTGCTAGCCTCTCCGAATCTCGAGGACGAGATTCATTTTAAGGGTGGTAGGTTTGTAACATCCCAAAATTCTAAATTTTGGAATGTTATAAACAAATAGATAGATTTGATTGATTGCTTGATTGATTGACTGAAAGTGAGTGAATTCGAAATCTTTTGAAATTTAAATGAGAGGGATTAAAAGGACTTTCCCAAACTTTCATTTTTCTTTTATGATCTTCGGAATTCAAATTCTTTTCATCGAAAACCACGGAGAGAAGATGACATGACTTCTTCCATTTATTTAAATGACAAGGGGTGTTGAAAATATTTGAATTTCATTTGGAAAATATTTTCCAATTCTGAAACTTTATGCAACTCAATGATTTTCACGAGCGAAGATAAAATGACTTCTTCAAAACATATGAAATATGAGTTGGGAGTTGAAAGAATTAAATTCAAAGTTCCTTTGAATTATTTTCAATTTGGAGTTATTTGAGTTTTATTCAAATTATTTTTCTCCAAAAATAAAATATATGGAAAATAGGGTAACATGATTCCCTACATCAGAAAATTGGAAAGAAATTAATTTGAAATCATTTTGGTATTTTTAAAATGATTTTCAGTGGATTTTATTAGGGCAGTAGCACTGTTTGTTTTATTTGAATTTGTGTGTATTTTATTTGAACCTAAAATAATGTCCTTGTTGTAGGAAATCTTTTTCTGAAAATTTTAATATATTATATGCCTATATAATATATTTATTTATTTGGTTTTATTATTTTTATTTCGTCTGGAAATTGTTAAAAAAAAAGGGAGCGCAGCGCCTTGGGCCAAAGGCCCAAGCCGCCAAAGCCACCGGCGTCAAGGCCAAGGCCATCGCACGCACGCACCTAGGAGCCAGGGAGCCAAGTTTCCTATTCTTTTACAAATTCTAGTTGGATTTGATCCCGTTTCGTTATTCCGTTTTTTATTCCTAGGATTCCTAATCCTAATCTATTTCTTGTCCCCTACCCCAAGCAAAACCCTCCCTCCCCAATATAAATACCCAAGCACCCCCTCCAACACATCAAATCAACTCCTCTCCTCTCCTCTCCTCTCCTCAAGAAGAAGAAGAAGAAGTGCCGCCGCCATAGCCATAGCCGCCGCCCTCACGCCGCCATAGCCGCCGCCTCACCAAATGCCGCCACGCCGCCACTTGCCGCCACTTGCCGCTTGCCGCCGCCGCCGGAGCCCCTCGCCTCTTCGAGGTACTAGCCCCGCGCCGCGTCACCTTTTCTAGATCAGTTTTTCGTTTCGGTTTTCTTTCCGAAACCCTAGATCGGTTTCTTGCCGGTTTTTCTTTCCGGTTTTGTTTAGCGAGCGTTTCGCTCGATATATTTTTCTTTTTATTTTAAATTTCCGTCAGGGACCTATCCGTTAGTCCCTAATCTTCAAATGCTCATAACTTTTTACTCGTAAGTCGGAATCCAACGAAACCAACGCCCACTTCTTCGTTATGATCCCCTCTATCCAGTAATCCAACTCAAACATGTTTTTGATAATTTAAAATTTGAATTCAAACAGATTTGTATTTGAACTACGTTTGATCATAACTTGAGTTTCGTAACTCCGATTTAGTTGATTCTTTTTGCAACTCGAAGCTCTTGACCTAAACTTTCTGATAAGGCCAAATTCACATAATTTTGGTACTGTTAGAAATTGTTTTATGTTGCAAGAGTTATTTGATTTGGTTTTGACGTTTTCCGAATTGTTTTCTTCGTTCTTTCCGATCTTTTGAGTGATTGCTTATGTGTGGTTACTATTGATTGCTTACGATAGATTGACCGGAGTGTGATGAGTAGATCTATCAAGAGTTTTGAGTGCGAATCATCATCAACTTTGCAGGCAAGTAACACTTGATCATACTTTTTTCTACTACCCAGTTTTATGCATTAGATCTATTCCTCAAACACTTGCATGAATAGGATCTAATTAAATTGTGGGATTGGGAAGTAGATTGAGGTAGTACCTATTACCTGTTTTACTTATCAAACCCTTGGGAGTTACTTCTACGTTTGCTTATTACGACATGCTATGCTCGTAGACGTGGATTGGGTTTGAGTGAATATCCATGACAGATGTGAGATTGATAATTAATGGTTTATCTAAGGTGTCAACTTAAACACACATCAGGGTTGATTTAGGCACTGGCTATTCCAGGACTTGCTGTCAAGGCACCTGGGTAGACAGGATTTGCCTGTATTTCTTCGGACCGCCACCCAGTGCCCAAAGGGATCATGAGATTATTCAAACTAGAAACTTCCGTAGCAGCCACAAGCCATTATGGGCTCATGGCGTAGTTGACTAAGTTGTGCGAACTCTTACGGGTAGACTAGCAGATGTAGGGGATGTAGGTTGGTACGGTCTACCCACATGTAAGGTGCTAGCGCTCGAAAGACTATGTCTCGCTCATCCGCTTCTCAAACACCATGTCTGCGAGAAACCAAACAGAGGCGATCGAGTCTTGTGGGGAAAAGTGCGCAAACCTCTGCAGAGTGTACAAACTAATCATGGTTAGCCATGTCCCCGGTTATGGACATCTTGAGTATCTAGTTCTTGGATTATCCTGTTGATCTCATCATGTTACTTCTAATTAATATTGTTGGGTTTTTAATGAGTACTTTTAATTGGGATTGAGGATGCTGTCAACCATTCTCAATGTTCAACAACCACCATGATAGCTAAATAAACTTATTCCTTTGAAGTAGGGAAAAATTGGCTTTTCGCAAAAAGCTGTAACCATAGAGCTTTCCACCAGCCATATATGCATGTAGTATAGCCTATTCTTTCATTACTCTCTATGTGTTACATTGCCAAAGCATATTCCATGTGTCAATTGTTGGGCTGCAACTTTTCATGTTGCAGACTTTTCGCATTTACGAGTAAGTGATACGTTAGGGTTACGATTTCCTATACTCAACTTTGCCGTTGGTGTTGATGGGAATCCACAACCTTGTTGCTTCCGCTATATTTTGGATTGAGGTAATAGTATTTACGCTACTTTATACAAGTGATTTACCTCTGTTATAAATCCTTCGAGTACTGTGTGTCAGCATACCGATCCCGGGATGACACGAAAGCACAGAGACTTGATCCATTTGGGTCGGGTCGCTACATCAAGATCGTGACATCTCAAGAAAACGAGAGAGAGCGAGAATTAAACACATAGCTACTGGTACAAACCCTCAGCCCCGAGGGTGGACTACTCGCTCCTCATCGTGGTGGCCACCGGGATGATGAAGATGGCCACCAGGATGATGAAGATGGCCACCGGAGATGATTCCCCCTTCCGGCAGGGTGCCGGAAAGGGTCTAGATTGGTTTTCGGTGGCTATAGAGCCTTGAGGCGGTGGAACTTCTGATCTAGGTTAACCCCGAGGGTTTTTGGAATATTTGGGAATTTATAGGGTAAAGAGGGGGTGCGGGAGGCCACCAAGGTGGGCACAACCCACCGGTCTTGGCTGGGCCCCAGCGCTCGTGGGTTGTGCACCCTCGGGGCACCCCCAGGTGCTTCTATGGCCCATCGGTGGTCTTCTGGTCCATAAAAAATCCACAAAAAGTTTCGCGGTGTTTGGACTCCGTTTGATATTGATTTCCTGCGATGTAAAAAACATGCAAAAAAAAACAGCAACTGGCACTGGGCAGTGGGTCAATAGGTCAGTCCCAAAAAATGATATAAAGTTGCTATAAAATGATTGTAAAACATCCAACAATGATGATATAACAGCATGAATGCTTCATAAATTATAGATACATTGGAGACGTATCAGCATCCCCAAGTTTAATTCCTACTCGTCCTCGAGTAGGTAAATGATAAAAGAAATAACTTATGAAGTGTGAATGCTAGCAAAGTGCACAAGTTTTATCAATGACTATTTCAATCACTTTTCCTAGCATCATAACAACAATTCTTTCTCATAAAATTTCTCATGTTACAGTAGCAACCAATCCACAACTTAAGGTTCAAACAATGAATTATCTTGAATCTCAACAACCTATGTTCTCAGTCACCAAGCAATCGTGATTCAACTTATTCAACAGAGTTTAAGTAAGAGCTCCACATACTCAACCATCATATAGTCTTCTACGATTGCTAACACTCACCGCATACACATGAGCAAAATGTTTCAACCGGACACATAGAAAGATAGGGGCTTATTGTTTTGCCTCCCAACGTATTCACCTCAAGGGTGATGTCAACAATAATAACTCATGCTACCCATATCCAACTGGATATATGTGCCTAGATCTTTCCTCACCACATGATGCTTGCCAAAGGAGAAAAATAAAAAGGAATAGAGAGAAAAACTTTGACTCTTTGCATAAAAGTAAACACTTAAAAGTAAAAGATAGGCCCTTCGCGGAGGGAAGCAGAGGTTGCCATGCGCTTATTTGTTTGTATGCTCAACCCCTTAGTGCAAAATAACGCCATGTTATATTGCCCCTTATGATAGCAACCTTTATTATGCAGTCTGTCGCTTTTATTCTTTGCCATCACAAGTTCGTACTACGCTCAATTTTCTCTTACACTAAATGATCTCACACTTTTAGAAGCAATTTTTATTGCCTTATTGCACCGATGACAACTTACTTGAAGGATCTTATTCAACCCTTAGGTAGGTATGGTGGACTCTTGAAAATAAGATTTGGGTTTAAGGGTTTTTGGATGCACAAGTATCTCTACTTGGTGTGAAATTTTTGGCTAGCAAAGATGGGGGACAAACACCACATGTTGAAGGATCTATGACAATATAACTTCTATGTGAATATGAACAAACGTAAACCATTACGTTATCTTCCTTGTCCAACGTCAACAATTTTGGCATATAATATTTTGATGGGGGCTCACAATCACAAAAGATTTCCAGGATAGTATATTTGCATGTGAAAGTTCTCTTCCTTCTACTAATTATTCATGAATTGCTTGTATGACCAATATTGTGATTGTTAAGCTTCAAAAGATTTCACTTTCTAAACCCAATTTGAAGCTACCACTAGGCATGATATGATTTCAACTTCATGACATTCAATTTATTCAAAAATTTACTCATAGGATATAAGTGAAGCACAAGAGTAAATGACAAGCTACTCCAAAAAGATATAATGAAGATCATGAGCATAATATTTATTTCTCTCAAATTAATTTAAGTGAAGCAAGAGAGAATTTCTTCAAAAATACTAAAGCACACCGTGCTAAAAAAGATATAAGTGAAGCACTAGAGAAATTCCATAGAAAAGAGCTATTTGAGTGCTCTATTTTATTTAAAAATTTGCAGATCTAAGTATTTTATTAAAAAAGCAAGCAAAAACAAAATAAAATGGCATTCTAAGAATAGAACACACCATGTGAAGAAGCAAAAACTTAGGCTCAACTGATACTAACCGATAATTGTTGAAGAGGAAAGGTGGGATGCCTACCGGGACATCACCAAGCTTAGATGCTTGAGACTTCCTTTAAATATTATCTTGGGGTGCCTTGGGAATCCCCAAGCTTGAGCTTTTGCGTCTCCTTAATTCTTTTCATATCACATTTTTCCTAAATCTCAAAAGCTTCATCCACACAAAATTCAACAAGAACTCGTGAGATAAGTTAGTATAAACCAATGCAAAAACCTTATCGTTCTCTACTGTAGCAAATCACTAAAATTATTATTCAACATTGCATACTAAATGCCTCTACATATTTAATACTCCTATCCTCAAATAGAATCATTAAACAAGCAAACATATGCAAACAATGCAAACATAACAGCAATCTGCCAAAACAGTACAGTCTATAAAGAATGCAAGAGTATCAATACTTCCCTAACTCCAAAAGTTATGAAAATTTGCCACACTGTAGAAAATTTACCAGATCTCATTGTTCAAAAAGTTTCAACATTTTATCACATTCTGACTTTTCTAGGGAATTTTCGCAACAGCGGTAAACTTTTTGTTTTCAAACAGCAACATGTATACTTGCAAAATAAGCATGGCAAAGGCTATCATTGCCACTTTTATTGAAATAAAAGACGCAAAAAATTATTATAAATAACAACAAGCAAATCCTAACAAAATAAAATGATGCTCCAAGCAAAACACATATCATGTGACGAATGAAAACATAGCTCCAAGTGAGGTTACAGATAATGTTCGAGACGAAAGAGGGGATGCCTTCCGGGGCATCCCCAAGCTTAGTTGCTTGGATCTTCCTTGAATATTACCTTGGGGTGCCTTGGGCATTGATGACCCACAAGTATAGGGGATCTATCGTAGTCCATTGGATAAGTAAGAGTGTCGAACCCAACGAGGAGCAGAAGGAAATGATTAGCGGTTTTTAGCAAGGTATTCTCTGCAAGCACTGAAATTATAGGTAACAGATAGTTTTGTGATAAGATAATTTGTAACGGGTAGCAAGTAACAAAAGTAAATAAAGTGGAGCAAGGTGGCCCAATCCTTTTTGTAGAAAAGGACAAGCCTGGACAAACTCTTATATAGAGAAAAGCGCTCCCGAGGACACATGGGAATTATCGTCAAGCTAGTTTTCATCATATTCATATGATCGCGTTCGGTACTTTGATAATTTGATATGTGGGTGGACTGGTGCTTGGGTGCTGTCCTTACTTGGACAAGCATTCCACTTATGATTAACTCCTATTGCAAGAATCCGCAACTACAAAAGAAGTATTAAGGTAAACCTAACCATAGCATGAAACATATGGATCCAAATCAGCCCCTTACGAAGTAACACATAAACTAGGGTTTAAGCTCCTGTCACTCTAGTAACCCATCATCTACTTATTACTTCCCAATGCCTTCTTCTAGGCCCAAATTATGGTGAAGTGTCATGTAGTCGACGTTCACATAACACCAATAGAGGAAAGACAACATACATCTCATCAAAATATCGAACGAATACCAAATTCACATGACTACTAATAGCAAGACTTCTCCCATGTCCTCAGGAACAAACATAACTACTCACAAAGCATATTCATGTTCATAATCAGAGGGGTATTAATATGCATAATGGATCTGAACATATGATCTTCCACCAAATAAACCAACTAGCATCAACTACAAGGAGTAATCAACACTACTAGCAACCTACAGGTACCAATCTCAGACTTAGAGACAAGGATTGGATACAAGAGATGAACTAGGGTTTTAGAGGAGATGGTGCTGGTGAAGATGTTTATGGAGATTGGACCCCTCCCAATGAGAGGAGCGTTGGTGATGACTATGGCGATCATTTACCCCTCCCAGAGGGAAGTGTCCCCAGCAGAACAGCTCCGCCAGAGCCCTAGATTGGTTCCGCCAAGGTTCCGCCTCGTGCCGGCAGATTCTCGTCCTGAAAGCTTGCTTTGATTTTTTTCTCGGACGAAAGACTTCATATAGCAGAAAATGGACACCGGAGGGCCACCAGGGGGCCCACGAGGCAGGGGGTGCGCTCAGGGGGGTAGGGCGCGCCCCCACCCTCATGGCCAGGGTGTGGCCCCCCTCTGGTATTTTCTTTGCTCAGTATTTCTTATTATTGCCAAAAATAACTTCTGAGGAGTTTCAGTACTTTTGGAGTTGTGCAGAATAGGTCTCTAATATTTGCTCCTTTTCGAGCCCAGAATTCCAGCTGGCAGCATTCTCCCTCTTTATGTAAACCTTGTAAAATAAGAGAGAATAGGCATAAGTATTGTGACTTAATGTGTAATAACATCCCATAATGCAATAAATATCAATATAAAATCATGATGCAAAATGGACGTATCAGGCATCCCCAAGCTTAGGGTCTTGTCACTCCTTATTCTCCTCATATCGACATCTCACCCAAAACTTGAAAACTTCAATCACACAAAACTTAACGGAACTTCGTGAGAGAGGTTAGTATGATAAAGAGCAAACCATTTCACTTTGGTACTGTCAAAGACAATATTCATAATTTTTTCCAAACAATTACTACTATAGCATATCATTTCCACAATTTATATTGAGCAATATAAGCCATAGAAGCTAGAAAACAAGCAAACCATGCATTGAAAACAGAATCTGTCAAAAACAGTACAGTCTGTAATGATCTGGATAACTACCATACTTCTGCTACTCCAAAAATTATGAAAAACTTAGTACCACGTGAGAAATTTGTATATTAAACTTCTTCAAAAAGAATCAACTCAAAAGCACTCTTCTGTTAAAAATTAGAGTTATTTTCGTGAGCGCAAAAGTTTCTGTTTTTCAGCAAGATCAAATCAACTATCACCCAACATGATCCCAAAGGCTTTACTTGGCACTTTATTGAAACAAAAGCAATTAAACATGATCAATACAGTAGCATAATCATGTGAAAACACAAAAACATTAAGTAAAAGTGTTGGCTTGTCTCCCAACAAGCGCTTTTCTTTAATGCCTTTTAGCCAGGCATGATGATTTCATTGATGCTCGCATAAAAGATAAGAATTGAAAGATGAAGAGAGCATCATGAAGCATATGACTAGCACATTCAGGTCTAGCCCACTTCCTATGCATAGGGATTTTGTGAGCAAACAACTTATGGGAACAAGAATCAACTAGCATAGGAAGGCAAAACAAGTGCAACTTCAAAACAATCAACACATAGAGAAGAAACTTGATATTGTCGAGATATGTAAGAGCAGAAGTTCCTTCCTCATAATAATTTTCAGAAACATCACGAATGGATTCAACAGTATAACTATCACATAAAACACTGTTTTCATGATGCACAACCATAGAATATTTATTACTCTTTATGGCATACATGTCATCATAATAATCATCATAGATAGCAACTTTATTGTCATAGTCAATTGAAACCTCTTCCAAAATAGTGGATGTATCACTAAATAAAGTCATGACCTCTCCAAATCCACTTTCATCAATATTGTAATAATATTCAACACCCTCCAAAATAGTGGGATCACTACTACCTAGTGTTGACACTATTCAAAACCCACCTTCATCAATGTAATCATCATAAATACACTTTCATCAATATTGTAATAATATTCAACACCCTCCAAAATAGTGGGATCACTACTACCTAGTGTTGACACTATTCAAAACCCACCTTCATCAATGTAATCATCATAAATAGGAGGCATGCTATCATCAAATAAATTTTCTTATCGAAAGTAGAAGGAATCCAAGGATCATATTCATTAATCAAAGCATCCCCAAGCTTAGGACAAGCACTATTTCCAGCAAATAAATCTTCAAATATATCATACTCACTAAACATAGCATCCCCAAGCTTGTGGTTTTGCATATCATCACAATCATTCTTATCAATAGCATGAATGGCATCAATAGTATAGCAAACATTATTATCATATTCTTCCCAAGCAAGTGATAAAAAGATTTTAAAGACCATAAGGGATATCGTTGTCTTTGCAATCATAATCATTACAACAAGTAGTAGGTATCACAAAATCATACTCAATATCATCATCCTCCATTAACATACTTGATTCACTTTCATGAGGTACAATGGTGATAGGAGCAACATTATTTGTGGGAGATACCTTTTTACCTTTATTCTTTCTTCTTCTCTTCTTCTTCACCACATCATGTGTGGGTTTAATTAATTCTTTCAAGCTTCTTGTTGAAGAGATTGATTGGATAGGAAGCTCCTCCTCGTTAACTGATTCATCATAATAAACACTAGGAGGGTATTGGGAAATATTTTCCCTTTCATTAGTACTCACTTCATATTCCATTTGTTTTCTTGTCTTTAGGTAGTTGGCAATATAAGGATTCTCAATGCAATTTACCGCACAAAACATATAAATTTCCTCTAGATCAAAATCAAGAAGTCTCTCGAGATTAAATTTTGGAATACCCTTAGTTATACGTTTCATTTCTTCATACCCCAAAAGAAGACTAAGCTCTTTATGCTGCTCGAGAGTAATCAAGTTATCACAACTTTTGGACACGATTTGATCATGAAACAATTTGCATTGGAGATTTAGATGACCATGTTCATTGCAAAGTTCACAAGGATGGTGAAAAAAATTAAATCTTTCAGCAAAATCATCTAGCCTCTCTTGCAACCTTTTCGTTTCTAAATATTTATGCTTCTTACAAAATCTATCTTCCCTTTTTGGTGTGCAAATGCACTCCCAATTCACTCCGCAAAAATTGACATGCTTATAAGAAACATTTTTGTCATGACTTGTGCAATCATCATTAGCATTTTGGATATTCAAATAATTCATACTAAAAACATTGCAATCATGCTCATCATTCAAATATTTTGTGCCAAACATTTTATTGACTTCTTCTTCTAACAATTGAGCACAATTTTCCGAACCATCATTTTCAAGAAATATATTATAAAGATGATCAATAATATTATGCAACCTCAATTCCATTTTATATGTAGTTTTCTTTTATAAACCAACTGATAAAACAAGAAACTAAAAGATTAAATTTCAAGATCTAAAGATACACCTTCAAGCACCCACCTCCCCGGCAACGGCGCCGGAAAAGAGGTTGATGTCTACTACACAACTTTATTCTAGTAGACACATGTTGGGCCTCCAAGTGCAGAGTTTTGTAGGACAGTAGCAGTTTTCCCTCAAGTGGATGACCTAAGGTTTATCAATCCGTGAGAGGTGTAGGATGAAGGTGGTCTCTCTCAAACGACCCTACAACCAAATACAAGAAATCTCTTGTGTCCCCAACACACCCAATACAATGGCAAATTTTATAGGTGCACTAGTTCGGCGAAGAGATGGTGATAAAAGTGTAATATGGATGGTAGAAATATATTTTTATAATCTGAATAAATAAAAACAGCAAGGTAGCAAATAGTAAACGGGCACAAAAACGGTATTGCAATGCTTGAAAATGAGGCCTAGGGTCCATACTTTCACTAGTGCAATCTCTCAACAGTGCTAACATAGTTGGATCATATGATTATCCCTCAAAGTGCAATAAAGAATCACTCCTGAGTTCCTATTAGCAGAGAACAAAAGATAGAAATTGTTTGTAGGGTACGAAACCACCTCAAAGCTATTCTTTCCGATCAACCTATCCTAGAGTTCGTACTAAAATAACGCAAGCTATTCTTTTCGATCGATCTAATCAAGAGTTCGTACTAAATAACGCCAAAGCAAATTCATTTTCATAATACTCAATCCACACAAAGAAATATAGAGGGACCCCAAAGATTTCTACCGGAGAAACAAAGACAAGAACATGCATCAACCCCTATGCATAGATTACCCCAATGTCACCTCGGGAATCCACGAGTTGAGTGCCAAAACATATATCAAGTCAATCAATACGATACCCCATTGTCACCACGAGTATTCAATTGCAAGACATATATCAAGTGTTCTCAAATCCATAAAAGTATTCAATCCGATAACAACGAAATCTCAAAGGGAAAACTCAATTCATCACAAGATAGAGAGGGGAAAACACCATATGACCCGACTATATTAACAAAGCCCGCGATACATCAAGATCGTGACATCTCAAGAACACGAGAGAGAGAGAGAGAGAGAGAGAGAGAGAGATTAAACACAAAGCTACTGGTACAAACCGTCAGCCCCGAGGGTGGACTACTCCCTCCTCATCGTGGTGGCCGTCGGGATGGTGAAGATGGCCACCAGAGATGATTCCCACCTCTGGCAGGGTGCCGGAAAGGGTCAAGATTGGTTTTTGGTGGCTACAGAGCCTTGCGGCGATGGAACTTCTGATCTAGGTTAACCGCGAGGGTTTTTGGAATATTTGGGAACTTACAGGGTATAGAGGGGGTGCGAGAGGCCACCGAGGTGGGCACAACCCACCTGGGCGTGCCTGGCAACCCAGGCGCGCCCTGGTGGGTTGTGCCCCCTTGGGGCACCCTCTAGGTGTTGCTTTGGCCTATCGGGAGTCTTCTGGTCCATAAAAAATCCACAAAAAGTTTCGCGGTGTTTGGACTCCGTTTGATATTGATTTCCGCGATGTAAAAAACAAGCAAAAAACAAGCAATCGGCCTTTGAGCCTTCGGGTCAATAGGTTAGTCCCAAAAAATTATATAAAGTTGCTATAAAATGATTGTAAAACATGCAAGAATGATAATATAACATCATGAATGCTTCATAAATTATAGATACGTTGGAGACGTATCAGACCGATTGCTCATTTCGGTGAGACTGAAACGTTACGAAAAGGAAACAGAGAGTTTGCATTGCGAACTCGGTGGGACCGATCGCTCATTTCTGGTAGACCAAAACCTTACGAAGGGAAACAAAGAGTTTGCAATCCCATCTCTGTGAGACCGAGACCCCTATCGGCGAGACCGAACTGATTAGGGTTTCTGGCTATGGCTATGTCAAATTAACTCGGTGGCGTCGGATAGATCAAATCGGTGGGGCCGAGTTTGAATTTTGGTTTGGGACATATGTGGATACGAGAAAGTGGTTGAGGGCTTTTGGAGCATATCACTAAGCATTTTGAGCAAGCAAGCCATTAAGCAACACCTCATCCCCTTTTAATAGTATTGGCTTTTCCTATGGACTCAATGTGATCTTGGATCACTAAAATGAAAATGTAGAGTCTCGAGCTTGTGCCAATATGTGTCCTTAGCATTTTGAGGGGTCCACATCTCTAGTCCATGCCATGCCAATCATTTAACTTTCTGCAAAGATTATCTTGAATGGATATTAGTTCAATGAGTTATATGTTGTTAATAATTACCTAAACTACCCAGGGATTAGTTGCACTTTCAGTTCTACTTTGATTTGTTCAACAGGTTTAGGTGTTCTAATATAGCTTTTATTGACCAAGGTTGAGTCCTTAGCATATTCCTTTATCCTAAAAGGGAAAGGTGGTTTTTCAATTTAAGCAGTAGGAACAACTAGGTCAACTTTATAAATAATAGTTTCATCTTTAACCACAACCGGTTCTTTAATTTCTTCTTTAATAGGTGGGCAATATTTAAACCACTTCTCCTTAGGGAGATCAACATGAGTAGGAAATGATTCACGAAAAGAGGCTACTATCTCAAAATCAAGTCCATATTTAGTGCTAAACTTTTGAAAAGCATCGGTATTCATAAAATATTTAACACAATCGAACTTAAGCTTAATACCTGACTCTTTACCTTCGTCGAGTTCCCAATCTTCAGAGTTTCATTTAATTCTTTCTAAAAGATCCCACCTGAATTCAATAGTCTTCTTCATAAAAGAACCAATACAAGAAGTATCAAGCATGGATTGATCATCAAGAGAAAGCCGAGCATAAAAATTCTGAATGATCAGTTCTATTGAGAGCTCATGATTGGGGCATGAATATAACATTGAATTAAGCCTACCCCAAGCTAGAGCGATACTTTCTCCTTTGCGAGGCCCAAAATTACATATGTAATTCCGATCACGATGAACTAGATGCATAGGATAAGTTTTTTTGGTGAAATTCCAATTTCAATCGATTCCAATTCCAAGATACAATATCATCGCATAGCCTATACCATGCCACTGCTTTTCCCTTCAAAGATAAAGGGAAAACCTTCTTCTTAGCTTCATCTCCGGGTAAACCTGCAAGCTTAAATAATCCACAAATTTCATCCGCATATATCAAGTGCATATCAGGATGTTCGGTTCCATCTCCTGCATAAGGACTTGCTAGCAGTTGTTCTATCATACCCAAAGGAATTTCATAACCAATATTTTTAGTAGGTGTAGTAGGTTGAGGGGCAACTAATTGTGGTTCCGGTCGAGGTGAAGATACCCCGAACAAACCCCTCAAAGGATTGTTCTCCATAGTAACAAGTGGCAATAAATTTCAGCACGCAGGAATAATTTTTCCTTACCGATTTCCACTTACCAAGAGCGCTTCACTCCCCGGAAACAACGCCAGAAAAGAGCCTTGATGACCCACAAGTATAGGGGGTCAATTGTAGTCCTTTCGATAAGTAAGAGTGTCGAACCCAACGAGGAGCAGAAGGAAATGACAAGTAGTTTTCACCAAGGTATTCTCTACAAGCACTGAAATTATAAGTAACGAGTAGTTTGATAGCAAGACAATTTGTAACGAGCAAGTAACGGTAATGGTAACAAAAGTGCAGAAAGGTATCCCAACTTTTGATGCAAAGGACAAGCCAAAACGGTCTCTTATGATAAGCAAAATGTTCTTGAGGGTACAAGGGAATTTCATCTAGTCACTTTCATCATGTTGGTTTGATTCATTTTCGCTACTTTGATAATTTGATATGTGGGTGTACCGGTGCTTAGGTGATGTTCTTACTTGAACAAACCTCCTACTTATGATTAACCCCCTCGCAAGCATCCGCAACTACAAGAAAAGTATTAAGATAAAATCTAACCATAACATAAAACTTTTGGATCCAAACCAGTCCCTTACGAAGTAGCGCATAAACTAGGGTTTAAGCTTCTGTCACTCTCGCAACCCACCATCTAATAACTACTACACAATGCATTCCCTTAGGCCCTAATAAGGTGAAGTGCCATGTAGTCGACGTTCACATGACACCACTAAGGGAATCACAACATACATACCATCAAAATATCAAACACATATCTAGTTCACATGATTACTTGCAACAAGATTTCTCCCGTGACCTCAAGAACAAAAGTAACTAATCACAAATGATAATCATGCTCAAGATCAGAGGGGTATTAAATAGCATAATGGATCTGAACATATAATCTTCCACCAAATAAACCATATAGTAATCAACTACAAGATGTAATCAACACTACTAGTCACACACAAGCACCGATCTAAGGTTTCGGTACAAAGATTGAACACAAGAGATGCACTAAGGTTTGAGAGGAGATGGTGCCGTTGAATATGTTGATGGAGATTGCCCTCCCCAAGATGGGAGAGTTATTGGTGATGATGATGACGATGATTTTCCCCTCCGGGAGGAAAGTTCCCCCGGTAGAATCGCTCCACCGGAGGGCAAAGTGCTCCTGCCCAAGTTCCACCTCGAGACGGCGGCACTTCGTCCCGAAAGTCCCCCCTAATTTTTCTAGGTCAAAATGTCTTATATACCAGAAGAGGGGCACTGGAGGTGGGTCGAGGAGGGCACAACCCACCAGGGCGCGCCTGGGGGCCCTGGCGCACCCATGTAGGTTGTGCCCACCTGGTGGGCCCCCTCTAGTAGTTATTTGCTCCTATAATTTTTATATATTCCATAAAAAATCTCCGTGAAGTTTCAGATCATTTAGAGTTGTGTAGAATAGGTGGCCTGGCGTAGCTTTTTCAGGTCCAGAATTCCAGCCGCCGATAGTCTACCTCTTTGTGTGCACCTTGCATATTATGAGAGAAAAGGCATTAGAATTACTCCAAAAAAGCGTTATTATGCATAAAAACATTATAAATAATAGTAGGTAGACATGATGCAAAATGGACGTATCAACGGGTCGAGGGAGCACCTCCGCGGGCCGCACGTTGTCGGCTTGTCGTCCCCGAGATCGCGAATAAGCACTCTGCGGGGGCGCGGCGGCGCCCGGTCGGCGCCATCCTCCTCGGTCTCATTCGAGTCTTCAGTGTTGTCACTGGCACTGGAGTCCAGCACCATCGTAAGGGTTTTTTTCTCATGGGGCCCGGCGTGGCCCTCCAGCGTGAGCCCCCACTGGTCAAAGAGGGGCATCTCTATGGCCAACTCTGCCATCTCCTGATAGTGGTACTGGGGAAGCACGTCCTCAGGAGGGTCCTCGGCGGGATTGTCGTGCAGGATCGCTAGGGCTCTGTCTGGCACCTCGGGCTTCAGGCTGCTGGCGTGCAACTTCATTGTGTCCTTCATGCCGGTGTACTCTCACGCGGGCCATGAGTGTAGATGGAGTAGGGCAATGCGCCACCGCAGGTACTCCCTAAAGACCATCGCCCCCGACAACTTTGCGGCCCGGTGCACGACCATCTGCTCCAAGACGGGCTCCGCCCGTGGGTCGGTGAGCTTCTCATGCCCCCACCCGGGGTTCTTCTCGGCTGGATCTGTCGGGGTCATCAGGAGCGGGTTGGTCCGGTGCGCGTCCATATAGACTCAGCACTGCCGGTAGCCTTCCACCTTCTTCCCGACCTTCAGGATAATGATATCTCCTTCCATCCCCTTGATGGCGAAGAAAGAGATGCATCCAGAGCGCTGGTCCGATGTGGTCAGCCGTAGGCTGAAGAAGTGATGAAAGAGCGCCACCGAGGGCATCACGGCCACGAAGGCCTCGCAGTAGAAGGCGAACATGCCCAGGCGAAGGACGGAGTTGGGTAGAAGATGAAGGGCGTGGATCCGATAATGAGAAAGGATGGCATAGAAGAAATCCGAGAACAGCGGGTACAACCCCGCGTAAACACTATGGAGGAAGAATGGGTAGGCGGTCACTCCCAGGCTGCTCCGTGCTCACAAGCCCAGCCAAATCTTAGTCGCCTACCCCTCGTTTTTGTCCCTGGCCAACAGCGGGAGCACCGGGTCCAAGTCCCCCGAGTTGGCCACAAGACACGCCTAGGAGGCTTGTGGCCTCCTCGAGGGGCCCACAAGCCTTGAGGGCGCACCCCCCGGGGCGCGCTTAGGAGGCTTGTGGCCTCCTCCGTGATCGAGTCCCACGGGGGGCGCGCCCTCAGGGCTTGTGGGCCCCTCGAGTGTCCTCTAACCCTAATTCTTACTCCATAAATACCCAAATATTCCCAAACCACCAGAAGCATCCAACAAAATACTTTTCCATCACCGCAAGCCTCTATTCCCGTGAGATCCCATCTTGGGACCTTTTCCAGCACCCTGCCGGAAGGGGACTCGATCATGGAGGGCGTACACATCAACCTTTCTGCCGTTTCGATGAAGTGTAAGTAGTTTACCACAGACCTACGGGTCCATAGCTAGTAGCTAGATGGCTTCTTCTCTCTCTATGATCTTCAATACCATGTTCTCCTCGATGTTCTTGGAGTTCTATCTGATGTAATATTCTTTTGCGGTGTGTTTGTCTAGATCCAATGAATTGTGGATTTATGATAAGATTATCTATGAATATTATTTGAGTATTTTCTGAACTCTTTTATGCATGATCAAATATCTTTGCATTTCTCTTCGAATTATCGGTTTGGTTTGGCCAACTAGATTGGTTTTTCTTGCAATGGGAGAGGTGCTTAGTTTTGGGTTCAATCTTGCGGTGTCCTCACCCAGTGACAAAGTAGCGGTAGCGAGGCACATATTATATTGTTGCCACCAAGGGTAAAAGATGGGGTTTTCATCATATTGTTTGAGTTTATCCTCTACATCATGTCATCTTACTTAAGGCGTTACTCCGTTCTTATGAACTTAATACTCTAGATGCATCCTGGATAGCAGTCGATGTGTGGAGTAATAGTAGTAGATGCAGGCAGGAGTCGGTCTACTTGACACGGACGCGATGCCTATATTCATGCTCATTGCCTTGGATATCGTCATAACTTTCTGCTTTTCTATCAATTTCTCGGCAGTAATTTGTTTACCCATCATATGTTTTCTTTCAAGAGAGAAACCTCTAGTGAAACTTATGGCCCCTGGATCTATTTTCCATCATATATTTTCAGATCTATAAACCAAAAAACCCAAAAATACTTTGCGGTAATTTATTTACATTTATTTTTTATTTATCTTTTATACCTATCTCTATTAGATCTCACTCTTGTTTGAGACCGTAAAGGGATTGACAACCCCTTTTTCATGTTGAGTGCAAGTGTTCATTAGTTTGTGCAGGTGCATAGATTGGAGACTTGCTTGTGCCTCCTACTGTATTGATACCTTGGTTCTTAACCGAGGGAAATACTTATCTCCACTTTGCTGCATCACCCTTTCTTCTTTAAGGAAAAAATCAATGCAAGCTCAAGAAGTAGCAAGTCCTGCGTGAGAAGGAAGGCGCATGAAGGCAGAAGCAAACAAGGAAGGCAATGATGGCCTCACGCAGCGCGTGGGCAGGATTTATGTCAGCCCGGGCGATTGTCGAGGCATCGTGGGAGAAGTGGGGGCGTCCCCCACTCCCTGTACGGTTAGGGCCCGCGCCGCCTCGCCCCCTTGTAGGAGGAGTCGTGCGCGCCGCAGGCCCGGGGCTACTATAGGGCATGTGGGACCCATGGTACCCAGGTCCGTCTGCCTTCAGCCCAGGGCACGACGCATGTCAAGTGACTAGCGGGTAGCCCATCGGTGGGCGCCACGGACAAGGCCCTTCACCAGGGCTTGGCCACATGAGACCCCTCGTTAGGAGGCTGGCATCTTGAGCAGACTAGGGGGCTTAGCCAAGAGCCTCGCAAGGCGGTCTCCCGAGGCATCCTCCCCGAGGCGTACGAGGCAGGCACCGCTCAGCTTGGGGCACGGTCTCAGGCCTTCATGTGGGTGACGCGCGCGGTGACTAACATTGCCAGAGGCCATGCTAGGAGGCGCGAACAAGGAGGATTTTCTCTTTTGTGCTAAGGGAGGATGGCCAGCAAGCTGTTTCTGAAAGCAACCCCCAAAAGTTGCCCGATCGGTGAAAGAAGACCAAGACGATGGGCACGCAAGGTGGAGGTCATCCCCGAGCCCATAGGCGCGTCGTGTATGGAGGCTTTTGATGTGAACTGGGGACCCGGTCTTTCGATGAGAGAGGATAACTACGATTTTTGTGGTACTTGACCCTCACGATCAGGCAACCAACCGTACAGGGAGAACCGTACATGACTGATATCCACGGCAGTTGCTGAACCAATTCCATGGTGTAATCGACCGAGCCAACGGCACGATCGACCTATCCACGGAGGATTTTTCCTACAAGCAAATCAAAGAACATGCAAGAAAATAATAGCCAAGCAATCTCAAAATTGCCAATATGCTAGATGGAATAAATATCACAGGATGAGGTTTCGATAGGATGTCTTGACGATCGCACTAGCTGCTACAAGCGAAGACAACTAAAAGAAGTTATAGCTAAACTTTTCCAAACAAAACTCGAGTCCAAACCCTAACATAGGCGAACATGATGGTGTGTTCTTTTCTCTTGACATGACATGTTGGCCCAACGTGATGTATTAAAAATCCTTTGGACCCAATTACTCCTCTTGGCCCATGTAGCCAAAACAAACTTGTTGGCCCTTTTGGGCATTGGCGTCCTGCGCCTCACGCATGATGGATGAGCTGGATGGTTTGGTGGTGGACACCATGCATGCAAGGATAGTGGAGGGCATGCATGCAACGAGGGATGATATCCTTTAATTATTTCTTCGATATTTTTATTCCTAAGCACAGATAAATCAAAACATAAGTGTAACATCACATTCTTGTCAGTTAAATCATATGCACAAATGAGCGATAGTACCTGGTCATTTATTTGTCTCATTCGTGCTTTAGTCATAGGTCCAGGTGCAACTGTGTCAGCGATGTTTCGTGTAACATTTGTAGATGTACTTATAGTAGCTATTGTTGGGGAACGTAGTAATTTCAAAAAAATTCCTACCCACACGCAAGATCATGGTGATGCATAGCAATGAGAGGGAAGAGTATCGTCCACATACCCTCGTAGACCGTAAGAGGAAGCGTTAGCACAACGTGGTTGATGTAGTCGTACGTCTTCACGATCCGACCGATCTGAGTACCGAACGTACGACACCTCCGAGTTCAGCACACGTTCAGCTCGATGACGTCCCACGAACTCCGATCCAGCAGAGCTTCATCGGAGAGTTCCTTCAACACGATGGTGTGATGACGGTGATGATGTTGCTACCGACACAGGGCTTCGCCTAAGCACCGCTACGATATGACCGAGGTGGAATATGGTGGAGGGGGGCACCGCACACGGCTGGGAGAGATCAACAGATCAACTTGTGTGTCTATGGGGTGCCCCCTGGCCACGTATATAAAGGATGGAGGGAGCAGGAGGCCAGCCCTCACAGGGCGCGCCCAAGTGTGGAGTCTTACTAGGACTCCCTAGTCCTAGTAGGATTCCACCTCCCATATGGAATAGTAAAAAGGGAAGGGAAAAGGAGAAGGAAGGACGGGGGCGCCCCCCTCCCTAGTCCAATTCGGACCAGTCCATGGGGAGGGGTGCGACCACCCTTTGAGGCCTTTCTCTCCTTTCCCGTATGGCCCATTAAGGCCCAATACAAATTCCCGTAACTCTCCCAGATTCAAAAATACCCGAATCACTCGGAACCTTTCCGATGTCCGAATATAGTCATCCAATATATCGATCTTCATGTCTCGACCATTTTGAGACTCCTCGTCATGTCCCGATCTCATCCGGGACTCCGAACTACCTTCGGTGCATCAAAACACATGAACTCATAATACAAATCATCACCGAACGTTAAGCGTGCGGACCTTACGGGTTCGAGAACTATGTAGACATGACCGAGACTCATTTCCGGTCAATAACCAATAGCGGAACCTGGATGCTCATATTGGCTCCTACATATTCTACGAAGATTTTATCGGTCAAACCGCATAATAACATACGTTGTTCCCTTTGTCATCGGTATGTTACTTGCCCGAGATTCGATCGTCGGTACCTCAATACCTAGTTCAATCTCATTACCGGCAAGTCTCTTTACTCGTTTCGTAATACATCATCCCGCAACTAACTCATTAGTCACATTGCTTGCAAGGCTTATAGTGATGTGCATTACCAAGAGGGCCCAGAGATACCTCTCCGACAATCGGAGTGACAAATCCTAATCTCGAAATACGCCAACTCAACAAGTACCTTCGGAGACACCTGTAGAGCACCTTTATAATCATCCAGTTACGTTGTGACGTTTGGTAGCACACAAAGTGTTCCTCCGGTAAACGGGAGTTGCATAATCTCATAGTCATAGGAACATGTATAAGTCATGAAGAAAGCAATAGCAACATACTAAACAATCAAGTGCTAAGCTAACGGAATGGTTCAAGTCAATCACATCATTCTCCTAATGATGTGATCCCATTAATCAAATGACAACTCATGTCTATGGCTAGGAAACTTAACCATCTTTGATTCAACGAGCTAGTCAAGTAGAGGCATACTAGTGACACTCGGTTTGTCTATGTATTCACACATGTATCAAGTTTCCGGCTAATACAATTCTAGCATGAATAATAAACATTTATCATGATATAAGGAAATAAATAATAACTTTATTATTGCCTCTAGGGCATATTTACTTCAGTCTCCCACTTGCACTAGAGTCAATAATCTAGTTCACATCGCCATATGATTCAACACCAATAGTTCACATCACCATGTGATGAACTCCCATAGTTCACATCGTCATGTGACCAACACCCAAAGGTTTTACTAGAGTCAATAATCTAGTTCACTTCGCTATGTGATTAACACCCAAAGAGTACTAAGGTGTGATCATGTTTTGCTTGTGAGAGAAGTTTAGTCAACGGGTTTGCCAAATTCAGATCCATATGTATCTTGCAAACTTCTATGTCTACAATGCTCTGCACGGAGCTACTTTAGCTAATTGCTCCCACTTTCAATATGTATCCAGATTGAGACTTAGAGTCATCTGGATCAGTGTAAAAACTTGCATCGACGTAACCCTTTACGACGAACCTTTTGTCACTTCCATAATCAAGAAACATATCCTTTTTCCATTAAGGATAATTTTGACCGCTGTCCAGTGATCTACTCCTAGATCACTATTGTACCCTCTTGCCAAACTCATGATGAGGTACACAATAGGTCTGGTATACAACATAGCGTACTTTATAGAACCTATGACTATGGCATAGGGAATGACTTTTCATTCTTTTCATTCTCTTTCTATTTTCTGCTGTGGTCGGGTTTTGAGTCTTTACTCAATTTCACACCTTGTAACACAGGCAAGAAATCTTTCTTTGACTGTTCCATTTTAAACTACTTCAAAATCTTGTCAAGGTATGTACTCATTGAAAAAACTTATCAAGCGTCTTGATCTATCTCTATAGATCTTGATGCTCAATATGTAAGGAGCTTCACCGAGGTCTTTATTTGAAAAACTCCTTTCAAATACTCCTTTATGCTTTCCAGAAAATTTTACATTATTTCCGATCAACAATATGTCATTCACATATACTTATCAGAAATGTTGTAGTGCTCCCACTCACTTTCTTGTAAATACAGGCTTCACCAAAAGTCTATATAAAACCATATGCTTTGATCACACTATCAAAATGTTTATTCCAACTCCGAGATGCTTGCACCAGTCCATAGATGAATCGCTGGAGCTTGCACACTTTGTTAGCATCCTTTGGATTGATAAAACCTTCAGGTTGCATCATATACAACTGTTCTTCCAGAAATCCATTCAGGAATGCAGTTTTGACATCCATTTGCCAAATTTCATAATCATAAAATGCAGGAATTGCTAACATGATTCGGACAGACTTAAGCATCGTTACAGGTGAGAAAGTTTCATCGTAGTCAATCCCTTGAACTTGTCGAAAACCTTTTGCAACAAGTCGAGCTTTATATACAGTAACATTACCGTCAGCGTTAGTCTTCTTCTTGAAGATCCATTTATTCTCAATGGCTTGCCGATCATCGGGCAAGCCAACCAAAGTCCACACTTTGTTCTCATACATGGATCCCATCTCAGATTTTGTGGCCTCAAGCCATTTGCGGAATCTGGGCTCACCATCGCTTCTTCATAGTTTGTAGGTTCACCTTGGTTAAGTAACATGACCTCCAGAATAGGATTGCCGTACCACTCTGGTGCGGATCTTACTCTGGTTGACCTAGGAGGTTCAGTAGTAACTTGATCTGAAGTTTCATGATCAATATCATTAGCTTCCTCACTAATTGGTGTAGGTGTCACAAGAACCGGTTTCTGTGATGAACTACTTTCAAATAAGGGAGCAAGTGCAGTTACCTCATCAAGTTCTACTTTCCTCCCACTCACTTCTTTCGAGAGAAACTCCTTCTCTAGAAAGTATCCATTCTTAGCAACGAATATCTTGCCTTCGGATCTGTGATAGAAGGTGTACCCAACAGTTACTTTTGGGTATCCTATGAAGATGCACTTCTCCGATTTGGGTTTGAGCTTATCAGGATGACACTTTTTCTCATAAGCATCGCAACCCCAAACTTTAAGAAATGACAACTTTGGTTTCTTGCCAAACCACAGTTCATAAGGCGTCGTCTCAACGGATTTTGATGGTGCTTTATTTAACGTGAATGCAGCCGTCTCTAAAGCATAACCCCAAAACGATAGCGGTAAATCAGTATGAGACATCATAGATCGCACCATATCTAGTAAAGTACGACACGACGTTCGGACACACCATTACCTGTGGTGTTCCGGGTGGCGTGAGTTGTGAAACTATTCCGCATTGTTTCAAATGTAGACCAAACTCGTAACTCAAATATTCTCGTCCACGATCAGATCGTAGAAACTTTATTTCCTTGTTACGATGATTTTCCACTTCACTCTGAAATTCTTTGAACTTTTCAAATGTTTCAGACTTATGTTTCATCAAGTAGATATACCCATATCTGCTCAAATCATCTGTGAAGGTCAGAAAATAACGATACCGCCACGAGCCTCAACACTCATCGGATCGCATACATCAGTATGTATTATTTCCAACAAGTCTGTTGCTCGCTCCATTGTTCCGAAGAACGGAGTCTTAGTCATCTTACCCATGAGGCATGGTTCGCAAGCATCAACTGATTCATAATCAAGTGATTCCAAAAGCCCATCAGCATGGAGTTTATTCATGCGCTTTACACCAATATGACCTAAACGGCAGTGCCACAAATAAGTTGCACTATCATTATTAATTTTGCATCTTTTGGCTTCAATATTATGAATATGTGTGTCACTACGATCGAGATCCAACAAACCATTTTCATTGGGTGTATAACCATAGAAGGTTTTATTCATGTAAACAGAATAAAAATTATTCTCTAACTTAAATGAATAACCGTATTGCAATAAACATGATCAAATCAAATTCTTGCTCAACGCAAACACCAAATAACATTTATTTAGGTTCAACACTAATCCCGAAAGTATAGGGAGTGTGCGATGATGATCATATCTGTAACATCCCAAAATTCTAAAGTTTGGAATGTTATAAACAAATAGATAGTTTTGGTTGATTGTTTGATTGATTGACTGAAAGTGAGTGAATTCGAAACTTTTGAAAGTTAAATGAGAGGGAATAAAAGGACTTTCCCAAACTTTCATTTTGCTTTTATGAACTTCGGGAATTCAAATTCTTTTCATCACAAAACCCTGGAGAGAAGATGACATGACTTCTTCCATTTATTTAAATGACAAGGGTGTTGAAAATATTTGAATTTCATTTGGAAAACATTTCCAATTCTGAAACTTTATGCAACTCGATGATTTTCACGAGCGAAGATAAAATGACTTCTTCAAAACATATGAAATATGAGTTGGGAGTTCCAAAGAATTAAATTCAAAGTTCCTTTGAATTATTTTCAATTTGGAGTTATTTGAGTTTTATTCAAATTATTTTTCTCTAAAAATAAAATATATGGAAAATAGGGTAACATGATTCCCTACATCAGAAAATTGGAGAGAAATTAATTTGAAATCATTTTGGTATTTTTAAAATGATTTTCAGTGGATTTTATTAGGGCAGTAGCACCATTTGTTTTATTTGAATTTTTGTGTATTTTATTTGAAGCTAGAATAAGGTTCATCGTGTAGGGAATCTTTTTCTGAAAATTTTGATATATTATATGCCTATATAATATTTTTATTTATTTGGTTTTATTATTTTTATTTGTCTCTGTTTAAAAAAAACAAATGTTAAAAAAAAAGGAGCGCAGCGCCTTGGGCCAAAGGCCCAAGCCGCCAAGTCACCGGCCGGCCGAAGGCCACAAGGCCAACGCACCACGCACCTAGGGGAGCCAGGGAGCCCCAAGTTTCCTATTCTATTACAAATCCTAGTAGGATTTGATCCCGTTTTTGTTATTCCGTTTTTTATTCCTAGGATTCCTAATCCTAATCTATTTCTTGTCCCCGACCCCAAGCAATACCACGCCCCTCCCCAATATTCATACCCAAGCACCCCCTCCAACACATCAAATCAACTCTCCTCTCCTCTCCTCCGGCAGAAGAAGCAGCAGTGCCGCCCGCCGCCATAGCCGCCGCGCCGCCCACGCCACGCCGCCATAGCCGCCGCCGCCTCACCAGGGCCGCCGCCACTTGCCGCCGCCGCCCTACGCCGCCGCCGCCGGAGCCCCTCGCCTCTTCGAGGTACTAGCCCCGCGCCGCGTCACCTTTTCTAGATCGGTTTTCTAGATCGGTTTTTCGTTTCGGTTTTCTTTCCGAAACCCTAGATCGGTTTTCTCGCCGGTTTTTCTTTCCGGTGTTGTTTAGCGGCGTTAAGCTCGATATATTTTTCTTTTTATTTTTAATTTCCGTCAGGGACCTATCCGTTAGTCCCTAATCTTCAAATGCTCATAACTTTTTACTCGTAAGTCGGAATCCAACGAAACCAACGCCCACTTCTTCGTTATGATCTCCTCTATCCAGTAATCCAAATCAAACATGTTTTTGAAAGTTTTAAAATCTGAATTCAAACAGATTTGTATTTGAACTTCGTTTGATCATAACTTGAGTTTCAGAATCTCGATTTAGTTGATTCTTTTGCAAATCGAAGCTCTTGACCTAAACTTTCTGATAAGGCCAAATACACATAGTTTTGGTACTGTTAGAAATTGTTTTATGCTGCAAGAGTTATTAGATTTGGTTTTGACGCTTTCGAATTGTTTTCTTGATCTTCCGATCTTTTGAGTGATTGCTTATGTGTGGTTACTATTGCTTGATTACGATAGATTGACCGGAGTGTGACGAGTAGAACTATCAAGAGTTTTGAGTGCAAATCATCTTCATCAACTTTGCAGGCAAGTAACACTTGATCATACTTTTTCTACTACTCAGTTTTATGCATTAGATCAATCCTCAAACACTTGCATGATTAGGATCAAATTAAATTGTGGGATGGGAAGTAGATTGAGGTAGTACCTATTACCTGTTTTACTTATGAAACCTTGGGAGTTACTTCTACGTTTGCTTATTATGCCATGCTATGCTAGTAGACGTGGATTGGGTGAGTGATATCCATGACAGATGTGAGATTGTTAATTAATGGTTTATCTAAGGTGGCAACTTAAACACACATCTGGGTGGATTGAGGCACCTGGTTTCTATCAGGACTTGCCTGTATTTCTTGGACCGCCACCCAGTGCCCAAAGGGATCATGAGATATTCAAACTAGAAACTTCCGTGCAGCCACAAGCCATTATGGGCTCTGGCGTAGTTGACTAAGTTGTGCGAACTCTTACGGGTAGACTAGCGTATGTAGGGGATGTAGGTTGGTACGGTCTACCCACATGTAAGGTGCTAGCGCACGAAAGACTATGTCTCGAGCCATCCGCTTCTCAAACACCATGTAGTGCGAGAAACCAAACGGAGGCGATCGAGTCTTGTGGGGAAAAGTGCGCAAACCTCTGCAGAGTGTACAAACTAATCATGGTTAGCCGTGTCCCCGGTTATGGACAATTTTGAGTATCTAGTACCTGGATATCCTGTTGATCTCAATACGTTACTTAATATAATTTGTTTGGGTTTAATGAGTACTTTTAATTGGGATTGAGGATGCTGTCAACCATTCTCAATGTTCAACAACCACCATGATAGTTAAATAAATTGTATTCCTTTGAAGTAGGGAAAAATTGGCTTTTCGCAAAACTATAACCATAGAGCTTTCCACCAGCCATACATGCATGTAGTATAGCTTATTCTTTCATTACTCTCTATGTGTTACATTGCCAAAGATATTCCATGTGCGAATCGTCTTCGGCTGCAACTTTTCATGTTGCGAGACTTTTCGCATTGACAGTAAGTGATACGTTAGGGTTATGATTTCCTATACTCAACTTTGCCGTTGGTGTTGATGGGAATCCACAACCTTGTTAAGCTTCCGCTATGTTTTGGATTGAGGTAATATTTTTTACGTTACTTTATACATGTGATTTACCTCTGTTATAAATCCTTCGAGTACTGTGTGTGTCAGCATACCGATCCAGGGATGACACGAAAGCACAGAGGCTTGATCCATTCGGGTCGGGTCGCTACAATATCATTCTTGGAACTACTTCCAACACACATCGTCATTTCACCCTTAACTAGTCTCTGTTCATTCTACAACTCCCGTTTCAAGTTACTACTCTTAGCAACTGAACTAGTATCAAATACCGAGGGGTTGCTATAAACACTAGTAAAGTACACGTTAATAGCATGTATATCCAATATACCTTTGTTCACCTTGCCATCCTTCTTATCCGCCAAATATTCAGGGCATTTCCGCTTCCAGTGACCATTTCCTTTGCAGTAGAAGCACTCAGTTTCAGGCTGTAGTCTAGCTTTGGGCTTCTTCACGGAAGTGACAACTTGCTTGCCATTCTACATGAAGTTCCCTTTCTTCTCTTTGCCCTTTTCTTGAAACTAGTGGTCTTGTTAATCATCAACACTTTATGCTCTTTCTTGATTTCTACCTTCATCGATTTCATCATCATGAAAAGCTCGGGAACTGTTTTCGTCATCCCTTGCATACTATAGTTCATCACAAAGTTCTACCAACTTGGTGATGGTGACTAGAGAATTCTGTCAATCACTATTTTATCTAGAAGATTAACTCCCACTTGATTCAAGCGATTATAGTACCCAGACAATCTGAGCACATGCTCACTGCTTGAGCTATTCTCCTCCATCTTTTAGCTATAGAACTTGTTGGAGACTTCATATCTCTCAACTCGGGTATTTGCTTGAAATATTAACTTCAACTCCTGGAACATCTCATATGGTCCATGACATTCAAAATGTCTTTGAAGTCCCGATTCTAAGCCGTTAAGCATGGTGCACTAAACTATCAATTAGTCATCATATTGAGCTAGCCAAACGTTCATAACGTCTGCATCTGCTCCTGCAATAGGTCTGTCACCTAGCGGTGCATTAAGGACATAATTCTTCTGTGCAGCAATGAGGATAAACCTCAGATCACAGACCCAGTCCGCATCATTGCTACTATCATCTTTCAACTTTGTTTTCTCTAGGAACATATATAAAACATAGGGAAGCAACAACGCGAGCTATTGATCTACAACATAGATATGCTAATACTATCAGGACTAAGTTCATGATAAATTAAAGTTCAATTAATCATATTACTTAAGAACTCCCACTTAGATAGACATCCCTCTAGTCATCTAAATGATCACGTGATCCAAATCAACTAAACCATGTCCGATCATCACGTGAGATGGAGTAGTTTTCAATGGTGAACATCACTATGTTGATCATATCTACCATATGATTCACGCCGACCTTTTCGGTCTCAGTGTTCCGAGGCCATATCTGCATATGCTAGGCTCATCAAGTTTAACCTGAGTATTCCGCGTGTGCAAAACTGTCTTGCACCCGTTGTATTTGAACGTAGAGCTTATCACACCCGATCATCACGTGGTGTCTCAGCATGAAGAACTGTCGCAACGGTGCATACTCTGGGAGAACACTTATACCTTGAAATTTTTGTAAGGGGTCATCTTATAAAGCTACCGCCGAACTAAGCAAAATAAGATGTATAAAAGATAAACATCACATGCAACCAAAATATGTGATATGATATGGCCATCATCATCTTGTGCCTTTGATCTCCATCTCCAAAGCATCGCCATGATCTCCATCGTCACCGGCATGACACCATGATGTCCATCATCTTGATCTATATCAATGTGTCGTCACATGGTCGTATCGCCAACTATTGCTCTTGCAACTATTGCTATCGCATAGCAATAAAGTAAAGCAATTATTTGGCGCTTGCATCTTATGCAATAAAGAGACAACCATAAGGCTTCTGCCAGTTGCCGATAACTTCAACAAAACATGATCATCTCATACAACAACTTATATCTCATCACGTCTTGACCATATCACATCACAACATGCCCTGCAAAAACAAGTTAGACGCCCTCTACTTTGTTGTTGCAAGTTTTACGTGGCTGCTATGGGCTGAGCAAGAACCGTTCTTACCTACGCATCAAAACCACAACGATAGTTTGTCAAGTTAGTGTTGTTTTAACCTTCTCAAGGACCGGGCGTAGCCACACTCGGTGTTGGAAATATGCGCTAGAGGCAATAATAAAATGGTTATTATTGTATTTCCTTGTTCATGATAATTGTCTATTGTTCATGCTATAATTGTATTAACTGGAAACCGTAATACATGTGTGAATACATAGACCACAACATGTCCCTAGTGAGCCTCTAGTTGACTAGCTCGTTGATCAATAGATGGTTATGGTTTCCTGACCATGGACATTAGATGTCATTGATAATGGGATCACATCATTAGGAGAATGATGTGATGGACAAGACCCAATCCTAAGCATAGCACAAGATCATGTAGTTCGTTTGCTAATGATTTTCTAATGTCAAGTATCATTTCCTTAGACTATGAGATTGTGCAACTCCCGGATACCATAGGAATGCTTTGGGTGTGCCAAACGTCACAACGTAACTGGGTGGCTATAAAGGTGCACTACGGGTATCTCCGAAAGTGTATGTTGGGTTGGCACGAATCGAGACTGGGATTTGTCACTCCGTATGACGGAGAGGTATCTCTGGGCCCACTCGGTAATGCATCATCATAATGAGCTCAATGTGACTAAGTAGTTAGTCACGGGATCATGCATTATGGAACTAGTAAAGTGACTTGCCGATGCTTGAGATTGAACGAGGTATTGGGATACCGATGATCGAATCTCGGGAAAGTAACATACCGATTGACAAAGGGAATTGCATACGGGATTGCTTGAATCCTTGACATCGTGGTTCATCCGATGAGATCATCGTGGAACATGTGGGAGCCAACATGGGTATCCAGATCCCGCTATTGGTTATTGATCGGAGAATGTCTCGGTCATGTCTGCATGGTTCCCGAACCCGTAGGGTCTACACACTTAAGGTTCGGTGACGCTAGAGTTGTTATGGGAAATAGTATGTGGTTACCGAAGGTTGTTCGGAGTCTCGGATGAGATCCCGTACATGAAGAGGAGCTCCAGAATGGTCCGGAGGTGAAGATCGGTATATTGGACGAAGGGTATTGGAGTCCGGAATTGTACCGGGGGTACCAGGTGATGACCAGCGTGTCCGAAAGGGGTTTCGGAGGCCCCGGCAAGCGTTGGGGGCCTTATGGGCCAAGGGAGAGGGCACATCAGCCCACTAAGGGGCTGAGCGCCCTCCCACCCCATCTCACGTAATCAGGAGAGATGGGGCGCCACCCCTAGGGCAGCCGCCTCCCGGCTTGGGGGGCAAGTTTCCTAGGGGTGGGGCGCCCAAACCCATCTAGGGTTTCCCTGTGGTCAGCTGGCCCTCCCTAGGGAACCCTAGGGCCCCTCCCTCCTCCCTTCCCCTATATATAGTGAGGGAGAGAGAGGGCAGCCGCACCCTTCCTCGGGCGCAGCCCTCTCCCTCCTCCAACACCTCCTCCTCCTCCATAGTGCTTGGCGGCTCTCTGGAGAACCACGAGCTCCATCACCACCATGCCGTCAGGTTGTCGGAGTTCTCCCTCAACTTCTCCTCTCCCTTGCTGGATCAAGAAGGAGGAGACGCCCCAGAGCTGTACGTGTGTTGAACGCGGAGGCACCGTTGTTCGGTGCTTAGATCGGATTCGCCGCTGATCCGAATCGCTTCGTGAACGACTCCACCGACCGCGTTCTTGTAACGCTTCCGCTTAGCGATCTTCAAGGGTATGAAGATGCACTCCCTCTCTCTCTTGTTGCTAGTCTCTCCATAGATTGATCTTGGTGATGCATAGAAAATTTTGAATTTATGCTATGTTCCCCAACAGTGGTATCAGAGCTAGGTCTATTGCGTAGACTCTATGCACGAGTAGAACACAAGTTGTTGTGGGTGTTGATTTTGTTCAATATGCTTACCGTTACTAGTCCTATCTTGTTTCGACGGTATTGTGGGATGAAGCGGCCCAGACCGACCTTACACGTACACTTACGTGAGACAGGTTCCACCGACTGACATGCACTTGTTGCATAAGGTGGCTAGCGGGTGCCAGCCTCTCCCACTTTAGTCGGATCGGATTCGATGAAAAGGGTCCTTATGAAGGGTAAATAGCAATTGGCATATCACGTTGTGGCTTTTGCGTAGGTAAGAAACGTTCTTGCTAGAAACCCATAGCAGCCACGTAAAACATGCAAACAACAATTAGAGGACGTCTAACTTGTTTTTGCAGGGTATGCCATGTGATGTGATATGGCGAAAAGAATGTGATGAATGATATGTGATGTATGATATTTATCATGTTCTTGTAATAGGAATCACGACTTGCATGTCGATGAGTATGACAACCGGCAGGAGCCATAGGAGTTGTCTTAATTTATTGTATGACCTGCGTGTCACTGAATAACGCCATGTAATTACTTTACTTCTTTGCTAAACCGTTAGCCATAGTAGTAGAAGTAATAAGTTGGCGAGACAACTTCATGGAGACACGATGATGGAGATCATGATGATGGAGATCATGGTGTCATGCCGTGACGATGATGATCATGGAGCCCCGAAAATGGAGATCAAAAGGAGCAAAATGATATTGGCCATATCATGTCACTATTTGATTGCATGTGATGTTTATCATGTTTATGCATCTTATTTGCTTAGAACGACGGTAGTAAATAAGATGACCCCTCATTAAAATTTCAAGAAAGTGTTCCCCTAACTGTACGCCATGGAAAGTTCGTTGTTTCAAAGCACCGCGTGATGATCGGGTGTGATAGATTCTAGCGTTCACATACAACGGGTGTAAGCCAGATTTACACACGCGAAACACTTAGGTTGACTTGACGATCCTAGCATGTACAGACATGGCCTCGGAACACAAGAGACCGAAAGGTCGAGCATGAGTCGTATAGTAGATACGATCAACATGAAGATGTTCACCGATGATGACTAGTCCGTCTCACGTGATGATCGGACGCGGCCTAGTTGACTCGGATCATGTATCACTTAGATGACTAGAGGGATGTCTATCTGAGTGGGAGTTCATTAGATGAACTTAATTATCCTGAACATAGTCAAAAGGTCTTTGCAAATTATGTCGTAGCTCGTGTTTAAGTTCTACTATTTTAGATATGTTCCTAGAGAAAATTTAGTTGAAAGTTGATAGTAGCAATTATGCGGACTGGGTCCGTAAACTGAGGATTGTCCTCATTGATGCGTAGAAGGCTTATGTCCTTAATGCACCGCTCGATGTGCTGAACCTCGAACGTCGTCTGTGGATGTTGCGAACATCTGACATACACGTTTTGATGACTACGTGATAGTTCAGTAATGTTAAACGGTTTAGAATTGAGGCGCTAAAGACGTTTTAGAAACATCGCGGAACATATGAGATGTACCAAGGGATGAAATTGGGATTTCACGCTCGTGCCCACGTCAAGAGGTATAAGACCTCCGACGAGCTTCTTAGCCTACAAACTAAGGGAGAAAATCTCAATCGTTGAGCTTGTACTCAGATTGTCTGGGTAAAACAATCACTTGAATCGAGTGGGAGTTAATCTTCCAGATGAGATAGTGATGTTTCTCCAAAGACATTGCCACCAAGCTACTAGAGCTTCGTGATGAACTATAACATATCAGGGATAGATATGATGATTCTTGAAATATTCACGATGTTTGACACCGCAAAAGTAGAAATCAAGAAGGAGCATCAATTGTTGATGGTTAGTGAAACCACTAGTTTCAAGAAGGGCAAGGGCAAGAAGGGGTACTTTATGAAACGGCAAATCAGTTGTTGCTCCAAAGGAAGAAACCTGTGGTTGAACCCAAACCCGAGACTAAGTGCTTACGTAATGAGGGAACGGTCCTTTGAAGCGTAACTACCCTAGATACTTAGTAGATGAGAAGGCTGGCAAGGTTGACAGAAGTATATTGGATATACATTGCATTAAATGTGTACTTTACTAGTACTCCTAGTAGCACCAGGGTATTAAGATACTGGTTCGGTTGCTAAGTGTTAGTAACTCGAAATAAAAGAGCTACGGAATAAACGGAGACTAGCTAAAGGTGAGATGACGATGTGTGTTGGAAGTGTTTCCAAGGTTGATGTGATCAAGCATCGACTGCTCCCTCTACCATCGAGATTGGTGTTAAACCTAAATAATTGTTATTTAGTGTTTGCGTTGAGCATAGCCATGATTGGATTATGTCTATCGCAATACGGTTATTCATTTAAGGAGAATAATGGTTACTCTATTTATTTAAATAATACCTTCAATGGTATTGCACCTAAAAGAATGGTTTATTGAATCTCGATCGTAGTGATACACATGTTCATGCCAAAAGATATAAGATAGTAATGATAGTACCACCTGCTTGTGGCACTGCCATTTGAGTCATATTGGTATAAAACGCATGAATAAGCTCCATGTTGATGGATATTTGGACTCACTCGAAAAGTTTGAGACATGCGAACCATGTCTATTGGTATGTGCGCATGAAGAAACTCCATGCAGATGTATCATTTGGACTCACTTGATTCTAAATCACTTGAGACATGTAAATCATACCACATGGGCAAGATGACTGAAAAGCCTCGTTTTCAGAAAGATGGAACAAGACAGCAACTTGTTGGAAGTAATACATTTTGATGTGTGCTGTCCAATGAGTGCCAAGGCACGCAGTGGATATTGTTATGTTCTTACTTCACAGATGATTTGAGTAGATGCTGAGTATATTTAATTGATGAAACACAAGTCTGAATTATTGAAAGGTTCAAGTAATTTCAGAGTGAAGTTGAAGATCATCGTGACAAGAGGATAAAATGTCTATGATATGATCATATAGATGAATATCTGAGTTACGAGTTTGGTACACAATTAAGACCTTGTGGAAATTGTTTCACAACTAATACAGCCTGGAACACCATAGAGTGATGGTGTGTCCGAGCATCATAGCTGCACCCTATTGGATATGGTGCATACCATGATGTCTCTTATCGAATTACCACTATCGTTCATGGGTTAGGCATTAGAGACAACCGCATTCACTTTAAATAGGGCACCACGTAATTCCATTCAGATGACACCATATGAACCATGGTTTAGAGAAACCTAAGCTGTCGTTTCTTGAAAATTTGGGGCTGCGACGCTTATGTGAAAAAGTTTCATCCTGATAAGCTCAAACCCAAAGCGGATAAATACATCTTCATAGGACACCCAAAACAGTTTGGTATACCTCCTAATTCAGACCCGCAAGCAAAAGTGATTGTTTCTAGAAATGGGTCCTTTCTCGAGGAATAGTTTCTCTTGAAAGATTTGAGTGGGAGGATGGTGGAGACTTGATAAGGTTATTGAACTATCACTTCAACCAAGCAGTGTAGCAGGCACGGGAAGTTGTTCTGTGGCACCTACACCAATTGAAGTGGAAGTTGATGATAGTGATAATGAAACTTCGGATCAAGTCACTACCAAACCTCGTAGGACGACAAGGACAGGTACTGCTTCAGAGTGGTACGGTAATCATGTTTTGGAGGTCATGTTGCTAGACATCAATGAACCTACGAGCTATGCAGAAGCGATGGTGGGCCCGGATTCCGACAAATGGCTCGAGGCCATAAAATCCGAGAGAGGATCCATGTATGAAAACAAAGTGTAGACTTTGGAAGAACTACTTGATGGTCGTAAGGCTGTTGGGTACAGATGGATTTTTAAAAGGAAGACAGACAATGAAGGTAAGTATCACCATTAAGAAAGCTCGACTTGTCGTTAAGATGTTTTCCGACAAGTTCAAGGAGTTGACAATGATGAGACTTTCTCACTCGTAGCGATGCTAAGAGTCTATTGGAATTATATTAGCAATTACTGCATGATTTATGAAATCTTGCGGATATGATGTCAAAACATTATTTCCTCGACGATATTCTTGAGGGAAGGTTGTATGTGATACAACGGAAGGTTTTCAATCACGATAGATGCTAACAAGTATGCAAAGCTCCAGCAATCCTTCTAAGGACTGGAGTAAGCATCTCGGAGTTGGAATATACGCTTTGATGAGATGATCAAAGATTTTGGGTTTATACAATGTTTATGAGAAACTTGTATTTCCAAAGAAGTGAGTGGGAGCACTATAGAATTTACGATGAGTATATGTTATTGACATATTGTTGATCGAAATGATGTAGAATTTCTAGACAGCATATAGGGTTATTTGAAAAGTGTTTTTCAATGGAAAACCTGGATTAAGCTACTTGAACATTGAGCAACAAGATCTATAAAGATAGATCAAAAACGCTTAATAGTAAAATAAATACATACCGTGACAAGATTTTGAAAGAGTTCAAAATAGATCGACAAAGAAGGAGTTCTTGGCTGTGTTATAAGGTATGAGTATTGAGAAAGACTCAAGACCTGACCACGGCAGAAAAGAGAGAAAGGACGAAGGTCGTCCCCTATGCTTTAGACGTAGGCTCTACAATATGCTATGTTGTGTACCGCACCTGAAGTGTGCATTGCCATGAGTCAGTCAAGGGGTACAAGTGTGATCCAGGAATGGATCACAGGACAACAGTCAAGGTTATCCTTAGTAACTAGTGGACTAAGGAATTTTCTCGATTACGGGGGTGGTAAAAGAGTTCGTCGTAAAGGGTTATGCCGATGCAAACTTTGACACTAATCCAGATTATTCTGAGTAGTAAACCGGATTCGTATAGTAGAATAGTTATTTGGAATAGCTCCAAATAGAGCGTGGTAGCTGCATCTAGGAGATGACATAGAGATTTGCAAAGCACACACGGATCTGAAAGGTTCAGATCCGTTAACTAACAACCTCTCTCACAAGCGAGATATGATCAAACCCCATGGGTGTTGATTCATTACAATCACATAGTGATGTGAACTAGATTATTGACTCTAGTGCAAGTGGGAGACTGTTGGAAATATGCCCTAGAGGCAATAATAAAATGGTTATTATTGTATTTCCTTGTTAATGGTAATTGTATATTGTTCATGCTATAATTGTATTAACTGGAAACCGTAATACATGTGTGAATACATAGGCCACAACATGTCCCTAGTGAGCCTCTAGTTGACTAGCTCGTTGATCAATAGATGGTTATGGTTTCTTGACCATGGACATTAGATGTCATTGATAACGGGATCACATCATTAGGAGAATGATGTGATGGACAAGACCCAATCCTAAGCATAGCACAAGATCGTGTAGTTCGTTTGCTAATGCTTTTCTAATGTCAAGTATCATTTCCTTAGACCATGAGATTGTGCAACTCCGGATACCATAGGAATGCTTTGGGTGTGCCAAAGCGTCACAACGTAATCGGGTGGCTATAAAGGTGCACTACGGGTATCTCCGAAAGTGTGCATTGGGTTGGCGCGAATCGAGACTGGATTTGTCACTCCGTATGACGGAGAGGTATCTCTGGGCCCACTCGGTAATGCATCATCATAATGAGCTCAATGTGACTAAGTAGTTAGTCACGGGATCATGCATTATGGAACGAGTAAAGTGACTTGCCAGTAACGAGATTGAACGAGGTATTGGGATACCGACGATCAAATCTCGGGCAAGTAACATACCGATTGACAAAGGGAATTGCATACGGGATTGCTTGAATCCTTGACATCGTGGTTCATCCGATGAGATCATCGTGGAACATGTGGGAGCCAACATGGGTATCCAGATCCGTTGTTGGTTATTGACCGGAGAACGTCTCGGTCATGTCTGCATGGTTCCCGAACCCGTAGGGTCTACACACTTAAGGTTCAGTGACGCTAGAGTTGTTATGGGAAATAGTATGTGGTTACCGAAGGTTGTTTGGAGTCTCGGATGAGATCCCGTACATGACGAGGAACTCCGGAATGGTCCGGAGGTGAAGATCGGTATATTGGACGAAGGGTATTGGAGTCCGGAATTGTTCCGGGGGTACCAGGGTGATGACCAGCGTGTCCGAAAGGGGTTTCGGAGGCCCCGGCAAGCGTTGGGGGGCCTTATGGGCCAAGGGGAGAGGGCACATCAGCCCACTAAGGGGCTGAGCGCCCCTTCCACCCCATCTCACGTAACCAGGAGAGGTGGGGCGCCACCCCTAGGGCAGCCGCCTCCCGGCTTGGGGCAAGTTTCCTAGGGGTGGGGGCGCCCAAACCCATCTAGGGTTTCCCCTGTGGCCGCCGCCCCTCCCCTAGGGAACCCTAGGGCACCTCCCCCTCCTCCCTTCCCCCTATATATAGTGAGGGAGAGAGAGGGCAGCCGCACCCTTCCCTTGGCGCAGCCCTCTCCCTCCTCCGTAGTGCTTGGCGAAGCCCTGGCGGAGAACCACGAGCTCCATCACCACCATATCGTCGTGCTGTCGGAGTTCTCCCTCAACTTCTCCTCTCCCCTTGCTGGATCAAGAAGGAGGATACGTCCCCGGGCTGTACGTGTGTTGAACGCGGAGGCACCGTTGTTCGGTGCTTAGATCGGATTCGGCCGCGATCTGAATCGCTTCGTGAACGACTCCACCGACCGCGTTCTTGTAACGCTTCCGCTTAGCGATCTTCAAGGGTATGAAGATGCACTCCCTCTCTCTCTCGTTGCTAGTCTCTCCATAGATTGATCTTGGTGATGCGTAGAAAATTTTGAATTTCTGCTACGTTCCCCAACACTCGGTTCAACTAAAGTAGGAGAAACTGACACCCGCCAGCCACCTATGTGCAAAGCACGTCGGTAGAACCAGTCTCGCGTAAGCGTACACGTAATGTCGATTTGGGCCGTTTCATCCAACAATAACGCTGAACCAAAGTATGACATGCTGGTAAGCAGTATGACTTGTATCGCCCACAACTCACTTGTGTTCTACTCGTGCATATAACATCTACGCATAAAACCTGTTCGGATGCCACTGTTGGGGAACGTAGTAATTTCAAAAAAATTCCTACGCACACGCAAGATCATGGTGATACATAGCAACGAGAGGGAAGAGTATCGTCCATGTACCCTCGTAGACCGTAAGCGGAACCGTTAGCACAACGCGGTTGATGTAGTCGTACGTCTTCACGACCCGACCGATCCAAGTACCGAACGTACGTCACCTCCGAGTTCAGCACACGTTCAGCTCGATGACGTCCTGTGAACTCCGATCCAGCAGAGCTTCACGGGAGAGTTCAGTCAGCACGATGGCGTGATGACGGTGATGATGTTGCTACTGACGCAGGGCTTCGCCTAAGCACCGCTACAATATGACCGAGGTGGAATATGATGGAGGGGGGCACCGCACATGGCTGGGAGAGATCAATTTGTGTGTCTATGGGGTGCCCCCTGACCACGTATATAAAGGATGGAGGGAGGAGGAGGCCGGCCCTCACAGGGCGCGCCCAAGTGTGGAGTCCTACTAGGACTCCCTAGTCCTCGTAGGATTCCACCTCCCATATGGAATAGGAAAAAGGGAAGGGAAAAGGAGAAGGAAGGAAGGGGGCGCCCCCCTCCCTAGTCCAATTTGGACCAGTCCATGGGGAGGGGTGCCGCCACCCTTTGAGGCCTTTCTCTCCTTTCCCGTATGGCCCGTTAAGGCCCAATACGAATTCCCGTAACTCTCCGGTACTCCGAAAAATACCCGAATCACTCGGAACCTTTCTGATGTCCGAATATAGTCGTCCAATATATCGATCTTTATGTCTCGACCATTTCGAGACTCCTCGTTATGTCCCTGATCTCATCCGGGACTCCGAACTACCTTCGGTGCATCAAAACACATAAACTCATAATACAAATCGTCACCGAACGTTAAGCGTGCGGACCCTACGGGTTCGAGAACTATGTAGACATGACCGAGACTCGTTTCTAGTCAATAACCAATAGCGGAACCTGGATGCTCGTATTGGCTCCTACATATTCTACGAAGATCTTTATTGGTCAAACCGCATAACAACATACGTTGTTCCCTTTGTCATCGGTATGTTACTTATCCGAGATTCGATCGTCGGTATCTCAATACCTAGTTCAATCTCGTTACCGGCAAGTCTCTTTACTCGTTCCGTAATACATCATCCCACAACTAACTCATTAGTCACATTGCTTGCAAGGCTTATAGTGATGTGCATTACCGAGAGGGCCCAGAGATACCTCTCCGACAATCGTAGTGACAAATCCTAATCTCGAAATATGCCAACTCAACAAGTACCTTCGGAGACACCTTTAGAGCTCCTTTATAATCTCCCGATTCGTTGTGACGTTTGGTAGCACACAAAGTGTTCCTCCGTAAACGGGAGTTGCATAATCTCATAGTCATAGGAACATGTATAAGTCATGAAGAAAGAAATAGCAACATACTAAACGATCAAGTGCTAAGCTAACGGAATGGGTCAAGTCAATAACATCATTATCCTAATGATATGATCCCGTTAATCAAATGACAACTCATGTCTATGGCTAGGAAACTTAACCATCTTTGATTCAACGAGCTAGTCAAGTAGAGGCATACTAGTGACACTCTGTTTGTCTATGTATTCACACATGTATCAAGTTTCCGGTTAATACAATTCTACCATGAATAATAAACATTTATCATGATATAAGGAAATAAATATTAACTTTATTATTGCCTCTAGGGCATATTTCCTTCAGCTATGTCCACATCAGCTAGAGCAGGTGAAGACCACCTTTAGTCAGGATAGACTGTGCTTAACTCCCCCTTCGAACTTGTCGTTGTGTGGCTACCCTTCCCGCCAGTGTTTTCTGGGGAAGAGGACCAGGGCAGTATAAAAGGGGGTAAGGTGTCGCTGTAGGAGGAGGATCGATCGATCGGCCATTAGAGAGCTTCCCGGAATCCTAAAGCTTGTAATCACTTCCTTTCCACTAGAGCAATCCCAACGAAGCAGGACCTAGGGTTTTACACCGCAAGGTTGCCCGAACCTGGGTAACCGCTGTGTCACTGGCCCGGCCCCGCTATCTGATGGAAATATGCCCTAGAGGCAATAATAAAATGGTTATTATTATATTTCTTAAATGATGATAAAGGTTTATTATTCATGCTAGAATTGTATTGACCGGAAACTTAAATACATGTGTGGATACATAAACAAATACCAGTCTCTAGTAAGCCTCTACTAGACTAGCTCGTTGATCAAAGATGGTTAAGGTTTCCTAACCATAGACATGAGTTGTCATTTGATAACAAGATCACATCATTAGGAGAATGATGTGATGGACAAGACCCATCCGTTAGCTTAGCATATGATCGTTCAATTTATTGCGACTGCTTTCTTAATGTCAAATACATGTTCCTTCGACCATGAGATCATGCAACTCCCGGATACCGGAGTAATACCTTGTATGATATCAAACGTCACAACGTAACTGGGTGATCATAAAGATGCTCTACAGGTATCTCCGAAGGTGTCTGTTGAGTTGGTGTGAATTGAGATTGGGATTTGTCACTCTGTGTATCAGAGAGGTATCTCTGGGCCCTCTCGGTAATATACATCACAAGAAGCTTGCAAGCGAAGTGAATAAGGATTTAGTTGTAAGATGATGTATTACTGAACGAGTAAAGAGACTTGCCGGTAACGAGATTGAACTAGGTATAGAGATACCGACGATCGAATCTCGGGCAAGTAACATACCGATAGACAAAGGGAATTATGAATGTTGTCATAATGGTTCAACCGATAAAAGATCTTCATGGAATATGTAGGAATCATTATGGGCATCCAGGTCCCGCTATTGGTTATTGACTGGAGAGGTGTCTCGGTCATGACTACATAATTCCCGAACCCGCAGGGTCGCACGCTAAATGTTCGCTGACGCTAGAGTACTATTGGGATATTTGATGAGTGGTAACCAAATATTGTACGGAGTCCCAGATGAGATCGCGAACATCACTAGGAGTCTCACAATGGCCGAGAGGTAAATATTTATATACGGGAAGTCATATTTTGGGTTCCGGAAAAAAGTGCAGTTTTTCGGTATTGTACTGGGAAGCTTCTAGAAGGTTCTGGAGGATTCCGGAGGGGTCCGGAAGTCCACAAGTGGGTCCACCACGACCCAAGGGCTAGCATGGGCTGCGGGGAGGTGCCCTGGCCTTATTGGGCTAGGCGCACCAAGTCCTCAAAAGCCCATGTGGCTAGGGAAAGAAAAAAAGGAAGGAGTCCTAGTAGGAATAGGATTGGACTTGTAGTCCAAGCCCTCTCCCCCTTAGCTGCACCCTAGGGATTGGAGGGGCTGTTTCCCACGCCCCTCCACCTATATATAGAGGGGAGGGGGCGCCCCAAGAGGACACACTAGGCCCTTGGCGCCCCTCTCTCTCTCGTTACTCCGTAGTTCCACCGCCTCGTCCCGGCGACGCTTAGCGAAGCACTGTCGGTACTCCACCACCACCAATACCACCACGCCGTCTGTAACATCCCAAAATTCTAAATTTTGGAATGTTATAAACAAATAGATAGATTTGATTGATTGTTTGATTGATTGACTGAAAGTGAGTGAATTCGAAAACTTTTTGAAAGTTAAATGAGAGGGAATAAAAGGACTTTCCCAAACTTTCATTTTGCATTTTATGATCTTCGGGAATTCAAATTCTTTTCATCACAAAACCCTGGAGAGAAGATGACATGACTTCTTCCATTTATTTAAATGACAAGGGGTGTTGAAAATATTTGAAATTTCATTTGAGAATATTTCAAATTCTGAAACTTTAAGCAACTCAATGATTTTCACGAGCGAAGATAAAATGACTTCTTCAAAACATATGAAATATGAGTTGGGAGTTTCAAAGGATTAAATTCAAAGTTCTTTGGAATTTATTTTTCAATTTGGAGTTAGTGGAGTTTTATTCAAATTATTTTTCTCCAAAAATAAAATATATGGAAAATAGGGTAACATGATTCCCTACATCAGAAAATTGGAGAGAAATTAATTTGAAGTCATTTTGGTATTTTTAAAATGATTTTTGTTGGATTTTATTTGGACCAGAAGCACTGTTTGTTTTATTTGAATTTGTGTGTATTTTATTTGAAGCCAGAATAATGTTCATCATGTAGCAAATCTTTTTCTGAAAATTTTGATATATTATATGCCTATATAATATATTTATTTATTTGGTTTTATTATTTTTATTTCGTCTGGAAATTGTTTAAAAAAAAGGGTTTCCTCTCCGCCGAACTGGGCCGGCCCAGCCAACCAGCCCAGCTCCAGCCGAAGCCCAGCCGCGCCCGAAGCCGCTCCGCTCCGCTCGCCCACTCGCGCCTGCGACAGCCGCCCGCTTGACCACCCGGCAGGTGGGACCCACTGTCGGGTCCGTTCCCGACCTCGCCACGGGACTCCAACTCCAAAGACGGGAGCGCCGACACCGCCGTGACCTCCGCGGACTCCTCGCGCCGCCTCTCCCTTACCCCTCTCCCACGCCACCGAGGCCGCCTCCCCTCCTATAAATCCCGGCGCCCGGACCCCTCTCTCTCTCCTCGTTCGTCGTGCCGCTGCCGCATCTCGCCGAGCCGCCGGAGCCCGCAGCCGCCGCCGCCCCGCTCCGTTTAAATCGCCGGGAGCCACCGCCACGCCGCCAATCTCCTCCCGCGCGCCGCCCTCCTCGACCACTCCGCCGCCTTCCTCGTCACCCGGAGCCACCACCCCGACCGGAGCTGAGACGCCGCCGCCCTTCCGCGTCGCCGGAGTTCGCCGCCGCCGCCGCGGTAACCGCCGCCCCTCCCCGTCCGTCCAATCTGAATCTAAGGGTCCAGATCCTTTTGTTTTTTGTTTTTTTTCTAAAACGTTTTTTTTCTTATTCGGTGAACGTTCGTTAGTTAGGGTTTGCACCGAATGGTTTTTCCGTTCGTTAGCGAACGTTCGCTTTTTAGCCTTTTTCTTTTTCTGTTATTTTCGATCAGGGACCCATCCGTGAATATTTCTTTTATGCATTAGATCATACTTTTTCTACTACCCAGTTTTATGCATTAGATCTATTCCTCAAACACTTGCATGATTAGGATCTAATTAAATTGTGGGATGGGAAGTAAATGAGGTAGTACCTATTACCTGTTTTACTTATGAAACCTTGGGAGTTACTTCTAAGTTTGCTTATTATGCCATGCTATGCAAGTAGACGTGGATGGGGTGAGTGTATCCATGACAGATGTGAGATTGTTAAATTAATGGTTTATTTAAGGTGGCAACTTAAACACACATCTGGGTGGATTGAGGCACCTGGTTTCTATCAGGACTTGCCTGTTTTTCTTCGGACCACCACCCAGGCTCAAAGGGATCATAAGGTTATTCATGCTAGTAACTTCCGTGTGCAGCCACAAGCCATCATGGGCTCTGGTATAGTTGATTAAGTCGTGTGAACTCTTACAATGGTAGACTAGCTGATGTAGGGGTTGTAGGTGGTACGGTCTACCCATCGTAAGGTGCAAACACTTCTGAAAGACTATGTCTCGGTCATCCGTTTCTCAAACACCATGTAGTGCGAGAAATCAAACGGAGGAGATCGAGTCTTGTGGGGAAAAGTGCGCAAACCTCTGCAGAGTGTATAAACTAATCATGATTAGCCGTGTCCCCGGTTATGGACAATCTTGAGTATCTAGTTCTTGGATTATCATGTTGATCTCATCACGTTACTTAATATAATTTGTTTGGGTTTAATGAGTACTTTTAATTGGGATTGAGGATGCTGTCAACCATTCTCAATGTTTAACAACCACCATGATAGTTAAATAAATTTATTCCTTCGAAATAGGGAAAAATTGGCTTTTCGCAAAATCTTTTAACCATAGAGCTTTTCCACCAGCCATATATGCATGTAGTATAGCTTATTCTTTCATTACTCTCTATGTGTTACATTGCCAGCATATTCCATGTGCTGACCCGTTTTCTGGCTGCAACGTTTCATGTTGCAGAATTTTCAGACGATGAGTAAGTGATACGTTAGGGTTACGATTTCCTATACTCAACTTTGCCGTTGGTGTTGATGGGAATCCACAACCTTGTTGCTTCCGCTATATTTTGGATTGAGGTAATAGTATTTACGTTACTTTATACATGTGATTTACCTCTGTTATAAATCCTTCGAGTAATCGTGGTGTGTCAAAGATACCGATCCAGGGATGACACCTAAGCACAGAGACTTGATCCATTCGGGTCGGGTCGCTACACCGTCGTGTTGGTTGTGATCCCATATAATTCTCCTCTCTTTCTTGCTAGATCAAGAAGGAGGAGACGTCATCGAGCCGCACGTGTGCTAAACTCGGAGGTGCCGTCCGTTCGGCACTAGATCGGTTGGATCGTGATCGGATCGCGAAGAGTACGACTACATCAACCGCGTTGTCAAACGCTTCCGCTTATGGTCTATGAGGGTATGTAGACACACTATCCCCCTCTCGTTGCTATGCATCTCCATGGATAGATCATTGCATGTGCATATAATTTTTTTGTTTTCCATGCAACGATTCCCTACGCTAGCTCGCTCTCGCTAAAGCCTCGCCATGGTTAGCTTCAGGGAAGGATAGGGTGGTAGGAATGAGTGCGCCCAGAGTTCAAACCTTTGGGTCCCCGGAGCTTGATTTCCGATAGTGCCGAGGTTGATGTTGTCATCACTTGGTTTCTGTGAAAGCAAACCCTTCATTTGACGCAGAATAACCTCCATTGATTTTTAGTTTAACACTTGTCATCGGATCACCAACCAGTTCTCGCTTATTATGACAGTCAGTTTTTGGATTTCTCCAATGTGGTACTTAACCAGGTGAGCTAGAAGTACAATCGCAGTGGTTCTCCCTTTACCCTCCTAGCCGAACAATGCAAAACGTAAGAGGGAAAACACAGGAGCCGGGAAACCCAACTATTGACCAAAGTGGGTGTAGAAAAGTAGGGGTCCTTTTTGCACCCCTTTACTTGTGCGCGGGCAGTCGCAGCCACGCACCCGCAGCCGCGCTTGGCGGGACACAAGAGGAAGCCAAGACACAAGACCACCAGAGCCGTGCTCAAGACCAGAAGCATGAAGAGCAGAAGGGTGAGGTGAAACTTCCCTGGCAAGGCCCTTGCCGGGGCGGCCTTCACAGCCCCGGCAAGAGCCTTGCCGGGGCAACTTACCCAACACCAACGAGGCTGCCACCCTTTAGTCTAAGAGTTCCGACGCCATCAACCGCATTGGAACCAAGGCTCGGGAGGTGCCTCCATGGTGGCATGCAGATCTTTGTGAAGAAAAAAGGCCTGCGAGGCCTAGGTAGGAACCAGAGGACAAGACGACAGTGGGGCTCCTTGCCGAGGATGCCCACAAGGCCCCCGCAAGGCTCCTGCCGAAGATACCCACGAGACCCCGACAAGACTCTTGCCGAGGGCATCCACAAGGCCCCGGCAAGACCCTTGTCGGGAATATCAGCAAGACCACGGCAAGGCCTTGCCACCCCGTCACCGCCCCAGCTCAGCAGCCGACCCACCAACTAAGCAGGTACCCACGTGGCAGTACGTGGCTCCTAAGACAACTAGTCAAGCACCTACGTGTTGGCATGCAGATCTTCGTGAAGACTCTGTCACCACACCAGCTCAGTAGCCTGCCGGCCTACATGGCGCTACATGCCTCATTGGCCTAGACGCGTGGCGAAGCAAGGCGAAGCGGCGACGGACGGGACGGGCCCGTTGCCGTCCCCGATAAAGTAAGAGGACACCTAAGTAGCGCATTTAATGCGTTTTGTCCTACGATGCCAGAGATAAACTCGACTACTGTACAACTTTCCACCTCCTGTGTGCCACTGTGGCAGCCCCTTTGACTATAAAAGGAGGCCCGTGGCGTACAAAGAGAGGATTCGGACTTTTTGGACCCTGCATGCTTTGTAGCTAGTCCAAGAACACCAGATAAACACAAGACAGCAAGAGTAGGCTATTACACATGACTCGCGGCACGAACCTGGATAAATTTCCCGTGTTGATCTCTTAAACCCGCTCTTTCCGCAGCCCCGCGCCCGCCGACCGTAGAAGGGATTCCCCGTGATCCCAAAGGTGTCGTTCCCACCGACATCTTAGGCATGCCAGATAGGGGGCGCAAGCTGTGAGAATCCGGTTTGAAGGTCAGTGCATCGACTTCATCATCACCATGGCCCCCAAGAGAAAGGGGATCATAGCGATCGGGTCGCTCGGAGCCGGCCCGTCCGCGCCAGCGCGGGCAGGTGACCGGGTGGCCACAGCTGGCGCCGAAGACGTGGCCCGCGAGCATCCATGACACTCGGGCGATCGGAGCCAGGCAAGCGGCATCGTTCGAATATGAGATGATGAGCCGCACGCCAGTGGGTCCGGGGCGGGGCCTTGCTGCCCATGGGCGGCGCGGCAACCTCTACAGCGCCCCAGCTGGCACCCGCATCGCGGCCTTTGCTACCTCTTGAGCATGCGTTGTTTTTTCCTTGAAGAGGAAAGGGTGGTGTAGCAAAGTAGCATAAGTATTTCCCTCAGTTTTTGAGAACCAAGGTATCAATCCAGTAGGAGACTACACGCAAGTCCCTCGTACCTGCACAAACAATCAAGAACCTTGCAACCAACACAATAAAGGGGTTGTTAATCCCTTCATGGCCATTTGCAGAAGTGAGATCTGATAAAGATAGTAAGATAAATACTTTTGGTATTTTTGTTGTATAGATTGGAAAGTAAAGATTACAAAATAAACGGCGACAGAATTGGCAAGTTGACAGGAAACTAATATGATGTAAAATAGACCCGGGGGCCATAGGTTTCACTAGTGGCTTCTCTCAAGATAGCATAATCTACGGTGGGTGAACAAATTACTATCGAGCAATTGATAGAAAAGTGCATAGTTATGAGAATATCTAGGCATGATCATGTATATAGGCATCACGTACGTGACAAGTAGACCGAAACGATTCAGCATCGACTACTATTACTCCACACATCAACCGCTATCCAGCATGCATCTAGAGTATTAAGTTCATAAGAACAGAGTAACGCATTTGGCAAGATGACATGATGTAGAGGGATAAACTCAAGCAATATGATATAAACCCCATATTTTTATCCTCGATGGCAACAATAAAATACGTGCCTTGCTGCCCTTGCTGTCACTGGGAAAGGACACCGCAAGATTGAACCCAAAGCTAAGCACTTCTTCCATTGCAAGAAAGATCAATCTAGTAGGACAAACCAAACTGATAATTCGAAGAGGCTTGCAAAGATATTAAATCATGCATATAAGAATTCAGAGAAGAATCAAATATTGTTCATAGATAATCTTGATCATAAACCCACAATTCATCGGATGTTGACAAACACACCGCAAAAAGAATTACATCAAATAGATCTCCAAGAAGATCGAGGAGAACTTTGTATTGAGATCCAAAGAGAGAGAAGAAGCCATCTAGCTAATAACTATGGACCCGAAGGTCTGTGGTAAACTACTCACACATCATCGAAGAGGCTATGGTGTTGATGTAGAAGCCCTCGTGATCGATTCCCCTCCGACGGAGCAGGAAAAAGGCCCCAAGATGGGATCTCACGGGTACAGAAGGTTGTGGCGGTGGAAATAGGGTTTCGTGGTGCTCCTGGATGTTTTCAGGGTATATGAGTATATATAGGCGAAAGAAGTAGGTCAGTGGAGCCAGGTGGGGGGCACGCCTACCCCCCTGGGCGCCCCCTCCTACCTCGTGGCCGCCTCGTTGCTTCCTTGACGCCCGCTAAAAGTCTCCTGGATTGCGTTTGTTTCCAAAAACGATCCTCGCGAAGGTTTCATTCCGTTTGGATTCCATTTGATATTCCTTTTCTGCGGAACACTGAAATAGGCAAAAAAACAACAATTTGCACTGGGCCTTCGGTTAATAGGTTAGTCCCAAAAATAATATAAAAGTGCATAATAAAGCCCATTAAACGTCTAAAACAGATAATATAAAGCATGGAACAATAAAAAATTATAGATATGTTGGAGACATATCAGCCTTCCCAGGGTGCGCGTGATTAGCGACACCGCGGTGCCGGAGCCCCTGGGTACCGCCACGGAAAGAGCCCTGTGCGCCACTCGCAGGACGCACCAGGCCGGCGTGCGTGCTCGGATGCCAGCAGAAGCGGCGTGTGCTACCTCTTGAGCATTGCGTTGGTTTTTCCTTGAAGAGGAAAGGGTGATGCAGCAAAATAGCGTAAGTATTTCCCTCAGTTTTTGATAACCAAGGTATCAATCCAGTAGGAGGCTATGCGCGAGTCCCTCGCACCTACACAAAACAAATAAATCCTCGCAACCAACACGATAAGGGGTTGTCAATCCCTTCACGGTCACTTACGAGAGTGAGATCTGATAGATATGTTAGGATAATATTTTTGGTATTTTTATGATAAGATGCAAAGTAAAATAAAATCAAAGTAAAAGCAAAGGAAATAAATAAGTGTTGGAAGATTAATATGATGAAGATAGACCCGGGGGCCATAGGTTTCACTAGTGGCTTCTCTCAAGAGCATAAGTATTTTACAAGGTGGGTGAACAAATTACTGTTGAGCAAGCGGCGAAATTGAGCATAGTTATGAGAATATCTAGGTATGATCATGTATGTAGGCATCACGTCCGAGACAAGTAGACCGAGTCCTGCCTGCATCTACTACTATTACTCCACTCATCGACCCCTATCCAGCATGCATCTAGAGTATTAAGTTCAAGGAAACAGAGTAACGCCTTAAGCAAGATGACATGATGTAGGGGGGTAAATTCATGCAATATGATAAAAAAACCACCTTGTTATCCTCGATGGCAACAATACAATACGTGCCTTGCTGCCCCTCATCACTGTGAAAGGACACCTCAAGATTGAACCCAAAGCTAAGCACTTCTACCATTGCAAGAAAGATCAATCTAGTAGGCCAAACCAAACTGATAATTCGAAGAGACTTGCAAAGATAACCAATCATACATAAAAGAATTCAGAGAAGATTCAAATATTGTTCATAGATAAACTTGATCATAAACCCACAATTCATCGGTCTCAACAAACACACCGCAAAAAGAAGATTACATCGAATAGTTCTCCACGAGAGAGGGGGAGAACATTGTATTGAGATCGAAAAAGAGAGAGGAAGCCATCTAGCTACTAACTATGGACCCGAAGGTCTGAGATAAACTACTAACTATGTCACGCCCAAGATGCGACCCTATCCTAAAGGAACACGAAGGTCCCACCAAGGATAGAAGCGCATCTTGAAGACGCTTTCGCAAGGTGGATATCATTACATCAACATTACATAATAGATGGGGATACATACAAAACATACAATGTCACATGAATACAACAATACAACATACAAGATCAACATCCGACTACGGATGAATCATAAACAGAAACTCAAACAATATCCACCACTGCTAGCTCAGTGCCGACTGGAACCTATCCTCGGGTCGAAGAAGAAGCGGAAGAAGAACTCGAACAAGTAACATCGCTCTCGCGTCAAGATCATCGCATAACCTGTACCTGCAACTGTTGGTGTAGTAATCTGTGAGCCACGAGGACTCAGCAATCCCATTACCATGGGTATCAAGACTAGCAAAACTTAATGGGTAAGGAAGGAGTAAAGTGGTGAGGTTGCAGCAGCGGCTAAGCAATGTATGGTGGCTAACTTACGCAAATAAGAGCGAGGAGAGAATCAAAGCAAGCGGTTGTCAACTAGTAATGATCAAGAAGTGATCCCGAACTCCTACTTACGTCAAACATAACCCAGAAACTGTGTTCTCCTCTCGATCAACCCCGAAAAGAGACACTCATGGTTACGCACACGGTTGGTGTATTTTAGAAGAGTTTACTTCAAGTTTACTACAACCGGATATTAACAAATTCCCATCTGCCACATAACCGCGGGCACGTCTTTTGAAAGTTTAAACCCTGCAGGGGTGTCCCAACTTAGCCCATGATAAGCTCTCGCGATCAACGAAGGATATTTCTTCTCCCCGGGAAGACCCGATCAGCCTCGGAATCCCGGCTACAAGACATTTCGACAGTAATAAAACAAGACCAGCAAGACCGCCCGATGCGCCGACAATCCCGATAGGAGCTGCACATATCTCGTTCTCAGGGCAACACCGGATGAGCACACCGTACAACTAAAACCAGCCCTCGAGTTTCCCCAAGGTGGCGCTGCAAAGGACTCTAGTTCGGACCAACACTTAGACAAGCATTGGCCCGGGGGGGCTGAATAAAGATGACCCTCGGGTTAGCTACTCCCAAGGGAAAGGTATAGGTGGTAGGCAAATGGTAAAACCAATGTTGGGCCTTGCTGGAGGAGTTTTATTCAAAGCAAACTATCAAGGGGGTCCCATAAATCACCCAACCGTGTTAGGGACGCAAAATCCGGGAACATAATACCGATATGATGGAAACTAGGGCGGCAAGAGTGGAACAAAACACCAGGCATAAGGCCGAGCCTTCCACCCTTTACCAAGTATATAGATGCATTAATAATATAAGAGATATTGTGATATCCCAACATAATCCTGTCCACCATGGAGCAATCTTCAACTTCACCTGCAACTAACAACGCTATAAGAGGGGCTGAGCAAAGCGGTAACATAGCCAAGCAATGGTTTGCTAGGAAGGGTGTCAAAGGTTAAAGGTTCATGGCAATATGGGAGGCTTGATGAGCAAAAGATAGGTAACGCAGCATAGCGATAGAACGAAGCAACTAGCATAGCAATGATAGTAGTGAGATCCAGGGTAGCGGTCATCTTGCCTGAAATCCCGCAAGGAAGAAGAATGAGTCCATGAAGAAGATGAAGCCACGAAGACGAACCAAGCGTAGACGAACGAATCCTCACGATCGCAACAAAACGGGAACTATCGAGAAGAAGCACACAACATGGTAAACACACCACACATGAACAAGGCATGATGCTCAACCAAGTATGATGCATGACAAAGCTACATGAAGCAACTCATGGCAAAAGATGATGCATACAAGACCAACACATCAAAGCAAGTTTAAATGAGGCCGGAAACAACATAGAACAATTCCGGTAAGTCCTCATATGCAAATTTCGAAATTAGTCCAGATCTGAATAAACCTTATGTTCAAGTTGTTAAACAGCAAGTTAAGATGCACCAAGATGATCTACACGAAATTCTAGTCAAGTTACATATAAAGTTCATTTAATTCGGAGCTACGGCCTAGAAGATATGAGCAAAACAAGTTAAGCATGGCATTGATGCAAAATGCATACAGACATCAAGCAAACACTCTCAAAACATGGATGCAACATGATAATATGGAACTACATGCAAAATCAAGCAAGTTTCATATAGAGCACATTCAAAACGGAGCAACGGTTCAACACATACACGCTATACAAGTTTAAAGGACAGGCTGTCCAAAACAGCAACTAGGCATATTACAAGCATCAAAACAACATGCTACAGCATCTCAACATAAAAATAAAAGGCATGGACATTATGTACAGGTCAATCATAACAAAACATGAACACTGAGCTATCTCCAGAAACTACTAGAACATGCTCAAACACACAAGGCAAGATTGCAAATAATAACAGTTCAGACTATGCAGAAAATAACATCAGGTTGCAATGTTTAGAGCTATCAAACAACATGCTACAGGAACTTATCATGGAAAACAAAGGCATGGCATGAATCTACTAAATACATAGAACAAAAGTCCTTTAGTGATCATGAGCCAAAAAGGATCAGAAGATATGATGGCACCCATGTAAACATAGCAGAACATATTACAGATTCAAACATGGCAGGAACAATAATTAGGCATGTTGGTGAGCTTGAATCACTCACCACAGAGCAATACATGGCATGGCAATGCAACCAACAGTAAGATGGCATGCTTATGAAGCTAAGCATGTCAAGATCAAGTTCATAGGGTGCATGGATCACTAACAACAATCATGGCAACAACTGAACTTAATGTTAACAGGCTGACAACAACAATATTTATCAACTTTGGAGCTAGATTACAACAAGATACATCAGGATATAAATGCAACCAGGAGCATGGATGGATAGAGCATGACATGTATGACAAAACATCCTTAGTGAACATCTCCAGATTATGCATAGAATGACTTGTAGCAGCAGGTTTACATAGCATCATGAAATAACAGATTCAGCCTAGCAAAACAGCAACAGCAAGTACCCTACTTAAAAAGCTTGATGCACTCACTACACAACGCACAAAAATGCATGGATGGAACCCCTGTAATGATGGCATGACGTAGATCAAAACACATGTAGACATCAACCTCATAGGATGCACACATCAATCATGGCAAAAATGACAAATGAGCATGTTATAACAGTTTCAGCAGATTAACATCATGAAGAACTATTGCGACGATGATTCAGGAACCAATATGGACTCAAATGAACATCATGCAATGGAAAGCAATGATGTACTCGTTGAGACGAACAATTTGACATATTACACGCACGAAACGGAGCAGTATGCAACAAGTTATGACATGATGAACATTGCATGAAAATGTAAATAATTTCGGGACTTAGTGGAATAAAACGGGGTCAGGCTCACACAGATCCAGATCTGGCGCGGAGAACGAGGACGGCCGGAGTTCGCCGGAGCAGAGGACGGGGAGGCGGCTGGCGGGGCGGAGAGGGGAGGATCCGGGCGCGGCCGACGAGGGCTGACCCTCCGGCGACGGGAGGAGGCGGCGCCCGGCTCCTCCGGTGGCCGGTCCGGCGAGGGGCGCCGGCGACCGGAGCTTGGCAGGGCCGGCGGAGGGAGAGGCGGCGGCTCGGGGAGGTCGGCGGGCGGCTGAGCTGGGCGAGGGGAGGCGCGGGCGCTGGGCGAGGCCGGGCGGCAGCACCGGGCCGGGCGACGGGCGGCGAGGCGGCGGCTTCAAGGCGGGCGAGATCGGGCGGGCGGGCGGGCGGCCCTGCCCCATGCGGGCGGCGGAGGAGAGAGAGGGGGCCGGCGGGGTGAGGTGGCGCGCGGGGGTTGGGGGAGAGCGGCGGCGGGGCGACGTGGCGGCTCCTGATTGGATGGAGTGAGGTGGCGGCTGGACATGTCCGGCGCGAGGAAGAAACGTCCGGCGGCGCGAGGGGAGCGGCGTTAGGGTTTGATCTGCGCGAGAAATTCGGAGGGGATCGCATATTTATAGGTAGAGAGAGCTAGGAGAGTCCAAATGAGGAGCGGTTTTCGCCCACACAATCGTGATCGAACAACCGAGAGCATGGAGGGGTTTTGGACGGGTTATTGGGCCACTTCAAAGGGGTGTTGGGCTGCAAAGAGAAAGGGGTTTCGGGCTACGCGGTTAACCGTTGGAGTATCAAACGACCTCCAAATGGCACGAAACTTGACAAAGCGGTTCACGGTGCTATTCCAAGGCCGCTTGGCAAACCTCGGGCCATTCCGAGAACGTTTAACACCCGCTCACAACGAGAGACAAAAATGGGACGCCGGAGGACATAGGAGCGCCGGATTGCAAAACGGACAACGGGGAAAAAGCTCAGATGCAAGAAACGAACACGTATGCAACATGAGATGCACATGACTACATGTAAAAATGCAACACGCAAGCAAATGACATGGCAACGACGGCAAATAACTGGCGGACACCTGGCGCATCGAATCTGGGGCGTTACAGATAAACTACTCACACTTCATCGGACAGGCTATGGTGTTGATGTAGAAGCCCTCCATGATGGATGCCCCTCGTGGAGCTCGAACAGGCCCCAAGATGGGATCTCGTGGAGTACGAGAAGGTTGTGGCGGTGGAATTAGGTTTTGGCTCCTGTTACGATCGTTTGAAGTGCGTAGGTATATATAGGAGGAAGAAGTACGTTGGTGGAGCAACAGGGGGCCCACGAGGGTAGAGGGCGCGCCTGGGGGGAGGCGTGCCCCCTACCTCGTGGCCTCCTCGAAGCTTCTCTTACATAGGTTCCAAGTCTCCTGGATCATGTTCGTTCCGAAAATCACGTTCCCGAAGGTTTCATTCCGTCTGGACTCCGTTTGATATTCTTTTTCTGCGAAACTCTAAAATAGGCAAAAAAACAGCAATTACGGTGGGCCTCCGGTTAATAGGTTAGTCCCAAAAATAATATAAAAGTGAATATTAAAGCCCAATAATGTCCAAAACAGAAGATAATATAGCATGGAGCAATCAAAAATTATAGATACGTTGGAGACGTATCAAGCATCCCCAAGCTTAATTCCTGCTCGTCCTCGAGTAGGTAAATGATAAAAACAGAATTTTTGGTGCGGAGTGCTACTAGGCATAATTTCAATGTAATTCTTCTTAATTGTTGTATGAATATGAATATTCAGATCCGAAAGATTCAAGATAAAAGTTCATATTGACATAAAAATAATAATACTTCAAGCATACTAACTAAGCAATTATGTCCTCTCAAAATAACATGGCCAAAGAAAGTTCATCCCTACAAAATCATATAGTTTAGTCATGCTCCATTTTCGTCACACACAAGAATGCTCTCATCATGCACAACCCCGATGACAAGCCAAGCAATTGTTTCATACTTTAGTAATCTCGAACTTATAAACCTTCACGCAATATATGAGCGCGAGCCATGGACATAGCACTATGGGTGGAATAGAATATGATGATGGGGGTTATGTGGAGAAGACAAAAAAGGAGAAAGTCTCACATCAATTAGCTATGGAGATGCCCATTGATTGATGTTAATGCAAGGAGTAGGGATTGCCATGCAGCGGATGCACTAGAGCTATTAATATATGAAAGCTCAACAAAAGAAACTAAGTGGGTGTGCATCCAACTTGCTTGCTCACGAAGACCTAGGGCACTTGAGGAGGCACATTGTTGGAATATACAAGCCAAGTTCTATAATGAAAAATTCCCACTAGTATATGAAAGTGATAAAACAAGAGACTCTCTATCATGAAGATTATGGTGCTACTTTGAAGCACAGGTGTGGTAAAGGATAGTAACATTGTCCCTTCTCTCTTTTTCTCTCATTTTTTTGGGCCTTCTCTTTTTTTTCATGGCCTTTCTCTTTTTTTAATTCCTCACTTGGGACAATGCTCTAGAAAAATGATGATCATCACACTTCTATTTATTTACAACTCAATGATTACAACTCGATACTAGAACAAAGTATGACTCTATACGAATGCCTCTGGCGGTGTACCGGGATATGCAATGAACCAAGAGTGACATGTATGAAAGATTTATGAATGGTGGCTTTTCCACAAATACTATGTCAACTACATGCTCATGCTAAGCAATATGACAATGATGAACGTGTCATGATAAACAGAATGGTGGAAAGTTGCATGGCAATATATCTCAGAATGGCTATGGAAATGCCATAATAGGTAGGTATGGTGGCTGTTTTGAGGAAGATATAATGAGGTTTATCTGTGAAAGAGCGTATCATATCACGGGGTTTGGATGCACCGGCGAAGTTTGCACCAACTCTCAATGTGAGAAAGGGCAATGCACGATCAAGAGGCTAGAAATGATGGAAGGGTGAGAGTGTGTATAATTCATGGACTCAACATTAGTCATAAAGAACTCACATACTTATTGAAAAAATCTACAAGCCATCAAAAACCAAGCACTACGCGCATGCTCCTAGGGGGATAGATTGGTAGGAAAAGACCATCGCTCGTCCCCGACCGCCACTCATAAGGAGGACAATCAAAGAACACCCCATGTTTCAAATTTGTTACATAACGTTTACCATACGTGCATGCTACGGGACTTGCAACCTTCAACACAAGTATTTCTCAAATCCACAACTACTCAACTAGCACGACTTTGATATTATTACCTCCATATCTCAAAACAATCATCAAGCATTAAACTTCTCTTAGTATTCAACACACTCATAAGAAAGTTTTTACTAATCGTGAATACCTAACATATTAGGTTTATTTAAGCAAATTACCATGCTATTTAAGACTCTCAAAATAATCTAAGTGAAGCACGAGAGATCAATAGTTTCAATAAAACAAATCCACCACCGTGCTCTAAAAGATATAAGTGAAGTACTAGAGCAAAACTATATAACTCAAAAGATATAAGTGAAGCACATAGAGTATTCTAACAAATTCCAAATCATGTGTGGCTCTCTCAAAAGGTGTGTACAGCAAGGATGATTGTGGTAGACTAAAAAGCAAAGACTCAAATCATACAAGACGCTCCAAGCAAAACACATATCATGTGGTGAATAAAAATATAGCTCCAAGTAAAGTTACCGATGGAAGTATACGAAAGAGGGGATGCCTTCCGGGGCATCCCAAGCTTTGGCTTTATGGTGTCCTTAGATTATCTTTGGGTTGCCATGGGCATCCCCAAGCTTAGGCTCTTGCCACTCCTTGTTCCATAATCCATCAAATCTTTCACCCAAAACTTGAAAACTTCACAACACAAAACTTAACAGAAAACCTCGTGACCTCCGTTAGCGAAAGAAAACAAAAGACCACTTCAAGGTAATGTAATGAACTCATTCTTTATTTATATTGGTGTTAAACCTACTATATTCCAACTTCTCTATGGTTTATAAACTATTTTACTAGCCATAGATTCATCAAAAATAAGCAAACGACACACGAAAAACAGAATCTGTCAAAAACAGAATAGTCTGTAGTAATCTGTAACTAACGCAAACTTCTGGAACTCCAAAAAATCAGCCAAAATAGGACGACCTAGACAATTTGTTTATTGATCAGCAGATATGTGAATCAGTATTTTATCATATTCTGGTGATTTTTAACAATTGTTTTCATGAACAGAAAGTTTCTGGAAATTTCTGCAAGATCAAGTAACTATCATCCAAGAAGATCCTATAGGTTTAACTTGGCACAAACACTAATTAAAACATAAAAACACATCTAACCAGAGGCTAGAACAAAAATTTATTCCTAAACAGAAGCAAAAAGCAAAAAACTAAAAATAAAATTGGGTTGCCTCCCAACAAGCGCTATCGTTTAACGCCCCTAGCTAGGCATAAAAGCAAGGATAGATCTTAGGTATTGGCATCTTTGGTAGGCAATCCATAAGTGGCTCTCATAATAGATTCATATGGTAATTTTATTTTCTTCCTAGGGAAGTGTTCCATGCCTTTCTTTAATGGAAATTGGAATCTAATATTCCCTTACTTCATATCAATAATTGCACCAAACGTTCTAAGGAAAGGTCTACCAAGAATAATAGGACATGAAGGATTGCAATCTATATCAAGAACGATAAAATCTACGGGCACATAATTCCTATTTGAAACAATAAGAACATCATTAATTCTTCCCATAGGTTTCTTAATAGTGGAATCCGCAAGGTGCATGTTTAGAGAGCAATCATCAAAATCACAGAAATCTAGCAAATCGCACAAAGTTTTGGGAATAGTGGAAACACTAGCACCCAAATCACATAAAGCATAGACCTCATGATCCTTAATCTTAATTTTAATATTTGGTTCCCACTCATCATAAAGTTTTCTAGGGATAGAAACTTCCAACTCAAGCTTTTCTTCAGAAGATTGCATCAAGGCATCAACGATATGTTTAGTAAACGCTTTATTTTGACTATAAGCATGAGGAGAATTTAGCACGGATTGCAACAAGGAAATACAATCTATCAAAGAGAAATTTTCATAATTAAATTCCTTGAAATCCAAAATAGTGGGTTTATTAGCATCTAGGGTTTTGATTTCTTCAATCCCACTTTAATCAATTTTAGCATCAAGATCTAAAAACTCCGAATTTTTGGAACGCCTTCTAGGTAAAGGTGGATCATATTCAGTCCCATCATTATCAAGATTCATATTGCAAAACAAAGATTTAATAGGGGACACATCAATAACTTTTAGATCTTCATCTTTATTTTCATAGAAATTTGAAGAACACGCTTTCATAAAGCAATCTTTCTTAGCACGCATCCTAGCGGTTCTTTCTTTGCACTCATCAATGGAAATTCTCATGGCTTTGAGAGACACATTAATATCATGCTTAGGAGGAATAGATCTAAGTTTTAGAGAATCAACATCAAGAGAAATTCTATCAACGTTCCTAGCCAATTCATCAACTTTAAGCAATTTCTCTTCAAGCAAAGCATTGAAATTCTTTTGCGAATTCATAAACTCTTTAACACTATTCTCAAATTCAGAGGGTATATTATTAAAAGTTCCATAAGAATTGTTGTAGAAATTACCATAATTATTAGAGGAATTACTAGGATAAGGCCTAGGATTAAAGTTTCCTGTATACGCGTTGTTACCAAAATTATTGCTACCAACAAAATTCACATCCATAGAGTCATTATTATTCTCAATCAAAGTAGACAAAGGCATATCATTAGGATCAGAAGAAACACTCTTAGTAACAAATAATTTCATAATTTCATCCATCTTTCCACTCAAAACATTAATTTGTTCTATCGCATGCACTTTTTTATTAGTAGATCTTTCACTGTGCCATTGAGAATAATTAACCATAATATTATCTAGGAGTTTAGTAGCTTCTCCTAAAGTGATTTCCATAAAAGTGCCTCCCGCGGCCGAATCTAAGAGATTTCTAGAAGCAAAATTCAATCCGGCATATTTTTTTGTATAATCATCCACAAATTAAAACCATGAGTAGAGCAATTACTTATCATTAATTTCATCCTCTCCCAAGCTTGTGCAACATGTTCATGATCAAGTTGCTTAAAATTCATAATGTCGTTTCTAAGAGAGATGATCTTAGCGGGAGGAAAATACTTAGAGATAAAAGCATCTTTGCACTTATTCCAAGAATCAATACTATTTTTAGGCAAAGACGAAAACCAAGCTTTAGCACGATCTCTAAGTGAAAAAGGAAATAGCTTCAATTTAACAATATCATTTTCAACATCTTTCTTCTTTTGCATATCACACAAATCAACAAAGCTATTTAGATGAGTAGCGGCATCTTCACTAGGAAGGCCGGCGAATTGATCTTTCGTGACAAGAGTCAACAAAGCAGCATGGATTTCACAAGATTCAGTATCGGTAAGAGGAGCAATCGGAGTGCTAAGGAAATCATTATTGTTGGTATTGGTAAAGTCACATAATTTGGTATTATCTTGAGCCATCGTGACAAACAAGCAATCCAACACACGGGCAAACAAAAAACAAGTGAAAAAGGGGCAAACAAAAAAGAGAGGGCGAATAAAACGGCAAGGGTGAAGTGGGGGAGAGGAAAACGAGAGGCAAATGGCAAATAATGTAATGCGGGAGATAAGGGATTGTGATGGGTACTTGGTATGTTGACTTTTGCGTAGAGCTCCCCGGCAACAGCGCCAGAAATCCTTCTTGCTACCTCTTGAGCACTGTGTTGGTTTTCCCTTGAAGAGGAAAGGGTGATGCAGCAAAGTAGTGTAAGTATTTCCCTCAGTTTTTGAGAACCAAGGTATCAATCCAGTAGGAGGCTACGCGCGAGTCCCTCGCACCTACACAAAACAAATAAATCCTCGCAACCGACGCGATAAGGGGCTGTCAATCCCTTCACGGTCACTTACGAGAGTGAGATCTGATAGATATGATAGGATAATATTTTTGGTATTTTTATGATAAGATGCAAAGTAAAATAAAAGCAAAGGAAAAGCAAAGGAAATAAATAAGTGTTGGAAGATTAATATGATGAAGATAGACCCAGGGGCCATAGGTTTCACTAGTGGCTTCTCTCAAGAGCATAAGTATTTTACGGTGGATGAACAAATTACTGTTGAGCAATTGACAGAATTGAGCATAGTTATGAGAATATCTAGGTATGATCATGTATATAGGCATCACGTCCGAGACAAGTAGGCCGACTCCTGCCTGCATCTACTACTATTACTCCACTCATCGACCGCTATCCAGCATGCATCTAGAGTATTAAGTTCATGAAAACAGGGTAACGCCTTAAGCAAGATGACATGATGTAGAGGGATAAATTCATGCAATATGATAAAAACCGCATCTTGATATCCTCGATGGCAACAATACAATACGTGCCTTGCTGCCCCATCACACCGGGAAAGGACACCGCAAGATTGAACCCAAAGCTAAGCACTTCTCCCATTGCAAGAAAGATCAATCTAGTAGGTCAAACCAAACTGATAATTGAAGAGACTTGCAAAGATAAGCAATCATACATAAAAAGAATTCAGAGAAGATTCAAATATTGTTCATAGATAAACTTGATCATAAACCCACAATTCATCGGTCTCAACAAACACACTTGCAAAAAGAAGATTACATCGAATAGATCTCCACGAGAGAGGGGAGAACATTGTATTGAGATCTAAAAAGAGAGAGGAAGCCATCTAGCTACTAACTATGGACCCAAGGTCCGAGGTAAACTACTCACACTTCATTGGAGAGGCTATGGTGTTGATGTAGAAGCCCTCCGTGATGGATGCCCCTCCGTGAGCTCAGAACATGTCCCAAGATGGGATCTCGTGGGTACAGAAGGTTGCGGCGGTGGAATTAGGTTTTTGGCTCCTGTTCTGATCGTTTTGGGGTACGTAGGTATATATAGGAGGAAGAAGTACGTTGATGGAGCAACATGGGGCTCACGAGGGTGGAGGGCGTGCCTGGGGGGGGGGGGGGGTAGGCACACCCCCTACCTCGTGGCCTCCTGGAAGCTTCTCTTACGTAGGGTCCGAGTCTCCTGAATCATGTTCGTTCCGAAAATCACGTTCCCGAAGGTTTCATTCCGTTTGGACTCCGTTTGATATTCTTTTTCTGCGAAACTCTGAAATAGGCAAAAAAAACGCAATTCTGGGTTGGGCCTCCGGTTATTAGGTTAGTCCCAAAAATAATATAACAGTGAATAATAAAGCCCAATAATGTCCAAAACAGAAGATAATATAGCATGGAGCAATCAAAAATTATAGATACGTTGGAGACGTATCAGCGTGCGATTGCGAGACTGTGACAGAGCCCCTTCTAACCCGGTTAGAAGTCAGAGCGCGTCACGTTCTACGCAGCTCTTGCCGCCGCTCACACCGGCAGAAGCGCTGGCGTGCGTGCAACTGCTCCTCGACTCCCCCCCCCCCCCGCTGCAGAGAAGCTCGACGAGTGGAGGGCCACCATCCGAAGCCTTGTCAGTTTCGCCAACAAAGACGAGCCGCTCCCAACGGGACCCTCACACCGGTGTTCTGTTGAGCTGGTGCATGCCGGCGGTGGGGGGACCAGAGACGCTGCGACCACGGTGCACTCTCCTCCCCCGCAGCCGCGATAGCAGCCACTAGCCCGTCGGGCCAACGCCTGTGACAATGTTTCCATAGCGTCATCTGACCCGCGAGGCCGCCGCGACCAACGCCAAGTCCTCCGGGAGCGGGCCCAGGAAGACGCTCGAACCACCAACGAGCGACAACGGGAGACGCACCATCAGTCGGATCGGTGTGCGGGGCCTACTATGGACCACCCAGTGCCGGGGGGCTCTGGCAACCTACCCTATGAGGTAGGTTGTCCAGCCTTTACCCGAGAGCTGTAGCGGTTCCAGTGGCCCTCCCACCGCATGTTCAAGCCTGATGTTGGGGAAAAGTACAACGGCAAGACTCACCCGTCAGAGTTCCTCAGCATCTACACCATCGCGATGCAAGCCGCCGGGGCTCGTGACGACAAGGTGCTCGCCAACTACTTCCCGTTGGCACTTAAGCCCAATGTCATGTCGTGGTTGATGCACCTGCCGGCGGATTCCATCTCTTCTTGGTCGGATCTGTGCCACGAGTTTGTTGGCGCCTTTACCGGAGGCCACCAAGCTCCTGGCCAGGCGAGTGACTTGCATGTCATCCCCCAGAAGGATGGTGAGCCCCTGCGCAAGTACATACAAAGATTCAGCCGTGTGCAATACACCATCCCAGACGTTCATCCCGCCGCTGTCATCAGTGCATTCCATCAGAACGTACGCAACCGCAAGCTGCATGAAGAGCTGGCGATGAACAAGGTCAAGGATGTAGCCGAACTTTATGTTCTAGCGGATATGTGTGCTCGGGCTGAGGAAGGAAGGAAGTACCCCGGCGAAGACGTCGGCGCGGAAACCGACTCCATGGACGAAGACGCTGCCGCCCCGACGAAAAAGGTCCGGTGCCGCAGCAGGAAGCGTAAGGGCAAGACTGTGCTTGTCGTTGAGGGATCCGGCAACCCCGGTGCCGCCAAGAAGGCCAAGGCCAACGACCCTGGCAAAGAGGTTGTCGAGTGCAGCCGCCCACAAGCCGGGGGCTCTGACAAGCAATACTGCAAGATCCACCGCACCAAGGGCCATGACCTCCAGAACTGCCAACAGGTTGAGCTGCTTGCAGAAAAGCAGAAGGCTGAATATGAAAGGCGAGATAAGGAGAAGGGTCAGGATGGTGCTGAGGGGTCCGGCAAGAAACGTGGCGGCCAAGGAGGTCGCTGCGGCAAAGACAACCAACAAGAGAGGCCCGCTCGGGGCCGCGATAAGAAGGAGGAAGATAGTGATCATGACGAGGATGACGAGTCCGGCGAGCATGAGTTCCAGAAAGCTACAGAGGCCATGTGCGTCGACGGTGGCGCACCACCAACTGAAGTAGTGGGCGCGTGAGGTCACTGCGGCGGAGCCATCGTTCGATACCCAGAAGCCAATGAAGTGGTCCCACACACCCATCATTTTCTACGCCAAGGACCACCCTGATCGCACAACTGCGGTCGGGTGCTTGCCATTGTTGGTTTCACCAACAATACGCAACCTCAAGGTGACGAAAGTACGGGTCGATGGTGGGGCCGGTCTGTACTTGATCTCACCCGATGTGATCAAGAGGTTGCAGATTCCTGATGGAGATCTCGAGGAGACGGGCATGTTTCAAGGGGTCAACCCAGGAAAGAGCCAGCCAAAAGGTAAAATCATGCTGCCTGTTACATTTGGGGGCGAGATGAACTATAGTACAGAGAAGATTGTTTTCGATGTCGCCGAGATCCCCTTGCCATACAACGGGATCCTTGGCCGCCCAGTGGTGGCCAAGTTCATGGCGGCGTCACACTACGCCTACAACACATTAAAGATGCCGGGGCCGCTGACCATCACCACCGTCCCCTCTGACAAGAAAGACGCGCTCATCTACGCCAACCAGCTCTACCGAGAGGCAGTTGCAGCAATTGCCGCCAAGGCACTTGCTCCTGCCGTTGAAGCCCTGAGAAGGAAGAAGGCCGGCAAGACTTCTGCCGACAAGACCCCTCCCGGTGAGGCCTCTTCCGGCAAGGCCTCCGGCACCCACTCCGATAAGCGCGCCTCTTCGGAGTGCAGCGCTCCCGTCGACGGCGTGCCAGAGAGCTCCACCGGCAAGAGCAAGAAATCCAAGGCTGCACCACCGGAAACCAAGAAGGTGTCCGTCAAGGAGAACGGCATGGGCGGGGCTTTTACTATAAGCTCCACCCTCGACAGAAAATAGGAAAGCGCGCTCGTCGCCTTCCTGCGGGCGAATGTCGATGTGTTTGCATGGCAAGCATCCGACATCCCCGGCGTTCCAAAGGAGGTGATTGAGCACAATCTTGCTGTTTGTCCTCATGCGCGGCCCGTCAAGCAGAAGGTCCGAAAGCAAGCTTTGGAGCAACAAGAGTTCATCATCGAAGAGATCAGGAAGTTGGAGGCGGCAAGCCTGGTTAGAGGAGTACTCCACCCCACGTGGTTGGCCAATCCGGTGGTTGTGCGTAAGGCGAATGGGAAGTGGAGGCTGTGTATTGACTACACAGATATCAATAAAGCTTGTCCAAAGGATCCTTTCCCTCTGCCACGCATCGACCAGATTGTAGACTCCACTGCCGGGTGTGACCTGCTGTCATTCGTCGACGCCTATTCGGGATACCACCAGATCTTCATGATGAAGGAAGACAAAGAGAAGACCGCGTTCATCACCCCATGTGGTACGTACTGTTTTGTACGAATGCATTTCGGGTTGAATAGCGTTGGTTCGGCGTTTTCCCGAGCGGTCCAAATTGGTTTTGAGCCCCTGCTACATAGAAATATGGAAGCTTATATGGACGACATAGTGGTCAAAACCAAGGACAGGGACACACTCGTGCAAGACTTAGAAGAAACATTTGTGAATTTGCGCAAGATCAACCTCAAGCTGAACCCTGAGAAGTGTGTCTTCGACGTTCCATCTGGCAAGCTTCTTGGGTTCTTTGTGTCACAGCGTGGGATCAAGGCGAACCCGGACAAGATCAAGGCAATTGAGCAGATTGAGGCGCCAAAACGGGTCAAGGACGTCCGTAGGCTCGCCGGCTACGTTGCTGCCCTGAGTAGGTTCATCTCCAAATCTGTTGAGCGCGCCCTCCCCTTCTTCAAAATTTTGAAGAAGGCGGGTCCAGTAAAGTGGACTCCGGAGGCAGAGGCAGCACTGCAAGATTTGAAGAGGTACCTTTCCTCCACGCCGATACTAGTCGCACCTAAACCACAAGAGCTGTTGCTGCTATACTTAGCAGCAACGAATCAAGTGGTCAGTGATGCGCTAGTGGCGTAGAGGGAACTCGAGGGAGAAGCAGCTGCGGCAGTAGAGCTGTCAGATGATAGGCCGGGGGCCTCCCCGATGGGGCTTGACGCCGGCAAGGAGGAACCCCCGGCAAGGCCCAGTCCCGGCAAGGCGGAGTTTGCGTAGATGGGCGAAGTTGAACAGAAGAAGAAGATGGTGCAGCACCCAGTTTAATTTGTCAGTTCCCTCTTGGACGGGGCCAGGTCAAGATATTCTGGTATGCAGAAGCTACTTTTCGGCCTCCTCATGTCCTCGAGAAAGCCGCGCCACTATTTCCAAGCACATGAGATCACCGTTGTCACCCGCCTCCCGTTGCAACGAATGTTGCACAACCCAGATGCAACTGGGAGGATTGTGGAGTGGGCATTGGAGCTGTCGAGCTTTGGCCTCAAGTTTGAAAGTACTTCAACAATCAAGAGCCGAGCCTTGGCAAAGTTCATAGCAGAATGGACCGCAACGCCCGACGAGGAGATTCAAGAGACCACCCTTCCCGGCAAGGAGACGAGCAGTGAGTGGATTATGTACTTCGATGGAGCTTTCTCACTCCATGATGCTGGTGCCGGCGTGCTACTCGTCGCGCCCACCAGAGAGTGCCTCAAGTACGTAATCCAGATGCACTTTCCCCGGGAAAAATCAACGAACAACACGATGGAGTACGAGGGACTGCTGGCCGGTCTCAGGATCGCAGCAGACCTCGGAATCAGGAAGCTCATCATCAGGGGTGATTCGCAGCTCGTCGTCAAGCAAGTCAACAAGGATTACCAGAGCCCATTGATGGAAGCCTATGTGGATGAAGTGAGGAAGTTGGAAGAGTGTTTTGACGGATTGCAAGCAGAGCATGTCCCCCGAGCGGAGAACACCATTACTGACGACCTGTCGAAGCGCGCTGCCCTGAAGTTGCCTATGGAACCAGGCACCTTTGTGCTTCAATTAACTCAACCGTCCGTCGAGCCATCAGCAGGGCAGAACAAGCGAAGGAAGGCGGGCCCTAGCAAATACTTTCCCGCCGAGCTCCCAGGAGCCACCGGCAAGGACGTTGCCGGGTGTCCCAAGCCTGTTGGAGAGCAACAACCCCCGGCAGGGCCTCAGGCCCTGGCCGTGAAAGCGATTGCCTCACGGCGAAGATGTGCCTTTAGTCCTTGCCGTCGAGCCCCAGGCTCCGGCATGGGCGCAATCCATCGTCCGTTTCCTCCAAACAGGGGAGCTTCCTAAGGAACAAGAAGAAGCAGAGAAAGTAGCCCATCGGTCCAGCATGTACCAGTTTGTGGATGATGCCCTGTACAGAAGGAGACCGAACGGTGTGAAGTTGAAGTGCATTCCTCGGGAAGACGGACTGAGGCTGTTGGCAGAAATAGACGGAGGCATGTGTGGCTCCCACATAGGGTCGAGAGCCCTTGCCGGCAAAGCGTTCCAACAAGGCTTCTTTTGGCCCACCGCCCTCCAGGATGCAACTGCCCTAGTAACCAAGTGTGAAGCGTGCCAGTTCCATTCAAAGAAGCTTCATCAACCAGCCTAAGCCCTTCAGACAATCCCTCTTTCCTGGCCATTTCTGGTCTGGGGGCTCGACATACTGAGCCCCTTTCCCCGCGCTGTCGGGGGCTTTGAGTACTTGTACGTCGCGATCGACAAGTTCACAAAGTGGCCGGAAGTGGAACCAGTGAGAAAGGTGACAACACAGTCAGCCGTCAAGTTCTTCAAGGGGCTAGTCTGCCGTTTTGGTGTGCCCAACAGAGTCATCACCGACAACGGCACGCAGTTCACGAGCCGCACCTTCATGCAGTACATTCAAGACCTCGGCAGCAAGGTCTGTTTTGCTTCTGTTTCCCATCCCAGAAGTAACGGCCAGGCCGAAAGGGCAAATGCAGAAGTGTTGCGAGGCCTCAAGACTAGGACTTTTGACAAGATGCACAAGTGTGGAAGGCACTGGGTTGATGAGTTGCCAATAGTTCTTTGGTCGATCAGAACGTCGCCAAATCGAGCTACTGGCCAGACACCACTTGCCCTGGTTTACGGAGCAGAGGCGGTTCTCCCCATGGAACTCATACACGGGTCACCTCGAGTGCTCACTTATGATGAGCTTGAGCAAGAACAGTTGCGCCAAAAGGATGCAACACTCCTTGAGGAAGATCGTCTTCGGGCTGCTGTGCGAGCCGCTCGCTACCAGCAGTCCTTGCGCCGCTACCATAGCCGCAAGGTTCATGCCCGAAGCCTTGAGGAAGGTGACCTTGTTCTTCAGCGGATTCAATCCGCCAAGAATTCAAACAAGTTGATGCAGAAGTGGGAGGGCCCTTATCGAGTAATGCGAGTCACCAGGCCCGGCGCTGTCCGCCTGGAGACCAAAGATGGCATTCGAGTGAGCAACTCCTGGAATATCGAACATCTTCGCAAGTTTTACCCCTATATGCAGTTCTTGGGAGCCCCGCAACCCCATTTTGTACTAGCCTTACCGGCAAGGCATGTAACCCTATGTACAGAGCCATGCGTAGACCCTGAGCATAAGTAAATGAAGCACTGGCGCCCTAAGTTTTAGCACGCATGCTAGGTTGAGTCTCTCTCTTTGTTAGGGTCGATAGTGCTTAGCGACAACTAACCCCTAGCATATAGGTTGGGCATGCATCTCTCTGTTCCTTTCGTCTCTTCTTTTGGCTCGCAGGATGCGCGGGCGTTTCTGCTGAGCTGTTTGGGGGAAAGGAAAAACAGACCGACGCCCCAACCCCGGCAAGCCAAGGTTGCCGGGGGCTGCTGTTGGAGTAAATGACCACGGGTAACCTCATCAGCCTCCCATGGTATTTCAAGACATCAGAGCCAACTGCGCCCCTCAAGACTCAAAGATCAACTAGCCGCCTTCTTACGGCCGGCTAGTCCCAGTGGTCGGCTGGCGGAAGACGGCAAGGCCTAGCAGACGGCCTCAAAGTGGGCTGACTCCTAGCAGGCGGCCCCAAGCGCCCTTAAAGTCTGCACCCATATAAATACGATGAGACAGGGCGTGGCTACAGTACGCCCCGCCACCCCCAAATCCAGGGCCAAGCGTGGCCACGTGCACCGTACCGGACGGGGATCTCCCGTCCGGCATGGCACTGTTGCCACGCAGCCCATGACATCACCCATGGCAGAGAAGGCCATACTCCCACTACGAGCTGTCGGTACAGCCCCCGGCGGCGGGCCCTACCTGTCAGTGAGAAGCCAGAAGGCGGCGAACTCGGACCAATCGACAAGAGGGGAGGCCGACTCCTAGCAGGCGGCCCTCCCCCTCCCTCAAAGTCTGTGCGCCATTAATCAGAAGAGATGGGGAATAGCTACAGTGATCGCCCTCCAGGCGGCGGTACTGTAGCCACGCCTCCCCGACAAAACACACATCATCAGTGGCATTGCCGCAGTGCGAAGCAGCCGGCAGGACCCGTCAGCGGCAGGCGCGGCCTGTCTGCCAAGTACGAGACAACCGGCGGGTCCCACCAGGCTGCGGGCCCCAGCGGCCAGCGGAGGAGCCGGCGACCATAGACACTGACAGCCGGGTCCTACACCCGGCCGGATTACCTTTGTACCCCTGGTGGGTAGGCCTATATAAACCCCCCTGGGCACCCATGCAAAGGGTCCAGACCTTAGTTCATCCACACACACATATAAAGAGAGGAAGCTAGGGCTAGCCTTGTTTTTCTTCCCCCTCTAGAGCAATAGTTCAAGGAGCAAGCTTGTAGCCACCATTGTTGTTTGAGTGATCATGCGGAGACCCCGCAGAGCAGAAGTAGGGGTGTTATCTCCTAGGAGAGCCCCGGACCTGGGTAAGATTCATCGGCGTGCATGTTTGCGCCTTATCCCGTTTCCTCGCACCGGCGATGTTTTATTAGCCCCCTCCATGATAAGCCATCCTTTGGCATATGTCGCACGACACCCCCGACATTTGGCGCCCACCATGGGGCTAGGTGCACCGTTGTGCGAAGATCTGTTCTGGACGGGAACCTCTTCCTCCCCAGCGAGCGTAGCCTGCCTGGTACGCCCGACGGTGTTTGCACCGATGTGCTGCAAGGCGCCGAGCTCGCCTGCGCAGCGAGCTGCCTCGCTGACCTCATCGGCGAGGTCTGCCTCTCCGACGACCCCGCGCCTGACGTGGGAGCAGCCAGCTCCAGGAGCTGCCTCCTCGACCTCCTTGGCAAGCTCGACATCACCAACGAGCCGGCCTCCGACCTGGAGTTGATCGGCTCCACCGACCTGATGCTTGTCGACTCCGACACGGCATCGCTTGACGCCTTCCCCACCAATGTGGTGGTCATCGACGACCCTCTCCCTCGCGCCGACAGCGGCGGCATCACCGTCACGGAGGTGCTCATCATCAGCCATGGCGGAGCATCTGGTGGGGCTGACCAAGACCCGCTGCAGGCGGTGCCGCGGGACCTGTCTGCGCCCATCGCAGAAGACGCCGACGCCCAGACACTGGAGGCCCAACGCGTCTTGCTCATCGAGAGCGCCAAGAAGTTGGTGATACGTCTCCAATGTATCTATAATTTATGAAGTATTCATGCCATGTTTACAATAGTTTTATATGATTTTGGTACGATTTGATTAGAACTAACCCGGACTGACGCTGTTTTCAGCAGAACTACTATGTTGTTGTTTTTGTGCAGAAATAAAAGTTCTCGGAATGTGCTAAAAATCAACGGAGAATTTTTTCGGAAAATATAAAAAAGACTAGAACAAAAATCTACCGGAGGGGAGTCTCGTGGGCCCCACGAGGGTTGGAGGCATGCCCCTGTGCCTCGTGGACTACCCGTCAGGCCCCCTGACTTGTTCTCGATGCAAACTTCTCCTATAAATACCCAAACCTCCAGAAATTAACCTAGATCGGAAGTTCCGCCGCCGCAAGCCTCTATAGCCACGAGAAATCAATCTAGGCCCTCTCTGGCACCCTTCCGGAGGGGGCCATCATCACCAGAGGCCATGGAGGAGGATCCCTGAGGGGCCATCATCGCCATGAAGGCCAAGGACCAGAGGGAGAACCCCTCCCCATCTAGGGGGGGGGCATGGATGAGGAAGCACAAGGGGGAGAACCTATCCTCCTCTCTCTCGGTGGCGCTGGAGTGCCATCGGGAGGGGAATCAGCGCTGCGGTGATCATCTTCATCCACATCACCATCATCATCTCTTTTACGCGGTCCACTCTCCCGCACCCCGCTGTAATCCCTACTTGAACATGGTGCTTTATGCCACATATTATGATCCAATGATGTGTTGCCATCCTTTGATGTTTTAGGTAGATACCCTTTGTCTTTGGGTTGATTGATGATCTAGATTGGTATGAGTTGTATGTTTTATTTTGGTGCTGTCCTATTGTGCCCTCTGTGGCGCGCAAGCATGAGGGATTCTCGCTGTAGGGTGTTGCAAGACGTTCATGATTCACTTATAGTGGGTTGCTTGAGTGACAGAAGCATAAACCCGAGTAAGGGGGTTGTTGCGCATGGGATAAAGGGGACTTGATGCTTTAATGCTATGGTTGGTTTTTACCTTAATGATCTTTAGAAGTTGCGGATGCTTGCTAGAGTTCCAATCATAAGTGCATATGATCCAAGAAGAGAAAGTATGTTAGCTTATGCCTCTCCCTCATATGAAATTGCAATAGCGATTACCGGTCTTGTTAAGAATTGCTTAGGACAATTCCGCACACTGATCCATCATTCATCCACACTCACTATTTATAATATTTAGTAATATATTCTAAATTTATGATAACAGCACCTACTTTTATATTTTAGCTCTCCGATATCATGCAAAGTTATCCTCTTCATACCCACACCGTAGTTTTATTTCTCGTTTCTAGTTGGAAGCAAACGTTCGGTGTACGTAGAGTCGTATCAGTGGCAGATAGGACTTGAGAGAATATTGACCTTACCTTTAGCTCCTTGTGGGTTCGACATTCCATACTTATCACTGCCACCATTGGGAATTGCTACGATGATTCCCTGCACTTGGGGATTATCAAGCTCTTTTCTGGCGCCGTTGCCGGGGAGCAATAGCGTGGGGTTGATATTTTCGTGTATGCTTGTTTTCTTTCTTCACTAAGTAGTTTTTGTTTTCCATTTTTAGTTTTGCTTAGTTGTGGGTGAAACATACAAAAAAATTAAAAGAATGAAAATAAAAAAAAATTACTTGCCTCTCATGCGTAAAAAGTTTTTCAAAAAGAGAAGTGATTGGAAAGTTATGCATTGAAGAAGTGAGGGTCGACCTTGAGCACTTGTGTTCATGCTCATGGAAACAATGTAGAATTTTTCATGGAAGTTTCTCTGTAAATAATTATCCCCTTGTATATATCCATTGTATTATAAAAATAATGTGCAAAGCTTTGGTTTTAGGATGATTAGATTGCTTGTTTACTTTGTGCAGTACAAAAACAGAAACTTTGGCTGTAGCGCATGAATTTAATTTTTTTACTGGAAAGTCAAATGGGTCTGAAACTTTTTGCACATTACTTCTGTACAAATTATTTAAATTTTCATATTTGTTTAGAATTTTTTGGAGTTACATAAGTTTGCTAAACTTCCAGATTACTACAGACTGTCCTGTTTTTGACAGATGTGTGTTTTCTATGTGTTGTTCGCTTATTTTGATGAATCTATGGGTAGTATCGGGGGGGGGGGGGGGTATTAACCATGGTTAAGTTGGAATACAGTAGATATAGTTCTAATATGAAATTGGAATAAGTTTGCAACAGTACCTAATGGTAGTGATTTGCTTTATTATACTAACGGATCTCACAAAGTTTTTGTTAAAGTTTTGTGTGGATGAAGTGTTCGAAGATCGAGGAGCTATCAATATGAGAAGAATAAATAGAGGCAAGAGTTAAATCTTGGGGATGCCCAAGGTACCCCAAGTAAATATTCCAAGGATACTCAAGCATCTCAGCTTGGGGATGCCCCAGTTGGCATCCCATCTTTCTTCTTCAACAAATATCGGTATACCTCGGTTTTTGTTTTGTTCACATGATTTGTGTCCTTTGTGATTTTGATTTTCCTTTAAGAACGATGCTAGTATGAGATATCCCTTAATTTATTTATAGAATACTTCATGTGCTTCACTTATATCCTTTAAGTATGATCTTATAGAATTGCTCTTTGTGCTTCACTTAAATCTTTTGAGTATAGAATGCTTCGTGTGCTTCACTTATATATTTTGAGCTTGGATATTGGTTAGTCTATATTAATTGTAGAATTCTCCATGAACTTCACTTATATCTTTTGGAGTATGAATAATACTATCATCTAAAGCGGGTTTGGAAGAGTGTCAACTTTAGGAATTAGTGATCCCACTATTCCAAATGAGAAGAATTTTGCTTATGTGGAGAGTAAAAAAATTTATATGCTTGTAGATCATGAAAAGAATGCTTTATGTGATGGTTATATTGTTGAATTAATTCATGATGCTACTGAAAATTATTACGAGGGAGGAATCTATGCTTGTAGGAGTTGCAATAATACCAAGTTTCCTCTCTATGTGCTTAAAGTTTTGAAGTTATACTTGTTTTGCCTTCCTATGCTAGTTGATTCTTGTTCCTATAAATTATGTGTTCACAAAATCCCTAGGCATAGGAAGTGAGTTAGATTCAAATATGCTAGTCAAATTCTTCATGATGCTCTCTTTATTTTTAATTCTTTTCTTTTATGTGAGCATCATTGAAATCATCATGCCTAGCTAAAAGGCACTAAAGAAAAGCGCTTGTTGGGAGACAACACAATATTTACCCTTATTGTTTTTGTTTGTTTACATGATTAAGCTACTGTATTAATCATGTTTTATAGCTTTTGTTTCAATAAAGTGCCAAGTAAGACCTTTGGGAAGACTTGGGTGAAAGTTAATGTGATCTTGCTGTAAAAAACAGAAACTTTGCGCTCACGAGATTAGCTGCCGTTTTTTTACAGAAGAGTGCTTTTGAGTTGATTATTTTTGCAGAAGATTATAGATAAATTCCTCACATCCACCAATTTATTTCATAATTTTTGGAGTAGCAGAAGTATGGTTGCTGTTCAGATCATTACAGACTGTTCTGTTACGAACAGATTCTGTTTTCATTACATAGTTTGCTTGTTTTCTCGTTTCTATGGATTATATTTATCAATATAAATTGTATAAATGATATGGTTTAGTAGGCATTGTGTGAGAACAATTATGAACCTTGTATTTGACAGTACCAAAGTGAATGGTTTACTCTTTATCATACTAACCTATCTCACGAAGTTCCGTTAAGTTGTGTGTGATTGAAGTTTTCAAGCTTTGGGTGAGATATCGATATGAGGAGAATAAGGAGTGGAAAGACCCTAAGCTTGGGGATGCCCAAGGCACCCCAAGGTAATATTCAAGGAATACTCAAGCGCCTAAGCTTGGGGATGCCCCGGAAGGCATCCCCTCTTTCGTCTTCAAAACTATCAGTATACCTTACTCGGAGCTATAGTTTTATTCGTCACATGATATGTGTTTTGCTTGGAGCGTATTTTTAATTTTACTTGCTGTTTGAATAAAATCATTGGATCTGAAATATTGAATGAAAAAGAATCCTCCCATGGCTAGTTAATTATTTGACTACTCAGTGTTCTTCACTTATATCTTTTGGAGTAGTTTGTCATTTACTCATGTGCTTCACGTATATCCTATGAATAAATGGTTGAATGAATTGAATATCATAAATCTGAATTTATATATGTTTCATATGCTTATACCATGGGGAGTAATGACTTCACACAGAATAAGTATAGGTAGTAAACTTATTTGAAAGTTAGCAAACGCAGAATTGGTCACTTAAACAATTCATGAAAGAATATTGAAGAAAGAGAGATTTCACATATAAATATACTATCTTGGACATCTTTTGTAATTGTGAGCACTCATTTAAATATGACATACTAAAAGGTTGATGTTGGACAAGGAAGACAACGTAATGGGTTATGTTTTCTTATATCCGAAATAAAGTATATTGTCATGGATCATCCAACATGCTGGGCTTGCCATTCCCCTCATGCTAGCTAAATTCTTTGCACCAAGTAGAGATACTACTTGTGCTTCCGAATATCCTTAAACCCGGTTTTGCCATGAGAGTCCACCATATCTACCTATGGATTGAGTAAGATCCTTCAAGTAAGTTTTCATTGTTGCATGCAATAAAAAATTGCTCTCTAAATATGTATGATTTGTTAGTGTGGAGAAAATAAGATTTATACGATCTTGTGATATGGAAGCAATAAAAGTGACAGACTGCATAATAAAGGTCCCTATCACAAGTGGCAATATAAAGTGACGTTCTTTCACATTAAGATTTTGTGCATCCAACCATAAAAGCACATGACAACCTATGCTTCCCGCTGCGAAGGGCCTATCTTTTATTCTTGTCTTATACCTTATACAAGAGTCATGGTGATCTTCACCTTTCCTTTTTACATTTTATCCTTTGGCAAGCACATTGTGTTGGGAACATCTTGATATATATATCCACTTGGATGTAGGTTTTCATAAATTATTATTGTTGACATTACCCTTGAGGTAAAAGGTTGGGAGACGAAACTATAAGCCCCTATCTTTCTCTGTGTCCGATTAAAACTTTGAACCCATAAATATCACATGAGTGTTAGCAATTGTGAAATATTAAATGATAGTTGAGTATGTGGAGTTTGCTGAATCAAAGCTCTTACATAGACCCTTCCCAAAAATAAGATGAATTGCAGTTGTTTGATGACTGAGAACACGGTTTGTTAGTTTTCAAGAAAGTTTATAATTTATACTTTAACATGTGAATAGCTTGTTACTTGATCATGAGAAGTTTTATGAGTTGAGCTACTGTTATGATATATAATGATGCTAGAAAAAGTTATTGGAATTATCATTGATCAAACTTGTGCACTTGCTAGCATTCACACTTCATAAATTATTTCTTTTATCATTTACATACTCGAGGACGAGCAGGAATTAAGCTTGGGGATGCTGATACGTCTCCAACGTATCTATAATTTATGAAGTATTCATGCCATGTTTACAATAGTTTTATACGATTTTGGTATGATTTGATTAGAACTAACCTGGACTAACAATGTTTTCAGCAGAACTACCGTGGTGTTGTTTTTGTGCAGAAATAAAAGTTCTTGGAATGCGCTGGAAATCAACGGAGAATTTTTCCGAAAAATATAAAAAATGCTGGAACAAAAATCTACCGGAGGGGAGCCCCGTTGGCCCCACGAGGGTTGGGGTGCACCCACCCCTCATGGACTACCCGTGGGGCCCCCTGACTTTTTCTTGACGCCAACCTCTCCTATAAATACCCAAACCTCCAGAAATTAACCTAGATCGGAAGTTCCACCGCCGCAAGCTTCTGTAGCCACAAGAAATCAATCTAGGCCCTCTCTGGCACCCTGCCGGAGGCCATGGAGGAGGATCCGGAGGGGCCATCATCGCAATGAAGGCCAAGGACCAGAGGGAGAACCTCTCCCCATCTAGGGAGGAGGCCATGGAGGAGGAAGCACAAGGGGGAGAACCTCTCCTCCTCTCTCTCGGTGGCGCCGGAGTGCCATCGGGAGGTGAATCATCACCGTGGTGATTGTCTTCATCAACATCACCATCCTCATCTCTTTTACGCGGTCCACTCTCCCGCACCCCTCTGTAATCCCTACTTGAACATGGTGCTTTATGCCACATATTATGATCCAATGATTTGTTGCCATCCTATGATGTTTTGATTACATATCCTTTGTCTTTGGGTTGATTGATGATCTAGATTGGTATGAGTTGTATGTTTTATTTTGGTGTTGTCCTATTGTGCCCTCCGTGTCGCGCAAGCGTGAGGGATTCTCGCTGTAGGGTGTTGCAATACATTCATGATTCGCTTATTATGGGTTGCTTGAGTGACAGAAGCATAAACCCGAAGGGGGTTGTTGCGTATGGGATAAAGGGGACTTGATGCTTTAATGCTATGGTTGGGTTTTACCTTAATGATCTTTAGTAGTTGCGGATGCTTGCTAAAGTTCCAATCATAAGTGCATATGATCCAAGAAGAGAAAGTATGTTAGCTTATGCCTCTCCCTCATATGAAATTGCAATAGTGATTACCGGTCTTGTTAACAATTGCTTAGGACAATTCCGCACAATCGATCCATCATTATTCCACACTCGCTATTTATAATATTTAGTAATATATTCTAACTTTATGATAACATCACCTACTTTTATATTTTATCTCTCCGATATCATGCAAAGTTATCCTCTTCATACCCACAACATAGTTTTATTTCTCATTTCTAGTTGGAAGCAAACGTTCGGTGTATGTAGAGTCGATCAAGGCAGATAGGACTTGAGAGAATATTGATCTTACCTTTAGCTCCTTGTGGGTTCGACACTCCATACTTATCATTTCCACCATTGGGAATTGCTATGATGATTCCCTGCACTTGGGGATTATCAGTTGGCCACCATGAGACGCATTTCAGAGGCCTACCAGCGCGAGATCGACCGTGCTGTTGGTAGCACGCCGGCCGCTGGCGGGCCTAGCCACATTGGCACGATCCGGCAGCGTGGCACTGCCATCGCTAGCATGTTTGTGGCAGACCGCCCTGTCTTTGCCACGCCCAAGGAGAACATACGAGCTTCCCAGGCGGCAGCAGACGAGCTAGACCACCTCGAGGGCGACGAGCGTCGCTACATGATGGAGCGCGTCCAGCAGCTCATTGACGCGGCTGCCGTGCTGCAAGAGGTCGGCTGCCGCACAGAAGACCCTGGCCAGCGGGTTGAGAACCCGCCCCCTCACTGAGAGCAAGGCACGACCTCCCGGGCACCGACTGGTGGCGTCCGCGACAGACGAGACAAAGAGCCGGCTTCTAGCCGCAGCCGCACACGCATCACCATCGAGCGCGACCAAGATGGCCGCCCACAAGCAGTGGAACGACGGGACGACTACCCGCCTCCTCCTCCTCCTCGCAGTGAGAGGCATGCTTCCCCGCTGTCGGATTTCGGGTTCCGGCAAAACCCTCAAGGTTCAAACACTGGGGTGCGCGCGGAGATCTCCCCCTATCAAATCACGCCCTCAACCTCACCGAGATATCTAAGCTTAGCTCGACGAACTCGCAACACAAGAGACGCAAGATTTATACTGGTTTGGGCCACCGTTGTGGTGTAATACCCTACTCCATTGTGGTGGTGGTGGATTGCCTCTTGGGCTGGTGATGAACAGTACAAGGGGAAGAACAGCCTCCCGAGAAGAGGTGTTCTTGTGCTCGGTGGATGTGAGGATGGAATGGATCCCGTCCAAGATCCGATGCCTCCTACTGTGGTGGCTAGTCCTATTTATAGAGGCCCTGGTCCTCTCCCCAAATATTGAGCGGGAAGGGAGCCAACAAGGCCAAGTTTGAAGGGGGACAGCTAGTATAGCTTATCCTGACAAAAGTAGTCTTCGCCTGCCAAAGGCTCTGGCGGTGACGCTGTCTTGGGCTCCACGATGACCTCCGTCTTGCCGTCCTTCTGGTCTTGGTCTCGTTGCACCGATATGGAAACCTTTGCTTGATGCCTCGGTACTCCTCGCCTGCGCTTGCCTCCTTAGCACCAAAGAGGAAACAAGGACACCGTGCACGCTGGGGCCCGCCTGGCACCCGCTTGGCCTTGATCGTCATGGCTTATGTCACGGGAAAACCCGCGAGGTACCCCTTGCCTTGATCTCTCCGCCCCTCGGGAGCCAGCCTGGTGAGGCCTCTCCCGAGGAGGTCTTGTGTCGTCCGCCTCACGGGGCTTGGCCCCTCGCGAGGGTCTTGGGTACTCGCTGGTGAAGATGGGCCGTACGGGCCCGCTTGGAGAGCCACGCCGTGGGCTGCAGGCAGGCAAGTCTGGGGACCCACGTTCCCAAAGGGCAAGTGCGGAGCGCCACGGGCCCCAATAGCCTGTGGCCTTGGCGATGCGTGGCGGTTGAGTGGACGTGGGCGTCTCCGCTTCCCCACGCTGCCTCGGCAACTGCCCTACTGACAAAAGGCTGGCGTGGGCAACGCTTGCCTTCATTGCTTCCTTCCGCCTTGCTCCAGATCCCCTTTCTCGCCCCTTGCTTCTGAAATCTCCAGATCTGCTCACATCCACTTCCGAATCAGTGACCAATGGCGCCCCGGAAGGTCAAGGCTTCTTCGCCGCCCGCCTGGTACGAGCCGGCTCTGGATGCGCCCAATGTCTTGGAGAAGAACCTCACCGTCACGCGCCTACTGACGGCGGAAGAGAGCAACAAGAGGGGGAAGACCGAGCTCCGGGCTGGCTCCGCCGTGCCGGAGCCCGAGGGAAGCACCTTCTTCCCCTTCTTCATGAGCAGCATCGTCGCGGGGCTGGTTCCCCTCTTCTCCGACTTCTTCTATGAGGTCCTTGGCCATTACGGGCTACACGCGCTGCATCTCCATCCCAACTATGTTCTCCTCCTATCGATCTTCCCGTTCTACTGCGAGGCGTACCTCGGCGTGATGCCGTCCGTGGCTCTGCTGCACCACTTCTTCTTCCTTCGCATCAATGATGGTCGTACCTTCGGGTGCGCAACTTCATCGCGGCCGGCAAGGCCAACTCGATCTCGAAGGCCGGGAAGAAGGCCGACGGCTTCAGGGGCAAGTGGGTCATGATGGACGCCAAGTGCGTCCACCCACGCTTGGTGCTGCCAATGGAGATGCCCCAGTCTGACGTGGGTTGGTCTTGTGCGAAGCTCACTGACGACCGGGCGGTGCCGGTGTTGGAGAAGATGAACGCCGACCTGAAGCCGGGCATTGCGAGGGCGGCGAAGGTGACAGGGGCCCTGCTCCTGAGGAAATTCCTGGTGCTGCGCGTGGCCCCGCTTCAGGCGCGCACGCACCCCTTGTGGAGGCTTGGGGTGAAGAGGACAAGATTCGCCTAAGCCCAGCAGCCCTGCCTGCCGAAGAGTTGGTCGTGGCTCTCCGCCTCCTGGTCGGGGATGACCAGGAATGCCCGCCGAGCGCCTTCGTTCCCTTGTTCCTTCGCAAGGATGGGGCGCAGGTTGCGACCGCCATTCCCACCTTTGACGGGCGCGGACTGATGCCGTCAGCGTCTCCTGCTGTCTCGGCTGCGGCGGCGCCGGTGGACTTGTCCTCGGGCGACTCTTGCCAGGATGAGGAAGAGGAGGACGACGAGGAGCACGACTCGGAGGCGACCCCCAAGGGGATGGGGGAGACTTCCCCCTTGCGCAAGGCCGACATCCTCCGCGCCCTTCCTGACGACGACGAGGCCGACGCCCGCCAGGGGAAGGGGGAGCCGCCCGTGATCCCGACGAGGGGCCGGTCGGCGCTGATTTCCCGAGATGCTCCTTCCGACCTGCCTGCTGCTCCTTCTTCTGCTCTTGGGGCCCATGCACCCACGCCCCCGGCTGGGAGGCTCTCGGGCTTCAAGTTCAGCAAGAGGAGGGTGGACTACACTGCAGTGGACCAGTAAGTGCTCTTGCCTTGTTTCATTCTTGCTTCTGCTGCTTGACCCTGACGCTTCCTGGTTGGGCGATCAGGCTAATGCCTGCGGCGAAGAAGAGGAAGGAGGAGGCGATGGTGCCGCCCGAGACCAGTCCGCCTGCTCTGGCTGCGTCTCCATCTGTGGAGAAGGGCAGCGCTGGCGCTCATGTCTCTCCGGCTCGGTCGTCCTCGCGAGGCCTGGGGAAGAATCCTCAGGGGGAGTCAGCCCCCGTGGCCCCGCTGGCTCTGGAGGCGCCAGTGTCCAGCTCGGCTACCGAGGTTTCCAAGGCTCAGGAGCCCCCAGTCTCCCAAGCTGTGGTGATGATTCCTTCTCCTTCTCCTCCCGCTGCGCCGCTGATTCCAGGTCCTTCTGCTTCCCCTGATGTCTTGGAGCGCGCCCTTTTGGAGATCGCCCAACTGCGAGAAGATCTCCAGGGTGCCGATTCCCACCTGGTAGCCGGGCGCCTGGAGCTGGTCTTTGGCTGGCTTCATTCCTACGTGTCTGTATGAGCGATGCTGAGCCAGGCCGCGGCGGCCTCCGAGAAGGAGAAGCAGTCCACCGCCCTACTGCAGCTGCTCGTGAATTGGCGCTGAAGGATGCCGAAGCCGCCCAGGATCGCTGTCGGGGGCTGGAGGCCAAGCTGACTGCCCTGCACGACCAGCGTGCGGAAGAGGCTCGCGGCCGCGAGGCGGAGGAGGAGAAGGTGAAGGCCCGAGAAGACACCATCAAGGGTCGCGACGCCGAGCTGGGAGAGTTGGCAAAGGCACAGGCCGCGGAACGCAGCCGACTGGAGGAGCTAGAGCGGAAGGTGAAGGCGGAGGAAGCCAGTCTTGACGCCAAGGCAAAGGTCCTGGCCGAGGACCGCGCAGCATTCACGCTTCTCGAGGAGAGGTCCCGCGTGGCACTAAAGGCACGGTACGAGAAGGGCTTGGAGAGGCTGCTGACCACCGACGAGGATGGCCCCGCCCAGCTGCTTCCCTACTTGCTTGACGCGCTTGAGGAGGTTGTGAGCGGCATCGGTCCCATGGCCGAGGAAGAAGCCTGCGTTCTTTCCTCAGCTGCGCTGACGTGTGTCTTCAACCACCTCCACCTTCGCGAACCCGCTGCCCGGCTTGACGAGCTGCTGGAGCCTATGGATGACGAGCGTTGTGCGGCCGCTGCCGCGGCTGTGAAGGGTCAGGTGGAGGCCCTGCTGAAGAAGTTCCGCACCTTCGCTCTCGCGCCTCTGACCAGCGGTGCTCCTGATCCTGCAGCCCCAACCGGTGGTACAGGTGAGGGCAACGCCATCAAGGAAGGAGCGCCCCTTGTGGGTGATGGCGGTGCCCAGGGGTGACCTGCTCGCGGCTGCTTTCCTGTTTTACTCCTGCAACATGCATCATGCCTCGTGGAGGCATTTAAACTGGTGTTTGATATTTGGGAGAACAGTATGTATTGTAATATTTGCTTTGAGATTTTGCGATTTCCTTCCTATTTGCTTTACGTTCTACGTCGGCAGAGCCCGGCCCCGCTCATACCTCAGCCACCGTTGGATCATCCGGAGACTAGGACGAGACCAAGGGGTGAGGGGCTACGTGACCAGTTAGGCTCCTGAGTCGCGATGCTCAGGACTCCCCCTTGACGCGCAAATAGCTTACAGGAAGGGGATGCAGGAGTAGGTTTAGCGTTCTACATCGGCAGGGCCCGACCCCGCACATACCTCAACCGCCGTTGGGCCGACCGGAGACCAGGATGGAACCAAGGAGTGAGGGGCTACGTGACCAGTTAGGCTCCTAAGTCGCGATGCTCAGGAGTCCCCCTTGACGTGCAAACAACCTTCATACCTTTGTCCTCGCCGAGGCTCGGCTCGGGAGGGGCACGCAACGACCAGGTCCGGGGGACCTGGCTGGGCGGCGTACGCTTGGGCGTGACCCAAGCGCACCCCCGTATATAGCCACCTCGCGCGACTGTCCCGAGGGGAGGTGTTGTGATGAGGCCGGACACCGAGCTCAAGGGCTCCTTGAGGTTGATACGGCTGCGAGGACGCCCTCGGTTGTTTATCACCAGCGCGGAGCATAGCACTTCCGCACTTGCACGGGCATAGCCGCTCCTCGGCAGCGTCGACGGCCAGCGCAGAGCATGGTGCTTCCACTGGTGCGTGGGAGGGGACTCCCTACTATGGAGAGCCCTCGGGGCGTGTTAGCCCCGCCCTGACACGTGGCTTGCACGGCAGGGCTAGACGACGTGTGTCTGGGCACTCGTGAGCCAGCGCGGGACTCACGTGGCCCTACCTCAAGGCGGGTTGTGCCTGGGCTTGATTCTTAATGACTGTGGTGGCCCTGCGAAGTGGTTAGACAACCTGCGCCGAACGAATCTCCTGAGGCTATCGCATGAGGGGGCCAAGCACCAACGACCCCAGGAGTGACATGAACGGGGCCGGCCCGCCAGACAGAGCTCAGACGTTGGATTTATCGACACTGCAGGGACGGGCCCGAGAACAGACGCCGTGCCTAACCTCCTCATGCGAAGGATCCTGAAGAAAGGCGCTCGGCGCGCGGCTCCCATGCCGGGTGACAATTAAGCAGGTGATAGCCATAGATAGATCATGCATGGAAAGCGAACTGACTTAGGTAAATGCACGAATGATACATGCCACTGGGTCAGACCCGAGAGGCTTGGAGGTGATGTAGCCCATTGGGCACCCCCAGCAAGGTAAGCTAAAGATGTAAAGGGATACATGTCGCAGGGATGGACCCACGCGGCATGGGAATGATGCAGCCCGAAGGGCACTCCCAGCTAAATGAACTTGGAAAATGTCACCTGGTTCCGTCGTAGAAGGAGTGTTGGGGCAGCCGAAGATGCGTGGTGCAGGGGTTGCTCCTCATGAGCCACCGGGATCCTGGGCCTCGGGAGGCCCTGGGGGTCTAGGTGGTTCCTTGAGGACCGTCTCCATCTCCGCCAGGACTGCGTGGTGCCTGGCCTCCTGAGCCGCCAAGATGCTCCACGGGCCGCGCTGGAAGGCGGACGCCACGCTCGGCAGGCCAAAGGGCATACGAACGTACCTGTGCGGTGGGCCCTCGCAACGTCCCACACGCGAAGGCCAGAAGGGCTCCTGAGATGCGGCCCTGTTGAGCCCTGGGACGTCGATGCAGACGCGCAGCTCGGCATCCTCGCCTGGATGGGGAGCTGTGCCCGGTGAGCGACGGTCGCCGCGCATGGCTCTTGCATCCTGCAGTTCTCGAGTGGTCTGGGCAATGAATTCCTGAGCACCAAGTGCTCCTCGTCTGGTGTCCTCCTGAGGGAAACGTGCTGCAAAGCATGCCTCCATGTGGTGCCCGAGCGCCTCCCTTGTGACGTTGGCAAGGTCTGAGTCCCTCTAGAAGAGAGCCCCCGAGCCTTGCCCGAGGAGGGCGCCGGGCGCGCCTTCCTATGCGAGGGAGGGAGGCGCCCCAGGCGCGGGCGCTGATCCTGACGAGGTACCACTTGCGGCACCGCTCTCCTGAGGTCCGGCACGGAGTAGCTGCTTCTTCTTCTTGGGGACGACCTTAGGAGGGTACTGAGCTGCATTGTTGTCGGGGTCTTCGATTGACGCTGCATGGAAGGCGCACTCGAGGGAGCACACTGCATCTCTTTCTTCGCAGGGGACTGTGATGATCCCGCCGCTTCCTGGCATCTTGAGGACATTGTAGCCGTGGTGGGTCACCGCCATAAACTTGGCCAGAGCTGGATACCCGAGGATGGCATTGTAGAGCAGACGGATGTGGGCGACGTCGAAGTTGATAAGCTCGGTGCGGTAGTTGTTGCATTCTCCGAAGGTGACGGGAAGGCGGACCTGCCCTAATGGCGTGATGGAGCCGTCGGTCACTCCTGAGAAGGGCTTGGTAGGCTGAAGCTGATCGTATGGCACTTGAAGGTTGTCAAACGTCTCGACGGACAGGATGTTGAGCCCTGCGCCGCCGTCGATGAGGGTCTTGGTGACTTGTACGTTGATGATGACGGGTGAACAAAGCATCAGGAGAGTGCTAGCGGTTGCCGCGCACTTGAGCCGATCTGCCAAACTGAAGGCGATGGCGCACTTAGACCACCTGAGCGGGCACGTGGCCTCGAGCCTGGGAAGGACTGCGTTCACCTTGCGGGCAAACAACTTGAAGATACGCTGTGAGTCTAGGGCTTGAGCTCTGCCCAGGATGCAGGCGATCGCATGCGGCTCTTGGAAGCCCCCAGCCCCCTCGTCCTGATGGTGGTTGTCATTCCTTCTTTGCGGTGGCGGTAGAGGAGGAAGACAGACGTTGCCCTGAGGGGGATCCTCGCGAGGCTGATCCCTCCAGGCGCCATCACGAGGCTAGTCCTACCAACGGTCCTCGCGAGGCCGGTCACGCTACTCCTAGCACGGGCCACGGTCGTCCCAGCGTCTTCCACCACGTCCTCCTCCTCAGCCGTAGCCCCGATTGTTTCGCTCGGGGCGTCGACCAAAGCGTCCATCTCGAATGGCCCTGAGCTCTTGGCAGTCGTTGGTGTCGTGGCTATGCATGTTGTGGAAGGCGCAGAACGATCGGCTGCTCTTGGATGACTCAGGCTAGTCTCTACCGCGCTTCGTGTCCGGCTCCGCCGCGAGCAAGGCCACTCCCTTGCGCTTCACGTCCTTGGCCTTGGCTTTCTTTTCCTCTGGGTCGGCAGCTGGGAGCTCGAGGAGGGAAAGACGCCCTTCCTTAGCTCTTGCACACTTGGTCGCCAGGTTAAACAGCTCCAGAGATGTGCACAGCTCCTCGTGGATAGCGAGTTCCTCCTTCATCTTGACGTTGCGGACGCCATCAGAAAACACCGAGATGATGGCCTCGTCTGTCACCTTGGGGATCTTGAGGCAAACGTTGTTGAAGTGCTGGATGTACTTCTGGAGTGTCTCTCCTGGCTGCTGCTTGACGTGGCGCAGGTCACCCGCGGCCTGGGGGTGGTCGCGAGTGCCCTGGAAATTGGCGACAAAACGGCCACGCATCTCGTTCTAGGAGGAGATGGATCCGGGAGGCAAGTTCAGGAGCCACGAGCGCACGCCATCCTTGAGCGCCATGGGGAACCAGTTCGCCATGACTTTCTCGTCGCTGTTGGCCGCCTCGATGCTCAGCTCGTAGAGCCGCAAGAACTCTGCAGGGTCGGGGGTGCCATCATAGCGAGGGGGCAGATCCGGCTTGAACTTGCCCGGCCACGCGACGCTATGCAGCTCGGGGGTGAAGGCGCGACAGCCTGCCGTGGTCACCGCGGCCCGCCGTGGAGGTGGAGCTTGATCTTGGTGCTTGCGCGCCGCCACGGCAAGTGGTGCAAGGCCCTGCCGCGGCAAGCGATCCTGACGTAGCGGTGCGGGGAGCGCTGGAGCGTTCTCTTGCGGTCGTGGAACTTCTTGACAACTTCTTTCTTCACGCGCGGGTGCCTGGCGCGGCGGGTCGCGCCGCGGGGCCGCACGCCTTGGCGCCAGAGCACCGTCTTGGTGCAGGGGTGGTGGAGGCTCTCCATGAGACATGTCACCTATAGCTGGCGGAGGGCAAGGCAGCAAGAGGGACGGCACAGGGGAGCCCCCTGCGGCGCTGACAAGCTCAGTGATGTGGTCGAGCCAGTCCTCGTAGAGGTCATTGACGGGGAAGTAGCGTAGGAGCTTGCATTCCATGAGGAGCACGGTCTGCACGTCCGTGGGAGCGCGACGAGCGTGGGACGACGAACCGGCCAGGGTCAGCGATGGAGTCGCAGTGCGACCGTCCCGCCACACCGAGGGGTGCAGCGAGGATGCTTGCTGCTCGTTCCCCGCCAGGCCGGTGGCGGCATTGGCGGCAGGCGACTGAGAACGACGGGGAGGCCCGCCGACGTGAGCCGTCTGAACGACGCGGGCGGTAAGGGCGGCCCGACGCTTAGCGCGAGCTCGGCGAGCGTCCACGATGGAGACGACGAGGCAACGGAACGCGGATCAACGAAAGGAGAGCTTCGACGCACCCCTACATGGCGCGCCAAATGTCGGATTTCGGGATTCGGCAAACCCTCAAGGTTTAAACACTGGGGTGCGCGCGAAGATCTTGTCGGATCTCGGGTCCGGCAAAACCCTCTAGGTTCGAACACTAGGGTGCGCATGAAGATCTCCCCCTACCAACCCATGTCCTAGCTTCGCTGAGATCTCACGGACTAACTCGACGAACTCGCAGTGCAAAGGACACAAGATTTATACTGGTTCGGGCCACCGTTGTGGTGTAATACCCTACTCCAATGTGGTGGTGGTGGATTGCCTCTCGGGCTGGGGATGAATAGTACAAGGGGAAGAACAGCCTCCTGAGGCGTGGTGTTCTTGTGCTTGGTGGTTGTGAGGATGAACTGAATGAGTTCGAGATGAGTTGCCTCCTACTATGGTGGCTAATCCTATTTATAGGGCCCTGGTCCTCTCCCCAAATATTGAGCGGGGAGGGAGCCAACAATGGCCAATTTGAAAGGGGACAGCTAGTACAGCTTATCCTGACAAAAGCAGTCTTCGCCGCAAAGGCTCGTGGTCACGCCGCCTTGGGCTCCATGGTGACCTCCGTCTTGCCGTCCTGCTGGTCTTGGTCTCGTTGCACCGATATGGAAACCTTCGCTTGACGCCTCGGTACTCCTCGCCTGCGCTTGCTTCCTTAGCACCAAAGAGGAAACAAGGACACTATGCGTGTTGGCACCCGCCTGGTGCCCGCCTGGTCTCGATCGTCATGGCTCACGTCACGAAAGCCTCGTGAGGTTTGCCTTGCCTTGATCTCTCCGCCCCTCGTGAGCCAACCCGGTAAGGCCGCTCCCGAGGAGGTCCTGTGTCGTCCGCCTCGCGAGGCTTGGCCCCTCGCGTGGGTCTTGAGTGCTTGTTGGTGAAGATGGGCCGTACGGGCCCGCTCGCCGATCCATGCAGTGGGTCGCAGGCAGGCAAGTCTCGGGACCCCGTTCCCAGAACGCCGACAGTAGCCCCCGGGCCCAAGGCGCGCTCGGGCTTGGCTTCCAGGCGAAGCCAAAGGTCAAGTGCGGAGCGCCGCGGGCCCCAATAGCATGCGGCCTTGGTCGACACGTGGCGGTTGATTGGACATGGGCGTCTCCGCTTCCCCATGCTGCCTTGATACCCGTCTGGCTAGGTGGCCACCGCAACCTACACAGTTATTCTTCCATCGCCTGCGCCATACTCCTCCAATTCCTCTGCTTCCCCGGGACTCCGCTCCTCTTTCTGATTTGACCTGAGGTCTGCTCACTCCATCGCCATGACGGCGAAACAAGCGGATAAGGGGAATAAGCCTCTATCTTCGATCAGTGCGCCTCCGACCATCGAGCCCGCAGTTGGCCGATCGCTGGTGCTCCACGATGAGGCCATGGGCAAGGTGCGTCCCATGCTCGCCTCCAGCTTCAATGAGTGGGGAAAGACAGTGGCTTGGCCTGCGTCTCGTGCTCGCATTGACCGGGCAGCCACCGAGGTCCCGTTCTTCATCGACGCCCTTTGGGCCGGCCTGGTCCCTCCTTTCTCCGCCTTCTTCAACGTAGTGCTGGAACACTATCAGATCCACATGCTGCATCTTGACCCCCAATCCGTGACCCTTCTTGTCGTCTTCGCCTTTGTGTGTGAGGCCATGGTGGGCATTGCCCCTTCCGTGGCCCTTCTTCGCCACTTCTTCTCGTTGCATCTGATTGACCCCCGGCAGAGCTCGAGATGCCTGAGATTCCATGTCGTGGCTGCGACGACAAGCGCGGGGATCGACTTCGAGCTTCCTTCATCCACGAGCAGGTTTCGGACACGGTGGGTGTTTGTTGATGTCGGAGTGCTCAGCCCTTTGCTCCATCCTTCGCTGGCGCCTGCCGTCCCCAACGCCGATTAGAGCCACGAGAAGCTCCCGAGCCCCTGCCTTGTCCCCGTTTGGCTCAGGCTGAAGAGGCTGAAAGACCGTGGCGTGACTGCGCCTATGGTGGTGAAGGAGTTTGTCCGACGCTGAGTTGCTTCGCTTCAGCGCCATTCTCGGCCGATGTTGGCCTTGCTCAACAGCAAGGACCATATGAGGCTTCAGGAGTCCGGTCTCCCTCTTGATGCGCGGCAGACGGTGCTTGGGGTCCTGGCGGGCGTTCCTTTGCCGGACGACATGCCTGGGAAGAGTTGCATGTTGTATTGTTGCTCGAACAAGCAGGGATTCATGGAGCACATGCCTTCTTTTGACGAGTGGGGGCTGTGCCCAGACGGCCTGGTGGGGCCTCGCGAGAACCCTGTCGGCGTAGTCCCTCTCTTCGTTGCTGGCGCCGAGCTCACCCCGAGTGTGCATGCAGGGGGCGTGCATCGTCCGAGGCCGGTGGCCCTAGTACCATAGTGCTGATGCCGCCTGGGGCTCCCAAGGCGACGCCCTTGGGAGTCCGCGATTCTTGTCCTGGGGCGGCAGCTGCGAGGGTGACGCAGCATGCGACTCCTGAGGCTGAAGCTCCTGAGACCTCGGCAGGCCGCTGCGTGATGGCGCCCGGCGACTCTCCTCAGCTTGGTGCCCCTGAAGCGGTCCCTTCAAGCGCTTCCCCTGCTGCACCTCGCGCTGGCCTCCATGTCCAACGCTTTGGTCGGCTCTGCGTGGACTTCGAGGAGCTCCGGAAGAGGAAGAGCTCCCCGAGCGACAGCAGCGGCATCTTCGGGCCGTTGAAGCGGAGGAAGTACATCGCCATTGACGAGTAAGTATTGTATCTTTGTGGCTTCTTGAGTGCTGCTTTCCTTCCTGACGTTGGTTCTTCAGGGTCCCTTCCGCCACAACCGCCGAGTCTCCCGAAGCGGTCTCCTCTTTCCTCATCTCCCTCGCTGACCTTGAGCGCCCCGAGCCTGCACGTCGCCTTTGGTGCGGGGTCGGTTGCAGAGGCGCGCTCACCTCCATGGCGCCTTGAGCTTTCGCCCCCGTTGTCCCTCCTTCACGGCCTTGCCTGGATCTCGGCGAGCGTGCCGAGGGCTTCTCCTCTGATCGTGGTCGGTGGTTGGATGGCTTCGTCCTGGGCGCCTCCTCAAGCAGCGAGCCCCGACTCGCTCGGGCCCCTTGCAAGGCCCAACTAGCCTCCGGGCACGCGCCAGCCCCCAGCTCCCTGTTGGGAGGGGGCGTGCCGCTTAGGGCCCCTCCTGCAGCCCCCGCAGTGGAGGACGAGATGGGCCGTGCGCTCAAGTTCGAGCAAGGACGGAGTGTTGTTCGTCATGAGCTCTTCCAGGAGGCGATGGGCGCGATGAACCGGCTTGGTGAAGAACTCGCGGGTGTCGACGCGCACGTTGCGGCCGAGAGTCTTCGGTTGGCGGAGGAGCAGCACAAGTTGAAGGTGGCCATCAACCTCGGGCGTCACCAGCGCGAGCTTGATAACGCGAAGGCTGAAGCTTCTCTCGCAACCTCGCATGAAGCCTGCTCCCGAGCCCTGGAAGAGGCCCAAGAAGCCGACCACCGCCGCGAGGCCGCGGAGAAGCGCGCGTGGGAGCTCCAAGCCTGGAGCGCCTCCTTGGAGCGGCAAGTGGAGGCGCGCTGAGCCGCCCTTGCTTTGCTGTGGGGGACGCCCGCCGAAGAAGAAGAGATCCGGAGGCGCGAGGAGGCGTTGGCACTGGAAGCTGTGGAGCGTAGCCTCGAGCTTGAGCGGTTGAAGATGAGGGAGCTTCAAGTTGCCCAAGCGGAAGATGTCGTTGGTGCACGCGAGGCCAAGGCTCAGGAGGAGGTCGATCGCCGAGTGGCCGAGGTTTGCGCGGGTCTTGAGGGTAGGCATGACCTGAAGCTGCAGCTTGCGGAGACGGAGGCTGCAGGTAGGGCCGTTGCCCTTAGACCCAGGCTAGCTGAGGTAGAGAGGCACGAGGAGGCCACGGCAGCCGCCCTGGTCATGGCGCAGGCGGAACTGGCCTCCGCCCGTACCGAGCTGCTCTCTCTTCAGAAGCGGGTTGCTGACGCCGAGGCCATCGCGTGGCAGAACAGGGAGGAAGTGCTTCAGCGGCGGACATTGGAGCGCGAGCACGCCCCATGCTCCAGGTTCTCAGGAATAGGGCAAACACCGCGCTGGGCCATATCTGCGACGAGAATGCCCCTCATCCCCATACGGACGACTACGCCAGTCGTCTTCGCTTCTTCACCAAAGTGGTGACGCGCCTGGAAAACCGTTCCGAGAGGGCTCGCCAGCTTGTCGAAGAGAGGAGTCGCAGCTTGATCGGGCGCGCGTTCTCCCGTGTCTTCAGCCATCTCCAGAACAACTACCAGGACGTTGACTTTGACGCCGCCATCGCTCCAGTTCCGCAGGCCATCCGGGGCGACCTGGCGCAGTGGGTGGAGGAAAATGTGGACGCGCTGGTCAGGGCCTTTGCTTCCGAAGACGACGCGGTGGTGGTCGCGGCAGACGAGGGCGACGTGGTCGACGACGGTGATGGTGGCACCGTCGAAGGCGATGATGATGCCGGCGGAGGTGACGACGATGCCAGCGACGCGTCCGAAGGCGATGCGGCGAGCGACATGTCCGACTGATCCCCGCGTTTCCAAGCTGTTTGTCCTGCACGCAGAGGCTCGGGCGTGGCCCTAGAGGTTGTAAGAGCATTTTGAGAGGGGGAGCCCCTCGTGTAAACAAACCGCAACCTTTATTCTTTTATGTCTAGCTGAGTGTGCAACTTTGAGAATCCATGGGTCTGGCGGCAAGTTTGCCGTTGCGGCTTACCTGAGTCGGGTAAGCCCCGAACTGGATCGTGAGGTCATGAGCTCTCGAGGAACTCCTAAAGAGTCTGCTGATTCGCTCGAGAGGGCCTCGCGAGAATCAGGCGCCGATCGTGGTGACGATGCACGCGGCGCGTATGCTGCGCCCAGCCCCGCTCGCGAGGAGCCCGCGAGGGGGAGGCAGCGAGCGTAAGCTCCGGGATAAGGCAAGGACCAGATAGCAAGAAACCGATTGAATGAGAAAAGGCACCCCCCGCACGCATCAATGAAAATTCAACTTCAACTCAAATCCAAATCCAGAAGGCAAGGCTACAGAAAAGAGATCCAAAGAAAATGGCCGCGTCCGGCGCCTAGTCTAGTCTTCTTGTCTTCGAGTCTTCTCACCAGCGCGGAGCTAAGTGCTGCCACTAGGACGTGGGACGGAGCCCCCGAGGCCCGAGGGCGGCACTCCTGAGACTTCGGGGCATGTACAGCCCCACTCGTTATTACGTGAGAGTGTCACGGACGGCGATCTTCATAGACATGAGCCTTACTTCATATCGCCAGACGAGGGCCCCACCTTGCGCCTCCCTCGGCCACCGTTGGGGCGACTGGAAACCAGGACGACACCAAAGGGGCAGAGGGGACGCCAGCGACGCCCTCGGCGACCACGGGTCCTCTGCCGGGGTAGGGCTCGCCGGCGCCTCCCCGGCAGAGGGCCTACCTCCGGGTAACGCCTTGCTCCGTGCGACGCGGGGAGGGGCCTTGCTCCTGGCTCCTCCCGCGCAGCCCCCAGTGGGTCTCTCCTGATGGGGCGGACATCATCGTGCCAGAACCATCGCCTGGTGTTGTGACCTGGTTCACCTGTGACTCATGGTTAGCGTAAGCTTGCCCCTGAGGGATTAGTGGTACCCTGTATCTGTTGTCGACGGCGCGGTTGGTGGGGCTCTCTGGTGGCTCTTGGAAGGCTTCAGCTCCTAACGCCTCCTCCTCCCAACCTGGTCTGAGGAACGAGCCAGGGTCGTCCTCCGGCGTGTACTCCTGGTCCATCATGCGGGGCACGTAGGCCTCCGAGGCCGCTGCCCCGAAGACCTCGCCGAAGTGCCTCACGCTCCATGTCGCCCGGGCTGTCACGTCGTCCTGAGGATGGTAGGGCAGTGCTCCGATGGGGCCTTATGCGGCAACGCTCGTGCCCGCACCATCTAAGGTGGTCCGGGCGCAACAGGGCGCCCTCCATCGTGGATTGTGTTGATGTCGATGAGGCCCCCGGGTGCACCCGGGAGCACGCGGGCACGGCGAGGCCCGCCCAGGGATCCAGCTGCCGCCTGAGGCATGAGCTGATAGCAGATGGGCGGCGCTCCCGTGGCCGCTGCGTCCAGTAGCTCGGCGACGCGTTCCAGCAGCGCATCCCGGCCGCTCTCCATCAGTCGGCACCGCAGCAGCTCCCGCGCCACTGTGAGTGCAGCCCGCATGTTCGCCTGCTCCCGCCGGGTGTGTGGCGTCGTTGCCGCGGCGTGGCTTGCGGCCCTTGTAGCGGCTCGCGCTTGTCGTGGAGTAAGGTTGGACAGCGCCTAGCCGCGCCGCCCGCTCCCTGCAGCGTTAGGTGGCGCCCGTGCCGCCTGGAGCGTGGGGTTGAGGTCTTCCTGGGCAGGCGGCGTCGCCCGGGCGGGCCAGGCTGCCCAACAGTCGGTGTCAGCCCTTGGGTCGCCAGACATCGGAACTGCGGAGCATCGGTGGATCAACTGGTGGGGAAGAGGCTCCGGTGTACCCCTACCTGGCGCGCCAAATGTCGGATCTCGGGTCCGGCAAAACCCTCTAGGTTCAAACACTGGGGTGCGCACGAAGACCTCCCCCTACGAATCCACGTCCTAGCTTCGCTGAGATCTCACGGACTAACTTGACAAACTCGCAGCACAAAGGACACAAGATTTATACTGGTTCGGGCCACCGTTGTGGTGTAATACCCTACTCCAATGTGGTGGTGGTGGATTGCCTCTCGGGCTGGTGATGAACAATACAAGGGGAAGAACAGCCTCCTGAGGCATGGTGTTCTTGTGCTTGGTGGGTGTGAGGATGAACTGCATGAGTTCGAGACGAGTTGCCTCCTACTGTGGTGGCTAATCCTATTTATAGGGGCCCTGGTCCTCTCCCCAAATATTGAGCGGGGAGGGAGCCAACAACAGCCAATTTGAAAGGGGATAGCTAGTACAGCTTATCCTGACAAAAGCAGTCTTCGCCTGCAAAAGGCTCTGGTGGTGACGCCGCCTTGGGCTCCACGGTGACCTCCGTCTTGCCATCCTGCTGGTCTTGGTCTCGTTGCACCAATACTGAAACCTTTGCTTGACGCCTCGGTACTCCTCGCTTGCGCTTGCTTCCTTAGCACTAAAGAGGAAACAAGGACACTGTGCGCGCTGGCGTCCGCCTGGCACCCACCTGATCTCGATCGTCATGGCTCACGTCACGTAAGCCTCGCGAGGTTTGCCTTGCCTTGATCTCTCCGCCCCTCACGAGCCAACCTGGTGAGGCCGCTCCCGAGGAGGTCTTGTTTCGTCCGCCTTGCAAGGCTTGGCCCCTCGCGAGGGTCTTGAGTGCTTGTTGGTGAAGATGGGCCGTACGGGCCCGCTCGCCAAGCCACGCCGTGCACCGCAGGCAGGCAAGTCTGGGGACCCCCGTTCCCAGAACGCCGATAGATCTCCCCCTATCGAATCACGCCCTTAGCCTCACCGGGATTTCTAAGCTTAGCTCGACGAACTCGCAACACAAGAGACGCAAGATTTATACTGGTTCGGGCCACCGTTGTGGTGTAATACCCTACTGTCGGGGGAATGGACCCCGGGCAGGCAACGGAACCCGGATCCTCTTCAAAAAACAACGGGGTTGGCACCGCCCCTCAATTACGGCACGCGCTTAGCCGGGTCGCTCGCCCCGGCCAAGCCCCGCAAGCCGGCCAGACTAGCCGACCCGGCAAGACACGTCGACTCGGCCCCAACAACTAGCGCAAGACAGCCGAACCCGGCACGACCAAAGCCTCCTCAACAAGCCAGCGCCACCTGTGGCGTGCTACGCAATCCAGCCGCGGCTCAACTCCCATCCCATCCAGGCCATATGATGGGGACGAGACTTCAATCAACGATGACCGAGGCAATAGTGCCCCGCCCATGCCTCTGGTCAGCAGGAACGTGGCAACAAAGGTTCTCACCTACCACGACTGTGGCCGGCGTGGCTACAAAGGTGCCCCGCCTTCACCGACGGCAAAGAAGCGGCAACCTGACGGAGAGCACTGTACGTGACTCGACTCGGCCACGCCCTGACGATCGACAAGACAGCGCACAACCCCCCTGGGCATGCGGGGCCCGCACCTAGGGGAACCCGGCGAACCACAAGCCCTCAGCGGGACCCAGCCCGGGTCCCCGGACACCGACAATACAGACCCACCGACTTGTAACATTACCATTGTACCCCCGGGGGGTTGGACTATAAAACCCCCCGGGAGCCCACGATCATAGGGGGCGAGCGAGAGGGCAAGCAGAAAACACATACGAGAGAAAAGCAAGTAAGCATAGGATTAGCCACAAAACAGCAACACCAGAGAGAAGGAGCAGCCCAAGCCTTGGCCAGCTTCCTTCCTCCTCCATACAGCTCCAGGAGCAACATTGTACTATCGATCATCCAACTACACTCGGCAGGACTAGGGGTATTATCTCTCCGGAGAGCCCCGAACCTGGGTATGTCCGGCGTCGCGCCCGCTCATGCCAACCCCGCCTCTGGAGTCCACCAGCGCCCTCGAGCCTCCTCCTCTCTTTAGCCATCCCTTGGCATCTGCCGTGCGCCCACCACGAAAGTTGGCGCCCACCGTGGGGCAGCTCGAGGAGCTGGCCGGGAGCATGCTTCAGACGGGGCCCTTCTCCTACACCGACGAGTCCATCACGCTGGAGGACGATGTCATCGGCGTGCTTGCCGCCTCCTTCGCCGCGCTGCGCATCTCCGATGCGTTCGCGGCCGACGAGTACCCCAGCAAGGTGCTCAGCTACTCTGACTCTCCCCTCTCCCTCGGAGGCGGCGTTTCCGCCGGGGCAATGGACGTCCATGTGGAGGTCTTCGTCACCGGCGATGGCACCTCCTCCTCGTCGAGCAAGACGAGGAAGGCTGCTGAAGCCAGGGCCACAACGGATCGGATCGAGCCATCCGATCCGTTGCGCGCCGCGATGCAGAGCCTCCGCTTCCCCATCGGCATCGACGTTGATGCCACCAACGTCGCTGAGGCCCGAACCCAGCTCGAGGAAAGGCGCCAGCAGATGCTGGACCTGTCCGAGACGCTCGCCGCCACTCAGCGTCGCCTGGACGCCGCTCAGCTGGAGCGTGATGCCGCCTATGTGAAAGTGCAACTAACCCTAGGTGGTTTTGGTAATTCCTAACAACATATAGCTCATTGAGCTAACATCATTCCAAGATGAATATTTCAGGAAAAGCTCAATGGATGGCATGGCATGGATGAGAAAAGTGGATCCCTCAAAATGCTAAGGATAAAAGAATTGGCTCAAGCTCAAAAGCTCAAGACTCTACATTTTATATTTTAGGGATCCAAGACCACATTGAGTCTATAGGAAAAGCCAATACTATCAAGGAGGGATGAGGTGTTGCTTAATGAGTTTCTTGCTCTACAGTGCTTAGTGATATGCTCCAAAACCCTCAACTACTTTCTCATATCCACATATGACCTAAACCAAAAGTCAAACTCGGCCCTACCGATTCTTTCTACCCGGCGCCACCGAGTTCAGATGTCATAGCCACTGCCACAAACCCTAGGCAAATCGGTCTCACCGATAGGGATCTCGGTCTCATCGAGATGGGATTGTAATCTCTCTATTTCCCTTCGTAACGCTTCGGTACCACCGAGATGAGTGATCGGTCCCACCAAGATTGCAATGTAAACTCCCTGTTTCCTTTTTGTAACATTTCGGTCTCACCGAAATGAGCGAATCGGTCCCACCGAGTTTGCCTGACCAACACTCTGGTTAGCTTATTACCAAAATCGGTCTCACCAAGATTACATTATGCCCTAACCCTAACCATATCGGTCCTACCGAGTTGCATGTCGGTCCCATCAAAAATCCTAACGGTCACTAGATTTGCTGAATCGGTCCGACCGAGTTTATCAATTCGGTCCCACCGAGTTTGGCAAGTTGTGTGTAACGGTTAGATTTTGTGTGGAGGCTATATATACCCGCTACCTCCTCTTCATTCGTGGACCCTTCGTGGGTGGAGCCCTCCGTGGACTCGCGCAACCGTTACCCTTCGTGGGTTGAAGTCTCCATCAACGTGGATGTATGATAGCACCACCTATCGGAACCACGACAAAAACATCTGTGTCTTCAATTGCGTTTGAATTCTCCAAACCCTTCCCCTTTACATTCTTGCAAGTTGCATGCTTTACTTTCCGCTGCTCATATACTCTTTGCATGCTTGCTTGAATTGTGTTAGGATTGCTTGACTTGTGCTAAGATAGCTAAAATCTGCCTAAGACTAAAATTGGGAAAAGGATAAGTTTTATTTGGTCAAGTAGTCTAATCACCCCCCTCTAGACATACTTTCGATCCTACAAGTGGTATCAGAGCTTTGGTCTCCATTTTCTTTGATTTCCATAGCTTTTGGTGGTCATAGCCTTGGTTTCACAACCTAGGAGAGTATGGCGTCTAGCGAGGGAAATTATCACCGTAGAGGTCCTTACTTTGATGGTACTAATTTTGCTATTTGGAAGCATAAGATGAAAATGCATATTCTTGGACATAACCCCGCCGTTTGGGCTATTCTGTGTATTGGCTTGCAAGGTGAATTCTTTGATGGGAGAGAACCAAACCGTGAAGCTAGTGCGGAAGAGTTGAAGATGCTGCAATACAACGCTCAAGCTTGCGATATCCTCTTCAACGGATTGTGCCCCGAAGAATTAAAAAAAATCAACCGTCTTGAGAATCCAAAGGAAATTTGGGATACTTTGATTGATATGCATCAAGGTACCGACTCCGTCAAGGAATCCAAGTTGGATGTGCTCCAAAGTCAACTTGACAAGTTCAAAATAAAGGATGGTGAAGGTGTCGCTGAAATGTACTCTAGGCTTGCTCTTATCACAAATGAGATTGCCGGCTTAGGAAGTGAAGAGATGACCGATAGATTCATCATCAAGAAGATCCTAAGAGCTTTTTATGGAAAATATGATACCATGTGCACATTGATCCAAATGATGCCCAACTACAAAGATCTCAAGCCAACTGAAGTCATTGGAAGAATTGTTGCTCATGAGATGTCGCTCAAGGATAAGGAGGAACTTCACAACAAGTCAAGTGGTGCTTACAAAGCCTCATGTGAAGCCCCCACATCATCAAGTGAGAAACAAACCTTCAATGAAGAATTGAGCTTAATGGTGAAGAACTTCAACAAATTCTACAAGAGTAGAAGCAAAGAGAGAAGCTCCAAGTCAAGGTCCTACAATGACAAAAGATCTTCTAGTCGGGAGCTTAATTGCTACAATTGTGGAAGACCCAGACACTATTCCAATGAGTGTACGGCACCCTATAAAATAAGAGAAGATTCTCCAAAAAGAAGAAGTAGAAGAGAGGAATCACCACCAAGAGAGAGAAGGAGTAGAGATGATCGTTATGAACGAAGAACATCCCGGAGGAGCAAGGATTAGGAAAGGAAGGACAAGTCATCAAGGAGCTACACAAAACGAAGACATGAAGCTCATGTTGGTGAATGGGTATCCGGCTCCGACTCCGACAATCACTCCGAGAGAAGCTATCACTCCGACTCCGAATACACTCAAGATGAAGGTGTTGCCGGTCTAGCACTTGTGTCAACCAACTCCTACGACATATTTGATTCACCTAATGAAGGAATTGGAAGATGCTTCATGGCTAAAGGCCCAAAGGTAACACACCCCGAGTATGTTGATTTCAATAGTGATGAAGATGACTTGCTAGGTGATGATGGTTTACTTGTTGACAACTCTAGTGATGAATACTATGATGAACGTCAATTAATCATGTTAATCAAGATAAAATGAATGACAATGATAAGGAGAAGATTGAGCTTCTAACTAAAGAACTAAACACTCTTAAGTTAGCTCATGAAACTATCTTAGAAGATCATCGAGAACTTTTAAGGACTCATGAGAATTTACGCTTTGAAAAGCTCAATCTTGAGCAAGAGAATGAGTTCTTAAAGGCAATCAATGATGATCTTCGTAAGAAAAGTTCTTCTTACATTGCCAAGCGTTTACTCTTATCTACTTACATGCCTCAAGTCAAGTCCATTAACAAAAACAAGAAGGAATCTTCCTCTAGTAGTAACAATAATCATGCTAAATCAAATGTTGTTGCTTCTAGTACTTCTCTTGATTCCACTAATGATTCTCTTAGCCAAGTTACACTTGAGCAAGAAAATAGCTTATTGAAGGGAATTATAGAGAAAGGTGTTTACAAAAGCCTTGCCGGGAGTAAGCAATTTGAGGAAATTGTACGCAAGCAAGGAAGGCACAGAAAGAATCAAGGTGTTGGTTTTGAACGAAAGTTCAATGCCAATGGAGTTGAGTGGGAAGAAGATCTATATCCCAAGACGAAGTTTGTTCCTCAACAAGAGAAGTATGACCCTACTTCTTTCATAGGGACACAAGCTCAAGATGATCTTCCACCACAAGACCACAAGAAAAAAGGCAAGGACAAGCTTCAAGAGGAGATTGATGCATTTGAAGAAGCTCCTAAGGCCTTGGTCAAGTGGATTCCCAAGACTACGACAAGTTCTACTTCATCAAGTACGACTACAACTCCAAGGATTCCCATCAAGATGATGTGGATCCCGAAGAAGAAGAGTTCTTGAGGGTGACTCCGCCAACATATTTCACTCATATCATTTTGGCAACAACAAGTGCAATCAACTTCCACATCTTGCACTAGTTCAAGGAGTCGCAAACCCTCTTGTTGGTAAGACAAGGGACAAGGTAATATAATTCTTTCATAGACATCATCTTGTGTGTGCATCACTCTATGTCTATGGATATCCTTGTTTGTTCCTTGTGGGACTAACCCGTGTAGGTATTGAAAGTGCAACTCACTCCAAAGGATTGCTCCAAATGATCTTCATCAACATTGAGCATCCACATCTTCAACACCTAAATGAAGTCATCATCGACAAAACCCAAGGTTAGTTCATCCCTCTAAGGGGGGATCTCACATCTAGGGGAGCTTTACTCTAAAGGATTGAGCCAAAGCAACTCTAATGGTGTGAACACATCAATGCATTATGTAAAACTGGTAACCCCACTCGAGCTTAAACGATGAGTATGACCTATGATCAAATGTTCTCATTTGAATCCTAAGTCAATATACTCATATATAGATGACCTAGTCATCGCCAATTGCTTGATAGATGCTAGAATTGTTTGTGCATGCTTTGTCACATATTTCATTTGTCATTTTATTGTGTGAGCATGTTGGTTGCATATTTTACTCATTCAAGGACATCCACTTGTTGTTTTGATTGATTGGCTTCTTTTTCTTTGGCCAAGTGGATGGACAAGAATGCCTAAGAACCTTCTCTAGCTATCTATGCTCTTCTCGTCTCAAACTCTATTCATGCTACATCACAAAATTTGATCAAGTCAGATTCGAACCACTCTATGTGAGGAGCACTCGAGTCCCCGATTCGTCATAGACTTAAACTTCCAAAACTTCTTTGTGCGTTTACATTCTGACCGATTCCTCCATTTCGGTCATACCGAGATCACTAAGTCGATCTAGGTTTTCAATCTCGGTGCAACCGATTTGAACTTTCGGTCACACCGAGTTCTTTATGCTATCATGATTATGCATCTCGGTGCCACCGAGTTGTTCCACTCGGTCACACCGACATGGTCGGGCTATATATACTCACGGGCAAAAATTTGGAATATTTCTCCAAACCCATTCGCCCGCGCATAGCTCGCTCTGCCTCCAGGGTCTCCGGATCGTCCTCCTCATCGCCAGCCGCCTCCAGTCGCTGGTCTCCGCCGCCGTCAACGGAATTCAACCCCGCCGTTGCCGCCGTAGCGAGTTCATCGCCGAACTAGGGTATGGACTCGATCACAGTGCTATCCCCGTCCGATTCCTAGCACATTGTGTTCATCATGATTCTTGCCACGATTGAAACTATTCTATCCAGTCAAAACACTCCGTAGATAAGAGATGAATTGAAAATTTAGGGTTAGGTTTCCACCGAAACCATCTCGCACCCACCTAGTTGCAGAACTCGGTTCCACCGATTCGGCTAAGGCCATTGCACAAGTGATTCTCGGTTACGATCGAGAATTGCAAATCGGTGTGACCGAGTTCAGGACTTTATGAAACCCTAGCAGGTCTCGGTGCCACGAACTATGACTCGGTCTGACCGAGTTCACTAGTTTAGGTTCCAAAAGCTGCTTCGGTGTCACCGAGTTTGCAAATCGGTTGATCCGAAATGCTTTCTGTGGAAAACTAAAACTAAGTTTTTGAATGATTCTTTTGCAAAAACCTCCGTATGTTGTGATGCTCATCCACTCTATCTCATCTAGATCTATTCACAGTGGTCTCAGAGTCAGTGTTTGCAATATGTTTGATCAGAGTGACAGCTAGAACAAGTCAGAGGAGCATATTCAGATGAGTGAGGGCACTAGTCCCTCTAGCAGCTCAGATGAAGGTAGCAGAAGCACCCCAAGCAACTTGCCCAAAGCTGCCACCAGGGCCGGCGTGGCTATAGTGCCCCGACCTTCACCGCTGACGACAGCAAGCGGCAACCTGACGTAGAGCACTGTACATGACTCGACTCGGCCACACCCTGACAATCGACAAGACGGCGCACGGTCCCCCTAGGCATGCGGGGCCCGCACCTAGGGGAACCCGGCGAACCACAAGCCCTCAGCGGGACCCAGCCCGGGTCCCCGGACACCGACAATACGGACCCACCGACTTGTAACGTTACCATTGTACCTCCGGGGGGTTGGACTATAAAACCCCCCGGGAGCCCACGATCATAGGGGGCGAGCGAGAGGGCAAGCAGAAAACACATACGAGAGAAAAGCAAGTAAGCATAGGATTAGCCACAAAACAGCAACACCAGAGAGAAGGAGCAGCCCAAGCCTTGGCCAGCTTCCTTCCTCCTCCATACAGCTCCAGGAGCAACATTGTACTATCGATCATCCAACTACACTCGGCAGGACTAGGGGTATTATCTCTCCGGAGAGCCCCGAACCTGGGTATGTCCGGCGTCCCACGCCCGCTCATGCCAACCTCGCCTCTGGAGTCCACCAGCGCCCTCGAGCCTCCTCCTCTCTTTAGCCATCCCTTGGCATCTGTCGTGCGCCCACCACAAAAGTTGGCGCCCACCGTGGGGCAGCTCGAGGAGCTGGCCGGGAGCATGCTTCAGACGGGGCCCTTCTCCTACACCGACGAGTCCATCGCGCTGGAGGACGACGTCGTCGGCGTGCTTGCCGCCTCCTTCGCCGTGCTTCGCATTTCCGATGTGTTCGCGGCCGACGAGTACCCCAGCGAGGTGCTCAGCTACTCTGACTCTCCCCTCTCCTTCAGCGGTGGCGTTTCCGCCGGGGCAATGGACGTCCATGTGGAGGTCTTCATCACCGGCGACGGCACCTCCTCCTCGTCGAGCAAGACGAGGAAGGCTGCTGAAGCCAGGGCCACAACGGATCGGATCGAGCCATCCGATCCGTTCGCAGCGCCGCGATCTTGAGCCTCCGCTTCCCCATCGGCATCGACGTTGATGCCACCAACGTCGCCGAGGCCCGAACCCAGCTCGAGGAAAGGCGCGGCAGATCTTTGGACCTGTCCGAGACGCCGCCGCCACTCGGCGTCGCTGGGCGCCGCTCGGTGGGCGTGATGCCGCCTACGTGAAAGTGCAACTAACCCTAGGTGGTTTTGGTAATTCCTAACAACATATAGCTCATTGAGCTAACATCATTCCAAGATGAATATTTCAGGAAAAGCTCAATGGATGGCATGGCATGGATGAGAAAAGTGGATCCCTCAAAAAGCTAAGGATAAAAGGATAGGCTCAAGCTCAAAAGCTCAAGACTCTACATTTTATATTTTAGTGATCCAAGATCACATTGAGTCTATAGGAAAAGCCAATACTATCAAGGAGGGATGAGGTGTTGCTTAATGAGTTTCTTGCTCTACAGTGCTTAGTGATATGCTCCAAAACCCTCAACTACTTTCTCATATCCACATATGACCTAAACCAAAAGTCAAACTCGGCCCTACCGATTCTTTCTACCCGGCGCCACCGAGTTCAGATGTCATAGCCACTGCCACAAACCCTAGGCAAATCGGTCTCACCGATAGGGATCTTGGTCTCACCGAGATGGGATTGTAATCTCTCTGTTTCCCTTCGTAAAGTTTCGGTACCACCGAGATGAGCGATCGGTCCCACCAAGATTGCAATGTAAACTCCCTGTTTCCTTTTCGTAACATTTCGGTCTCACCGAAATGAGCGAATCGGTCCCACCGAGTTTGCCTGACCAACACTCTGGTTAGCTTATTACCAAAATCGGTCTCACCGAGTTTGTGTAATCGGTCTCACCGAGATTACGTTATGCCCTAACCCTAACCATATCGGTCCTACCGAGTTGCATGTCGGTCCCATCAAAAATCCTAACGGTCACTAGATTTGCTGAATCGGTCCGACCGAGTGTATCAATTCGATCCCACCGAGTTTGGCAAGTTGTGTGTAACGGTTAGATTTTGTGTGGAGGCTATATATACCCCTCCACCTCCTCTTCATTTGTGGAGAGAGCCATCAGAACAAACCTACACTTCCAACTTGCTGTTTCTAAGAAGGAACCACCTACTCATGTGTTGAGGCCAAGATATTCCATTCCTACCATATGAATCTTGATCTCTAGCCTTCTCCAAGTTGCTTTCCACTCAAATCTTCTTTCCACCAAATCTAAATCCTGTGAGAGAGAGTTGAGTGTTGGGGAGACTATCATTTGAAGCACAAGAGCAAGGAGTTCATAATCAACACACCATTTGTTACTTCTTGGAGAGTGGTGTCTCCTAGATTGGCTAGGTGTCACTTGGGAGCCTCCGACAAGATTGTGGAGTTGAACCAAGGAGTTTGTAAGGGCAAGGAGATCGCCTACTTCATGAAGATCTACCGCTAGTGAGGCAAGTCCTTCGTGGGCGACGGCCATGGTGGGATAGACAAGGTTGCTTCTTCGTGGACCCTTCGTGGGTGGTGCCCTCCGTGGACTCGCGCAACCGTTACCCTTCGTGGGTTGAAGTCTTCATCAACGTGGATGTATGATAGAGCCACCTATCGGAACCACGACAAAAACATCCGTGTCTCCAATTGCGTTTGAATTCTCCAAACCCTTCCCCTTTACATTCTTGCAAGTTGCATGCTTTACTTTCCGCTGCTCATATACTCTTTGCATGCTTGCTTGAATTGTGTTAGGATTGCTTGACTTGTGCTAAGATAGCTAAAATCTGCCTAAGACTAAAATTGGGAAAATGATAAGTTTTTATTTGGTCAAGTAGTCTAATCACCCCCCTCTAGACATACTTTCGATCCTACAAGTGGTATCAGAGCTTTGGTCTCCATTTGCTTTGATTTCCATAGCTTTTGGTGGTCATAGCCTTGGTTTCACAACCTAGGAGAGTATGGTGTCTAGCGAGGGTAATTATCACCGTAGAGGTCCTTACTTTGATGGTACTAATTTTGCTATTTGGAAGCATAAGATGAAAATGCATATTCTTGGACATAACCTCATTGCTTTGGGCTATTCTGTGTATTGGCTTGCAAGGTGAATTCTTTGATGGGAGAGAACCGAACCGTGAAGCTAGTGCAGAAGAGTTGAAGATGCTGCAATACAACGCTCAAGCTTGCGATATCCTCTTCAACGGATTGTGCCCCGAAGAATTCAATAAAATCAGCCGTCTTGAGAATGCAAAGGAAATTTGGGATACTTTGATTGATATGCATGAAGGTACCGACTCCATCAAGGAATCCAAGTTGGATGTGCTCCAAAGTCAACTTGACAAGTTCAAAATAAAGGATGGTGAAGGTGTCGCTGAAATGTACTCTAGGCTTGCTCTTATCACAAATGAGATTGCCGGCTTAGGAAGTGAAGAGATGACCGATAGATTCATCATCAAGAAGATCCTAAGAGCTTTGGATGGAAAATATGATACCTTGTGCACATTGATCCAAATGATGCCCAATTACAAAGATCTCAAGCCAACTGAAGTCATTGGAAGAATTGTTGCTCATGAGATGTCGCTCAAGGATAAGGAGGAACTTCACAACAAGTCAAGTGGTGCTTACAAAGCCTCATGTGAAGCCCCCACATCATCAAGTGAGAAACAAACCTTCAATGAAGAATTGAGCTTAATGGTGAAGAACTTCAACAAATTCTACAAGAGTAGAAGCAAAGAGAGAAGCTCCAAGTCAAGGTCCTACAATGACAAAAGATCTTCTATTCGGGAGCGTAATTGCTACAATTGTGGAAGACCCAGACACTATTCCAATGAGTGTACGGCACCCTATAAAAGAAGAGAAGATTCTCCAAAAAGAAGAAGTAGAAGAGAGGAATCACCACCAAGAGAGAGAAGGAGTAGAGATGATCGTTATGAATGAAGAACATCCCGGAAGAGCAAGGATTCGGAAAGGAAGGACAAGTCATCAAGGAGCTACACAAAACGAAGACATCAAGCTCATGTTGGTGAATGGTTATCCGGCTCCGACTCCGACAATCACTCCGAGAGAAGCTATCACTCCGACTCCGAATACACTCAAGATGAAGGTGTTCCGGTCTAGCACTTGTGTCAACCAACTCCTACGACATATTTGATTCACCTAATGAAGGAATTGGAAGATGCTTCATGGCTAAAGGCCCAAAGGTAACACACCCCGAGTATGTTGATTTCAATAGTGATGAAGATGACTTGCTAGGTGATGATGGTTTACTTGTTGACAACTCTAGTGATGAATACCATGATGAATGTCAATTAATCATGTTAATCAAGATAAAACGAATGACAATGATAAGGAGAAGATTGAGCTTCTAACTAAAGAACTAAACACTCTTAAGTTAGCTCATGAAACTATCTTAGAAGATCATCGAGAACTTTTAAGGACTCATGAGAATTTACGCTTTGAAAAGCTCAATCTTGAGCAAGAGAATGAGTTCTTAAAGGCAATCAATGATGATCTTTGTAAGAAAAGTTCTTCTTACATTGCCAAGCGTTTACTCTTATCTACTTACATGCCTCAAGTCAAGTCCATTAACAAAAACAAGAAGGAATCTTCCTCTAGTAGTAACAATAATCATGCTAAATCAAATGTTGTTGCTTCTAGTACTTCTCTTGATTCCACTAATGATTCTCTTAGCCAAGTTACACTTGAGAAAGAAAATAGCTTATTGAAGGGAATTATAGAGAAAGGTGTTTACAAGAGCCTTGCCGGGAGTAAGCAATTTGAGGAAATTGTACGCAAGCAAGGAAGGCACCGGAAGAATCAAGGTGTTGGTTTTGAACGAAAGTTCAATGCAATGGAGTTGAGTGGGAAGAAGATCTATATCCCAAGACGAAGTCTGTTCCTCAACAACAGAAGTATGACCCTACTTCTTTCATAGGGACACAAGCTCCCACCACAAGACCAGAAGCAAAAAGGCAAGGACAAGCTTCAAGAGGAGATTGATGCATTTGAAGAAGCTCCTAAGGCCTTGGTCAAGTGGATTCCCAAGACTACGACAAGTTCTACTTCATCAAGTACGACTAAAACTCCAAGGATTCCCATCAAGATGATGTGAATCCCGAAGAAGAAGAGTTCTTGAGGGTGACTCCGCCAACATATTTCACTCATATCATTTTGGCAACAACAAGTGCAATCAACTTCCACATCTTGCACTAGTTCAAGGAGTCGCAAACCCTCTTGTTGGTAAGACAAGGGACAAGGTAATCTAATGCTTTCATAGACATCACCTTGTGTGTGCATCACTCTATGTCTATGGATATCCTTGTTTGTTCCTTGTGGGACTAACCCGTGTAGGTATTGAAAGTGCAACTCACTCCAAAGGATTGCTCCAAATGATCTTCATCAACATTGAGCATCCACATCTTCAACACCTACATGAAGTCATCATCGACAAAACCTAAGGTTAGTTCATCCCTCTAAGGGGGGATCTCACATCTAGGGGAGCTTTACTCTAAAGGATTGAGTCAAAGCAACTCTAATGGTGTGAACACATCAATGCATTATGTAAAACTGGTAACCCCACTCGAGCTTAAACGATGAGTATGACCTATGATCAAATGTTCTCATTTGAATCCTAAGTCAATATACTCATATATAGATGACCTAGTCATCGCCAATTGCTTGATAGATGCTAGAATTATTTGTGCATGCTTTGTCACATATTTCATTTGTCATTTTATTGTGTGAGCATGTTGGTTGCATATTTACTCATTCGAGGACATCCACTTGTTGTTTTGATTGATTGGTTTCTTTTTCTTTGGCCAAGTGGATGGACAAGAATGCCTAAGAACCTTCTCTAGCTATCTATGATCTTCTCGTCTCAAACTCTATTCATGCTACACCACAAAATTTTATCAAGTCAGATTCGAACCACTCTGTGTGAGGAGCACTCGAGTCCCGATTCGTCATAGACTTAAACTTCCAAAACATCTTTGTGCGTTTCGTCTGACCGATTCCTCCATTTCGGTCATACCGAGATCACTAAGTCGATCTAGGTTTTCAATCTCGGTGCAACCGATTTGAACTTTTCGGTCACACCGAGTTGTCAGAATCGTCAATCAAGATATGCATCTCGGTGCCACCGAGTTGTTCCACTCGGTCACACCGACATGGTCGGGCTATATATACTCACGGGCAAACATTTGGAAACTTTCTCCAAACCCATTCGCCCGCGCATAGCTCGCTCTGCCTCCAGGGTCTCCGGATCGTCCTCCTCGTCGCCAGCCGCCTCCAGTCGCTGGTCTCCGCCGCCGTCAACGGAATTCAACCCCGCCGTTGCCGCCGTAGCGAGTTCATCGCCGAACTAGGGTATGGACTCGATCACAGTGCTATCCCCGTCCGATTCCTAGCACATTGTGTTCATCATGATTCTTGCCACGATTGAAACTATTCTATCCAGTCAAAACACTCCGTAGATAAGAGATGAATTGAAAATTTAGGGTTAGGTTTCCACCGAAACCATCTCGGACCCACCTAGTTGCAGAACTCGGTTCCACCGATTCGGCTAAGGCCATTGCACAAGTGATTCTCGGTCTGATCGAGAATTGCAAATCGGTGTGACCGAGTTCAGGACTTTGTGAAACCCTAGCAGTCTCGGTGCCACCGAACTATGACTCGGTCTGACCGAGTTCACTAGTTTAGGTTCCAAAAGCTGCTTCGGTATCACCGAGTTTGCAAATCGGTTGATCCGAAATGCTTTCTGTGGAAAACTAAAACTAAGTTTTTGAATCATTCTTTTGCAAAAACCTCTGTATTTTGTGATGCTCATCCACTCTATCTCATCTATATCTATTCACAGGGTCTGTAGTCAGTGTTTGCAATATGTTTGATCAGAGTGACAGCTAGAACAAGTCAGAGGAGCATATTCAGATGAGTGAGGGCACTAGTCCCTCTAGCAGCTCAGATGAGGGTAGCAGAAGCACCCCAAGAAACTTGCCCAAAGCTGCCACCAGGGCCAGAAAGAAGAAAACCTCAGAATCTGAGGATGAATACTATGTGGCAGTTGAGGATGATGCCATTTCCAAGAAAAGGTGCTCAAGAAGGAGTATAGCACAGCTGATGCCACCAAGCCAGGTCTGAAGACCAAAAGGCCAGCAGGAAGACAACCCATGTCTAAAGCCAGAGCCTCCGCTCAAGCATCTTTGGAATCTGAACCCAAAGAGGCTGCTGCAGAAGGGAAGAAGAGAAAGGAAAGGGTCAAGAAGACCATGGCTAGAGTTATTGGAAAGCCTTCCATGATGGAAGAGGAGGAAGAAGAAGAGGTTGCTGCACCAGCACCCAAGGCTCAAAAGCTTATGGGTGATGCTATTAGGTCATGGGCTGCATCATCAAAGCCCAAAGAAGCACCCAAAGCTGTCTCCAAACCAAAGATTGCACCAAAGAGGAATACCAGAAACATATCTGCTGCTGAGAAGAACAAGGCCCCAGTGCATGAGACTGTTGCTGAAGAAGAAGAAGATGAAGAGCATATCCTGAGAAAGTTGAAGCCAAAGATTCCAGACCACAATGATGCTCATCCCGTGGCTGAGAACATGAAGATCAGGAGAGACTCAGGATTGAGGATATGGAGAGAGTCAGATCCATATGCCACCAGAAGGAGGACTGCTGTTGACTACATGTTCCACACAAAGGAACAACAGGACTTCTATGAGACAATTTTGTTGGACAAGAAGCCAATAGTGTGTGACATGAGGTGGGTCGATTGGACCTACTTAAAGGAGAATGAGGAACACTATTCTGGTGTGTATGAGAGTTTCAGTGCATGTGGAGTTGCAGACTTTGTTGGGCAGAAGCTCACAAAGTGGAATGAGGAGCTCATAATGCAATTCTACTCCACAACACACTTCTATCCAGATGGCAGGATAGTATGGATGTCTGAAGGTACAAGGTACCAATCAACTATTGAGGAATGGGCCAATCTGATCAATGCACCTAAGGAGGAATAAGATGACTTGGATGGCTATGCCAAGAAGAAGATGGATCACAACTCTATGGCACGTATGTACAAAGAGATTCCTGATGCAGATCTTGAGACTCACCAGTTTGGATCAGTGAAACACTTGCTGTCAGGTCTGCCTACAATCAATTGGATCCTCAGGCACACTCTCTTGCCCAAGTCTGGTGATCACAGAATGATCAGAGGCCATGCAATAAATCTGCTACATATATTTGATGTGCCACAGAAGTTCAAGGTCATGAGCCTTATAGTTGAGACTATCAAGAGGACAAAGAATGACCGTAAAAGAAGTTGTGGATATGCCCCACAGATCCTGGAGCTGATTAACTCCAAGATGGGCACAGGCACATACCTGTTGGATAAGGATCACATGCCTATCTATCCAGACTTTGAGGACAACCAAGTGGTTATGGATGAAGATGAACCATCTTCAGTGCAAGCACAAGCTAAGAAGGAGAAGGCAAGGACAGAGAAGGCTGCCAAGATGCCAACAATGGAAGAAGCATCTCAGTACTTTATGAAAAGCAAACGGGGTCAACTTGGCTACTTGATTGCATCCACTCTAAGGATTGAGAAAGGGCTGGCCACCTTGACCCGAAACCAGGAGAGCTTGGAGAGGATCATGGAGCAGAAGTTCTATGACATGGATGTGAAGGTCACAAAGATCCAGTCCGTTGTTGAGCAACTTCAGGATGATATGCAGGAGAGGAAGGGCAAGTCAACCACTAAGGCATTTGCCAGAGTGCCTAGAGCTCAGAGATCAGCTTGCAGTGCCAGTGACAGACACTAGAGCCACTTCATCAAGACCAGACTACAGCCTTCAAGGTGCCACCAGCTCCAAAGCACCTACACCTCCAGCTCCATCTACATCAACTGATGCTTTCGTCCTTGGCGTTACATCTACACCACCACACGAAGATCAAGCACGAGAGTCGATTTAGTGCTATGCATTTTCTATGAACTTTTGGTAACTTGTTGCCAAAGGGGAGAAAAATGTATAGATCATAGGCTTCGAGAGAGAGTGTTGCTTTTTATTCTCTCTTGCTTTGGTGGTTGAACTTTATTTGCTTGTTTGAGATACTCTATGTCTGTGTGATACTTGGATGATCATGTGTTTGATCATATGCTACATTTATGCTTGTTGGATGACATTATCCTTTTTATCTCTATATGATCATTCACTTTGCTTGGTGATGAGTGCATGTATTCAATCATTATCATTTTGAGCGCTCCACCAAGATGTATGTGACATGGAAGAGTTACCCATGAGCCTAACTCCTTGTGCATTTGCAGTCCAAAGCAAATCTTAAACTATGCACAAATTTAGGGGAGCTCTTGCTTTTCACATACTTCTCAAAGCGACAATGTTTTTCACTCTTATTATCATTTGTCAAAGCTTTGATCTATATGTTGTCATCAATTACCAAAAAGGGGGAGATTGAAAGTGCAACTATCCCTAGGTGGTTTTGGTAATGCCTAACAACATATAGCTCATTGAGCTAACATCATTCCAAGATGAATATTTCAGGAAAAGCTCAATGGATGGCATGGCATGGATGAGAAAAGTGGATCCCTCAAAATGCTAAGGATAGAAGGATTGGCTCAAGCTCAAAAGCTCAAGACTCTACATTTTATATTTTAGTGATCCAAGATCACATTGAGTCTATAGGAAAAGCCAATACTATCAAGGAGGGATGAGGTGTTGCTTAATGAGTTTCTTGCTCTACTGTGCTTAGTGATATGCTCCAAAACCCTCAACTACTTTCTCATATCCACATATGACCTAAACCAAAAGTCAAACTCCGCCTCTACCGATTCTTTCTACACGGCGCCACCGAGTTCAGGATGTCATAGCCACTGCCACAAACCTTAGTATAATCGGTCTCACCGATAGGGATCTCGTTCTCACAGAGATGGGATTGTAATCTCTCTGTTTCCCTTCGTAACGTTTCAGTACCACCGAGATGAGCGATCGGTCCCACCAAGATTGCAATGTAAACACCCTGTTTCCTTTTCGTAACATTTCGGTGAGAGCGAATCAGTCCCACCGAGTTTACCTGACCAACACTCTGGTTAGCTTATTACCAAAATTGGTCTCACCGAGTTTGTGTAATCGGTCTCACCGAGATTACGTTATGCCCTAACCCTAACCATATCGGTCCTACCGAGTTGCATGTCGGTCCCACCGAAAATCCTAACGGTCACTAGATTTGCTAAATCGGTCCGACCAAGTTTATCAATTCGGTCCCACCGAGTTTGGCAAGTTGTGTGTAACGGTTAGATTTTGTGTGGAGGCTATATATACCCCTCCACCCCCTCTTAATTCATGGAAAGAGCCATCAGAACAAACCTACACTTCCAACTTGTTGTTTCTAAGAAGGAACCACCTACTCATGTGTTGAGGCCAAGATATTCCATTCCTACCATATGAATCTTGATCTCTAGCCTTTCCCAAGTTGCTTTCCACTCAAATCTTCTTTCCACCAAATCCAAATCCTGTGAGAGAGTTGAGTGTTGGGGAGACTATCATTTGAAGCACAAGAGCAACGAGTTCATCATCAACACACCATTTGTTACTTCTTGGAGAGTGGTGTCTCCTAGATTGGCTAGGTGTCACTTGGGAGCCTCCGACAAGATTGTGGAGTTGAACCAAGGAGTTTGTAAGGGCAAGGAGATCGCCTACTTCGTGAAGATCTACCGCTAGTGAGGCAAGTCCTTCGTGGGCGGCGGCCATGGTGGGATAGACAAGGTTGCTTCTTCGTGGACCCTTCGTGGGTGGAGCCCTCCATGGACTCGCTGCAACTGCTACCCTTCGTGGGTTGAAGTCTCCATCAACGTGGATGTACGATAGCACCACCTATCGGAACCACGACAAAAACATCCGTGTCTCCAATTGCGTTTTAATTCTCCAAACCCTTCCCCTTTACATTCTTGCAAGTTGCATGCTTTACTTTCCGCTGCTCATATACTCTTTGCATGCTTGCTTGAATTGTTTTAGGATTGCTTGACTTGTGCTAAGATAGCTAAAATCTGCCAAAGACTAAAATTGGGAAAAGGATAAGTTTTTATTTGGTCAAGTAGTCTAATCAACCCCTCTAGACATACTTTCGATCCTACACTACGGATTCACGCCCGCCGCGGATGAGCCAAGCCGGGTCGCCGATGTGCATGCCCGGGGAGGAGCGATCGGCCGGGCCCTCGGCGCCGTCCCAAACGTCTACGAGACCCCAGCGAAGAACATGCGTGCTGCCCAGGCAGCCGCAGCCGGCCTGGACCAGCTCGCGGGTGAGGAGCTGAAAGAGCGCAGCGGGCGGATGCGCGAACTCCTCCACACCGCCAACACCCAGCAGGACCGCCTCAACCAGCTCGCCAAGCCGGCGAGATCCGGCTCCGCCCGACTTGGCGGGCCTGGCGAACTTCTGCACACCGCTTCCTTGCCACCCGGCGAGGCGCACTCCGGCCGAGCCCAGACTCGGTGCGACCTGGCTGCTACAGCCGCCGGCGGATTGGGCGACGAGCCCGTCCTAGAGATCCAGCGCGGACCCGGCCAGCATGGCCGGCGTCCGGCTCCAACCGACCCGACCCCCCCGTGGCCTGGCCGCAAGTCGACTCGGCCCGCGCGTCATCGACGACGCCGACGCTTGCCACCGCCTGATCAGCTCGCTCGCTCCCTAGAGGTGGAGGAGAGCGGCGCTATCGGGCCGGCGTGCTTCGGCCCGCGCATCCGGGAGGAGCCCTTCCCCAAAGGATTCATGCTCCCCCGCGACACCCCCAAGTACAACGGGACGGTGAAGCCAGAAGACTGGCTCACCGACTACACCACGGCCATTGGCATCACCGGTGCCAATCGTCGTCTCGTTGTGCGCTACGCACCGTTAATGCTCGAAGGGTCGGCCCGCACGTGGTTGAACAGCCTGCCGATGGGCAGCATCAACACGTGGGTGGACTTCGAGGAAGCCTTCGTCCGCAACTTCACGGGGACCTACAAGCGACCCGGCCGCCCTAGCCAGCTCGCCATGTGCGTGCAAGGGCCTACGGAGACCGGTCGCGAGTACCTCGCACGCTGGACCGAGCTCTGGATCAGCTGCAAGGGCGTCCATGAAGTCCAGGCGATCCAGTACTTGGTCAGCGGGTGCCGAGACGGCACCCTCCTCAAGCACAAGCTCTTACGCTCCGAGCCGGCCACCATGGCCGCACTCATGGTGACGGTGGACAAGTACGCCAACGGCGACTCCTCCATGAAGATCCAGGTGGCGCTGGATGAAGCCGGCAAGGCGAAGCCGGTTCCCCCTCCGAAGCCGGCCGACGAAAGCAGCCGGCAGCAGCATCACCAGAACAACAAGCGCAAGGCCGACCAGCCGGCGCCGCGTCACGACAACCGGCTCGTCGCGGCCACCGAGCCCGCGGCGGACGCGGTGGCGAAGCGCCGGCAAACCGGCAAGATAGCATGGCAACCCGCCATGAGCTTCGAGCAGATGCTCGACGCCCCCTGCAAGCACCACAGCGGCGCAAGACCCTCCACGCACATGCTTCGACAGTGCGCCATCACCAAGCGCATCATGAGGGGAGACGTCCCGCCCCCTCCGGCTCCGGCTCCAGGCGTGGGACAGCCGCCTCCGCCTCCAGCGCCACCTCCAGCTGGCGGCACGATGCGCGATGATGCCTACCCGGACCAGAACGCGGCCTACGTTGTCTAAACCAGCATCAGCGACGACAAGCGCAGCGAGCGCCTCCTTCGGCAGGAGGTGAACACCGTCGTCCCGGCCAAGCCGGAGTTCATGCATTGGTCGGATTGCCCGATCACCTGGACCCGGGAGGATCATCCGCAGTCATGCCGAGTCTGGGTGGTTACGCCCTCATCCTCAACCCCACCATCGTCGCGCGGCGCACATGCAAGTTCTCCCGAGTCCTCATCGACGGCGGAAGCAGCATCAACATCCTCTACCGTGACATGATGACCAAGCTCGGCCTCAAGGCCGAGGACCTGGAGCCGACCCGAACGATCTTCCACGGCATCGTGCCCGGCCTCTCCTGCTCCCCCGTTGTCCGGGTCCGGCTAGATGTCCTGTTCGGTGACAGCAACCACTTCCGGCGCGAACCGATCTGGTTCGAGGTGGTGGACCTGTCCAGTGCGTATCACATGTTGCTGGGCCGGCCCGTGCTCTCCAAGTTCATGGCGGTTCCCCACTACGCGTACCTGAAGATGAAGATGCCGGGTCCCAAGGGCCTCATCACCATCACTGGCGATTACCGCAAGTTCCTGGAGTGCGCCCGAGACGGCGCCAAGTTGGCCGAGTCGCTGGTCATTGCCGAGGAGCGGCACTAGCTCGACCGGATCATCGCCCTGGCAGGCGAGGCCTCCGCCGCGTCGATCCTGACCCCGGACCCGATCGACGAGGCTGCCTTCAAGCCCTCCAAGGAGACCAAGAAAGTGAAGCTCAACCCAGAAGACCCCAGCTGCAGCAAGTACGTTGTCATAGGCGCCCGCCTCGACAGCAAATAGGAGGGCGAGCTCGTCGACTTCCTCCGTGAGAATCAGGATATCTTCGCATGGACCCCCAAGGACATGCCGGGTATCCCGAGGAAGTACGCCGAGCACAAACTTCACGTCCGCAAGGACGCCAAGCCTGTCCGTCAACCCCTACGACGATTTTCCGAAGAGAAGAGAAGAACCATTGGTGAAGAGGTCGCCAAGCTTTTGGCGGCCGGCTTCATAATGGAAGTGTTTCACCCCGAGTGGTTGGCCAATCCAGTCCTCGTCCTGAAGAAGAACAAGACCTGGCGCATGTGTATCGACTACACCAGCCTCAACAAGGCCTGTCCCAAGGATCCGTTCGCCCTCCCGCGGATCGACCAAGTCATCGACTCGACCGCCGGTTGTGAGCTCCTGTCCTTCCTGGACGCTTACTCCGCCTACCACCAGATCAAGCTGGACCCGGCCGACGCCCTGAAGACGTCCTTCATCATGCCCTTTGGGGCGTATTGCTACATCACCATGTCGTTCGGCTTGAAGAACGCCGGCGCCACCATCCAGCGCTGCATGAAGAAATGCCTGCTGCCGCAACTCAGTCACAATATCCACTTATACGTGGACGACATCGTGGTGAAGACCAAGCAGCACCTCACGCTCCTTGACGATTTGAAGGAAACCTTCGCCAACCTCCGCGAATACTAGGTCAAGCTTAACACGGAAAAATGTGTCTTCGGCGTCCCGGTCGGAAAGCTACTCGACTTCCTCGTCTCGGAATGCGGCATTGAGGCGAACCCGGAGAAGATCAAGGCCATCGAGCGCATGCGCAAGCCGGCTCGGCTGCGCGATGTCCAGAAGTTCACCGGATGCTTGGCCTCGGTCAGCCGGTTTCTAAACCGGCTGGGTGAGAGGGCGCTACCCCTGTACCAGCTGATGAAGAAGACGAGCCCGTTCGAATGGAACGGCAAGGCAGATGAGGCCTTCCAAGACCTCAAGCGCATGCTCTCCACCGCACCAGTCCTGGTCGCGCCGACCGACAAGGAGCCGCTGTTTCTCTACATAGCCGCGAGCTCGCGGGCGGTCAGCACGGTGCTGGTGGTCGAGCGACCAGAGAAGGGCAAGATCCAAGCCGTCCGCCTTGATCTACTACGAGCGAGGTGCTCTCCATCTCCAAGCGAACTACCCGCACTACGGAAGATGTGTTACGGCGTGTACTTCACCGCCAAGAAGCTGAAGCAGTATTTCCAAGAGCACGTTGTCACCGTGGTCAGCACGGCGCCTATCGGAGAAATCATCGGGTGCCGGGATGCCTCTGGCCGGGTTGCCAAGTGGGTGATCTAGCTAGCTGGCCACACCATCCTCTACGAGCCCCGCACCGCGATCAAGTCTCAAGCCCTGGCCAACTTACTCGTCGACTGGACCGAGACCCAGTACTTGCCGCCGCCTCCTGACTCGATGCATTGGCGCATGCACTTCGACGGGTCCAAGATGCGACTCGGCTTGGGGGCCGGCATCGTACTGTCGTCCCCGAAGGGCGATGGCTCCGCTACGCGCTCCAGATCCACTTCGCCGCCTCCAACAACGTCACCGAGTACGAAGCCCTTGTGCACGGCCTCCGGCTTCCCAAGGAACTCGGCATCCGGCGCATCCTTTGCTACGGCGACTCGGACCTGGTGGTGCAGCAGTGCTCCGGCGAATGGGACACCCGCGACTCCAACATGGCAAGCTACTGCTTCCTCGTCCAGAAGCTGTCCGGATCCTTCGAGGGCTGCGAGTTCCTCCACGTCCCGTCCACGGAGAACGAGACAGCTGACACGCTCGCCAAGATCGCCTCGTCACGACAAGCCATCCCGTCTGGCGTCTCCCTCGAGCACCTGTGCAAGCCGTCCGTCAAGCCATCGCTGGACTCTGATACGTCTCCAACGTATCTATAATTTTTTATTGCTCCATGCTATATTATCTACTGTTTCGGGCAATATTGGGCTTTATTTTCCACTTTTATATTATTTTTGGGACTAACCTATTAACTGGAGGCCCAACCCAGAATTGTTGTTTTTAGCCTATTTCAGTGTTTCAAAGAAAAGGAATATCAAACGGAGTCCAAAAGACCTGAAACTCCACGGAACCTGTTTTTGGACCAGAAGAAGCCCATTGAGTACAGGAAGCTCACCAAGGGAGTCCCGGGCAGCCCACGAGGGTGGGGGGCGTGTCCACCCCCCTGGGGCACGCCCCTACCTCGTGGCCAGCCCGGAAGTCCACCGACGTCCTCCCTGCACCTATATATACTCTCGTACCCTAAAACTTCCAGAACGGAGACTGGATCAGAAGTTCCGCCGCCGCAAGCCTCTGTAGCCACGAAAACCCAATCGGGGCCCTCTCCGGCACCCTGCCGGAGGGGGCCATCGTCACCGGTGGCCATGGAGGAGTATCCCGGAGGGGTCTTCATCATCATCAAGGCCAAGGACCAGAAGGTGGAGGCCATGGAGGAAGAAGCACAAGGGGGAGAACCTCTCCTCCTCTCTTCCGGTGGCGCCGGAGTGCCATCAGGAGGGGAATCATCGCCACGGTGATCGTCTTCATCAACATCACCATCATCATCACCATCCTCATCTCTTTTATGCGGTCCACTCTCCCGCACCCCGCTGTAATCCCTACTTGAATATGGTGCTTTATGCCACATATTATGATCCAATGATGTGTTGCCATCCTATGATGTTTTGAGTAGATATCTTTTGTCTTTGGGTTGATTGATGATCTAGATTGGTATGAGTTGTATGTTTTACTTGGGTGCTATCCTATGGTGCCCTCCATGTCGCGCTAGGGTGTTGCATACGTTCATGATTCGCTTATAGTGGGTTGGTGAGTGACTGAAACACAAACCCGAGTAAGAGGGATTGTTGCATATGGGAATAAAGAGGACTTGATGCTTTAATGCTATGATTGGGTTTTACCTTAATGATCTTTAGTAGTTGCGGATTCTTGCTAGAGTTCCAATCATAAGTGCATATGATCCAAGTAGAGAAAGTATGTTAGCTTATGCCTCTCCCTCATATGAAATTGCAATAGTGATTATCGGTTTTGTCAACAATTGCCTAGGACAATTCCGCACACCGAGCCACCATTATTCCACACTCGCTATTTATAATACTAAGTAATATATTATAGCTTTATGATAACAGCACCTACTTTTATGTTTTGGCTCTCCGATACCATGCAAAGTTATCCTCTTCATACCCACAACGTAGTTTTATTTCTCATTGCTAGTTGGAAGCAAACGTTCGGTGCACGTAGAGTCGTATCAGTGGCAGATAGGGCTTGAGAGAATATTGATCTTACCTTTAGCTCCTTGTGGGTTCGACACTCCATACTTATCACTTCCATCTTTGGAAAGTGCTACAATGATTCCTTGCACTTGGGGATTATCAAGCTCTTTTCTGGCGCCGTTGCCGGGGAGCAATAGCGTGGGGTTGATATTCTCGTGTGTGCTTGTTTGCTTCCTTCACTAAGTAGATTTTGTTTTTCCTTTTTTGTTTCTGTTTAGTTGTGGGTGAAACATACAAAAAAATATTTAAAAGAATGAAAATACAAAAAAAAAATATTACTTGCCTCTCATGCCTAAAAAGTTTTTCAAAAAGAGAAGTGATTGGAAGGTTTTGCATTGAAGAAGTGAGGGTCGACCTTGAGCACGTGTGCTCATGCTCACGGAAACAATGTAGAATTTTTCATGGAAGTTTCTCTGTAAATAATTATCCCCTTGTATATATTCATTGTATTATAAAAATAATGTGCCAAGCCTTGGTTTTAGGATGATTAGATTGCTTGTTTGCTATGTGCAGAACAAAAACAGAAACTTTGGCTGTAGTGCATGAATTTACATTTTTAACTGGAAAGTCAAATGGTTCTGATTCTTTTTGAAAATTAATTCTGTACAAAAGTTTAAATTTTCAAATTTAGTTTATAATTTTAGGAGTTACAGAAGTTTGTCAAACTTCCAGATTACTACAGACTGTTCTGTTTTTAACAGATTCTGTTTTGCATGTGTTGTTTGCTTATTTCGATGAATCTATGGCCAGTATTGTTGGGTATGAACCATAGAGAACTTGGAATACAGTAGGTTTAACACCCATACAAATAAATAATGAGTTCATTACAGTACCTAAAGGTAGTGATTTGCTTTATTACACTAACGGATCTCACAAGTTTTTGTTAAAGTCTTGTGTGGATGAAGTGTCCGAAGGTCGAGGAGCTATCAATATGAGAAGAATAAAGAGAGGCAAGAGTTAAAGCTTGGGGATGCCCAAGGCACCCCAAGTAAATATTCCAAGGATACTCAAGCATCTAAGCTTGGGGATGCCCCGGTTGGCATCCCATCTTTCTTCTTCAACAATTATCGGTATACCTCGGTTTTCGTTTTGTTCACATGATTTGTGTCCTTTGTGTTTTTCCTTTTCTTCAAGAACCATGCTAGTATGAGATATCCCTTCATTGATTTAAATAATACTTCAGGTGCTTCACTTAAATCTTTTAAGTATGATCTTATAGAATTGCTCTTTGTGCTTCACTTAAATCTTTTGAGTATGGTTTTATAGAATGCTTCATGTGCTTCACTTATACACTTTGAGCTTGGATATTGGTTAGTTGTAGAATGCTCCATGAACTTCACTTATATCTTTTGGAGTATGAATAATGCTATCATTTAAATTGGGTTTGGAAGAGTGTCAACTTTAGGAACTAGTGATCCCACTATTTTGGAGGATGTTGAATCTTAGTGTGATATTTATGAAAGTGGATTTGGAAGAGTGTCGACTTTAGCTAGTAATGATTCCACTATTTCGGAAGAGGTTACAATTGAGTATGAGAACAAAGTTGCTATCCATGATACTACTGAAAAATATTATGAGGGAGGAATACATGCTTGTAGGAGTTGCAATAATATTAAGTTTCCTTTCCTCTCTATGTGCTTAAAGTTTTGAAGTTATACTTGTTTTGCCTTCCTATGCTAGTTGATTCTTGTTCCCATAAGTGTGTACTCACAAAATCCCTAGGCATAGGAAGTGTGTTAGATTTAAATATGCTAGTCATATTCTTCAAGATGCTCTCTTTGTGTTTCAATTCTTATCTTTAAAGTGAGCATCATTGAAATCATCATGCCTAGCTAAAAGGCATTAAAGAAAAGCGCTTGTTGGGAGGCAACCCAAATTTATTTTAGTTTCTTGATTTTTGGTTCTGTTTAGGAATAAATAATCAATCTAGCTTCTGGTTAGATGTGTTCTCCTGTTTTAATTAGTGTTTGTGCCAAGTAGAACCTTTGGGAAGACTTGGGTGAAGTCTTTATGATCATGCTGTAAAAAACAGAAACTTTAGTGCTCACGAGATTAGCTTCAACTTTTTACTGGAGAGTGATATTTAGTTGATTCTTTTTGCAGATGATTACTAGACAAATTCCTCAGGTCCACCAATTTATTTAATAATTTTTGGAGTAGCAGAAGTATGGTTATTGTTCAGATCATTACAGACTGTTCTGTTTCTGACAGATTGTGTTTTCGTTGTATAGTCTGCTTGATTTCTAGTTTCTATGGCTTATATTTCTCAATATAATTTGTAGAAATGATATGGTACAGTAGGAATTGTGTGAAAACAATTATGAATCTTGTCTTTGTCAGTACCAAAGTGAATGGTTTGCTCTTTATCATACTAACCTATCTCACGAAGTTTGGCTAAGTTTTGTGTGATTGAAGTTTTCAAGTTTTGGGTGAGATATCGATATGAGGATAATAAGGAGTGGAAAGACCCTAAGCTTGGGGATTCCCAAGGCACCCCGAGGTAATATTCAAGGAAGACTCAAGCGCCTAAGCTTGGGGATGCCCCGGAAGGCATCCCCTCTTTCGTCTTCAAAACTATCGGTACACCTTACTCGGAGCTATATTTTTATTCGTCACATGATATGTGTTTTACTTGGAGCGTCATTTACTTTTGTTAGTATTAGCTATCTGCTATTTATAATAGTGTTTTGCATCTTTACTTTCAATAAAATTGTCAAGGATAGCCTTTACCATGCTTATTTTGCTAGTATACATGTTGCTGTTTGAAAACAGAAAGTTTACCGCTGTTGCAAAAATTCCCTAGAAAAGTCAGAGAGTGGTATAATGTTGAATCTTTTTGAATATTGGGCTCTGATAAATTTATTACAGTGGGAATTTTATTTCATAATTTTTGGAGTTAGGGAAGTATTGATACTCTTGCATTCTTCACAGACTGTACTGTTTTGGCAGATTGCTGTTATGTTTGCATTGTTTGCATATGTTTGCTTGTTTAATGATTCTATTTGAGGATAGGAGTATTAAATATGCAGAGGCATTTAGTATTCAATGTTGACTAATAATTTTAGTGATTTGTTACAGTAGGAAATGATAAGGTTTTGCATTCGTTTATACTAACCTATCTCACGAGTTCTTGTTGAGTTTGTTGTGAATGAAGCTTTTGATAGAAAGAAGAGAAACCATGATATGAGAGGAATTAAGGAGACATAAAAGCTCAAGCTTGGGGATGCCCAAGGCACCCCAAGATAATATTTCAAGAAGTCTCAAGCATCTAAGCTTGGGGATGCCCCGGTAGGCATCCCACCTTTCTTCTTCAACATCTATCGGTTAGTATCGGTTGAGCCTAAGTTTTTGCTTCTTCACATGAGTTGTGCTATCCTTGCAATGTCATTTTATTTTGTTTTACTTGCTGGTTGAATAAAATCATTGGATCTGAAATTTTGAATAGAAAAGTAACCCTCCCATGGCTAGTTAATTATTTGACTACTCAGTGTCTTTCACTCATATCTTCTGGAGTAGTTTGTCATTTGCTCACATGCTTCATGTCTATCCTATGAGTAAATGGTCGAATGAATTGAATGTCATAAATCTGAAGTTTTATATGTTTCATATGCTTATAACATGGTTAGTGATGACTTCACACATAGAAAGTATGAGGCATAAAAGTTGTTGAGAATTGGCAAACGTAGTTTTGGTCATCGTTGCAATTAATAGGAAGTAATAAGGAAAGAGAGGTTCACATACAAATATATTATCTTGGACATCTTTTACGATTGTGAAGCACTCATTAAGTATGACATGCTAAAAGAGTTGACGTTAGACAAGGAAGACAATATAATGGTTTATGTTTTCTGACATCTTAGTTAAAGTATATTGTCATTGACCTTCCAAACATGTTGAGCTTGCCTTTCTCCCTCATGCTAGCCGAATCCCTTGCACCAAGTAGAGATACTACTTGTGCTTCCAAATACCCATAAACCCAGTTTTGCCATGAGAGTCCACCATACCTACCTATGGATTGAGTAAGATCCTTCAAGTAAGTTGTCATCGGTGCAAGCAATTTAAATTGCTCTCCAAATATGCATGACTTATTAGTGCAGAGAAAATAAGCTTTGTACGAACTTGTTGTGGAAGTAATAAAAGCGACGGACTGCATAATAAAGGTCCACATACAAGGGGCAATATAAAGTGACGTTCTTTTGCATTAAGATTTTGTGCATTAACCCTAAACGCGCATGACAACTGTCGGCGTTCTGGGAACGGGGGTCCCCAGACTCGCCTGCCTGCGGCCTGCGACGTGGCTCAAAGGAGGCCCAGGACAGCCCATCTTCATCAACGCAAGCTCAAGACCCTCGCGAGGGGCCAAGCCTCATGAGGCGGACGACCAGAGCTTCCTCAGCGGCCGCGCCAGGCTGGCTCATGAGGAGGCGGAGAGTTCAAGGCAGGGTACCTCGCGAGGTGCCCGTGGACGCAAGCCATGATTTACCAAGGGCGCGATCGGCGCCACCGCGCAAAGCATCCTCCTTTCCTATTTGGTGCAAAGGGAGCAAGCGCAGCGTAGAGCATCAAGCAAAGGCATCCGCTTGGTGCAACAAGACCAAGACCAGCCCCAATGGCTGGAATGCGATCATCGTGGAGCCCAAGCAAAGGCGTCATCACCCGAGCCTTTGGCAGGCGAGGACCAACTTTAGTCAGGATAAGTGTACCCGCTGTTCCCCTTCAAAATGGCCAATTGTTGGCGCCCTTCCCGCTCAATATTTGGGAAGAGGCCCGGGGCCTTCGCCTATACATAGGACTAGCCACATCCAGAGAGGCGGATCCGGCATTTGGAATCCAGAGAGAGAGAGAGAGACCCGATCCTCAAGCTAGAGCGACGGGATACCACTTAGCAGTTCATCACACTCACCAAGAACAGACCCTCGCGAGGCTGTTCTTCCCTGTACTGTTCTTCATCAGCCCAAGAGGCAATCCACCACACCACAAACTAGAGTAGGGTATTACACCACAACGGTAGCCCGAACTAGTATAAATCTCGCGTCTCTTGTGCTGTTCTTCTAAGTAGTTTAGGTCCCTGCGATCCGACGAGGTACGAGACGGTGGAGGGTTGGATCTCCGCGCGCACCCCAGAGTTCAAACCTCAAGGGTCTGCCGGAACCCGAAATCCGACATTTGGCGCGCCAGGTAGGGGTGCGCCGGAATCCACCTTCTGCCACCTCGTGTCCCGCCGCATCGCCACCACCATGTCCGACGACCAAGCGGGCAACCCAGATCCTTGGGCGGCGTGGCCCGCCCACGCAGAGCCGCTCGCCTCGGGCAATCCCGTGCCCCAGGCAGCTCGCGGTCCGCAGGGCGCTGCGGGCCGCGGGCGACGCGGACAGGCCTCGACGGCTCTCACACCGCGGCAGGCGCGGTCGGCAGCAAGAGCCTCCAACCACGCCGCGACCACATCACCGTACACCCGCCGGGAGCAGGCGAACTCGAGGGCCGCGCTCACAGTGGCCCGAGAGCTGCTGGAGAGCGGCCGCGACGTGCTGCTGGAGCGAGTGGCGAAGCTACTGGGCTTCGCCGCCTCGGGGGCTCACCCCTTCTGCGCCCAACTCCCACCTCAGGCCGAGGGCGGCCCGCACGGGACTCCACGCGCCTGCTGGCTCCGGCTTACTCCAGCACCGGCGAAAGCCAGGCTGGGTCGGCGGGGTTGCCCCGCCGCCGCCCGCTGGAGAAGAAGGACTCGACGCAACTCACGGCCCTGGTGGACCGGCGCGCCGCCACCCCACGGCGGGCGATCAAGCAGAGCAGCAAGGCACGCCAAGCACTACGGTGTGGCCTTGGGATGACGGCGCCGGAAGAATACGTGCCCCACATGATGGACCAAGGGCACCCGCATGAGGGAGAACAAGACTCGCTCCTCAGCCCAATCTGGGGGGATGAGGCGCCAGAAGCCGCGCTCTTCCAGGAGTTTCGAGACGGTCCCACTGGTCACGCCGGGGGCGACGGGTACCGCTACTTCCTCAAGAGCAAACATACGCTAACCATAGGTCGCAGGTGGTACAGGTCGCCACGACGAGCGGCTGCCCTGGCCTCAGCCTCCTACCCCTCGGGAGGGGGCGCAGGGGCCGGAGAGGGGCAGAGATCCGACATCACCACCGCGGGCGTTCGGAGCAAGGCGTTCTCAGGAGGTAGGCCCTCTGCTGGGAGGTGCCTCAGGCCTGCCTCGGGCGGAGGACCCGTGGTCATCGGGGAACACTGGGCGATCGCTTCTACCCACCGGGCGGTGTCCTGGTTCCGGTCGTCTTGGTGGCACTAGAGTGTGGCGCAAGGCGGGGGCCCTCGTCTGGCGATATGAAGCAAGGCCGGTACTGTGAAGAAGGCCCGGTGCTCGTGAAGCTCACGCCCAAAGGACACTCTCATGTAATAATGAGTGGGCTGTACACGCCTGAGTCTCAGGGGTGCCGCCTCAGCCCCGGGCTCCCTCCCACGCCCAAAGAGCAGCACTTAGCTCCGCGCTGGTGAGAAGACGCCCAAGACTAGACTAGGTGCCTGGACGGCCTTTTTCTCGCTTTCATTGGTTTTCCTCCGCTGTCGCTTTTCCCTATTGGATTTAAGTTGAATTTGAGTTCGAAGATTTGCGCGTATTCGGGGAAGGGGTGCTTAGTCTCGTTCGAGCAAATCTCTCGCATTTCGGTTACAACTCCGCCTCAGCTGCCTCCCCTCGCGAGCCCCTCATGAGGCGGGCCAAACCAAGCTCACAAGCAGCCCACTGTCGCCGCGTCCTCTCCGTAGGGTTTTTACTGCAGGCCCTACAGATTCGATCAGTAGACGCTCAGATCGCCTCAGCCTCCCACGGGCTATCTCGGGGCTCGTACGAAACAAAGGTAAACCATCCAACTAGCGCGCCGCTTAGCCAACCACTTGGCGCAGGCGTATGGGCGATGTAACACCTGCTAATACGAAGAACACAAGTTTTACATGAGGGGCTCCCCCTCCCAAAATGCTCTCACCTCCATCAGGCCAAAACCTGAGTTCTATTCATGCAGGGTAATGGAACAAGGACAATACATGATCAATCGGATAAATCCCCCAATGCATCCTCAGGAGCACCTCCGAGCCGTTGCTGGCGCTGGCCCGGGCCTCGCTGCCGCCGCTCGCATGATCGCCGGGCGGCGTCTGGGCCGTTCACCACGCCGCCTCATCGGGCGGCCACAACCACGCCGGGTTGCCGTCGAAGCGAAGCGTCTTGGACGAGGGCATCCACGTTGTCTTCCACTCCAAGGCGCCAGTCGCCCGGACGGCCCGGGAATCGGGGCGATGGCTGCGCTAAAATCGGGTGAGGGTCCATGTCCCGGAGATGGCTGAAGACACGAGAGAAGGCGCCCGAGCAGCGCTCCTCTCCTCCACCAACCTGCCGGCCTCGACCGACCGCGCCTCAGCCGCGCCACCACGCCGATGAAGAATCAAGGTTGCCGGGCGAGTTAACCGCATGCGGCGCGCTTATCGCCGCCGCAAATATTATCCAAGGCTGCGTTAGCTCTTTCCGGGCGTGGCGAGCATGGGACCATGCTCATGTTCCAGGATTCGCCATCGACGATCTCGTCCGTGATTCTCGGGCGCCACGGCCTCGGCCTCCTCCACCGTTGGCGAAGAAGGAGCACCTCGGCCCGAGAGGTGGTGGACTCCCTCTGCGCCACCTCGAGGGCGACCAAGAGCATCGGCCCGCCGTCGCCTCCTCGCTTTGGCCCTCAAGGCAGCAGTCCTGCCCTCAGCCTCGGCCTTGATCGACCCCAACCGATCCTCAAACTCGCGCTCGAGGTTCTGAAAGGCCACGCCACTCGGTGTCCGACCTCCTCCATGACGCGGGCTTCCTGCCGCAACCTCATCCTCCGCCCATCGCCAAGTGCTCCCTCGTCTCCAAGCGCTGCGTACTTGCGCGCGTTGGCGTGCTTCAAGCGTCGGCGCCTCCTCACGCTCACGGAGCTCCGCTTGAGTGGGAGGCCACCTTCATCGACGCAAGGGCTGCCTCGCGCAGCTCAACTTTCTCCTCCAACGAGTGACACCGGGCCAGGAGTTCCCGTGCCCGCTCCTCCGCCGCCTCTCGCCGCCTGTTAGCTGCCCGGGCCTCCTCGACGGCCCGAGAGCAGGCCTCCCGAGAGGCTGCCAACACGCCTTGGCCTCTTCATCATCAAGATCGCGCTGGCGGCGCGCAAGGGCGGCAGCGCCCTCTAGCTCGCGCCTCTCTGCGGCCAGGCGCAGGCCCTCGGCCTCAAGGCGCCCGTCTTCGTCAGCAAGCTCTTCACCAAGAAGGCTCACCGCGTCGGCTGCCCTTCAAAGAAATCCTTGGCGAAGGGCTCGACGCTCCCAGGCGCGCTCGCGCACGTCCTCCACACCATCGACCGCCCTAGACGGGCGCCGGGAGCCGCGAATCAACACTCCCCCTCTGGGAAGGGGGCTGGGGGCTGGCACCCTTGCGACGGCCGGGCGCGCCGTACCAGGAGCCCGGCCTGGAGCCAGCCCATCCCCAGACGAGGGGCGCAGGAAGCACCTCAGCCAATCGCCGTCCACGACCAGGCGAGAAGCCCACGGCAGGCTAGCTATGCCTCGGGAAGGCTCGCGAGGAAGGATCGCGAGGAGCGCAGGGCCACGACGCGCCAGAGGACAGCTCACCTCCCCGGTCGTCCTCACCACAAGGGCTCCACTGCTTGGAGCACTCAAGGACGGGGGATGGGGCGAAGCCGAGGAGGACGGCTCCTCACCCGTCTCCGTGAGCTCGGCAGGAAGGGGCCTGCAGGGCAGGGATCAGTACAAGCAGCAGAAGAATCAGGAGCTGGAGAAGAAGGCTTACTCATCAAGAGCGGCATTTCCTCAAGGCTTCAAAGAAAGCGACAAGGGTAATCATCGCCAGTGGCCTCCCTTCTCTTCCGGAGGGCCTCGAAGTTCATGCGGAAACGACCCAAGATTTGAGCGCAGGGATCAGCCTGCGGTGAGGGAGAAGCATCAAGTCGGCTTGCGTCAGGGGCGTCTGCCTGATGCGCGCTACTAGTCGCCTCACCAAGAGAAGCAGCAGGGGCCTCGGGGGCTCCATCCGCGGGCGGCTGCCGCCGCCTCGGCCAGCGGCATGAGCCTCGTGAGCTGCCCCTCACGAGCATCGCCTGCTGTCCACCTGGCGGGGTCCCTTCCGCCTCTGGCGGCTCGTGCCTCCCTGCTCCGCCACTTGAGGAGGAGCCGCCTGGGCTGACTGGAAAGGCTGTCACCACCACTGGGTTCCCGCGAGGCCCCTGGAGACCAGCGGGGCGCAACCCCCATTCATCGAAGATAGGCATCTGGTTCACCAAATCACCCCTGTTCTGGCAGAGGTACAACAAGGCACCTTCATGCCGGATGCCACCCGGGTTAGGGTCGCCAACAGACCAGAGCACTTTCCTTAGCGCTCAGCGCCAGTCTTCTTCCCGGAGCCTCATACGGTCACCAGGGGCTTGAAGGCCCACATCCGTGGGAACGGCGTTGGAGAGGAGAAATGCGACGCATCAGGAACTCCTTCACCACCTTGGGCGCTGTCACAAGAAGCGACCTCGTGAACGCAAGCGGGCGCCAGACGAAGATGAGCCGAGGGCTTGAAAGCGCCTCCGGCCCTAGCTCAATTGGGGACAAGAAAGCGAGGTTGGCTCCGATAGCGTGGGCTGGGCACCCCACATCCACGCACAGCCACCTCTCGCGGAACTCAGCCGGGCGGAGGCAAGCTGAAGTCAATCCCCGAGGCCATTGTCTCAACATGGCGACGAAGCTCACGCACGCCGAGCATTGAGTGGGGTCGACAAGGCGCAGAGAGAATAAGTGGCGCAGCAAGGCAACCGAGGGAAGGATGCCCATCATTGCCTCACAAACGAAGGCGAAGACCGAGAGGAGAGTAATGGACTCAGGACCCAGATGCATCATGTGGATCTGATAGTGGGAAAGCACGGCATTGAAGAAATCGAGAGAAGGGGAACCAGCCCGCCTACGAGGCGTATGCCAAATACCGGACCTCGTTGACTATCCTGCCGATGGAGAAGTGGGCGCGGGCCAAGCCGTCGTCCTCCCGCATTCGTTGAAGGGGGTAGCCAGAGCTGAACTGACCTTGCCCAAGCCCTCTAGATTGAGTATGATTGACGGGTCGACAGCGGAGGCCGCCGGCGGCAGCGAGCGAGGCGGAGGCACAGGTTTCTTCCCTTTCCCCTTCTTCGTCGGAGCCATGGCGATCGAAAATGGGGGAGGGAGATTCGGGATTGGATTGGAAATGGAAGCTGGAGTTCGAGAGGGGGAAGGACTGGAGCGCAACAGCAGCAGAGAGGGGAACAGATGTGTGCAGCAGCGTGTCCGCCTAGCAAGGCACAAGATAAGGAGGCGTGGGGAACAAAGGCTGCCCACGCCCAATCAACCGCCATGCGCCGCCTAAGGCCGCAGCTGTTTGGGCTCACGATGCCAGACTTGCACTTTCGCCTCGCTCGGCCAAGTTCAGCGCCAGGCCCGGGGCTCTTGTCGGCGCTCGGGAAAGGGGTCCCAGACTACCGCCTGACTGCGACGTGGCTTAAAGGAGGCCCAGTGACAGCCCATCTTCATCAACGCAAGCTCAAGACCCTCGCAGGGGCCAAGCCTCATGGGCGGACGACCAGAGCTTCCTCAGCGCGGCCTCGTCGGCTGGCTCATGAGGAGGCGGAGAGTTCAAGGCAGTGGTACCTCGCGAGGTGCCCGTGACGCAAGCCATGACGCACCAAGGGCGCCAATCGGGCGCCACCAGCATGATGTCCTCCTTTCCTCTTTGGTGCAAAGGGAGCAAGCGCAGGCGAGGGCATCAAGCAAAGGCATCCGTTTCGGTGCAACAAGACCAAGACCAGCCCCAACGGCTGGAATGCAGTCATCGTGGAGCCCAAGCAGGCGTCATCACCCGAGCCTTTGGCAGGCGAGGACCAACTTTAGTCAGGATAAGTGTACCTGCTCTTCCCCTTCAAAATGGCCAATTGTTGGCGCCCTTCCCGCTCAATATTTGGGAAGAGGCCTGGGGCCTTCGCCTATAAATAGGAGTAGCCACATCCAGAGAGGGGGATCCGGCATTTGGAATCCAGAGAGATAGAGAGAGACCCGATCCTCAAGCTAGAGCGACGGGATACCACTTAGCAGTTCATCACACCCACCAAGAACAGACCCTCGCGAGGCTGTTCTTCCCTGTACTGTTCTTCATCAGCCCAAGAGGCAATCCACCACACCACAAACTAGAGTAGGGTATTACACCACAACGGTGGCCCGAACTAGTATAAATCTCGCGTCTCTTGTGTTGTTCTTCTTAGTAGTTTAGGTCCCTGTGATCCGGCGAGGTACGAGACGGTGGAGGGTTGGATCTCCGCGCGTACCCCAGAGTTTGAACCTCAAGGGTCTGCCAGAACCCGAAATCCGACAACAACCTCTGCTTCCCTCTGCGAAGGGCCTATCTTTTACTTTATGTTTTTTATGCTTGAGTCAAGGTGATCCTCACCATTCCCTTTTTCATTTTATCCTTTGGCAAGCTCCTTGTGTTTGAAAGATCATGATATATATATATATATCCAATTGGATGTAAGTTAGCATGGGCTATTATTGTTGACATCACCTAAAGGTGAATATGTTGGGAGGCAACACAATAAGCCCCTATCTTTCTCAGTGTCCGGCTGAAACTCCATAACCACAAGTATTGCGTGAGTGTTAGCAATTGTAGAAGACTATATGATCGTTGAGTATGTGGACTTGCTGAAAAGCTCTATTCTTGACTCTTTCTGATGTTATGATAGATTGCAATTGCTTCAATGACTGAGATTATAGTTTGTTAGTTCTCAATGAAGTTTCTGAACCATGCTTGACATTGTGAATAGATTGTTACTTGATCATGAAAAGTTTTATGAGATAAGCTGCTATTATGACACATATTGATGCTAGAAAAAGTGATTGGAATTATCATTGATCAAACTTAAGCACTTACTAGCATTCTGCATCAAAAATTATCTTTTTATCATTTACCTACTCGAGGACGAGCAGGAATTAAGCTTGGGGATGCCTGATATGTCTCCAACGTATCTATAATTTTTGATTGCTCCATTCTATATTATCTACTGTTTCGAGCAATATTGGGCTTTATTTTCCACTTCTATATTATTTTTGGGACTAACCTATTAACCGGAGGCCCAACCCAGAATTGTTGTTTTTAGCCTATTTCAGTGTTTCGAAGAAAAGGAATATCAAACAGAGTCCAAAAGACCTGAAACTCCACGGAACCTGTTTTTGGACCAGAAGAAGCCCATTGAGTACAGGAAGCTCACCAAGGGAGTCCGGGCTGCCCACGAGGGTGCGGGGCGCGTCCACCCCCCTGGGGCACGCCCCTACCTCGTGGCCAGCTCGGAAGTCCACCGACGTCCTCCCTGCACCCATATAAACTCTCGTACCCTAAAACTTCCAAAACGGAGACTGGATCAGAAGTTCCGCCGCCGCAAGCCTCTGTAGCCACGAAAAACCAATCGGGGCCCCCCATATCTTTTGTCTTTGGGTTGATTCTTGATCTAGATTGGTATGAGTTTTATGTTTTTACTTTGGTGCTGTCCTATGGTGCCCTCCATGTCTCCCAAGCGTGAGGGATTCCCACTGTAGGGTGTTGCAATACGTTCATGATTCGCTTATAGTGGGTTGGTGAGTGACTGAAACACAAACCCGAGTAAGAGGGATTGTTGCGTATGGGAATAAAGAGGACTTGATGCTTTAATGCTATGGTTGGGTTTTACCTTAATGATCTTTAGTAGTTGCGGATGCTTGCTAGAGTTCCAATTATAAGTGCATATGATCCAAGTAGAGAAAGTATGTTAGCTTATGCCTCTCCCTCATATGAAATTGCAATAGTGATTACCGGTTTTGTTATCAATTGCCTAGGACAATTCCGCACACCGATCCACCATTATTCCACACTCGCTATTTATAATACTATGTAATATATTCTAACTTTATGATAAGAGCACCTACTTTTATGTTTTGGCTCTCCGATACCATGCAAAGTTATCCTCTTCATACCCACAACGTAGTTTTATTTCTCATTGCTAGTTGGAAGCAAACGTTCGGTGCACGTAGAGTCGATGGCGATAGGGCTTGAGAGAATATTGATCTTACCTTTAGCTCCTTGTGGGTTCAACACTCCATACTTATCACTTCCATCTTTGGAAAGTGCTACGATGATTCCTTGCACTTGGGGATTATCAGACTCCGAGTCCATCCACGTTCCAGACGACCCGGCCGCACCTCAACCCGGCCCGGGGACTCCTAAACCCGTCCCAGGGGCTGCTCAGCTCGACCCGGCCACCATCGTCCCGGACCCGGCCGTCGCCATCCCCGACCCGGGGGCTGCTCAACCCGGCTCGGGGGCTGCCGACTCGGAACCCACCCTGGTGGCCGTCTTCGCCGTGGTTACGGCTCCATCTTGGGCCCTCCCAATATCAGAATTTTTGGAGAACGGGGTTCTCCCCATGGACGAGACCGAAGCTCGGCAAGTGCAGCGCCGGGCGTCCGCCTACAGCATCATCAACAACGAGCTCGTCAAGCGCAGCTCCACCGGCGTGTTCCAGCGCTGCGTCGAGCAGGAACGAGGCATCGACATCCTCCTCGACATACAGCAGGGCGAGTGCGGGTACCACGCCGCATCACGATCCCTGGTGGCCAAGGCGTTCCGCCACGGTTTCTACTAGCCCATGGCCCTCCAAGATGCCGAGTCGTTCGTCCTCAAGTGTGAGGGATGCTAGCGCTTCAGCAAACGCAGTCACCAGCCGGCGTCAGCACTCCGCACCATACTGATCGCCTGGCCCTTCGCGGTCTGGGGACTCAACATGGTGGGACCCTTCAAAACCGCTCGAGGCGGCATGACGCACTTGCTGGTGGCAGTGGACAAATTCACCAAGTGGATCGAGGCAAGACCAATCAAGAAACTGGACGGGCCAACAGCCGTCCGGTTCATCAAGGACATAGCGGTGCGCTACGGCATGCCGAACAGCATCATCACCGACAACGGCACCAACTTCGCCAAGGGCGCGCTCGAGCAATACTGCTCCGTCTCCGGCATCCGCCTCGACCTGGCCTCCGTTGCGTATCCGCAGTCCAATGGGCAGGTCGAGTGGGTCAATGGACTCATCCTGTCCGGCGTCAAGCCGCGACTCGTCGAGCCACTCATCCGCTCACCCGGCAGCTGGCTTGATGAGTTGCCAGCCATTCTCGGGAGTCTACGCACCACGCCGAATCGGTCGACCGGGTTCACCCCGTTCTTCCTCGTCTACGGAGCCGAAACCGTCATCACGACCGACGTCGAGTTCGACTCACCGTGCGTCGCGATGTACACCGAAGCCGAAGCCAGAGAAGCCCGCGAAGATGGCGTCGACCTACTCGAAGAAGCACGCCTCCTGGCGCCACCGCCGGCCATCTACCGAAGGCCTGAGGCACTACCAAAGCAAGAAGATCAAGCCCCTCGCGTTCCGCGAGGGCGACCTCGTTCTCCGACTCGTCCAAGAGCAGGCAGGCCAACACAAGCTGTCCCCTCCATGGGACGGCCCATTCATCATGAGCAGGGCCTTGCGCGACCGCAACGCCTACTACCTCATCGACGCACGCAAGTCAAGGAAGCGCAAGAAGGACACCGCCAGTGAAGGGGGTCACAGCGGCAATGGACGGTGTTTGAATTGCTAGACCTTTTATCTGTAGTGAACATGCAACTATATGTGTGTCGTAAAAAAATTGGAATTATTCAGGGTTCGTTTGGAAATTTTCTACATTAAATTGGTTTTCTAGCCATTTCAGGTGTACAATTCAAAATTAAAGCACATGCACATGGTCCGGTGCACTAACATGGGTTGTAAAATCATATATGTGTCCATGGATTTATGCTTATGTCCCATGCACGAAATGGGGATGAATTTTGAACACCACGACACCGTGGCTCTCCGGCAAATGTTGAGGTACTTGCTTTTGTAATTCTAGTAAATCCAAAACCCGTCTGAAATTCATGAATCTTGGCATGCTATCATGGAATGGCATCAACATGCTGGGGTAAAAAATATTGTACCATTTGGGGCAGGTTGTGGTATAAGTTTCTCACAAACCAGAGCTTCTCACAAGAAAGCCTCATGGTTCCGTTAGGGAAATGTGTCACCTTTGTGGACAAAACGATATTCGTCGCCTCTTCTTCATTTCAATTTTTTTCCTAGTGTCAACATAGAACAACAGGAGTGTCGTGTCAAATTTTGGATTTTTACGGGGATCGTTTGGACATTTTTATATGTTAATTGAGTCTTCTAGGCATTTATGTGCATAATTCAAAATTGAACTACATGCATGTGCTCCTTCCATAAAAATGGGTTGCAAAATCAAATGTTTGTCCTTGGTTGCATACTTAGGTCCCTTGCAAGAAATGGGAATGAATGTCAAACACCCTGCCATGGTCACTCGGCCACAAACATTGAGATACCTGGTTTTTAAATTCTAGTAAATCCAAAGCTTGTCTGAAATTCATGAAACTTGGCATGCTATCATGGAGCGGCATCAACATACCGTGGTAAATTTTTTGTCCCATTTGGGGCAGGTTTGGGGATATGCTTCTCACAAACCAGAGCTTCTCACAACAAGCCTGATGGTTTCGGTAGGGAACATCCCACCTTTGGGGACGAAACGATATCCATTGGCTCTTATTGCTTTCAAAAAATTTCTTGTGTCAACATAGAACAACAGGAGTGTCGTGTCAATTTTTGGGATTTTTTGGGGTTCGTTTGGACATAAATTTGAACTACATGCACATGCTCTAATGCATATAAATTGGTTGAAAATTCAAATTGTCCCCTTGGTTGCATGCTTAGGTCCCATGCAAGAAATGGGAATGAATGTCAAACACCCTGCCACAGTCACTCGGCCGCAAACATTGAGATACTTGATTAAATTCTAGTAAATCCAAATCTCGTCTGAAATTCATGAAACTTGGCATGCTATCATGGAGCGGCATCAACATGCTGCTGTAATTTTTTTCCCATTCGGGGCAGGTTTGGGGATATGCTTCTCACAAACCAGAGCTTCTCACAACAAGCTTGATGGTTTCAGTAGGGAATGTCCCACCTTTGGGGACGAAACGATATCCATTGCCTCTTATTGCTTTCAATTTTGTTTCTCGTGTCAACATAGAACAACAGGAGTGTTGTGTCAATTTTTGGGATTTTTCGGGGTTCGTTTGGACATTTTTATGCATTAATTGAGTTTTCAATGCATTTATGTGCATAATTCAAATTTGAACTACATGCACATGCTTTAATGCATATAAATTGGTTGAAAATTCAAATTTGTGCCCTTGGTTGCATGCTTAGGTCCCATGCAAGAAATGGGAATGAATGTCAAACACCCTGCCACAGTCACTTGGCCGCAAACATTGAGATACCTGGTTTTTAAATAGTAGTAAATCAAATGCTCCTTTGAAATTCATGAAACTTGGCATGCTATCATTGAGTGGCATTAACATGCCGCGGTAATTTTTTTGTCCCATTTGGGGCAGGTTTGGGGATATGCTTCTCACAAACCAGAGCTTCTCACAACAAGCATGATGGTTTCGGTAGGGAACGTCCCACCTTTGGGGACGAAACAATATCCATTGCCTCTTATTGCTTTCAAAAAATTTCTCGTGTCAACATAGAACAACAGGAGTGTTGTGTCAATTTTTGGGATTTTTCGGGGTTCGTTTGGACATTTTTATGCATTAATTGAGTTTTCAATGCATTTATGTGCATAATTCAAATTTGAACTACATGCACATGCTTTAATGCATATAAATTGGTTGAAAATTCAAATTTGTGCCCTTGGTTGCATGCTTAGGTCCCATGCAAGAAATGGGAATGAATGTCAAACACACTTCCACGGTCACTCGGCCGCAAACATTGAGATACCTGGTTTTTAAATTCTAGTGAATCCAAAGCTCGTCTGAAATTCATGAAACTTGTCATGCTATCATTGAGCGGCATCAACATGCCATGGTAATTTTTCTGTCCCATTTGGGGCAGGTTCGGGGATATGCTTCTCAAAACCAGAGCTTCTCACAACAAGTCTGATGGTTTCGGTAGGGAACGTCCCACCTTTGGGGACGAAACGATATCCATTGCCTCTTATTGCTTTCAAAAAAATTCTCGTGTCAACATAGAACAACAGGAGTGTTGTGTCAATTTTTGGGATTTTTCAGGGTTCATTTGGTCATTTTTATGCATTAATTGAGTTTTCAATGCATTTATATGCATAATTCAAATTTGAACTACATGCACATGCTCTAATGCATATAAATTGGTTGAAAAATCAAATATGTGTCCTTGGGTGCATGCTTAGGTCCCATGCAAGAAATGGGAATGAATTTCAGACACCAGGGCACCGTTGATTGCTGGCAAAACGTTGAGATACTTTGTTTTTGAATTCTAGTAAATTCAAAAATCGTCTGAAATTCATGAAACTTGGCATGCTATCATGGAATGGCACCGACATGCTGTGGTATTTTTCGTGTCCATTTTGAGAGAAGGCGCACTCGAATAATAACCAACAAAGGCCTTTTCAAAAAATAGATGCCACTTTAATATCTCAAACGTTTGTATAACTCAAATCGTGTGCGTTCTGTTAACCATTCACGTGACGCCACGTGTCTTCGTTTTAATGGCTATAGGAGGTGCCGTGTGGACAGCTGCTTGACCTTGACTGAACGGGAGGCGTGCGAGCGGAACTGACCTAGAGGCGTGCAAGCTGTCCTCCAATGCGCAGGCTCACCCAGGAAGCATGCGAGATGTGTGCTACGCAGGCTCACTAGGAAGCGAGCCCTTTGACTTCCATGACCGCCCGCCTTCCTCTCCATTAATGGCGCCCAAGCCGCTGTTTAATATGGGCGGCCTTACTGTTCGCCTCCCATTCCCCTCCCTCCCGCAGACCTCCACCAACGCCATGGCGCAGAATGATCATCTGCCACTAGTATTCTAGTTTGGTGAAGTCGACTCCGAGCCAGAGGAGATAGAAAATAAGGAGGAATGGGGCCTCATGGACATGTCCCAGAACAAGCTGGCCGTGGCGGTTGCTGCCCTTGCTCCCGTCCCAGCTCCCATCCCCGTGCCCGCGCCAGCGACCATCCTCGTAGCATTGACGGGCTGGTCGCCGAGCACTATCGCAGAGCTAGAAGCCGCGGGCGTCAGCGAGGTCTCCGCAGACCCGCGCGAGCTCGTGTACATGCCAGCACCAGCGCCCGTGCCCGTGCGCGCCCCTCCACCCACCGTGGCACCGGCCCCCGTGCGTTTGGCTGCACCCGCTGCACCCGTGCCCCTGCCCATGCACGCCCCTCCACCCACCACGGTGCCGGTCCCCATGCGTTATTGCACCGCCTCGCCCGTGCGCAAGGCTACCGAAGCGGCATGGGACGCTGTCGCATCGCTACCTCTCAGCGGCGCCAGTTGCCGTCCTCCCGCGCCCCGCCCGTTGATCGCACGACAACATGATGTTTGATTTACAAGTGAAGAACATTTTGTGCTGCCTTGAAGACTTCAACAACGGCGTCCCGGAGGACGACAACGACAACGACAGCGCGGCACCCCACCTCCACCCCCGCCGGAAATAGTTTTTTTGGGGTTTAATACTATATCTCGAATTCTCGATCATATGAATATAAGTTTGCAGTGTGACTGAATGAAAGATATGGTTTGAACGAACTTGCGTTTTTCTCTCTTAATGTATTTTCTTTTGAAAAAACGTCAATGGTTTTTAAATATAAAACACTCATCGCAAACGTTTTAGTGAGCACACCCGTATGCAAATCGACAGCTTCCCCAGGAAGCCAAGGGAAAATGTGCTGAGCAGGATTTTTGCAGCTCTTAATCGCAAACGTTTTAGATAGAACACCCGTATGCAAAGTGAGAGCTATAGTTTTCCCTCACAGTGCAGGATTTGTGAATCCCTTCAACGCAAACGGTTGTTTTGGATGACCCATGTGCAACCACGTAGAAACAATTGGGTAAGATTTGCATCTGTCATTTTAGGTATGTTTCCATTTGTCAAACTGGAAAGATTGACATTTGTTTATCTAGTAACATTGTCATTTGTCAACCTTGTAACACTGTGATTTGTCAAAATATGCAGCTAAAAATCACTAGCACTATCTAATTTTCGCAACTAAAATCACTAGCACTGTTCATATGGACACCACTAGCAGGCGTGAGTTGATGGACACATATGCAAATGTACCATTGATTACATAAAACAAGTCATCAACCCACAACGACAACGAGGATACATGTTGGATTATAGATCATTTCAAACAAAACATTCTAGTAAAGTAAAATTTTCTCACACAACAAATAACAAAGCGATGAAATGAACTTCAGCTCAACCACTCGTCGGCGTTGGAAATGCTTGCTTTGAACTAGAAGTGATTCTCTGGGAAGGGCCAGCTACTGTCAATCTCAAGACCAATGCAGGACTGATCATCCAGGCTAAAGCGGCATATGTAAGGACCCATATTGTGATGGTAGGTAAGCATAGCAATGACCGAGGTATAGATACAGTTGCTTCTCATAAATGGTAGTAACATTGTGTCAACAGTAGCTGGATCGCCTTCCACCATCATCGGATAGTTTTATCCAAGGAATAGCGAGTTTCCTCCAAGACTTTCAATACTGAACTAGGGAGAAGGTGTTGGCGCTAGTACACTAGTATCCATCCCGAATACCCTGCAACGGATGTTGGAATAGGTCCGGAGAGTGCGACCATGCGAGACAACACCTGCTTCCTTAGTAACATCAGCAATGCCCTGTATACAGACAAGAAGAGGTGATCCATCGGAATAAGTTGCCAGGCGCCACTGAGTATATGGGTCCTGCTCGTCCTCATGCTCGTGATCATCAGCATCGTCATCTCCCCCTTGGTTATAAAATTTTTCAAGTATAGGTGGTGGAATGTTCACAAGACCTTGGAAACACAAGAAGGTTAATTAGTAAAGGGAAACTAGCTAACCCACATGCATGTGGATGAAACAATTATAATTACGGTGGAAGACAAACGTACGGAAAGCATCAGGATTCCATGCAAAAATAGTGCCACGAGTGGTGGCAGCAAACACAAGACCCTCGTATTGAACTGCATCACAGTACTCATCCGTGTACAGAAATTGATTTTTGAGCCATATCCATCGAGGCGTGGAAGTAAGGACGACAGCAAACTTGTCGAAGATAGCAACAACTTCATAGTTCGTGTAATCCCAAGAGCGGTTGGGAACTCGACAAATTTCATTCTTCCGTAGACGACAGTCACCATGATCGTATTTGAACTCATGTAGAATACCGGTGTACTCCACCTCTGGGCAGTCTGAGATTTTTGGAAGTGGAACCCGGTGATGAGTGTACACATTCACAAGTTCCCACTCGCAATTGTACCCAATATAAACAACCCAATCTCCATTTGCGCCTGCCCAAGGCTTTCCCTCAAGCGATGGCATCTTAACATCACACGTATCATTATCAAGCGGCATCAACTTGCACAAGGCGAGGCTTCCATCGTCCACGCGCCAGTCAGCAAGGTCACGGCGAAGAAGATAGGGAGATCAAACCGCCTCGGACCCTTGGGTTCCTTGTAATGATGTTATTAGTTGAGTCGAGAATGGTCTTGAACGAACCTGCCATGCTAGCCGAGGTGATGACATCACACCGATCAATGAGTTCCTCCACCATGTCATCTTTCAGACCGGGGCAAGAATAACGGGGTCGTTTCCGGCCAGTTCCCTCCATGGAGAAGATGATCAAAAAATGGCAGAAGGAAGGGTGAAGGCAAATGGAGGGAGGAAGAGCGTGCGACAACAGTTCCAAATCGAGAGGGAAAGGCGAAGAGGCGGTGGACGGTTGCCACGGTACAAGAAGTGGCTAGTGGGGAGCGAACGGTTGCCACAGAGGTCACACACTAACGACAAGGCCGAGTGAACCGCATGCTGTATATTGCACACACCTTGATCTGGCTTACCATTTCTTTTGTGTTTCCTAATCACAAACAGTTCACCCGAGTGAACCATATGATGTACATCACACACACCTTCATCTGGTTGCCCGTTTCTTTTGTGTTGCCTAATCACAAACAGTTCATCTGAGTGAATCGTATGTTGTATATTGCACACACCTTCATCTGGCTGCCCGTTTATTTTGTTCCTTGATGTCTACTATGCAACTTTATTCTTGTAGACACGTGTTGGGCCTCCAAGCGCAGAGTTTTGTAGGGCAGTAGCAATTTTCCCTCAAGTGGATGGCCTAAGGTCTATCAATCCGTGAGAGGTGTAGGATGAAGATGGTCTCTCTCAAGCGACCCTACAACCAAATACAAGAAATCTCTTGTGTCTCCAACACACCCAATAAAATGGCAAATTGTATAGGTGCACTAGTTCGGCGAAGAGATGGTGATAAGAGTGTAATATTGATGGTATAAATATATTTTTATAATCTGAATAAATAGAAACAACAAGGTAGCAAATAGTAAACAGACACAAAAATGGTGTTGCAATGCTTAAAAACAAGGCCTAGGGTCCGTACTTTCACTAGTGCAATCTCTCAACAATGCTAACATAATTGGATCATATGATTATCCCTCAAAGTACAATAAAGAATCACTCCCGAGTTCCTATTAGTGGAGAACAAAAGATAGGAACTGTTTGTAGGGTATGAAGCCACCTCAAAGCTATTATTTCCGTTTGATCTATTCAAGAGTCCGTACTAAAATAACACAAAGCTATTGTTTCCGTTCGATTTATCCTAGAGTTCGTACTAGAATAACACCAAAGCAAATTCATATTCATAATACTCAATCCACACAAAGAACTATAAAGAGACCCCAAAGTTTCCGTCGGAGAAAAACATGCATCAACCCCTATGCATAGATTACCCCAATATCACTGTGGGAATCCGCGAGTTCAATGCCATAACATATATCAAGTGAATCAATAAGATACCCCAATTGTCACCTCAAGTATTCATACCGCAAGACATATATCATGTGTTCTCATCTATGAATATTCAATCCGACATGACAAAACTTCAAAGGGTAAAGATTCAATTCATCACAACAAGAGTATAGAGGGGAGAAACATCATATGATCCGAATATATTAACAAAGCCCATGATATAGATCACGAGAGAGAGAGATAAAACACATAGCTACTAGTACAAACCCTCAGCCCCGAGGGTGGACTACTCCCTCCTCATCGTGGTGACCGCCGGGATGATGAAGATGGCCAAAGGAGATGATTCCCCTCTCCGGCAGGGTGCCGGAATGGGTCTAGATTGGTTTTCGGTGGCTAGAGAGGCCTGCGGTGGTGGAACTTCTGATCTAGGTTAACCCCGATGGGTTTTGGAATATTTGGGAATTTATTGTGCAAAAAGGGAGTGCGGGAGGCCACCGAGGTGGGCATAACCCACCTGGGCGCGCCAGGGGGGCCTGGTGTGCCCTGGTGGGTTGTGCCCCCCCCCCCCGGAGGGCACCCCCAGGTGCAGCTCTGACCATTGGGTTCCCTCTGGTCCATAAAAAATCTCCGTGGAGTTTCGTTGCGTTTGGACTCCGTTTGGTATTGATTTCCTGCGATGTAAAAAAGCAAAAACAAAGAATCACATCGGGCACTGGGTCAATAGGTTAGTCCCAAAAAATGATATAAAGTTGCTATAAAATGATTGTAAAACATCCAAGAATGATAAAATAACAGCATGAATACTTCATAAATGATAGATACGTTGGAGACGTATCAGCATCCCCAAGCTTAATTCCTACTCGTCCTCGAGTAGGTAAATGATAAAAGAAATAATTTATGAAGTGTGAATACTAGCAAAGTGCATAACTTTGATCAATGACAATTTCAATACTTTTCCTAGCATCATAACAACAATTCTTTCTTATAAAACTTCTCATGTTACAGTGGCAACCAATTCACATGTTAAGGTTCAAACAATGAACTATCTTGAAACTCAACAACCTATGTTCTTTGTCACCAAGCAATTGCAATTCAACTTATTCAACAGAGTTTAAGTAAGGGCTCCACATAATCAACCATCATATAGTCTTCTATGATTGCTAACACTCACCGCATACTCATGAGCAAAACGTTTCAACCGAACACATAGAAAGATAGGGGCTTATTGTTTTGCCTCCCAACGTATTCACCTCAAGGGTGATGTCAACAATAATAACTCATGCTACCCATATTCAACTGGACATATGTGCCTAGATCTTTCCTCACCACATGATGCTTGCCAAAAGAGAAAAATAAAAAGGAATATAGAGAATAACTTTGACTCTTTGCATAAAAATAAATACGGAAAATTTAAAAGATGCGCCCTTCGCAAAGGGAAGCAGAGGTTGCCATGCGCTTATTTGTTTGTATAGTCAATCCCTTAGTTCAAAAGAATGTCACGTTATATTGTCCCTTATGATAGCAACCTTTATTATGAAGTCCATCGCTTTTATTGCTTTGCCATCATAAGTTCGTATAACGCTCAATTTTCTTTTACACTAAATGATCTAACACTTTTAGAAGCAATTTTTATTGCCTTATTGCACCAATGACAACTTACTTGAAGGATCTTGCACAACCCTTAGGTAGGTATGGTGGACTCTTGAAAATAAGATTGGGGTTTAAGGATTTTTGGATCCACAAATAGTATCTCTACTTGGTGCGGAATTTTTGGCTAGCAAAGATGGGGCAAGCACCACATGTTGAAGGATATATGACAATATAACTTCTATGTGAATATGAACAAACATAAATCATTACATTGTCTTCCTTGTTCAACGTCAACAATTTTGGCATATAATATTTTGATGGGGGCTCACAATCACAAAAGATTTCCAGGATAGTGTATTTGCATGTGAAAGTTCTCTTTCGTATACTAATTATTCGTGAATTGCTTGTATGACCAAAATTGTGATTGTCAAGCCTCAAAAGATTTCACTTTCTAAACCCAATGTGAGGCTACCATGAGGCATGACATGATTTCAACTTTATGATATTCAATTTATTCAACAATTTACTCATAGGATATAAGTGAAGCACAAGAGTAAATGACAAGCTACTCCAAAAAGATATAAGTGAAGATCAAGCAAGTAGCTAAGTAAATAGGTGGCTATGTGAAGACTCTCTTTTATTTAAAAACTTGTAGATCTAAGTACTTTATTAAAACAACAAGAAAAACAAAATAAAATGACATTCCAAGGATAGCACACATCACGTGAAGAAGCAAAAACTTAGGCTCAACCGATACTAACCGATAATTGTTTGAAGAAGAAAGGTGGGATGCCTACCGGGGCATCCCCAAGCTTAGATGCTTGAGACTTCTTGAATCATTATCTTGGGATGCCTTGGGCATCACCAAGCTTGAGGTTTTGTGTCTCATTAATTCCTCGCATATCATAGTTTGCCTAAATCTCAAAAGCTTCATCCACACAAAACTCAATAAGAACTCGTGAAATAAGTTAGTATAAACTAATGCAAAAACCTTATCAATCTCTACTGCAGCAAATCACTAAAATTATTATTCAACATTGCATAATAAATGTCTCTGCATATTTAATACTCCTATCCTCAAATAGAATCATTAAACAAGCAAACATATGCAAGCAATGCAAACATAACAGCAATCTGCCAAAAACAAAGATAATCAGAAGAATGCAAGAGTATCAATACTTATTCAACTCCAAACATTATGAAATTCTACCACACTGTTGAAAATTTATCAGAGCTCATTATGCAAAAAGTTTCAACATTTTATCACTTTCTGCCTTTCCTTGGGAATTTTTGCAACATCGATAAACTTTCTGTTTACAAACAGCAACATGTACACTTGCAAGATAAGCATGGCAAAGGCTATACTTGACATTTTTATTGAAATAAAAGATGAAAAATATTATTATAAATAACAGCAAGCAAATTCTAACAAAATAAATTGACGCTCCAAGCAAAACACATATCATGTGACGAATGAAAACATAGCTCCAAGTGAGGTTACCGATAATGTTGGAGACGAAAGAGGGGATGCCTTCCGGGGCATCCCCAAGCTTAGTTTCTTGGATCTGCTTTGGATATTACCTTGGGGTGACTTGGGCATCCCCAAGCTTATGGTCTTGTCACTCCTTATTCTTCTCATATCATCATCTCACCCAAAACTTGAAAACTTCAATCACACAAAACTTAAAGGAACTTCGTGAGATAGGTTAGTATGATAAAGTGCAAACCATTTCACTTTGGTACTGTCAAAGACGAGATTCATAATTTTTTCCACACAATGCCTACTGTAGCATATCATCTCCACAATTTATATTGAGCAATATAAGCCATAGAAACTAGAAAGCAAGCAAATTATGCATTGAAAACAGAATCTGTCAAAAACAGAATAGTCTGTAATGATCCGAATAACTACCATACTTACTACTCCAAAAATTATGAAAATATTGGACCACGTGAGAAATTTGTATATTAAACTTCTACAAAAAGAATCAACTCAAAAGCACACTTATGTTAAAAATGGGACTTATTTTCGTGAGCGCAAAAGTTTCTGGTTTTCAGCAGGGTCAAAACAACTATCACCCAACATGATCCCAAAGGCTTTACTTGGCACTTTTGTAGCGACCCGACCTCAGGCGGTCAAGTCTCTGTGCTTCAGTGTCATCCCTGGATCGGTAATGCTGACACACACAGTACTCAAAGGATTTATAACAGAGTAGCAATCACACACTTATTACATTGAATGTCTCCAAAGAGAACTTATTACAATAAATATGGCTTAAGGCCATCTAACACGATAACAGCGGAAGACTCGGAAGATAAAGTGAGTCCATCAACTCCAACAGCATAGCTGAGTGCATGAGAACGACCTATCGCACCTTTACCCGCCATCTGAAAAGTCTGCAAAATAATACGTTGCAGCCCGAAAACGGGTCAGCACATGGAATATGATGGCAATATAACACAGTAGAGCAATGAACAGATAAATGCTATCACTACATGCATATATGGCTGGTGGAGGCTCTATGGTTATATGATTTTGCGAAAAGCCAAATTTTCCCTATAGCAAAGGAATAAGATTTATTTAACTATCATGGTAGTTGAAACATCATTGAGAAGGTACCTCCAACTCAATCCCAATTAAAAGTAATTATCAACCCAACAAATTAAATTAGAGTGATGAGATACGATAGGATAATCCTAGTACTAGATACTCAAGATGTCCATAACCGGGGACACGGCTAACCATGATTAGTTTGTACACTCTGCAGAGGTTTGCGCACTTTTCCCCACAAGACTCGATCTCCTCCGTTGGATTTCTCGCACTACATGATGTTTGAGAAACGGATGACCGGTACACAACCTTTCAGAAGCATTAACGGAGCAACGAAACTCAAACTACGAAAGAAACAAGATCTGATTACTAATCTGGACTAAAGTCAAAATTTTACACTACCAAAATCTTTTTCCAGTTGGTTAAACATAAAGAGGGTTTCGAGACAAAGATCTAGGCGCTTGACTCGCTGATTCCGATAAACGAGCGAAAAGATAAACTAAAACGAAAATCGGGTCAGAAATCACGATCGGAAATAATCGTGAAAAACCCTGGAAAAAGAAAAACTGACGAACAGGCTAACGAACGAACATTCGCTGTCTGTGACTAACGGGTGAACGGCGTTCGTTTAAACGAAAAACGGACGAATGTCCAAAAAATAAATAAACCGACGGAAAACCCCATCTAACAAATTAAACCGGAAAAAAAATCGAGGTTAACTGTGGAAAACCGACCGGTCAACGGCGAGATCCGACGCGGCGGCGGCGACTCTGGCGACGGCGGGCGGGTGCGCGGCGGCGGTAGGCGGCGGGAGGTGGCGCGGCGACGCGCGGGTGGCGGTTGGCGGTGACGGGGCGGCGCTAGGGTTCGGGAGGCGGTGCGGGCTGGCGGCTTGGTGGGCTGCGGGGCGGCTCGGGCGACTTATAAAGCCTACCCCGGCTGGAGGAGTCCGGGCCGGATACGGCCCGTAGGTCGGTTTGACTTTTTTTTAAATAGATTCCGACACGCAGTAAAAGAAAGAAAGAAATACTAAACGGCTCCAAAAATCCCGAAATAAATCTTCACCATCCTCTAAAAATATGCCGGACAAGGTGAACATTTATTTGGGCTTAAAATGCAATTTTCGAAAAACGCGTATTTTTCCTAATTCAAATAAAATTGCAATAAAATCCGAATAAAATCAAATATTTAATTTTAATATTTTTCCTCCAATATTTCATTTATTTTGGAGAAGTCATATTATCTCCTCTCATATATATATATTGATATGAAATATTTTCGAAGGGAAAAATAAATTAAAACCAAAGTGATCCTTGTTTCAATATTTGATAGAATTCAAATATGAAAAATCGTGAAATCCCCAACTCTCTCCGAGGGTCCTTGAGTTGCTTAGAATTTCAAGGATCACAAACGAAAATGCACTAAAATACGATATGCATGAATGACCTATGTATAACATTCCAAATTGAAAATTTGGGATGTTACAAACCTACCCCCCTTAAGATGAATCTCGCCCTCGAGATTCGGGTTGGCTAGAAAATAGGTGTGGGTGGTCTTTGCGTAGATCATCTTCTCATTCCCAGGTGGCTTCATCCTCAGTATGGTGGCTCCACTGAACTTTGCAAAACTTGATAACCTTGTTGCGAGTAACTCGGCTGGCAAACTCAAGAATCTTGACCGGTTTCTCCTCATATGTCAAATCACTATCCAACTGAATTGCTTCCAGGCGCACTGTATCTCTCAGAGGAATATTTTCCATCTCTGCATGGCACTTCTTCAATTGGGAAACGTGAAACACATCATGTACTCCCGACAGTCCTTCGGGTAACTCCAACTTGTAGGCAACCTCTCCCATGCGTTCCAAAACACGGTACGGTCCTACAAATCTCGGGGCTAACTTTCCTTTAACTCCAAAACGTTTAACTCCTCGAAGAGGTGACACTGCAGACACGCCTGCTCCGATTTCATAGACTACCTCCTTGCATTTTGAATCTGCATAACTCTTCTGTCGGGACTGAGCTACCTTCAGTCTATCTCGAATCAGCTTAACCTTCTCTTCAGATTCCTTAATCAAATCTGGACCAAACAACTGACGATCTCCAACTTCATCCCACATCAACGGTGTTCTGCACCTTCTTCCATACAGGGCTTCGAACAATGCCATCTTCAAACTGGCCTGGTAGCTGTTGTTGTATGATAACTCTGCGTAGGGTAAATTGTCATCCCAACTAGACCCATAGTCTAGCGCACAAGCTCTTAACATGTCCTCCAGAATCTGATTGACTCTCTTCTCATCCATCTATCTGCGGGTGAAAAGTTGTATCAACTCTAGCTCGGTTCCCAAAGTCCGGTGCAAATGGTGCCAAAACTTTGAAGTAAACCGTGTTCCTCTATCTCGACACGATGGTCCTCAGAATCTGCTCGCATATACGATCCTGGTCATGTATATCTTGGCCAACTTCGCACTTGTATGAGTGGTTTTCACTGGGATAAAGTGGGCTACTTTGGTCAAGCGATCCACTACTACCCAGATAGAATCATATCCCGATCGTGTCCTGGGCAATCCGGTGATAAAATCAATGCCAAGCTTGTCCCACTTCCATTCGGGTATCGGTATAGGCTGCAGTAATCCTGCTGGCTTCTGATGTTCTGTCTTCACTCTCTGACATACATCACATACGGCTACATACTCGGCAATATCCTTCTTCATACCCGTACACCAGAAACGCTCCTTCAAATCCAAATACATCTTGGTGTTTCTGGGGTGTATCGATGGCGAGTCATGAGCTTCCTGTAGTATCAACTTCCTGATCTCTACATTATTGGGCACATAAATGCGGTCCTCAAACCCATAAGGTGTCGTGCTCATCCTCACGAAAACCTTTGGCTTTCCCTTCACTCATCTTCTCTTTTATCTTGGCAATCTCCTTGTCATCCTTCTGAGCTTCTCGAATCTTTCCCAACAATGTAGACTGAACATCCATTGCTGCAACAAAACCTCTAGGAACAATCTCCAAATGAAGCTCCCTGAGATCCTCGGCTAACTCCTTTGGCATTCCTCCGCTTACGAGGGTGTTGACATAACTCTTCCGGCTCAAAGCGTCTGCTACGACATTGGACTTTCTCGGATGATAATGCAGCTTCATGTCATAATCCTTTATGAGCTCCAACCATCTCCTCTGCCTGAGGTTCATCTCCTTCTGAGTAAAAATATACTTCAAACTCTTGTGATCCGTGTACACATTGCAACGGTTTCCAATAAGAAAATGTCTCCAGGTCTTAAGCGCATGCACCACAGCTGCTAACACCAAATCATGCATGGCATAATTCAACTCATGCGGTCGAAGCTGTCGTGAGGCATACGATACAACTCTCCCGTCTTTCATAAGTACTCCTCCAAGTCCTAAGCGAGAGGCCTCGCAATACACTTGGAAATCCTTGCGTATATCCGGCAGAATCAGCACTGGGGCTGTAGTCAAACGTTTCTTCAACTCCTGGAAACTTGCTTCACATTCATCACCCAATGGAACTTAGTGTCCTTCTTCAACAATGCCGTCATAGGCTTTGGAATCTTAGAAAAATTCTCAATGAACCTCCGATAATATCCTCATGAGTCCAAGAAAATCATGGATCTCTCCGACTGAGGTGGGTGCCAACCACTCAGTGACTGACTGAACCTTGGTGGGATCCACTGCTATACCTTCTCCTGATATAACATGTCCAACAAATCCAACTTCCTTCAACCAAAACTCACATTTGCTGAATTTTGCATATAATTGGTGTTCCATGAGCTTCTCGAGAACTAAACACAAATGCTCCTTGTGTTCCTCTTCATTCTTCGAGTATATCAAAATATCATCAATGAACACCACAACAAACTTATCCAAGAACTCCATGAACACCTTGTTCATCATACTCATGAAATAGGCAGGGGCGTTAGTCAGTCCAAATGACATAACCGTATACTCATATAGCCCGTACCTTGTGGTGAAGGCTGTCTTAGGTATATCCTTTTCCCTAATCTTTAGCTGGTGATATCCTGATCGCAAATCGATCTTCGAAAACACCTTAGGTCCTTGCAGCTGGTCAAACAAATCATTGATCATTGGCAGTGGGTACTTATTCTTGATTGTTACTTCATTCAACTCACAATAATCAACAACCATCCTTAAGGATCCATCCTTCTTCTCGACCAAGAGCACTGGGGCTCCCCATGATGATGAACTTCGTCGAATGTAACCTTTCTCCAACAATTCCTTAATTTGTTTCTTAATCTCCTCCAGATCGTCTGCGGGCATCCGGTATGGTCTCTTCGATATAGGCCCAGTGCCTGGCAACAGTTCTATCAAAAACTCGATGTCTCGATCTGGTGGCATGCCTGGTAACTCCTTCGGAAATACATCCGGGTAATCCTTCACTACCGGCACTTCCTCCTGAACAACTCCCGTGAGAGAATTTACTTGGGTCCTCCTCGGCGCATGCCTGGATACATACTTGATCCTTTTTCCCTCCGGGGTAGTGAGCAAAATCGACTTACTGGCGCAATCGATGTTTCCTCCATACATCGATAGCCAATCCATTCCTAGTATCACATCCAAACCTTGTGACTCCAAAATTATCAGGTCTGAGGGGAAAACATGGCTTCCAATGGTCAATGGCATCTGAAAACATCCTTGTCTTGCTATATATTCCGCTCCTGGCGAACTTACTAACATAGGTTTCCTAAGTACCTTAGTGGGCAACTTATACTTATCCACGAATCCCCTTGATATGGATGAATGCGATGCACCAATATCAAAAAGAACGATTGCAGTAAAAGACTTAACCAAAAACTTACCGATAACTGCATCTGGCTGCTCCTCAACTTCCTCCACGTTTACGTGGTTCACTTGTCCCATGTTGAAGGGGTTGGGCTTCTTCCTAGCACTTCCATTGCCATTTCCGTTCTTCAATTCCAGACAATCATTGGTGTAGTGCCCAGTCTTCCGGCACTTGAAACAGGTAATGTGACTTTGATCCTTCTTGGCGGGTGTGGCTGGGTTAGAGCGGTTCTGATTGCTGCCTGCTCCATTCCCGTTTCCGTTCCTGGGGCCATTGTGGTTGTGGGAACTTCCTCCATTATGGGTATGGCCTACATGGTTATGGACAAGTCCTCCCGAGTTCGGGGTGAAACGAGGCTTCTACTGAGCTCCAGAATTGTACTTTCCTTGTCCATACTTCCTCTTGCGGCTCTCAATCTACTACTGCTTCCCTTCAATCATAAGAGCCTTGTCTACCAACTCTTGGTAGTTGTTGAATGTTCCCACCATCAACTGCATGCTCATCTCATCATTCAACCCTTCCATAAACTTCTCCTGCTTTGCGGCATCTGTGGCCACATCATCAGGGGCATAACGAGATAGTGCTACCTCTTGAGCACTGCGTTGGATTTCCCCGAAGAGGAGAGGATGATGCAGCAAAGTAGCGTAAGTATTACCCTCAGTTTTTGAGAACCAAGGTATCAATCCAGTAGGAGGCTACACGCAAGTACCTCGTACGTACACAAAAACAATAGCTCCTCGCAACCAACGTGATTAGGGGTTGTCAATCCCTTCACGGTCACTTACGAGAGTGAGATCTGATAGAGATGATAGATAATATTTTTGGTATTTTTGATATAGAGATGCAAAGCAAAGTAAAAAAGCAAAGCAATAATAAAGTGACGGAGATTGATATGATGAGAATAGACCCGGGGGCCATAGGTTTCACTAATGGCTTCTCTCAAGAGCATAAGTATTCTACAGCGGGAGAACAAATTACTGTTGAGCAATTGACAGAATTGAGCATAGTTATGAGAATATCTAGGTATGATCATGTATATAGGCATCACGTCCAAGACAAGTATACCGACTCCTGCCTGCATCTACTACTATTACTCCACTCATCGACCGCTATCCAAAGATGCATCTAGAGTATTAAGTTAAAAACAGAGTAACGCCTTAAGCAAGATGACATGATGTAGAGGGATAGTTTCATGCAATATGATAAAAACCCCATCTTGTTATCCTTAATGGCAACAATACAATACGTGCCTTGTTTCCCCTTCTGTCACTGGGAAAGGACACCGCAAGATTGAACCCAAAGCTAAGCACTTCTCCCGTGGCAAGAAAAACCAATCTAGTAGGCCAAACCAAACTGATAGTTAAAAGAGACTTGCAAAGATAACCAATCATACATAAACTAATTCAAAGAAGATTCAAATATTGTTCATAGATAGACTTGATCATAAACCCACAATTCATCGGGCCTCAACAAACACACCGCAAAAAGAAGATTACATCGAATAGATCTCCACGAGAGAGGGGGAGAACATTGTATTGAGATCCAAAAAGAGAGAAGATCCATCTAGCTAATAACTACGGACCCGAAGGTCTGAGGTAAACTACTCACACTTCATCGGAGGGGCTATGATGATGTAGAAGCCCTCCTTGATGATGGCCCTCTCCGACGAAGCTCCGGAACAGGCCCCAAGATGATCTCGTGGATACAGAAAGTTGCGGCGGTGGAATTAGGTTTTTGGCTCCTGTTCTGATCGTTTGGGGGTACGTAGGTATATATAGGAGGAATGAGTACGTCGGTGGAGCTCCGAGGGAGCCACGAGGCAGGGGGCGCGCCCTAGGGGGGGGGCGCCCCCCACCCTCGTGACCGCCTCTTTGACTCCTTGGAGTAGGGTCCAAGTCTCCTGGATCACGTTCGGTGAGAAAATCACGTTCCCGAAGGTTTCATTCCGTTTGGACTCCGTTTGATATTCTGCTTTCTCCCAAACACCGAAATAGGCAAAAAACAAAATTTCGGCTGGGCCTCCGGTTAATAGGTTAGTTCCAAAATAATATAAAAGTGGAAAATAAAGCCCAATATAGTCCAAAACAGTAGATAATATAGCATGGAGCAATCAAAATTATAGATACGTTGGAGACGTATCGTGCATCCCCAAGCTTAATTCTCGTCATTCCTAGTAGGGAAATGATAAAAAAAGAATTTTTGATGCGGAGTGCTACTTGGCATAATTTCAATGCAAATCTTCTTAATTGTGGTATTCAGATTCGAAAGATTCAAGACAAAAGTTCATATTGACATAAAAATAATAATACTTCAAGCATACTAACTAAGCAATTATGTCTTCTCAAAATAACATGGCCAAAGAAAGTTTATCCCTACAAAATCATATATTTTAGTCATGCTCCATTTTCGTCACACAAGAATGTTCTCATCATGCACAACCCTGATGACAAGCCAAGCAATTGTTTCATACTTTAATAATCTCAAACTCATAAACCTTCACGCAATATATGAGCGTGAGCCATGGATATAGCACTATGGGTGGAATAGAATATGATGATGGGGTTATATGGAGAAGACAAAAAGGAGAAAGTCTCACATCAACGAGGCTAATCAATAGGCTATGGAGATGCCCATCGATTGATGTTAATGCAAGGAGTAGGGATTGCCATGCAACGGATGCACTAGAGCTATAAATGTATGAAAGCTCAACAAAATAAACTAAGTGGGTGTGCATCCAACTTGCTTGCTCACGAAGACCTAGGGCACTTGAGGAGGCCCATTGTTGGAATATACAAGCCAAGTTCTATAATGAAAGATTCCCACTAGTATATGAAAATGACAAAACATGAGACTCTCTATCATGAAGATTATGGTGCTACTTTGAAGCACAAGTGTGGAAAAAAAGGACAGTAGCATTGCCCCTTTTTATATATATTTATTTCTTTTTTTTGGGCCTTCTTTTTTTTGGCCTTTTTTGGGACAATGCTCTATTGAATGATGATCATCACACTTCTATTTATTTACAACTCAATGATTACAACTCGATACTAAAACAAAGTATGACTCTATATGAATGCCTCCGGCGGTGTACCGGGATATGCAATGAACCAAGAGTGACATGTATGAAAGAATTATGAACGGTGGCTTTGCCACAAATACTATGTAAACTACATGACCATGCTAAAGCAATATGACAATGATGAATGTGTCATGAAGAGCGGTATGGTGGAAAGTTGCATGGCAATATATCTCGAATGGCTATGGAAATGCCATAATAGGTAGGTATGGTGGCTGTTTTGAGGAAGATATAAGGAGGTTTATGTGTGAAAGAGCGTATCATATCACGGGGTTTGGATGCACCGTGAAGTTTGCACCAACTCTCAATGTGAGAAAGGGAAATGCACGGCAATCAAGAGGCTAGCAATGATGGAAGGGTGAGAGTGCGATAATCCATGGACTCAACAATAGTCATAAAGAACTCACATACTTATTGCAAAAATCTACAAGCCATCAAAAACCAAAGTACTACGCATGCTCCTAGGGGGATAGATTGGTAGGAAAAGACCATCGTCATTCCCCGACCGCCACTCATAAGGAGGACAATCAAATAACACCTCATGTTTCAAATTTGTTACATAACGTTTACCATACGTGCATGCTACGGGACATGTTAAGTTCAACACAAGCATTTCTCAAACTCAAAACTACTCAACTAGCACGATTTGATATTATCACCTCCATATCTCAAAACAATTATCAATCATCAAACTTTTCTTAGTATTCAACGCACTCAAAAGAAAGTTTCACAAATCTTGAATACCAAGCATATTGTTATTATTAAGCAAATTACCATGCTATTAAAGACTCTCAAAATAATCTAAGTGAAGCATGAGAGATCAATAGTTTCTTTAAAACAAGTCCACCACCGTGCTCTAAAAAGATCTAAGTAAATCACATAGAGCAAAATTATAACACTCAAAAGATATAAGTGAAGCACATAGAGCGAAACTACATAACTCAAAAGATATAAGTGAAGCATATAGAGTATTCTATCAAATTCCAATTCATGTATGGCTCTCTCAAAAGGTGTGTACAGCAAGGATGATTATGGCACACTAAAAAACAAAGACACAAATAATACAAGACGCTCCAAGCAAAACACATATCATGTGGTGAATAAAAATATAGCTCCAAGTAAAATTACCGATGGAAGTAGACGAAAGAGGGGATGCCTTCCGGGGCATCTCCAAGCTTTGACTTTTTGGTGTCCTTGGATTATCTTGGGGGTGCGATGGTAATCCCCAAGCTTAGGCTCTTGCCACTCCTTGTTCTATAATACATCAAAAGATTTCACCCAAAACTTGAAAACTTCACAACACAAAACTCAATAGAAATCTCGTGAGCTCCGTTAGAGAAAGAAAACAAAAGACCACTTCAAGGTACTGTAATGAACTCATTATTTATTTATATTGGTGTTAAACCTACTTTATTACAACTTGTCTATGGATTATAAACTATTTTACTAGCCATAGATTCATCAAAATAAACAAACAACACACGAAAAACAGAATCTGTCAAAAACAGAACAGTCTGTAGTAATCTGTAACTAACGCAAACTTATGGAACTCCAAATAATCTACCAAAATAGGAAGACATAGACAATTAGTTTATTGATCATCAGCAATTTTAATCAGTATTTTATCACGTTCTGGTGATTTTTAACAATTCGGGCACTGAGCACAAAGTTTCTGGAAATTACAGCAAGATCAAATAACTATCATCCAAGAAGATCCTATAGGTCTAACTTGGCACAAACACTAATTAAAACACAAAACCACATCCAAAAATAAGGTATATGGATTATTTATTCCTAAAAATAAACAAAAACAAAAACTAAAAATAAAATTGGGTTGCCTTCCAACAAGCGCTATCGTTTAACGCCCCTAGCTAGGCATAAAAGCGAGGATAGATCTAGGTATTGCCATCTTTGGTAGGCAATCCATAAGTGGCTCTCATGATAGTTTCATATGGAATTCTTATTTTCTTTCTAGGAAATTGTTACATGCCCTTTTTTAATGGAAATTGGAATCTAATATTCCCTTCCTTCATATCAATAATCGCACCAATCGTTCTAAGGAAAGGTCTACCAAGAATAATAGGGCAAGAAGGACTGCAATCTATATCAAGAACAAAAAATATCTATGGGCACATAATTCCTATTTGAAACAATAAGAACATCATTAATTATTTCCATAGGTTTCTTAATATTGGAATCCGCAAGATGCAAGTTTAGAGAGCAATCATCAAAATCACGAAAATCTAGCAAATCACACAAAGTTTTGGGGATAGTGGAGACACTAGCGCCCAAATCACACAAACCATAAAACTCATGATCTTTAATTTTAATTTTAATAGTTGTCCCACTCATCATAGAGTTTTCTAGGTATAGAAACTTTCAACTCAAGTTTTTCTTCATAAGGTTGCATCAAGGCATCAACAATATGTTCGATAAAGACTTTATTTTGACTATAAGCATGAGGAGAATTTAGCACGGATTGCAACAAGGAAATACAATCAATTAAGGAGCAACTTTCATAATTAAATTCCTTGAAATCCAATATAGTGGGTTTAGCAACATCTAGGGTTTTATTTCTTTCAATCCCACTTTCATCAATTTCATCATAAAGATCTAAATACTCCGAATTTTTGGAACGCCTTCTAGGTAAAGGAAGATCATATTAAGTTTCATCAAGATTCATATTGCAAAACAAAGATTTAATGGGAGACACATCAATAACTTTTAGATCTTCATCTTGATTTTCATAGGAATTGGAAGAACACGCTTTAATAAAGGCATCTTTTGTAGCACGCATCCTAGCGGTTCTTTCCTTGCACTCATCAATGGAAATTTTCATGGCTTTGAGAGACTCATTGATATCATGCTTAGGAGGAATAGATCTAAGCTTTAAAGAATCAACCTCAAGAGAAATTCTATCAACGTTCCTAGCCAAATCATCAACTTTAAGCAATTTCTCTTCAAGCAAAGCATTGAAATTCTTTTGTGAATTCATAAACTCTTTAACACTACTCTCAAATTCAAAGGGCATCTTATTAAAATTTCCATAAGAGTTGTTGTAGGAATTTCCATAATTATTAGAAGGATTACTAGGATAAGGCCTAGGATTAAAATTCCCTCTATAATGCGTTGTTACCAAAATTATTCCTACCAACAAAATTCACATCCATAGATTCATTATTATTCTCAATCAAAGTAGACAAAGGCATGTCATTAGGATCAGAAGAAACACTCTTAGTAGCAAATAATTTCATAAGTTCATCCATCTTTCCACTCAAAACATTGATTTCTTCTATCGCATGTACTTTTTTATTAGTAGATCTTTCAGTATGCCATTGGGAGTAATTAACGATAATATTATCTACGAGTTTAGTAGCACCTCCTAAAGTGATTTCCATAAAAGTGCCTCCCGCGGCCGAATCTAAAAGATTTCTAGAAGCAAAATTCAATCCGGCATAAAATTTTTGTATAATCATCCACAAATTCAAACCATGAGTAGGGCAATTACGTATCATTAATTTCATTCTCTCCCAAGGTTGTGCAACATGTTCATGATCAAGTTGCTTAAAATTCATAATGTCGTTTCTAAGAGAGATGATCTTAGCGGGAGGAAAATACTTAGAGATAAAAGCATCTTTGCACTTGTTCCAAGAATCAATACTATTTTTAGACAAAGACGAAAACCAAGCTTTAGCACGATCTCTAAGCGAAAAAGGAAAGAGCTTAAATTTAACAACGTCATTATCGACATCTTTCTTTTTTTGCATATCACAAAAATCAACGAAGCTATTCAGATGAGTAGCGGCATCTTCACTAGGAAGGCCGGCGAATTGATCTTTCAATAACAAGATTCAACAAAGCAGTATTGATTTCACAAGATTCAGTATTGGCAAGAGAAGCAATCGGAGTGCTAAGGAAATCATTATTATTGGTATTGGTGTAGTCACACAATTTGGTAGTATCTTGAGCCATCGCGACCAACAAGCAATCCAACAAACGAGCAAACAAAAAGGCAAGCGAGGAAAAGGCAAACGGAAAAGGAGAAGGAGATTGGGAAAGAGAGGGCAAATAAAACGGCAAGGGTGAAGTGGGGGAGAGGAAAACGAGAGGCAAATGGCAACTAATGTAATGCGGGAGATAGGGATTGTGATGGGTACTTGGTATGTTGACTTTTGTGCAGACTCAAAGAACGGCGCGCCAGAAATTCTTCTTGCTACCTCTTGAGCAATCGCGTTGGATTTCCACGAAGAGGAGAGGATGATGCAGCAAATTAGCATAAGTATTTCCTCTGCTTTTTAGAACCAAGGTATCAATCCAAAGAGGAGGCTACACGCAAGTCCCTCGTACCTACACAAAAACAATAGCTCCTCGCAACCAACGCGATTAGGGGTTGTCAATCCCTTCACGGTCACTTACGAGAGTGAGATCTGATAGAGATGATAGATAATTTTGGTATTTTTGATATAGAGATGCAAAGTGAAAAGTAAAAAAGCAAAGTAAAAAAGCAAAGCAATAATAAAGTCATGGAGATTGATATGATGAGAATAGACCCGGGGGGCATAGGTTTCACTAGTGGCTTCTCTCAAGAGCATAAGCATTCTACGGTGGGTGAACAAATTACTGTTGAGCAATTGATGTAATTGAGCATAGTTATGAGAATATCTAGGCATGATCATGTATATAGGCATCACGTCCGAGACAAGTAGACCGACTCCTCACCGCATCTACTACTATTAGTCCACTCATCGACCGCTATCCAAAGATGAATCTAGAGTATTAAGTTAAAAACAGTGTAACGCCTTAAGCAAGATGACATGATGTAGAGGGATAGTTTCATGCAATATGATAAAACCCCATCTTGTTATCCTCGATGGCAACAATACAAGACGTGCCTTGCTGCCCCTTCTGTCACTGGGAAAGGACACCGCAAGATTGAACCCAAAGCTAAGCACTTCTCCCGTGGCAAGAAAAACCAATCTAGTAGGCCAAACCAAACTGATAGTTAAAAGAGACTTGCAAAGATAACCAATCATACATAAACTAATTTAGAGAAGATTCAAATATTGTTCATAGATAGACTTGATCATAAACCCACAATTCATCAGTCTGAACAAACACACCGCAAAAATAAGATTACATCGAATAGATCTCCACGAGAGAGGGGGAGAACATTGTATTGAGATCCAAAAAGAGAGAAGAGCCATCTAGCTAATAACTATGGACCCGAAGGTCTGAGGTAAACTACTCACACTTCATCGGAGGGGCTATGATGATGTAGAAGCCCTCCTTGATGATGGCCCTCTCCGGCGGAGCTCCGGAACAGGCCCCAAGATGATCTCGTTGATAGAGAAAGTTGCGGCGGTGGAATTAGGTTTTGGCCCTGCTACGATCGCTTGGGGGTACGTGAGGTATATATAGGAGGAATGAGTACGCCGGTGGAGCTCCGAGGAGCCACGAGGCGGGCGCGCCTAGGGGGGGCGCCCCACCCTCATGACCGCCTCTTTGACTCCTTGGAGTAGGGTCCAAGTCTCTGGATCACGCTCGGTGAGAAAATCACGTTCCTCAAGGTTTCATTCTGTTAGGACTGCTTTTATATTCTGCTTTCTCCAAACAATCAAATAGGCAAAAAATAGCACTCGGGCTGGGCCTCCGGTTAATAGGTTAGTCCCAAAAATAATATAAAAGTGGAAAATAAAGCCCAATATAGTCCAAAACAGTAGATAATATAGCATGGAGCAATCAAAATTATAGATACGTTGGAGACGACGATAGCTTACTAAACTCATCTACGCATCGAGCCACAAGACGATTTCCTGGGCGTAAGTTGCGAAACTCACGCTTCTTCATGCTCATAGCTCCGGTTGAGACATGGGTCATGCGGAATGCTTGTTGAAATTGATCCCAAGTGACATTGGCTATGGGAAAAGTGGCTGTGTAATTCTCCCACCATGAGGCTGCTGGTCCATCCAACTGATGTGCGGCAAAACACACTTTCTCTGCATCCGTGATCCGTAACTGCGGTGGTCAACTCCTTCCTATCCCACGTAGCTACCATCCTCAACTATTGGCTCGGTGCTCTTTGGAAAACACCAAAGGATCGTAACCTCGTAAAACGGGCTAAGTTGTCAACCCGGAGGAGGGTTGTTGTTGTTGTTGTTGTTGTTGTTGTTGTTGTTGTTGTTGTTGTTGTTGTTGTTGTTGTTGTTGTTGTTGTTGTTGTTGTTGTTGTTGTTGTTGTTGTTGTTGTTGTTGTTGTTGTTGTTGTTGTTGTTGTTGTTGTTGTTGTTGTTGTTGTTGTTGTTGTTGTTGTTGTTGTTGTTGTTGTTGTTGTTGTTGTTGTTGTTGTTGTTGTTGTTGTTGTTGTTGTTGTTGTTGTTGTTGTTGTTGTTGTTGTTGTTGTTGTTGTTGTTGTTGTTGTTGTTGTTGTTGTTGTTGTTGTTGTTGTTGTTGTTGTTGTTGTTGTTGTTGTTGTTGTTGTTGTTGTTGTTGTTGTTGTTGTTGTTGTTGTTGTTGTTGTTGTTGTTGTTGTTGTTGTTGTTGTTGTTGTTGTTGTTGTTGTTGTTGTTGTTGTTGTTGTTGTTGTTGTTGTTGTTGTTGTTGTTGTTGTTGTTGTTGTTGTTGTTGTTGTTGTTGTTGTTGTTGTTGTTGTTGTTGTTGTTGTTGTTGTTGTTGTTGTTGTTGTTGTTGTTGTTGTTGTTGTTGTTGTTGTTGTTGTTGTTGTTGTTGTTGTTGTTGTTGTTGTTGTTGTTGTTGTTGTTGTTGTTGTTGTTGTTGTTGTTGTTGTTGTTGTTGTTGTTGTTGTTGTTGTTGTTGTTGTTGTTGTTGTTGTTGTTGTTGTTGTTGTTGTTGTTGTTGCCAGCTTCGTCTTCAAAATCATCATCACTATCATTGGGGTCGGAGTCGGTGTCATCGATGATGATGTAGTTCTCCGGGCAAGTGGTATCGTCGTCTTCTCCTCCTGGCGCAGGATCTCCCATGAATACTCCGATCTTCTTTATCAGGTCGTCGTTCTTCTCCAATAGTGTTGTGATTTCCTCCTCATATCCATCGCGTGTAGACTTGAGTTCTTCTTCTAGCTCGGTGATCCTTGTCATCGCCTTCTTCAAATCTATCATGCTTGCGCACATATGGTTCTCCTGGCGTCGAATGTGCTGGTTTAGCTCCTGGATGAATGCTGCAATGAACCTGTCCTTCCTAGTGCTGACTATCTCCCATTGCTCGTCTCGGCGCCCACATATCTGGTAGATAGTATCCTTTAGATCCTTGTGGTAAACTTCGCCGATGCGTCCCATGGTGATGTGGGCTGCCATGCTCTTTCCTAGACTCCAGGTGGGTGCATCAAAGGAAAACTCTATGGGCTCTGTGACTGGCATGAATGTCCTTCCTGGAACTTGAACTTGAATCATCCAGCGCTCCTCTTCTGGTGAAGTTGCGTTGTAGGTCCCGTGAAGCTTGGTATTCCAATGTTCAGGTATCTAGTGACTTCCTTCAAGTGTCGTCCAAAGGGGGTCTCTTCATCCGGTTGTGCAAACTTGTTCCTCGAATCCGCCATCCTAAAGAGTAGAAAATGGGGAGGAGTCAAAAATGAGTAGAGAAGAGTGACCTATGGCTTTTCTTAGTGGTCGTGTCCTACATTCAACGTGTGCTCTGATACCATCTTGTAGTGACCCGACCTCAGGCGGTCAAGTCTTCGCGGCTTCAGTTGTCATCCCTGGATCGGTAATGCTGACACACACAGTACTCGAACGATTTATAACAGAGTAGCAATCACACACTTATTACATTGAATGTCTCCAAAGAGAACTTATTACAATAAATATGGCTTAAGGCCATCTAACACGATAACAGCGGAAGACTCGGAAGATAAAGTGAGTCCATCAACTCCAACAGCATAGCTGAGTGCATGAGAACGACCTATCGCACCTTTACCCGCCATCTGAAAAGTCTGCAAAATAATACGTTGCAGCCCGAAAACGGGTCAGCACATGGAATATGCTGGCAATATAACACAGTAGAGCAATGAACAGATAAATGCTATCACTACATGCATATATGGCTGGTGGAGGCTCTATGGTTATATGATTTTGCGAAAAGCCAATTTTTCCCTATAACAAAGGAATAAGATTTATTTAACTATCATGGTAGTTGAAACATCATTGAGAAGGTACCTCCAACTCAATCCCAATTAAAAGTAATTATCAACCCAACAAATTAAATTAGAGTGATGAGATACGATAGGATAATCCAAGTACTAGATACTCAAGATGTCCATAACCGGGGACACGGCTAACCATGATTAGATTGTACACTGCAGAGGTTTCATGACTTTTCCCCACAAGACTCGATCTCCTCCGCTGGATTTCTCGCACTACATGATTTTTGAGAAACGGATGACCGAGACACAGCCTTTCAGAAGCACTAACTCTTTACTCTGGGTGGACAGTTACACCTACTTCCCTCTACATCTGCTAGCCCACCACTGAAAGAGGTCACACAACATACTCAACTATGCCAGAGCCCATAATGGCTTGTGGCTGCACACGGAAGTTTATAGCATGAAATATCTCACGATCCCTTTGAGCTTGGGTGGCGGATCGTAGGAGGATCACACGGTATATCCCCGGGATCTCCTAGGACAACACTGGATTCCCCAGGTGCCCAAACAAGCAATCCACCCAGATGTGTATTAAAATTGCCACCTTAAGTTGAACCATTAATTAACAACTCACACCTGTCATGGATACACTCAAACCCAATCCACGTCTATGAGCATAGCATGGCAATATAAGCATAACATAGAAGTAACTCCCATGGTTTGATAATAAAATAGGTAATAGGTTCTACCTCATCAACTACTTCCCAAACCCACATGTTAAGAAATCCTACTCATGCCATGTGTGAGGATTGTAACTAATGCATAAAAAATTGGGTATGAAAAGAGTACGATCAATGTGTTACTTGCCTTGCTGACGATCCGCAAAACCTAGGGACTCGTAGTAGCACGCTTTGCACTCCAGGAATTCTATCGCAAACAAACAAAGATGCACGGGTAAAACTCAAATAAGAAGATCTAACCAGGAAGTTCAACTTAAGGACTCCGATTTGCAAAAAGAATCAAATCAAACGGAGCAATGAAACTCAAACTGCGAAAGAAACAAGATCCGATTACTAATCTGGACTAAAGTCAAAATTTTATAGTACCAAAATCTTGTTCAAGTTGGTTAAACAGAAAGAGGGTTTGGAGACGAAGATCTAGGCGCTTGAATCGCCTGATTCCGATAAATGAGCGAAAAGATAAACTAAAACGAAAATCGGGTCAGAAATCGCGATCAGAAATAATCGCGAAAAACCCTGGAAAAAGAAAAACTGACGAACAGGCTAGCGAACGAGCGTTCGCTGTCTGTGACTAACGGGTAAACGGCGTTCGTTTAAACGAACGAACGGACGAACGTCCGCAAAATAAATAAACCGACGGAAAAACCGATCTAACGAATTAAACCGAAAAAAAAACCGAGGTTAACCGTGGAAAACCGACTGGTCAACGACGAGATCCGACGCAGCGGCGGCGTCTCCGGTGATGGCGGGCGGCGGCGTGGGCGGAGGTGGCGCGCGGGCTGGGTGAGCGGCGGCGCGGCGGTGGCGGTCGGCGCTAGTGTTCGGGAGGCGGCGCAGGCTGATGTCTTGTGGGCTGAGGGGCGGCTCGAGCGGCTTATAAAGCCTGCCCCGACTGGAGGAGTCCGGGCCGGATACGGCCCGTAGGTCGGTTTGACTTTTTTTTAAATAGATTCCGACGCGCAGAAAAAGAAAGAAAGTAATACTAAACGGACTCCAAAAATCCCGAAATAAATTTTCCCCGTCCTCTAGAAATATGCCGGACAAGGTGAACATTTATTTGGGCCTAAAATGCAATTTTGAAAAACGCGTATTTTTCCTAATTCAAATAAACTTGCAATAAAATTCGAATAAAATCAAATATTTGATTTTAATATTTTTCCTCCAATATTTCATTTATTTTGGAGAAGTCATATTATCTCCTCTCATATATATATTGATATGAAATATTTTCTAAGGGAAAAATAAATTAAAACCAAAGTGATCCTTGTTTCAATATTTGATAGAATTCAAATATGAAAATCGTGAAATCCCCAACTCTCTTCGAGGGTCCTTGAGTTGCTTAGAATTTCGAGGATCGCAAATGAAAATGCACTAAAATATGATATGCATGAATGACCAATGTTACAACTTTATTGAAACAAAAGCAATAAAACATGATCAATACAATAGCATAATCATGTGAACACACAAAAACAGTAAGTAAAAGTGTTGGGTTGTCTCCCAACAAGCGCTTTTCTTTTATGCCTTTTAAGCTAGGCATGATGATTTCAATGATGCTCGTATAAAGGTAAAGAATTGAAACATAAAGAGAGCATCATGAAGCATATGACTAGCACCTTTAGGTCTAACCCACTTCCTATGCATAGGGATTTTGTGAGCAACCAACTTATGGGATCAAGAATCAACTAGCATAGGAAGGCAAAACAAGTGCAACTTCAAAACAATCAACGCATAAAGAAGAAACTTGATATTATTGAGATATGTAAGAGCATAAGTTCCTCTCTCATAATAATTTTCAGAGGCATCATGAATGGATTCAACAATATAACTATCACATACATCACTCTTTTCATGATGCACAAGCATAGGAGTTTTATTACTCTCCACATAAGCAAATTTATTCTCATGAATAGTAGTGGGAGCAAACTCAAAAAAATAACTATCATGGGATTGAAAATTAAAATCATGATGACATGTTTCATGGTTATCATTATTCTTTATAGCATACATGTCATCACCATAATCATCATAGATAGGAACTTTGTTGTCATAATCAATTGTGACTTCTTCCAACATAGTGGAATCATCATTAAATAAAGTCATGACTTCTCCAAATCCACTTTCATCAATATAATCGTCATAAATAGGAGGCATGCTTTCACCATAATAAATTTTCTCATCAAAACTTGGGGGACTAAAAATATCATCTTCATCAAATATAGCATCCCCAAGCTTGTAACTTTGCATATCATTAGCATCATGGATATTCAAAGAATTCATACTAACAACATTGCAATCATGCTCATCATTTAAATATTTTGTGCCAAACATTTTATTGACTTCTTCTTCTAACAATTGAGCACAATTTTCCTTTCCATCATTTTCATGAAAGACATTATAAAGATGATCAATAATATGATGCAACCTCAATTCCATTTTTATGTAGTTTTCTTTTTATAAACCAAACTAGTGATAAAACAAGAAACTAAAAGATTCAATTGCAAGATCTAAAGATATACCTTCATGCACTCACCTCCCCGGCAACGGCGCTAGAAAAGATCTTGATGTCTACTATGCAACTTTATGCTTGTAGACACATGTTGGGCCTCCAAGCGCAGAGTTCTGTAGGACAATAGCAATTTTCCCTCAAGTGGATGACCTAAGGTTTATCAATCCATGAGAGGTGTAGGATGAAGATGGTCTCTCTCAAACGACCCTGCAACCAAATACAAGAAACCTCTTGTGTCCCCAACTCACCCAATACAATGGAAAATTGTATAGGTGCACTAGTTCGGCGAAGAGATGGTGATAAAAGTGTAATATTGATGGTAGAAATATATTTTTATAATCCGAATAAATAAAAACAACAAGGTAGCAAATAGTAAACGGGCACAAAAACGGTGTTGCAATGCTTAAAAACAAGGCCTAGGGTCCGTACTTTCACTAGTGCAATCTCTCAACAATGCTAATTTAGTTGGATCATATGATTATCCCTCAAAGTACAATAAAGAATCACTCCCGAGTTCCTATTAGCGGAGAACAAAAGATAGGAATTGTTTGTAGGGTACGAAGCCACCTCAAAGCTATTCTTTCTGTTCGATCTATTCAAGAGCGTACTAAAATAACACAAAGCTATTGTTTTCGTTCGATCTATCCTAGAGTTCGTACTAGAATAACACCAAAGCAAATTCATATTCATAATACTCAATCCACACAAAGAACTATAAAGAGACCCCAAAGTTTCCGTCGGAGAAAAACGGGCATCCACCCCTATGCATAGATTACCCCAATATCACCGCGGGAATCCGCGAGTTGAATGCCATAACATATATCAAGTGAATCAATAAGATACCCCAATTGTCACCTCAAGTATTCATACTGCAAGACATATATCATGTGTTCTCATCTCTGAATATTCAATCCAACATGACAAAACTTCAAAGGGTAAAGATTCAATTCATCACAACAAGAGTATAGAGGGGAGAAACATCATATGATCCGACTATATTAACAAATCCCATGATATAGATCACGAGAGAGAGAGAGAGAGAGAGAGAGAGATAAAACACATAGCTACTGGTACAAACGCTCAGCCCCGAGGGTGGACTACTCCCTCCTCATCATGGTGGCTACCGGGATGATGAAGATGGCCACTGGAGATGACCCCTCCGGTAGAGTGCCGGAACGGGTCTAGATTGGTTTTCGGTGGCTACAGAGGCCTGCGGCTGCAGAACTTCTGATCTAGGTTAACCGCGATGGGTTTCGGAATATTTGGGAATTTATAGTGCAAAGAGGGGGTGCGGGAGGCCACCGAGGTGGGCACAACACACCTGGGCGTGCCAGGGGGCCTGGCGCACCCTGGTGGGTTGTGCCCTCCTCGGGGCACTCCCGAGGTGCAGCTCTGGCCCATTGGGTTCCCTCTGGTCCATAAAAAATCTCCGTGGAGTTTCGTTGCGTTTGGAATCCGTTTGGTATTGATTTCCTGCGATGTAAAAAAACAAGCAAAATACAACAATCGCACTGGGTACTGGGTCAATAGGTTAGTCCCAAAAAATGATATAAAGTTGCTATAAAATGATTGTAAAACATCCAAGAATGATAAAATAACAGCATGAATACTTCATAAATTATAGATACATTGGAGACGTATCATTCCTCCTCATCGCAAACAGTTAATTGAACTGAACCGTATGCCCTGCATCACACACGCAACAAAAATCCAAACCATGTTTGATGCATCCGTCATCGCAAAACATTTTGCACCTTTTTTGATATTGCATCGCACACAGTTTCGTCGAAGGGTCTCCGATCGTAGTGTCGCGTTAGCAACATCCTGTAGTAGTGTACGCCTTCTCCCTCGCCAACGCGTGCGCGGTAGCTCGCAACACGTGGAGAAACTTTTGCTTACAAGCGGTGGACGTGCATCAGTTCATTTGGTGTCAGATTGCCAGGAGTACTACTGTAGTACCATCATTATTGTTCGACTTCTGGAAGAGGCGAAGAGCCAAGCGCAAGGTCACCTACTAGTGCTTGGCTCGTCGCCTCTTCCGGAAGTCTAGCAATAATGATGGTACTACAAAGAGTACTTCCGAAATCTGACACCAAATGAATCGCTGCCCGGCCCACCGCCAGGCAAAAGTTTCTCCTCGTGCTGCGTGCCACCGTGCACGTGTTGGCGAGGGAGAAGGCGTAGTAAGCAAGCTTCTTGTCGTTCTGCAAGTTGTCGCGTGTTGGCAAAAGGATGAACAAAGCTCACGTAAAAAAAGAGTGGAAGAACATAGATTCCCGACGACGGAGAAGGAGCAAGGAACCTCGTGGTGGAGCGTATACACTCATAATATTTTATATTATTCAGCGATATAAAATCAAGCAATCATCTCCACAGTAGACTGGAAGAGATCGAAACACGATGGCGCAATGTAGTTACATCATACATGGCTAACCCACGCTATCACCATATTTCTTGGCCTCCGTGCGACACCTAGCTCTAGTAATCCACCAGCCCGTATTGCTTCTCGCTCCTCGTCTCTCTCAAAGTGCGGCGGGCTAGCGTTTTTGCCGTCTATTGAGGTCGGTTAACTCATCACATGTTAGCGACTCTTGGGTGGATAGTTTTTTTGGTGGGTTTGGTGCAACTTGCTCCAATTTAACCCTCATGTTTGGATACTTTAGGGCTATTTGAGCCCCAACTATCTCAAACTAACTCTAACCCATGGATCCAAACAGGGCCAAAGCTAGTCTCGGAAAATGCATTAAGCCCTATATACATGGACAGGCGAAGTACATGATACTAGCAAACGCTCACCAGTAATAGTAGTTCATTGGTTGGTTTCGATTTTTGATTCAGTTGCTGTGCTGCTACCGTACAATATTCACGTGTGGTCATTTCTAGAATAAAAAAGGAGGTAGTACTTACTATGGTAAAGGTGAAGTGATGGTTGCTTCTTCCGAGCAACTTATTACTCTAGGAATATGGGAGTACCAGCGGATTCAGCGAACAGAGAAATGATGGTTGCTTCGTCCGAGCAACTACTGTGGTGAAGGTCGGGCTCTATGATTTGACTACTCACTAGTCATTACTACTGCGTTGCAACGACCGAGGTGAATCTTTCCCTGCAGTTAGGCCTACCTGTAGTTGTGCACTCGATATTGCTGTATGCATGGCAGGTGGAGCCGGATGAAGGATGTCCCACATAAGGATGGCAATGGGTAGGGTATGGGCAGGGTAGAGCAATACCAAACCCACACCCGCATAGTCAATGGGTACAAAATTCTACCCATACACGTACCCATGGGTATGGAAATTTACCCATACCCATACCCGACGGGTACCCGTACCCATTGGGTACCCAGCGGGTAGAACAAATAGTATACAAGTGGTTCACAATTTTACACTCATTGGTAGCACATTCGACACAAAAAAGCAATTAACTCAGCTGAATGATGTGTAGATGAGTACGTGACCACTATCAATATATTGAAACCACAAAATACTAATAATTCAATAGGAGTAGCTGAGTCACATGACAAATTAATGATTAATTGACAACAACTAAACATTAGTTCACAAGATGGTAGGGTATGGGTATACCCACGGGTACAAGGCTATACCCGTACCCTACCCATGACTTAACGGGTAGGGTATGTGTCAGGGATATACCCCGTGGTGTAAACCGGCCGGACGTTAACCCGGCCGGACTTGGCGGCTTATTTGAGGTCCCGCTGGCACTTGGCGATATTCATCTGGTGACCCGCCTAGACCTGGCGATTTACCAGCAACCCGCCAGGACGTTGTAACTCACTGGTGACCCGGCGGACGGGTCAGAGGAGCGACAAGACCCGGTGGCCCGTCTGGCGGTTCATGAAGGCCGGTTTAAGAGGAAAGGCATGAGGAATATTTACCTTGCAAGGAGTTAAGACCAGGACTTGTATCCGGTTTGCATTAGAGATAGACTAGTCCTAATCCTAATAGGACTCCACATGTAACCCGCCCCTTCAACATATATAAGGAGGGGCAGGGCTCCCCAAAGAGGGACAAGCTACAAGAAAGAAGAAACAATCTTAGGGCTAGACACAAAGAGGAGAGCCGGTTTACGGCAACTCCCTCGTGATGATAATGAGACCTAGCCTCAAACAGCATGTAGGGTTGTTACCGGATGATGTTTCCTGAGTTCAAGCTGTCTAAATCCCTGTCTTATGTTGCGTCTCTCGATTCCGCTCAACCCCTCTCAAGGTACCACATAGATGCGTTGGCCTCACGACTAAGTCCTCACTTAGGACATCTGCCGTGACAATTCCACGACAGTTGGCGCCCACCGTGGGGCCCGCGCACGGTGGTGTTGAGCTCTTGGAGGGATCTCTCTTAGGGATCAAGGGGCTCACAATTTTTCGGATGAAGAAAAGCTGGATTGAAAGGATTTGCATCAGTGACGAGTTCATCAGTCCAGATTGAAGATTTGTAAGATTTAAGGTTCAAAGGAATTAGGGTTGCGAGCTGTTCCGCCGCTATTTTATTGAAAAGTCACCGAGACTGACGGAATTTTGGATCAGGTGTATCAACGTCCAATTGGTTCAAGTACTTGTTTCAGATTCGTTTCGATCGGCGGTTCAAGGTTGTTTTTTACCAAAAGTCAAGCCAGGACGATTGCGTACTGCTCCAAGCTGGATTTGGTTCAGATGCCAAAAAAGAAAAAGGAAAATAAGAGAAAAGGAAACATCCCACGACTCATAAGTAGATTAGACAGGAGACTTGGTCTCTGCCATCGAGCCGGTTTTCACTCTACCGACCTCCGCCAAGGCCTGTCCGTGAGCCGCCACCTCCACCTCCGTCAGCCCGCGGTCGCGGGTGCAACCTCGGGTCTCCGCCTCCGCCACTTTCTGACATCGAGCTCCAATCGCCGCATTGCCGGGGGCCTCCTCAAATCGTCGCCGCCGTGGCAACTCCATGAAACGCCGCTGGGCCCCGTCCATCCGCCTCATAGCAGCTGACGCGTCAAGCCGGCCGGCCGGCCACCGCGCCAGGGAATTGCTGAATCAGGGAGTCGCCGTTTCCTCCAAACTGCTCAAACCGCCGTGCCCCCCTGCTGCATGTACTACCTCCGCCGCCGGTCGCTTCTTGCCTTTTGGGCCGCAGTGGCCGGGTCGCCGCTCAAGAGTCACTGGCCGCAGTGGTCAAACCACCAAACGAGCGAGTCGCCGCTCTGTTGACGTGTTGGGCTACACGGTGGGTTGTTGACTGTCGTTCGCCCCGCACCCTTGAACCGGCCCCGTTTCTAAACCGCCGCGTCGCCGGATCACCTCATGCTACCGTCGACCCGCCCGTGCCCGCTTGCTGCTACACTCCGGCGCCGGCCTACTCCTGCTGGCCGGCCTACTTCGAATCACTAACCCTACAGCCGCTCGCCGGCAAGCTGCTCCGAAACCGCCAGCTTCACTGCTCATCTCGATTGTCACGGTCTCAAGCCGGCGTACTTAAACCGCCTCACCTCCATAATGAGCTGCCAAGCCAACTCGCCGCTACAGCGGGGCTACTCCATCGTCCGTGGAGAAGCCGCTGCATCAACCTCATCTCGCCAGGATTCGAGCTGCCACAACCGCCGTCGTCTTTGCTCCCTGCGGCGTCTTCACCGGCTCTGAGCTGCCCGGGTCGACGGTCTCCCCCTGTTTCAAGAGGGCCCTGCCTCCAAGTCGTCGAATCGCCGTGTGCTAACGCGATAATAATATCACGCGCCAAGCCGGCCTTCCTCTGCTGTAATCCGACGTCCGTGAGCCGCCTTCAACATAGCGCTAAACCGGCCTCGCTTGCACGTCACCCTCGTCGGCGGGCCTAAGTCACCCCCGTGACCCTACCGCGTTGCCCTGAGCCACCGTAGGGGCCTGCGTCCGTGGCCTTACTTCAGCCTTGAGTCGCCGGCCCCGTCGAGTCACCGTTGCCTCATCGGACTCGCACCAAGCTGCCGTGTTGTCGCCAGCATCACCGCTGTGTGCTCGGACCGGTCACCGTTCGGCGGCTCCGGTGTGCTGCTGGTTCTCCGCCTCACCTTCCGCGGTGAATCCTGTCGCTGCTGCTCTGTTTCACCGGTGACCCGCCAGTGGCGCGTCTTATTCCTCAGCCGCTCCCGTTGCTGCTCCTTGACCCGCCCCTACCTAAGGGCCTCTCGTGATTCTTTAAGCCGCCTCCAGCCGTCCAAAGGAAACGAAGGGATAAGAAAGCCAATGGACTGCGTGCGATATTTATGGCTGCTTGGTCCTCTCATCCATGTGCATAGAGGAATTTCTATGCAAAAGGCATGCATCAAGCCCCCGTCTTGGTATCCGGGTATGTTCTTATGCACGGACAAGTCTTGTCAGACACCTGGTGGACGTTGCACAGATCATAAGTCGTCCAGACAAATCAGGTGCTATTTTTTCTACCTGTTCTTTGTACGTATTATTTTTTCCAAGAGTAATTACTCTGGTCTGTGGTATTTTTATTTCGCAGGACCATTAATTATTACAAAAGGTGTGGCAAAGGGACGTAAGCCAATATTGCTTTTGCACTAGTACTTGTCTGTGCCGTAATGTTGGACGGATACGTGAGCAAGTCGCCGCCCCCGCTACATCAACATGCGCGACTAACTTATCGTCCGCGCCTACCGCCGACTCGACCACCTTTACCGGGGTGATCACCAACTACGCGGTGGATAATTTTGGGCCTAATATATCAGGTGAAATCCATCCAATATATTTTATATTGCCTTCTTTAAAAGAGCAATTACTCCGGCTTGCAAAGTTGTCTAATGCAGGACCCTAAACCGCCATATTGGTGCAAATTTAAAGGCCGTCAAAAAAATTTCCGGCTTAAAAAGAAGGATACCGGTTTAATATCCGGCTTAAGGGAAGGTCATCTTGTACAAAGCTTTGAAGCTCTCGATAGCCGGTTCAAAATACCGGTTCAAGAAGAATTTGTCTCTTGCAAAAAGTTAAAGGGAGCCAGAGAGGACCTGTTGCCATGATGCGCAGTTCAAACATGGGTATCCCGCCTTATTGGCCTATCATGTGTGGTTACACAAAGTTTCTGTCTTAAAGCGGCCTCCGGTTTACCCCTTGAGTTAGCTTTTCAAAAGCTCTATATGATATCACTTGGGGGCTTGGTCGTATCCGAACCATAGTCACACCTCTTGATCGGCTCAATGCCGCAACATCACTTGGGGGCTTGGTCGTATCCGAACCATAGCCACGCCTCTTGATCGGCCTAGTGCCACAACATCACTTGGGGGCTTGGTCGTGTCCGAACCAATGCAACACCTTTTGATAGGCGAAAGCCACGGATCACTTGGGGACATGGTCAAGTCTCGAACCAACACGCCTCTTGATCGGCCTAAGGCCATAGAGTCACTTGGGGCTTGGTCGAACCCGAACCATTGCCACGCCCATTTGATCGGCATAATGCCACGGTTTCAGTTGGGGACCTGGCTGACTTGAACCATGGCTACACCTTATTGGGAGCTTGGTCGTGTCCGACCATGGTAACACCATCCGATCGGCTCAAGAAAGCCTCATTTGCAATGGTTTTATTTTGCCTTTGCTTGAATTCTATTCTTTTTGCTAAAGAACTTTTACTGCTATGCGTTTTTAAACCGACATTGTTAATCCGGTTCAAACTATCAATTACAAATTGGCGGAACACGGTCAAATCCTAATCCGGAGACTATCTGCGGTTTGATTTTATGTTACCATCTTATTATGGAGTAAACGGTGTTCATTAACCCGCTTGACTTTCAATTACAAATTGTCAAGACATGATCAAATCATAATCCGGAGACTATCCGCCTTGCGGGTTTGACTACGAGTCGCCAGATTATATATGGTTAAAGCGGTGTTCATCACAACCCGCACGGTTTTATCATAAACCGACACAGTATGAAAGGAGTTATCATTACTCAAGATTGGGGTTATCACCCTTACTACAAAAGTTGGTAAACCAATGATGTGATTCAATGTCATGGTATGATATATTTCATTGATTATTCTTAAATGCAGCCTTAGTTATAAACTTTGGGTTATATGTTGGGCATTATGACCCGTCCGTGATAAACCGCCGGGACACTTTAAACTTGTTGTATGCAGAGACAGGTTGAATAAAGCATGATGATAAATTATCCGGTGTTTATTAAACCGCCTGGCTTTAAGACGATAAGTCGCCAAGATATGATGAGAAATTATCCGGTGTTTGTTAACCCGGCACGGCTTTGGACTATAAGTCGCCAGTACATATTTGGATTGCGCCATTGGAATCATGCGCTTATAAATCATTGGGTTATATTATTCAAATAGCCAAACTTGGCTGAATTTTCATTATGATATCGAATGAATAAGGTTTTTCATACCAGATTATATTATCTTGAATAGCCAACATGGCTAGATTTTTATTATGGTTATCAATAACCAATATTATGATTGAGGTTTTCAAAGTCGCTCAAATAAGAATGGCTATTATTTCATCAAGGGGTATGATTTATTCTACAATGGAGGGAATAGTCCCGAGTCGCCGCAGCCACGACCCGGCACTTGGGGGCTACATTATTTAAGTTGAGATTATATCAAATATGCAAGTCTCATGTCGCTGCAATCATGCACCATGACACTTGGGGGCTAATGCAAAGTAATTTTTTGCTCATATTATTGAAGACTCGACTCATAATGAGCCGACCCTTGGGGGCTACCAATTGCTCCTGTCAAACATTCAAGTATATATCAAGTTCCGGTTCAGTATTATCTTACTAAGCGGTACTTGGGGCTACATCATTGCTCAAATCTACATGATTATACCTACAAAGTCCCTACACATTATTGCATAATGACCCGCCCTTGGGGGCTACATCGATTGAAGTTTTTATGAGTATAAGACAATTACAAGTCCTGTGTTGTCGCAAGCATGACAACCCGGCACTTGGGGGCTACATAGTATGGAGTATTCAATTTTTACTAGTCACTGGGATGAACAACATGGATTTCTTTAAAAGTGGCAGTATTTATATTGAAGCAAAGTCGTAAGCCACCACTTTGTTCTGCTCAAAAGACTTGGGGGCTACATGTATTATATTATTATCGAAGAGATATTGTCAAATTCTCGCATTGAGCAAACTAGGTTGACCCAGCGTCACCAATCATTATGACCCTGTGGCTGCAACCCGGCGTCATTAATAATCATGAACCGGCGTTGGCAACGATCATGAACCGGTGCCTGCAACAATCATGACTCGAAATTATCAAGTTTTTATAAACCGACAGACTTTGGCAATGATAAAACCGGCAAGTTTTGCATCTTCAAACCGGTTGAATATCAGATGAGCATTTCAAGACCAATATTTCTTAAACCGGCGCTTTGGAAGCCGACTCAAGTGGATTATTCTTCACAATATTTTTTCTATAAGAAGCCAACATCAGCAATTTGAGTATGAAGCTGGTTATTGACCCGGATTTTCTAGAAGGAGGAAATGATAAAGGACTTAAGGACGATCCGGTGCCGGTCTACAAGAATTCTTAACCCGGAGCACAACCTGCCAAATTTGTTCTGGTGTTTATTTTGCAGCATAAGTTTACCATGGATAAATCCAAGTTAAACTTGGGGGCTAATGTCGGGGATATACCTTGGTGTAAACCGGCGGAAGTTAACCCGGCGGACTTGGCGGTTTATTTGAGGTCCCGCCGGCACTTGGCGATATTCATCTGGTGACCCGCCTAGACTGGCGATTTACCAAAGAACCCGCCAGACGTTGTAACTCATCGGTGACCCAAATGGACGGGTCGAGGAGCGACAAGACCGGTGGCCCGTCTGGCGGTTCATGAAGGCCGGTTTAAGAGGAAAGGCATGAGGAATATTTACCTTACAGGGAGTTAAGACTAGGACTTGTATCCGGTTTGCATTAGAGATAGACTAGTCCTAATCCTAATAGGACTCCACATGTAACCCGCCCCTTCAACATATATAAGGAGGGGCAGGGCTCCCCAAAGAGGGACAAGCTACAAGAAAGAAGAAACAATCTTAGGGCTAGACACAAAGAGGAGAGCCGGTTTACGGCGACTCCCTCGTGATGATAATGAGACCTAGCCTCAAACAGCATGTAGGGTTGTTACCGGATGATGTTTCCCGGGGCCCGAAGCTGTCTAAATCCTCGTCTTATGTTGCGTCTCTCGATTCCGCTCAACCCCTCTCAAGCTACCACATAGATGCGTTGGCCTCACGACTAAGTCCTCACCCTAGGACATCTGCCGTGACAATTCCACGACAGTATGGGTACAACCCATGGGTATAAAAGTGTGCCCATACCCTGCCCATGCGGGTACGGTACCCGCGGGTACCCGTACCCATGGGTAAAATTGCCATCCTTAGTCCCACATGTCGGTGAAATGAAGTTGAATTGTTTCTGGCATTGCTATCAATCCTTCAGGATTTGTTTATATGTATGCATAATTTTAATGAAATTGTACTGTGATGCTATGAAGGTTTCAACTTTGGTTCCCACAGGAAAAAAAGGTTTCAACTTAGGATTCATGTGTCCTCTTGCCTCAAGATTATCTCGTTACAAAGTTCCATCAAATACAAATGAAACTACCATGGCTGCTAATGCATCTCAATGGTTCACAGATCAGCGCCAATATTCACATCACAACTGAAGACAATGTTGTGAGAAGGTGTACAAATAAAGAAACACATATAATTGATCGATGATGTTCGTAGGCATGGCTCCATGTAATAAGCAAAAACGGTTTGAGGACGAGATTGAAAGATGGAAATACACCAGTCGAGATATATTTTAAGCAAACAACTAAAGAAGATCCACATGTAGGATTTTCCACATGCAGCAACGTCGAAAGATGGGCAATGGAGCAAGGCCGAAGGAAGCTGTACCTGAGGGTCGTCGGGATGTTACTAGGAGGGTGCCGGCGAACGGGATCTACCCATACTGCGGCAACGAGCAAGTGGCGAAGGCCCTACCATGCCGGATCTTGGTCAGAGAGAACGACAGGTACCATAGATCGCGACGTGCTGCCTCAAAGCCGTTGAACAGAGAAACGATGCACATTCTCCCTTTCGCCGACGAACGGGGTGCGGCCGGATCACTGACCAACGGTGAGAGAGAGAGGCCACCGCCGCCTTGTGTGAGATGGTGTGACGAGAGACAAACCCCGGCAGGCAAGCTCCATTGTATATAGTGGAGCGGATTTTTCTTTTTCCCCGACGACAACCGTTTTATATTCTATACGTGCCATTGAGAATATAACTTTATTTAATACTAACACATCAAGTCAAACTTTGTTCTGTCTATGCGTGGTACACGACCCTCCTTCGAGTAAACAACCGCTACACGCGTCAAATTATCACGTGGGCTACCTTTTCGTATAGAAATGAACTCCACCGTGTACCCGCACGGGTGTGGCCGGGAACGAGACGTGAGTACGTGCGTCCTGCATGCACCTCTTCTTTAGGTGCAGGTACGTATGTGGGTGGGTGTGAGAGAGATGGTTTGTGCAAAACAGAGGCAATGTGTCGATGATATCTCAAACAAAAAAAGTAACATTCACTACAAAAAAAGACACATCCATGACATATTGGGCCGAATGATTTTTTTCCTGCATGTTTATGACACTTATATGACGATAACTGTGACAAAACCCGGTATCATCATAGATGTGGTGGGCTCCTACTTCTATGACAAAAAATCATGACAGAAAATGGGCTTTTCGTCCTGGGCGGGCTGGAGACGCAGCTGCATGACATTCTTTGGGCCGTCCATGACGGAAAAAACCATGGTAGAAGCGAGGGCGAGGAAAATATCGGGGAGTTCCCTGTTACGGTGGGTGGTCGAGGGCCGAGCGATGCGTGTTTCTCTCGTACACGTACGCGCGTGGGTGCGAGGCGTTGGGCTCTAACTGAACCTGAGCGAGGCGTTCGCCTACTGAACCCGACCGATTGCACTACAGGCTACGCGTTACTGAACCCGATCAATCGATTGATCTAGCTATCTAAACCCGATCAAGCGATTCCTTCGCTACTGCTGCTAACTGAAGCCGATCGAACCCTGCTGCCTCCTTCCCTTGATGAACAGTGAGCATTGTTGGGGGGTTTCGATGAACAGTTCCCGGTGGGGGGGGGGGGTTGGATGAACATGACCCCGTGGTGTTGCCGCTGGATGAACATGACCCTGATCGAGCCGGTTAGGGGTGGATGAACTGGACCCCGTGGAGGGCTGGTTGAACAGTAGCCGGTGGAGGCTGGATGAACAGTAGCCCGTGGAGAGGGTTGGTTGAACAGTAGCCGGTGGAGGAGCGGTGGAGGCTGGATGAACATGAGCCCGTGGAGGCAGGAGGGGAGACGCCATGGATGAACAGTCGCAGGTGGAGGCTGGAGGAGGTCGACGGTGGATGAACAGTAGCCCGCGGAGGCAGTCGACGGTTGATACGTCTCCAACTGCATATGTTTGCTTGTTTAATGATTCTATTTGAGGATAGAAGTATTAAATATGCAGAGGCATTTAGTATGCAATGTTGAATAATAATTTTAGTGATCTGCTCTGATGAGAGAATGATAAAGTTTTTGCATTGGTTTATACTAACTTATCTCACGAGTTCTTGTTGAGTTTTGTGTGGATGAAGCTTTTGAGATTTAGGACAACCGTGATATGAGAAGAATTAAGGAGACACAAAAGCTCAAGCTTGGGGATGCCCAAAGCACCCCAATATAATATTTCGAGAAGTCTAAAGCATCTAAGCTTGGGGATGCCCCGATAGGCATCCCACCTTTCCTCTTCAACAATTATCGGTTAGTATCGGTTGAGCCTAAGTTTTTGCTTCTTGACATGATGTGTGCTATTCTTAGAATGTCATTTTATTTAGTTTTTCTTGCTTTTTTTAATAAAGTACTTAGATCTAAAAGTTTTTATATAAAATAGAGCCCTCAAATAGTTGCCAGGGAGGCTAGGTAAGCGGCACACACATCCCGTCAACGACGCTCTTTTCTATGGAATTGCTCTAGTGCTTCACTTATATCTTTTTGAGCACGGTGTGCTTTAGTATTTTTGAAGAAATTCTCTCTTGATTCACTTAAATTAATTTGAGAGAAAGAAGTATTATGCTCATGATTTTCACTTATATCTTTTTGGAGTAGCTTGTCATTTACTCTTGTGCTTTACTTATATCATGTGAGTAAATTGTTGAATAAATTGAATGTCATGAAGTTGAAATCATATCATGCCTAGTGGTAGATTCACATTGGGTTTAGAAAGTGAAATCTTTTGAGGCTCGACAATCACAATATTGGTCATACAAGCAATTCACGAATAATTAGTATAAGGAAGATAACTTTCACATGCAAATACACTATCTTGGAAATCTTTTGTGATTGTGAGCCCCATAAAAATATTATATGCCAAAATTGTTGACGTTGGAAGAGGAAGACAACGTAATGGTTTATGTTTGGTCATATTCACATATAAGTTATATTGTCATAGATCCTTCAACATGTGGTGCCTGCCCCCCATCTTTGCTAGCCAAAAATTCCGCACCAAATAGAGATGCTACTTGTGCATCCAAAAAACCCTTACACCCAAATCTTATCTTCAAGAGTCCACCATACCTACCTAAGGATTGAGCAAGATCCTTCAAGTAAGTTGTCATCGGTGCAAAGAGGCAATAAAAGTTGCTTCTAAAAGTGTTAGATCATTTAGTGTAAGAGAAAATTGAGCGTTGTATGAACTTGTGATGGTAAAGAATAAAAGCAACAGACTACATAATAAAGTTTGCTATCATAAGGGGCAATATAACATGACGTTCTTTTGCACTAAGGGGTTGAGCATACAAACAAATAAGTGCATGGCAACCTCTGCTTCCCTCTGCGAAGGGCCTATCTTTTACTTTTTCAGTATTTACTTTTATGCAAAGAGTCAAAGTTTTTCTCTATTCCTTTTTATTTTTCTCTTTTGGCAAGCATCATGTGGTGAGGAAAGATCTAGGCACATATGTCCAGTTGAATATGGGTAGCATGAGTTATTATTGTTGACATCACCCTTGAGGTGAATACGTTGTGAGGAAAAACAATAAGCCCCTATCTTTCTATGTGTCCGGTTGAAACGTTTTGCTCATCTGTATGCGGTGAGTGTTAGCAATCATAGAAGACTATATGATGGTTGAGTATGTGGAGCTCTTACTTAAAATCTGTTGAATAAGTTGAATGTCAATTGCTTGGTGACTGAGAACATAGGTTGCTGAGTTTCAAGAGAATTCATTGTTTGAACTTAACATGTGAATTGGTTGCTACTTTAACATGAGAAATTCTATGAGAAAGAATTGTTGTTATGATGCTAGGAAAAGTGATTGAAATTGTCATTGATCAAACTTATGCACTTTGCTAGCATTCACACTTCATAAATTATTTATTTTATCATTTACCTACTCGAGGACGAGTAGGAATTAAGATTGGGGATGCTGATACGTCTCAAACGTATCTATAATTTATGAAGTATTCATGCTGTTATATTATCATTCTTGGATGTTTTACAATCATTTTATAGAAACTTTATATCATTTTTTGGGACTAACCTATTGACACAGTGCCCAGTGCCCAGTGCCAGTTGTTGTTTTTTGCTTGTTTTTTACATCGCAGGAAATCAATATCAAACAGAGTCCAAACACCGTGAAACTTTTTGGAGAATTTTTATGGACCAAAACACCTAGGATTGGCCATAGCAGCACCTGAGGGGGGCACAACCCACCAGGGTGCGCCTGGGGGCCCAGGCGCACCCAAGTGGGTTGTGCCCACCTCGGTGGCCTCCCGCACCCCCTCTTTACCCTATAAATTCACAAATATTCCAAAAACCCTCGGGGTTAACCTAGATCAGAAGTTCCGCTGCCGCAGGCCTCTGTAGCCACCGAAAACCAATCTAGACCCCATTCCGGCACCCTGCCGGAGGGGGATCATCTCCGGTGGCCATCTTCATCATCCCGGCGGCCACCACGATGAAGAGGGAATAGTCCACCCTCGAAATTTGAGGGTTTGTTCCTAGATCTTTGTGTTTAATCTCTCTCTCTCTCTCTCTCTCTCTCTCTCTCGTGTTCTTGAGATGTCACGATCTTGATGTATCGCGGGCTTTGTTAATATAGTCAGATCATATGGTGTTTCCCCCTCTCTATCTTGTTGTGATGAATTGAGTTTTTCCCTTTGATATTTCATTGTTATCGGATTGGATACTTTTATGGATTTGAGAACGCTTGATATATGTCTTGCAACTGAATACTCGTGGTGACAATGGGGTATCGTATTGATTCACTTGATATATGTTTTGGCACTCAACTCGCGGATTCCCAAGTTGACATTGGGGTAATCTATGCATAGGGTCTGATGCACGTTCTTGTATTTGTTTCTCCGGTAGAAATCTTGGGGCACTCTTTGAAGTTCATTGTGTTGGATTGAATATTATGAATCTGAATTTTCTTTGGTGTTATTTTAGTATGAACTCTTGGTTAGATCAATCGGAAAGAATAGCTTCGTGTTATTTTAGTATGAACTCTAGGATAGATTGATCGGAAAGAATAGCTTTGAGGTGGTTTCGTACCCTGCAAACAATTACGTCTTATGTTCTCCGCTAGATAGGAACTTTGGAGTGTTTCTTCATCGCACTTTGAGGGATGGTTATATGATCCAAATATATTAGCATTGTTGAGAGGTTGCACTAGAGAAAGTATGGACCCTAGGCCTCATTTTCAAGCATTGCAATACCATTTTTGTGCTCGTTTACTATTTGCTACCTTGCTGTTTTTATTCAATCAGATTATAAAAATATATTTCTACCATCCATATTACACTTTTATCACCATCTCTTCGCCGAACTAGTGCACCTATACAAATTACCATTGTATTGGGTGTGTTAGGGACACAAGAGATTTATTATATTTGATTGCAGGGTCGTCTGAGGGAGACCATCTTCATCCTACACCTCTCACAGATTGATAAACCTTAGGTCATCCATTTGAGGGAAAATTCCTACTGCCCTACAAAACTCTGCGCTTGGAGGCCCAACATGTGTCTACAAGAATAAAGTTGCATAGTAGACATCAACGGTGGAGATTAACAGTATCCCGTGGGGTCCCATTTTGCGGTACGCCACACCCCTCCCGATGAAGAGGACCCACGTTTCGACCGTAGCGCTCCAACACAAGTCTGTTTCCTCTGTTTTGCGGTACGCCACACCCCTCCCGATAAACTGGACCCCATTTTGACCATAGGAGGTACAAGAGAAGTCTGTTTCCTGCGTTTTGCGGTGCGCCAGACCCCTCCTGATGAACAGGATCCCGTTTCGACCATGGCCGGTCGAACACAAGGCCGTTTCCTCTGTTCTGCGGTGCACCAGGCCTCCTTTCGATCGGCTGTTCCGTCCTAGCCGGTTGGCTCCCGATGAACACGACGTATTCCGTTGCCTCCTGATGAACACGATGCATTCCATTGCCTCCCTATGAACACAACGCAGTTTCTCCGTTTCGACCCAGCCATGTACACGAGCCTTGGCCATACGTACGTGAGTAGGCATTCGAGACCCAGCCCGTATGTACATACATGGCCGTATTTACTTTCTTGCACCGTGGCTGTACATACGTGTACACGATATTAATGGGACTGCATGACATGCTACGTGCGTGCCTCTACTACGACACGTGCGCGCCTCTACTACGACACGTGCCCTTCCTTACACGGCCACGGTTCATCGCTGCAGCCTGCAGACAGACCGATCGACCAGTATGTACGTACACGTTCACGACCAGAATGAAAACTCTACGTACGCTTCGACCAGGTGGGTCCCGACTGCCAGGCACTTCCTTGCATGCGAAGATGTAGCTGGTGGGTCCCAGCAGTTAGGGGGAAATGTTTTTTCGTGAAATACGGTGGCCCATCCGGTGGGTCCCTGCTGTCAGGTGGAGGAATCATTATTTTGCGTGTAATAAGTAGGCACTTCCTTGCTTCGGTCATGGACCCAGCTGTCAGCCTCTCCACGTACAGTACTCCTCCGATGGAAGTCGTTCGTTGACCACATTGACCATGCCGCGCCGAGAGCACCAAGGCGGTGGACGACGACGAGGCCAAGGAAGGGGACGACGTGGAGCCGGGGAAGACGCGGCAGTGGATGCCCACGCAGAGAGGAGTACGAGGGTTCACTGGTTTGGCTATGGTGTGAGGCTGCCATCGCCGCAGGGCCTGGCCAGCGGTGGGAGTAGTAGGGGGTGGTGAGGCCTCCGCGCAAAGACTTATTCCACGAGGCGGAAGCAGGAGGCACGACCGGTGCTGCTTTGGGCGGCCGGAGCAAGAAGACCAGAGGTTGAAGAAGCACTACGGCCGTTGGATGGACATCGTGCAGTCCTTTGGAGCTAGAATCGTTCATATTGACTAAGTTGACAAAGCCCTCCGTCGCGTCAACTTAGTAGGCCCTAAGTCAGCCTTCCTTGCTAGCAGAGGGAGTATTCATTTTTTGTGCGTAATAAGGAGGCACTTCCTTGCGTGCGAAGATACAGCTGGTGGGTGCGACCTGTCAGCGGGGGGAACCTTTTCTTCACGAAATACAGGGGCCCTTCCGATGGGTCCCAGCTGTCAGGTGGAGGAATCATTATTTTGCGCATAATAAGGAGGCATTTCCTTGCGTGCAGCCGTGGAACTAGCTGTCAGCCTCTCCACGTATAGTCCACTTCTGATGGATGTCGTTCGTTGACCACATTGACCACACCGCGCCGAGAGCACCAGGGCGATGGACGACGGCGAGGCCTAGGAAGGGAATGACACGGAACCAGGGAAGACTCGGCAGTTGTTTCCCACGTGGAGGGGAGTACGAGGGTTTACTGGTTCGTCTGCCGTCCCCGAAGAATAACAGCAGGTGTGGGTGAGTAGAGGGATGGCTAGGCCAGGGATGGCTAGGCCAGCGATGGGAGTACGGTGGGGCGGTGAGGCCTGCGCGACAGCACATCCGGCCGCGAGAGGAGGAAGCAGGCAGTCCTGCCTGCGCTTGTTTGAGAGGCTGGAGCAGGAAGAGCAGAGATTGAAGAAGCACGATGGTCGTTGGACGGACATCCAACAGTCACTGCTTGTGCGTCAACCTTTTTTAGGAAAGCCTCAAATATGTGGAAAACAGCATACAACCCATCTGCCATTATTTCTAATAATTTACAGCCCATTTGCTAATTCTTAAGGTGTTTTTTGGAGCCCATATTCTTTTTGTTAGCATTACAACCCATATGTGGCCACGGTTAAAAAATTATACGAAATTTTGCATATTTCCGTGCGGTCCGAACTGTTTTTAATCCTGAAATTTCAAGTCACATTCAAACTGATTTTAAAAATAAATATATCAATATAAAATCCAACAAATTGTCCACGCATAAAAATCAACGGAATTTAAAATCTCGAAATGAAAAAAAAATTGAAACTAATTGTCGGTTTGATGTGTTTTAAAAATGTACTGCCCATTTCTCATTACTGATAGGCCATTTTCTGGGCCAGCCGAATGAAGCCCTCCTCATCTTGAAAGATTTGTAGCCCAACAGGCCTGACAAAGCGACTTACTTGACAAACCATAAAAAAACTGGGCTAGCCATTTTCAGAAGGAGAAAAAAACTACTGGGATGGTCTGTGGTAAACATAAAAGAAAAGGTTGTCTAGACAGGCCAGAGTGCCCCGCACAGCCCAGTGACACCCTACTTCCGTCTCAAAAACAAATTAGATAAATGCCACACCAACTATGGTAATTCATAAAAATGCCACTGCAATTTCCAAACTTTGAAAAATGCCACTGCAATTTTTGCAAACTTTGAAAAACGCCACTGTAATTTTTGCAAACTTTGAAAAACGCCACTCCAGACTTCAAAAAATGCCACTGGAAATGGCATGAAATGGCATTTTTCAAAGTTTGGAAATTGCAGTGGCATTTCTCGGAATCACCAGATTTGGAGTGGCATTTATCAAATTGACCCAAAACAAAAAATAATTGGGCGAGCTGCTGGGTCCTTGGTGTCAGCCGCTCGTTGTGCAATTCTCTCATTTATGGACTACGTTGACAATGGCATGGGACCCAGATGTCAGAAATCCATTAGGAGGATCCTTTTTTTATTAGCTTGAAATAAGGAGGCACTTGCTTGCGTACTGCCATGACCTTGGTGGGTCCCTGCTGTCATCCTCTCCATGTACAATCATCTCCTGACTGTGTACGCGTCAACCTGGTAGGCCCACAAGTCAGCCTCTAAACCCGTGGCGGAAAAATACAACCCATTCTAAAAACTAACAGCCCATTCCATACGTTCAAACGGAAAGTTCAACATTCAGAGCAAAGTAACAGGTCTGATCCAGATATAGAGTACTGAACTTCCACGTTGACAACCATCATAGCCAAGTTAACTATCTACTCCCACTAATACTCTAGTAGTGTACAAGTGCTAACATACTCTTAGCTAACTAGACGATGCCGACCGCCATCTATGGTACACGCTAAACGCCGGCACCGGCGTCCTTCGCCTCGCCTCGGACTTGCCAGAGGTGCGATAGGGTGCGTTGCTCGCGCGCGTTGGCCATTTCCATGTCGGCGTGGTCCGCCGAAGCTTTGGCTTCTAAGCGGGAAACCCACTTGATGAGTTGGTAGTAAAATTCAGCGTCACGAACGCGTGCGTGCCCGATAGCCTCCAGGGCTATTTGCCGGGCGCCGGCCTCCACGTAGTCAGCCCAGTTGCGGGCGCTCTGCTCGCGACTCGGAGCGTCGGTGCACTGCTGCTCCATGTCCCGCTGGCAGCGCAAATCAGCGATACGCTGCTCCTTCACCAGCCGGTCGCGCTCCAACAACTCCTCATACTCCGCATTGCCATCTAAAGACCGATAGAATGCCTCCTCCCTCCGTCTGCCTTCCGGTGAAAAACTGAACACTAGTTCCGGCGGTGACCGCCTCCGGCATCGCCTATCGCGGACGGACGGGGGCATGGCGGACGTGGCGAGAGCGAGGATAAGTGGCAAATGACATTGGGCTGGTGGGGGCTTATGAGGATAGGGCGAGTTGGGTGATGGTGCCACCGGAGAAGGCCAGGAAATAATAATTATAGGTGGAAGGTAGGCGAACCAGCGTGTCGCGAGAAACGCGATGGTCATCGCGGTCATTGGAATTAAATGCATAAGAAAGCATGGCTTAACACGCCAGCTTACCGTGGAAAACTAGTAAAACTAAAATTATGACTGTGTCGTCCCGTCTCGTCAGTGGTGCATCCCGTTCGTGCTGGGTCGCACGTCAGCATGACGGTCAAAGGAGTGCACTCGAAACATCCAGATGAGGTACTCCCTCCTTGTCAAAAATGATTCCACCACTCATCATCTACCTTGGTTGGTGAGATTTTTGAATTAAGCCCTGCAAACCAGAAAGGAGGTAGTACATACGTGATCTGCTATTTATTCGTGTAGGATCGAGTAGGTCGTTTTTTGAATTGAGCCCTACAAACCGGAAAGGAGGTAGTACGTGTGTGATCCGCTATTTATTCATGTAGGATCGAGTAGGTCGGATAGTGTACGTGTAGGATCGAGTAGGTCGGATGGTGTACGTGTTGGATCGCATTAGCTGATGAACATTCGCTGGGAGATAAGGCATTTGCAAACGTTTTTGCTGGCAGTTTCTTCAGATTCGCATGACATTTTCTTCAGAGCAGCTTATCGGTTTCTTCAGAGGTAGGCATTTTTATTCAAAACACTACCACTTCGGATCTTGCGTCGCAACTAAAATTGCCAGAAGCGCATTAGTTGGCTAGCTAGTGATCAATTAGTAACTTGTAAACACTGAGCGAACAGAAATACGGACTATTAGTAACTTGTAAACACTGAGAACATAGAAATAAGGATCATGCTGTGCACAGTAGTAAGAGCCGATCCGTTCGAAATGTTCACACGAAACTCACAGGCCTGGCATTGTAATATGTTCACACTAGTAGCCCAAATTCAAAACCAACTAGTACGATTCCCATACATAAGATCAACATGTTAATGCATCTCAATGATTCACAGATCATATACAAATATGTAGCTCCAAAAGCAAATATCTAGAAACAACATATGTTTTTCCTACTAACATGGATGCTTCTCTTGGCCAACATTCAGTACAGAGTGAAAGAAAAAATTGTTTGTGAAGTCTACAATTCCTCTTGCAAACGTAAGTGGTTTCACCAACAGCTGGAACCATGGGAATGAACCACACATGATGGAGGAACATCCACTGCAATATGATTTGGTCTTCTCTCGATCACACGGCGAGACTATTTTCGGAATACAAACTTTAACTTAGGCAAAATGATGCCCATTGTATAATCAGACCAAAGCAATGAAGCACCTAGTGTTGGCCAATAAATAGTACAATACTACTTTTCTGTAGTCCATGAAGTGACTATCCAATCTTTATGTGTCTATTTTCAAATGGCATTGCATGCAGTGACTATACTATTCTCTTGTGCAGTTCAACCAAAATTGCGGCCACTTTGTTTGTTTTCCAAATATCAATGGGCAGACATCTCTGTCTGCACAAATATCAAGCGGCTAGTAAACATATACCCCACCTTGTATTTTCGGTTTAAACATGTCTCTTCCGCTTAGCATCTGTCATGTTTTGCACTGGACAATTTGATACTATCATGTTTTGCCCTGGACAATTTCATACTGAATTGCTTTGCTGGTTCAGAGCAGAAATATAGCGCCTATTCTTCATCAGACCAAGGATATCCATGTTCACAGTGATGGAAGAGGTGAAATCGATACAACCGAAATTGAGCATCCAATCATTGAATCCTGTCCTGCACCTCCAATGTAGGTCCACCCTGCCAATAAATTCACATGCAAACCACTAATATTACTATCTAATGACAGTACAAAAAGAGTAGCAAGATAGTAGCAAACCATGTACCTTCATAATGAACAGCTCATAGTGCCACCAATTGGATATAAAGGTTTGGAAGAAAACATGCTCCTAATGTTGAACCATTTGGACTTTTTGTGCAGTTCCACTAAAATCGAGCATCCCCGTTTGCATAGATATTGAAAGTGTGATTACTATAAAAGTGGCACTAGTTGAAGCATAGACTCACAAATATAAGCATTCCAATTTCTTAATGGGGAAAGGTAGCAATACTGTTTCTAACCACCTGTTTGAAGGAATAAATAAGGCAACATCGGCTGATGTCAGGAAGGCATACATAGTTTTTTCTGAAAAATTGAACTATTCCTGACCTTTCCTATTATTTTAAGCATATTTTGTGCAGTTCAACTATAATAAAATGCCATCACCGCCTTGACAATTCAGTGACACTGTACAAAAGGGAATGACTTAACATTACATCATGATGTTAGGTATGTAGTCGACAGGCATTAGAGACAAACATACAGACCTCCTCCGATAACATAATGAACATTAATTTTAACAATGGTGTGACTAGATTTACCGGGATAATTTTAGTGAACTCTATACCCTCTGTTCTTTAATATAAGACGTTTTGGCAGTTCAATTTGAAGTACCCAAACGTCTAGTATTTAGAAAAACATGTAGTAATTTTCTTGAGCACATATTTAGGAAAGCTTGCCACACTTTATATATGTCCATACGCTAATGCAACACCATTCGAATAGTACAAATATACACTAATCCAGTGGCTAGTGCAACAATAGAGTAGTTATTTTATTACAAGGTACAGTATAATGGTTTTACTGAACAGATTTCCACAAGCTCTAGCACTGGAAGATTTCTATAAGAATTAACAATACAAAATGTAAAGGTAACAAGTTTCAGCATTGGTATACTAGCTGTGCAAGAGCATTAAACCAAATACAAAAGTCTGAAGGTAACTAGCATTATTAACTAATGACAGTATAAAAAATTGCAAACCATGTACCTTCAAGGTAAATATCATTTCGAACTCGAGGGGACCTAAAAATTGCTATCCCAATCTTGATAATCGATCAAACATAAAAACTTGATCGAACGAATCAAGAGAATAGCCGGAGGAGGAGGTGCCCACTCTTGACCTTTCCTCTTGTCTTCATAATTTTTTGTGCAGTTTAACCAAAATAAAATGACATCAGTGCCTTGGCATTTTGGTGACACTGTACAAAAAAATTTACTTATCTCGTGAAAGTGAGGTATGTAACCTATAAGCATTAACAGTGCAAAAATCTGAAGGTAGTAACAAGTTTCATCATTGGTATACTGGCTGTGCAACATCATTAGAATGCCTAAACTAAAAAATCTTTAATACATCCACAATCAACAGCTAACCCTGAAATAATCCAGTGACATTAAATGGCATTGCTTAAATTTATCGGCGGCATTAGACTAAGTGCGGAATTAGTTAAATATGGCATCACTTTAGCAGCAGCATTGCTTGACTTGACCGCTGGCATTATACTAACATCAAAAAAGTGGCAATAAGAGCATGGGAGGCCCATTTGGACAGTGGGCGCACCAGTACGATGTACCTCCACGGACGCATAGAGTGGTGAGGGAGGTATATGATGTCGCTTGAAGCTACATTGGTATTTCCCCAAAGAGGAAGGGATGATGCAGCATAGCGGCGGTAGGTATTTCCCTCAGATATGAAACCAAGGTTATCGAACCAGTAGGAGAACCAAGCAACACAGTGTAAACAACCCCTGCACACAGATAACAAATCCTCGCAACACGACGTGTAAAAGGGGTTGTCAATCCCTTTCGGGTAGCGGCGCCCCCGATGGGCTAACGGACGTGAGATAAATTTTGTTGTAGATTGATAGATCGAACCCCAAATAAAATAAATAAGAATAAATTGCAGCAATGTATTTTTGTATTTCGGTTTAATAGATCTGAAAATAAATGCAAGGAAAAGGTAGATCACAAAGGCAAATATATAGAAAGAGACCCAGGGGCTGTAGGTTTCACTAGTGGCTTCTCTCGAGAAAAATAGCAAACAGTGGGTGAACAAATTACTGTTGGGCAATTGATAGAACTTCAAATACTCATGACAATATCCAGGCAATGATCATTATATAGGCATCATGTCCAAGATTATTAGACCGACTCCTGCCTGCATCTACTACTATTACTCCACACATCGACCGCTATCCAACATGCATCTAGTGTATTAAGTTCATGGAAAAATGGAGTAATGCAATAAGAACGATGACATGATGTAGACAAGATCTATCTATGTAGAGATAGACCCCATCGTTTTATCCTTAGTAGCAACGATACATACGTGTCAGTTCCCCTTCTGTCATTTGGATCAAGCACCGTAAGATCGAACCCACTACAAAGCACCTCTTCCCATTGCAAGATAAATAGATCAAGTTGACCAAACAAAACCCAAATATCGGAGAAGAAATATGAGGCTATAAGCAATCATGCATAAAAGAGATCAGAGAAACTCAAATACTTTCATGGATATAAAATGATAGATATGATCATAAACTCAAAGCTCATCGATCGCAACAAACACACCGCAAAAGAGTTACATCATATGGATCTCCAAGAGACCATTGAATTGAGAATTCAGTGAGAGAGAGATGAAGCCATCTAGCTACTAACTACGGACCCGAAGGTCTACAAAGAACTACTCACACATCATCGAAGAGGCGCCAATGGAGGTGGTGAATCCCATCTGAGTTGGTGTCTAGATTGGATCTGGTGGTTCTGGACTCTGTGGCGGCTGGATGAATATTTCGTCGACCCCCCTAGGGTTTTGGGAATATTGGGGTATTTATAGAGCAAAGAGGCGGCCCGGGGGCACCCGAGGTGGGCACAACCCACCAGGGTGCGCCTCGGCCTCCTGGCGCGCCCTGGTGGGTTGTGCTCTCCTCGGAGCACCCCCCAGACGCAGCCAAGGCCCATTATGTTCCTTCTGGTCCAAGAAAAATCTCCGTAAAGTTTCATTGCGTTTGGACTCCGTCTGATATTGATTTCCTGCGATGTAAAAAACATGCAGATAACAACAACTGGCACTTGGCACTATGTCAATAGGTTAGTACCAAAAAATGATATAAAATGATTATAAAACATCCAAGATTTATAATATAACAGCATGGAACAATAAAAAATTATAGATACGTTGGAGACGTATCAGCATCCCTAAGCTTAACTATTACTCGTCCTCGAGTAGGGAAGTGATAAAAAAAGACTTTTTGATGTGGAATGCTGCCTAACATGTCATATCATATTCTGTTCTTTATAGAATGGACATTTGGACTTTTATATTGTTCAAAGCAATAGTCTAGTTTTGACATGATAATTTAAATACTCAGGCATATCAACAAGCAACCATGTCTTTCAAAATATCAACGCTAAAATAAGTTATCCCTAGCCTATCATGCTCAACCATTGATCCATTCATGAAACACACTCGCATATTAGTTACACCCAATACTTAAGTACGATCATATTGCCTCCTAGTTGGTGCTTTTGTAAGAGAAGATGGAGACTCAAATTAAAAAATAAAAATTGCATAAAGTAAAAGAAAGGCCCTTCGCAGAGGGAAGTAGGGATTTGTAGAGGTGCCATAGCTCAAAGCGAAAAACTTAGAGATAAAAACATTTTGGGAGGTGTATCCATCCCACCAACGAAAACGACTTAGAGTTCCCAACACTTTCCATGCTAGATATATCATAGGTGGTTCCCAAACAGAAAATAAAGTTTATTCCTTTTTCAACCATACTTTGAATTTCCATGGCTAGCCGTATCCACGGTTGCCTTCCATACCAACACTTTCCAAGGAATTTATTATTTGACAACATAAAGTAAATTCATTTTTCATTTTGGGACTGGGCATCCTAATACCTTTGCCTTACTATCATGCAATGACAAGTGAATAAACACTCATCTTGAGAATAACACATCTAGCATGGAAAATATTAGCCACCCCTCACCGCTCCACGAGTGAAATAAACACACAAAAGAGAAGTTTATTTTGAAAATTAGAGATGGCACATGAAAATTTACTTAGAACGGCAAAATAATACCGCATATAGGTAGATATAGTGGACTCATGTGGCAAAACTGGTTTAAAGGTTTTTGGATGCACAAGTAGAGATCATACTTAGTGCAAAATGAAGGCTAGCAAGAAGATTGAGAAGCGACCAACCAAGAAATGATTAATCTCATAAGCAAGCACTAAGCATAAATAACACCAAATAATGCACCACAAGTAGGATATAATTTCATTGCATGACTATTGACTTTCGTGCTTGCATATGGAATCACAAACCTTAACACCAATATTCTTACTAAAGCATAATTACTCGTCAACATAACTCACATATCACATAATCATATCCCAAAACTATTACTAAGAATCAAGTTTATTTTGTCCAATGATCTGCATGAAAGTTTTTATTATATCCTTTTGGATATCTATCAATTTGGAACTAATTTTTATATGTTGCTTTTAATAAGCTCAAACAAATATAAGTGTGATCATGAGCATAATTTTTCTTTCTTTCTCTCAAATTAATTTAAGTCAAGCGGGAGAGAATTTCTTGAAAATTTTAATAACTCTCAAATAAATCTAAGTGAAACAAGAGAGCATTTCTTCAAAAATACTAAAGCAGAACGTGCTCAAAAAGATATAAGTGAAGCACTAGAGCAAGTCCATTGCTCATAAAAATTTAAGTGAAGCATAGAGAGCAATTCTAACAAGTCATGACATAATTTTGGCTCTCCCAAATAGGTGTGTCCAGCAAGGGATCAAGACTTAAAACACAAAATAAAACAAGCAAAGACTCATATCATACAAGACGCTCCAAGCAAAACACATAGTATGTGACGAATAAAAATATAGCTTTGAGTAAAATACCGATGGTCGTTAGAAGAAAGAGGGGATGCCACTCGGGGGCATCCCCAAGCTTAGTTGGTTGCTCATTTTTTGATAATAGCTTGGGATGCCAGGGCATCCCCAAGCTTAGGCTCCTTATTCCTTCATCCATCATAAGATAACCCAAAACTTGAAAATTTCAATCACACAAAACTCAATAAAACCTTCGTGAGATCCATTAGTAAAAGAAAGCAAATCACTACTATAAGTAATGTACCAAACCAATTCATATTTTGTTTTTGCATTATATCATTCCAACTTTTCTATGGCAAAACTCATCAAATAAAACCATAGAGCCATCAAAATAAGCACACAATGCAAAGAAAACAGAATCTGTCAAAACAGAACAGTCTGTAGCAATCTGACTATTTCAAAAACTTCTGGAACTCCAAAAATTCTAAAAAAGTAGGTCGGCCTGAGAAATTTGTATATTAATCTTCTAAAAAAAGAATTGTCATTTTATCACGCTCTGGTAAAAAATGAGAATTCTTTTCGTGAGTGCAAAAGTTTCTGTTTTTCAGCAAGATCAAACAACTATCACCCAAGAAGATCCTATCGGTTCTATTTGGCACAAACACTAATTAAAACACAAAAAACACAATCATAAAAGTAGCATAATTGTGCTAACACTCAAGAACAGAAAGCAAAAAGAAAAAATAAATTTTATTCATTGGGTTGCCTCCCAACAAACGCTATAGTTTTACGCCCTTAGCTATGCATAAAGTAAGGATCTAAGTTTTGTCATCTTTGGTTCGAGATCCATAAGATGCCCTCATGATTGATTCATATGGTGGCCTAATTATTCTTCTAGGGAAGTGTTCCATACCCTTCCTCAAAGGAAATTGGAATTTAATATTGCCTTCTTTCATATCAATCACGTCACCGATAGTGCGTAGAAACGGTCTACCAAGAATAATTGGACAAGACGGATTGCAATCAATATCAAGAACAATAAAATATATGGGCACATAATTCCTGTTTGCAAGAATAAGAACATCATTAATTATTCCCATAGGCCTTTTAATAGTAGAATCCGCCAAGTGCAAATTTAAAGAACATTCTTCAAGATCGGTAAAACCAAGCACATCACATAAATATTTCAGAATTGTAGAAACACTAGCACCCAAGTCACACAAAGCAAAACACTCATAATTTATAATCTTGAATTTGATAGTAGGTTCCAACTCATCATGCAATTTTCTAGGAATTAAAACTTCTAATTCCATTTTTTCTTCAAAAGCTTTCATCATAGCATCAACAATATGTTTAGTAAAAGCTTTATTTTGTTCATAAGCATGTGGTGAATTTATCATGTATTGCAACAAAGACATACAATCAATCAAAGAGCAACTATCATAATTAAAGTTTTTGTAATCCAAAGGAGTAGGCACATCACTAGCTAAAGTTTTCACCTCTTCAAACCCACTTTCATCGATTTTCTCAATAAGATTTTCACCCTCCGAAATATTGGGACGTCTTCTACCTAAAGTTGATTCTTCTCCAGTACCTTTTTCATCAATCTTAACTTTGCTAAATAAGGAATCAATAGAAGAAACACCAATCATTTTAAGATCTTCATCACTTTTGCGAAATAAATCACTAGAAAACGCTTTTTCTAAAAATTCTCTTTTAGCTTTAAGCATAGCGGTTCTTTTCTTACTTTCATCCATAGAAATATAAAGAGCTTTAATTGATTCATCTACTTTAGGCAAAAAAAGTTTCATCTTGAGATTTTCCACATCATGAGCAATTCTATCAACACTTCTAGACAAATCATCCATCTTACTCAACTTTTCTTCTATGGAAGTGTTGAAAACTTTTTTCGTGTTGATAAATTCTTTAATATTGTTCTCAAGATCAGAGGTGTTTCTGTTGTTCTTGTAAGATTGATTTCCATAGGAATTACCATAATTATTAGAGGAATTACTAGGAAAAGGCTCAGGATTAAAATTACCTCTATAAGCATTGTTATTGAAATTATTTCGAGAGATAAAATTCACATCTATGGCATCACTATTTTGCTCAATCAAAGTAGACAAAGGCATATCATTAAAATCAATAGGAGCACTTTTACTAGCAACCAATTTCACAAGAGCATCAAGTTTTTCACTCAAAGAAGAAATTTCTTCAACCGAATTAACTTTTTACCAAAGAGGAGCTCTTTCGGTATGCCATTGTGAATAATTTGCCATAATATTATCAAGCAATTTGGTGGCTTCACCCAAAGTAATTTCCATAAAAGTACCAATTAGGCGGAATCTAAAAGATTACGAGAAACAAAATTCAATCCCGCATAAATTTTTTGTATGATCATCCAAAGATTTAACCCATGAGTTGGGCAATTACTTAGCATCATTTTCATTTCCCAAGATTGTGCAACATGCTCATGTTCAAGTTTCTTGAAATTCATGATCTATGTTCTAAGGGAAATAATTTTTGCGGGAGGAAAATACTTAGTGATAAAAGCATCTTTGCACTTATTCCAAGAATCGATACTATTGCAAGGCAAAGAAGAGAACCAAATTTTTGCAGAATCACGCAAAGAAAACGGAAATAATTTCATCTTCACCTCATCATTGTCCACATCTTTTTTCTTTTGCATATCGCGTAATTACACAAAGTTATTAAGATGGGACGCGACATCCTAATTAGGAGTACTGGAAAATTGATCTTTCATAACAAGATTCAGCAAAGCAGTATTAATATCACAAGACTCACTAGTGGCGGGGGGAGCAACCGGAGTGCCAATAAAATCATTGTTGTTGGTATTTGAGAAATCACATAACTTGGTGTTCTCTTGGATGACCACACAACAAGATTGCACTCAAAAATAGATCCGTCAATAAAACGGCGAACAGAAAAAGAGGGGCGAATAAAACGGCAAATTTTTGTGAAGTGGGGGACAGGAAAACGAGAGGCAAATGGCAAATAATGTAAATTGCGAGGAGATAAGATTTGTGATTAGGAACCTGGTATATGTTGAAGATCCTCCCCGGCAACGGCGCCAGAAATTCCTTTTGATGTCACTTGAAGCTACGTCGGTATTTCCCCAAACAGGAAGGGATGATGCAGCACAAGGCGGTAGGTATTTCCCTCAGATATGAAACCAAGGTTATTGAACCTGTAGGAGAACCAAGCAACACAACGTAAACAGCCCCTGCACACAAATAACAAATCCTCGCAACCCGACGTGTAAAAGGGGTTGTCAATCCCTTTCGGGTAGCGGCGCCCCCGATGGGCAAACAGACGTGAGATAAATTTGTAGTAGATTGATAGATCGAACGCCAAATAAAATAAATAATAATAAATTGCAGCAAGGTATTTTTGTATTTTTGGTTTAATAGATCTAAAAATAAATGCAAGGAAAAGGTAGATCGCAAAGGCAAATATATGAGAAAGAGACCCGGGGGCCGTAGGTTTCACTAGTGGCTTCTCTCGAGAAAAATAGCAAACGGTGGGTGAATAAATTACTGTTGGGCAATTGATAGAACTTCAAATACTCATGACGATATCCAGGCAATGATCATTATATAGGCATCACGTTCAAGATTAGTAGACCGGCTCCTACCTGCATATACTACTATTACTCCACACATCGACCTCTATCCAGCATGCATCTATTGTATTAAGTTCATGGAAAAATGGAGTAATGCAATAAGAACGATGACATGATGTAGACAACATCTATCTATGTAGAGATAGACCAATTGTTTTATCCTTAGTAGCAACGATACATAATTAGCCGGTTCACATTACATCCTTTGGGATCAAGCACCGTAAGATCGAACCCACTACAAAGCACCTCTTGTCATTGCAAGAAAAATAGATCAAGTTGGCCAAACAAAACCCAAAATCGGAGAAGAAATACGAGGCTATAAGAAATCATGAATAAAAGAGATCAAAAAAACTCAACTACTTTCATGGATATAAAAAGATAGATCTGATCATACACTCAAAGTTCATCGATCCCAACAAACACACCGCAAAAGAGTTACATCATATGGATCTCCAAGAGACCATTGTATTGAGAATTCAGCGAGAGAGAGAGATGAAGCCATCTACTTACTAACTATGGACCCGAAGGTCTACAAAGAAGTACTCACGTATCATCGGAGAGGCACCAATGGAGGTGGTGAACCCCATCCGAGATGGTGTCTAGATTGGATCTGGTGGTTCTGGACTCTGCGGCGGCTGGATGAATATTTCGTTGACTCCCCTAGGGTTTTGGGAATATTGGGGTATTTATAGAGCAAAGAGGCGGTCCGGGGGGCACCCGAGGTGGGCACAACCCACCAGGCCGCGCCTGGGCCTCCTGGCGTGCCTTGGTGGGTTGTGCTCTCCTCAGGGCACCATCCAGGTACAGCCAGGGCCCATTATGTTCCTCCTAGTCCAAAAAAATCTTCGTAAATTTACCTTGCGTTTGGACTCCGTCTGATATTGGTTCCCTGCGATGTAAAAAACATGTAGAAAACAGCAACTGGCACTTGGCACTATGTCAATAGGTTAATACCAAAAAATGATATAAAATGACTATAAAATGATTACATCCAAGATTGATAGTATAACAACATGTAACAATCAAAAATTATAGATACGTTGGAGACGTATCAGTATGGTGGCCCAGAGCAACAAATATCTAGGCAGCATATGTGGATTACGTCCCATTTTTGTTCTCTTTAGCCACCTTTTTCCTATGTTAGGACAACAAACCAATCGACCTGGTCATTCTCTATTGCGTTGTCATGCCTTTCTACCCTTTTCGACCAAGACACATGAGACTCGTTCCTTAGCTACTGATTTTCCCCTTTTCAACCTACATGCGGGTTCGATGCCTAGTCTCTTGGACAATACATTCTCCCTTCCTTTCCTTATTCAACCCAGACATGGATTAGTCTGCATAAAGTAGGGTTTCCTTTAATGGTGCAAATTAAGTTTTTTGTCTGCATGACCAGCAAAGCAGAGGATAGCAAATTGGGAAGATGGTGGAGTGGAAAAATATCCACATGCAGGGACGTGGTAGATGGGGCAATAGAACAAGTGGCTTCGCTCGTGGTCGTCGTCCTCCGCACACACTATGGCAGCGAGCTTGGGGACGGAGGCCATCCCGCGTGGACGCTAGGTCTCAGAGGACGGCCTTGTCGTCAGTGCGTGACCTCGCTCGCTGACGACGAGTGTGTCAATGATGCACGTCCTTTTCTTCACCGACGGATCTGTGACCATCGGTGAGGAGGGAGAGAGATGCCATATTTTTTAGATCTACAGAGAGGGTGATAGTGTGAGAAGCAAGTGGGCAACCCTTAGCAAGAAAGGGCTGAAGCTCCAGCCTATATATCTTTTTTATGCTACTAGTACTAGAGGTGGAGTAGTGGTAGAGTGGTTTATATTTTCTCTGCATCTGATGCAGTTAGTCGTGCTTCAAAACTGAACGACACGCCATTAAAAAAATAAAGGTCGATAACTAATGCGGCACCTCGGGCCAACGCGGCCAGATCACATTTTGCACGAGAAATTACACACCATGTTTCATTGACATGTCGTCCCGTTCCAACATGTCAGTGAGACGATGGCGAGGCCTTTTGTACAATTTCCGAACGAACGTCTATGTAGGCCGGGGCGCCTCTTCATGTACCGTGGCAACCTTCCACCGACTCCTCTCCTTTCCCTCTCGGTTTGGAACTGCTGTCGCACTCTCTTCCTCCCTCCTCCATTCGCCTTCACCCTTCCTTCTGCCATTGTTCGATCGTCCTCTCCATGGAGGGAACAGGCCGGAAAAGACCCGTTATTCTTGCCCCGATCTCAAAGATGACGTGGTGGAGGAACTCATTGATCGGTGTGACATCATCACCTCGTCTAGCATGGCAGGTTCGTTCAAGACCATTCTCGACTCAACTAATAACATCATTACAAGGAACCCAAGGGTCCAGGAGCGGTTTGATCTCCCCTATCTTCTTCACCGTGACCCTGCTGACTGGCGCGCGGATGACGGAGGCCTCGCCTTGTGCAAGTTGATGTCGCTTGATAATGATACGTGTGATGTTAAGATGCCATCGCTTGAGGGTAAGGCTTGGGCAGGCGCAAATGGAGATTGGGTTGTTTATATTGGGTACAACTGCGAGTGGGAACTTGTGAATGTGTACGCTCGTCACCGGGTTCCACTTCCAAAAATCTCAGATTTACCAGAGGTTGAGCACACCGGTATTCAACGTACGTTCAACTATGATCATGGTGACTGTCGTCTATGGAAGATAGCAATTTGTCGAGTTCCCTACCGCTCTTGGGATTACACGAACTATGAAGTTGTTGCTGTCTTCGACAAGCTTGTTGCCATCCTTACTTCCATGCCTCGATGGATATTTCTCAAAAATCAATTTCTGTACACGGATGGGTACTGTGATGCAATTCAATAGGAGGGTCTTGTGTTTTCTGCCACCACTCGTGGCACTGCTTTTGCAGGGAATCCTGATGCTTTCGGTATGTTTGTCTTCCACCGTAATTATAATTGATTCATCCACATGCATGCGGGGTAGCTAGTTTCCCTTTACTAATTAACCTCCTTGTGTTTCCAAGGTCCTGTGAACATTCCACCACCTATACTTGAAAAAAATTTATAACCAAGGGGGAGATGATGATGATGATGATCACGAGAATGAGGACACAAATACTCAATGGCGCCTGGCAAGTTATTCCGATGGATCACCTCTTCTTGTCTGTATACATGGCACTGCTGATGTTACTAAGGAAGTAGGTGTTGTCTCCCATGGTCGCACTCTCCAGACCTATTCCAACATCCGTTGCAGGGTACTCGGGATGGATACTACTATGCTAGCGCCAACACCTTCTCCCTGGTTTAGTATTGATACTCTTGGAGGAAACTCGCTCTTCCTTGGACAAAACTATCCAATGATGGTGGAAGGCGATCCAGCTGCTGTTGACACAACGTTACTACCATTTATGAGAAGCAACTGTGTCTATACCTCGGACATTGCTATGGTTCCCTACCGTGGCTTTCACAATATGCGTCGTGACATAGGCCGCTTCAGCTTGGATGACCAGTCCTGCGTTGGTCTCGAGATTGATAGTGGCTGGCCCTTCCCAGAGAATCACTTTTGGTTCAAAGCAAGCGTTTCCAACGCCGACGAGTGGTTGAGCTGAAGTTCATTTCATTGCTTGTTATTTGTTGTGTGATGAAAACTCAGCCATCACGAGGCGGGTGAGGTAGGGGTTTGCCGATAGTCGGTTTCCTCAACTGTGGTCCCACTTGTAAGGCCAACTCCAACGCACGACCCCAAACGGACCTCCATTTTGCCTGGATTCTATCCGTTTGGGTAGGCAATCGGCCCGTGGCCGTGCGCTCAACGCGCAGACGCATCCCGGCCGCGTACATTTTTCTTTGCAAACACATATCTTTTTTTCATCATTGATTTTTGGTACATGGAAATACATCACCAAATTTTGACTAGAAAAGCAAGACCAAAGAAAACAAGATCCACAAGAATACATTTTAGAAGATATCCAACTTCCATAATTGCTCCTGTAAGTTGGATTAGTGCCTTCTGGAAGCATTCATTGCTTCTTTCTTCTTCGAGTGTAAAGAAGTAGATGTTGCTTCCTCGCATCTAGTCTCATGGCTATCTTCTATTTTATCAACAAGTGCACTAGTCTCATCTCTAGCCTCTATGCTAGCTAAAAGTGCTAGAACATCTACTAAATTGTGCTCTATCAATATATCAATGTACTCTTCTCCCCAATACCAAAACTTGCATCCATTCTACATAATAAAATTTTAAGTTAGCACAACTAGTCTAATCCAAGAGCACAACCGAAGCTAAAGTAGCACATACCCCATCAGTTGAGCACTTGATGAACACCCATCCAGGATGTTCCGGCGTTGTAGACACGCGGTGCAAGACCTTCTTTGGGCAGTCGTCGCACGTAATGAGTGGCAACGGTGCGCTGACGTGCTTTTGGGCAAGCACCAAGCCCGACCGACCGCCGTTCATGTATCTGCCGGCGGACCACCGACGGTGTAGATCCAAGCGCCTAGAGGAGGAGTCAGTACCTGCATGCGGCCTTGCGGCCTTGCCAGGGCCTTCCGGCCGGTGCCCGGCCAGTTCATGGTGCGGCGCGGCCTCCCACAGCCGGCGAGCTCAAGCCCGACCGGATCTGCTCCAAGTTTGGCCGCCAGGTGCACATAACACGTAGCCATGGTTGGGTAGCTCCAGGGCATCGAGGGAAAGGGGGCTGGGCGAGCGCGCGCCCGAGCTGCACGCGCTGGAGTTGGCCTAGCGGCGTGGCGGACCAACTGTGTGGGGGTGCGAAGTGGCTTCGCTCGTGTGGGGGACGAAAGCCATCCCGCACGGGGGCTAGGTCTGACAGGACGGCCTTGTCGTCAGTGTGTGACCTCTGTGGCAACCGTCCGTTTCCCACTATCCTCTTCGTCGACATGTGGTCCTGTTCTAACCTGTCAGTGAGACGACGGTGAGTCCTTTTGTACAATTTCCGAACGGACGTCTATGTAGGCCGGGGCGCCTCTTCATGTACCGTGGAAACCGTCCATCGCCTCTTTGCCTCTCCCTCTCGATTTGGAACTGTTGTCGCACGATCTTCCTCCCTCCTCCATTTGCCTTCACCCTTCCTTCTGCCATTGTTTGATCGTCTTCTCCATGGAGGGAACAGGCCGGAAACGACCCTGTTACTCTTGCCCTGATCTGAAAGATGACGTGGTGGAGGAACTCATAAATCGGTGCGACGTCATCACCTCGGCTAGCATGGCATGTTTGTTCAAGAACATTCTCGACTCAACTAATAACATCATTACAAAGCACCCAAGGGTCCAAGAGCAATTTGATCTCCCCTACCTTCTTCACCATGACCCTGATCACTGGCGCGCGGACGACGCAAGCCTTACCTTGTGCAAGTTGATGCCGCTTGATAATGATACGTGTGATGTTAAGATGCCATCGCTTGAGGGTAAGGCTTGGGCAGGCGCGAATGGAGATTGGGTTGTTTATATTGGGTACAACTGTGAGTGGGAACTTGTGAATGTGTACACTCATCACCAGGTTCCACTTCCAAAAATCTCAGACTACCCACAGGTTGAGCACACCGGTATTCTATGTACGTTCAACTACGATCAAGGTGACTGTCGTCTACAGAAGATAGCAATTTGTCGAGTTCCCGACCGCTCTTGGGGTTATAGGAATGCTTGTGTTGTCGCTATCTTCTACAAGCTTGTTGCCGTCCTTCATACTTCGACTGGATGGATATTGCTCAAAAATCAGTTCCTATACACGGATGTGTACTGTGATGCAATTCAATAGGAGGGTATTGTGTTTGATGCCACCACTCGTGGCACTATTTTTGCATGGAATCCTGGTGCTTTTGGTACATTTGTCTTCCACCGTAATTATAATTGTTTCATCCACATGCATGCGGGTTAGCTAGTTTCCCTTTACTAATTAATCTTCTTGTGTTTCCAAGGTCCTGTGAACATTCCATCACCTATACTTGATAATTTCTATAACCAAGGGGGAGATGACGACGATGATGATCACGAGCATTTGGACCCGTATACTCAGTGGCGCCTGGAAACTTATTCCAATGTATCACCTCTTCTTGTCTGTATATAGGGCACCACTGATGTTACTAAGGAAGCATGTGTTGTCTCCCATCGTCGCACTCTCCGGACCTATTCCAACATCCGTTGCAGGGTATTCGGGATGGATACTACTGTGCTAGCGCCAACACCTTCTCCCTGGTTTAGTATTGATACTCTTGAGGAAACTCGCTCTTCCTTGGACAAAACTATCCAATGATGGTGAAAGGCGATCCAACTGCTGTTGACACAACATTACTACCATTTATGAGAAGCAACTGTATCTATACCTCAGACATTGCTATGCTTCCCTACCGTGGCTATCACAATATGGGTCATGAAATAGGCCGCTTCAGCCTGGATGATCAGTCCTGTGTTGATCTCGAGATTGACAGTAGCTGGCCCTTCCGAGACAAACTCTTCTGGTTCAAAGCAAGCGTTTCCAACGGCGAGGATTGGTTGAGCTGAAGTTCATTTCATTGCTGTTATTTGTTGTGTGATGAAAACTTTAGTATTTACTAGAATGTTTTGTTGGAACTAATCTATAATCCAACATGTATCCTCATTGTCGATGTGTGTTGATGACTTGTCGTATGTAATGAATGGTATATTTGCATATGCATGTCATAAACTCAATTTAAAAATGGTTTTCGACTCACTTCTTGGAGTGTTAGTGTCGTAGTAGTACAACCAGCATCTGTAGTAGTATGAAGTTGCCACATCACATAGAGCCAACCAATAGTTAGTTCTAGTTAGATCAACTAGAGCTAGGTGTGGCACGGAGGCCGAGAGTTACGGTGATAGCGTGACTATGTGAGGTGGGCTTGTACGTAGTATGATGTAGGCACGTGGCTTGCCATGTTTCCTACTCCTCTGGTCTAAATGTGGAGAAGATTTGGTCGAGTTCTTCCTCCTTTTGCCAACACATGGGACATCCATTATCCAGGTCGTGTCATGCAAGAAAATGGAGTGTTAGTTGAAGCCACGTGATGTGCATCTTGGGTTAAACTGTAAATAGAATCTTACTAATCTTGAGTGACTCCAAAAGCAGCCACCGAAGATCTTTATTGGATTTGTTTTTCATCACCAGCACGTCGAGGTGAAAGATGTGCAGTTCAAGGGTCCTCTTGCGTTTTCACTGACATGTGGGACCGCATGTGAGCAAACAAACGTTGGGCTCCGCGCGTCTGCTGGCTGGCTGAGAAGAGAGATAGAGGAGGGCTGAGCACGGACTTAAGGAAATTTGGTCTACGTAACTAGCACCTCGATATAGGCTCGATATAGTGGGGTGGCATGGGCCATACCTAGCATTCATGTCTAGTAGTACGGCATACACCACCCACAAGAGTCCCACCCGACACCAATTTTCTTGGAGTCCGTGCTACAGCCATCTCTTCTCCCTCCTGTTTTCTCAGCCATCGCGCGGTGGGCGGGGTGGGGGTTTGCCGATAGTCGGTTTGCTCAACTGTGGTCCCACTTGTAAGTGAAAATGCAACACAGCATGCATTCCCCCTTGAGAGGCGTGTCGGACAAACCGTGTGGGGGTGCGACGCGAACACGACAAGATTTTCCTTTTGAACTTGTAACTTGTGAAATTTGGTTCTGCTCCATGGTGCGACCGATAGATAGAAATAATGATTTTCCCTAGAGTAATGAGAAGTTTGGTTCTGGCGCGGTTCATGCATGGAGTACGTACAAAAATTATGAAGTTGATGCGAAAGGTAAGATAATTACTAGTAGTACCATATACTACAACATGGATTTGACGGAAATATAAAGATACATATGGGTCCATCAACGACATCCTCACGCCCTAGTGCGCCGGGTCACCAACCGATGTGTGAGGAGCAGCAGCGTTGGCAGCAAGCTCAACGTGCTTCTGAACAATGCCGTCCAAGGTTGCCCTAATGTCCAAGAAGGCCGGCAACCTATCGTCCTCCTCTGGCACATAGTAGTCCTTGTGGACGATTTGCTGTAGACGTGGGTGATTATGTCGACGGTGTCTTGCTGCGCCAGGCGCTGCGTGGCGGGTGTCGGTGTCAAAACCGGTAGAGCTCGGGTAGGGGGTCCCGAACTGTGCGTCTAAGGCGGATGGTAACAGGAGGCAGGGGACACAATGTTTACCCAAATTCGGGCCCTCTCGATGGAGGTAATACTCTACTTCCTGCTTGATTGATCTTGATGATATGAGTATTACAAGAGTTGATCTACCACGAGATCGTAGAGGCTAAACCCTAGAAGCTAGCCTATGGTATGATTGTTGTTGTCCTACGGACTAAACCCTCCAGTTTATATAGACACCGGAGAGGGCTAGGGTTACACCAGAGTCGGTTACAAGGGAGGAGATCTACATATCCGTATTGCCAAGCTTGCCTTTCACGCCAAGGAGAGTCCCATCCGGACACGGGACGAAGTCTTCAATCTTGTATCTTCATAGTCCAACAGTCCGGCTAAATTATATAGTCCGGCTGTCCGAGGACCCCCTAATCCAGGACTCCCTCAGTAGCCCCTGAACCAGGCTTCAATGACGATGAGTCTGGCACACAGATTGTCTTCGGCATTGCAAGGCGGGTTCTTCCTCAGAATATTCCGTAGAACATTTTGAACACAAGGATAGTGTCCGACTCTGCAAAACAAATTCCACATACCACCGTAGAGAGAATAATATTTCCACAGATCTAATCTACTGACACATTTGGCATCATGACATCACACCACGGCCCGGTCACTATTCGAACCGTTTTTCTCAACCAGCTACTGCACATATTGCGAGGCGGTTTCCTTGGCACATCTTGTAGAAGCAGAGATCGTGTCCCCTTATCATGGGATTCTCATCAATACGGGTGTGGGTAACCCAACCGCACCATTAATTACGGCTCTTGGGGAATAAGCGGTTTTACCAGGCAAGTGGGAAGGCGCAGAATCCCTGCTGCCTTTATAAGGGGATAATGACTCCCTTTCGCACCCATGCTTTCTCCTTCCCGATCCATTCCCCTCCACCCAAGCTCCAACGCCCAAGCGTTCATCTTCTCTGCCCACAAAGGCCTTTCGAAAATGTCCGGATCCGGAGTAGGAGGCAAATGGATGGCCTCTACCGTCCGGGAGAAGGATATCAAAAAGCTTCGGGAGGCCGGGTATCTGGCCAAGAAAATCAGCCATCATCTCCCGACGGCCGGACAGATCGTCCCTACCCCGAAACCCCACGAGAGGGTTGTATTCCTCCCTCACTTCGTCCGCGGGCTAGGGTTTCCCCTCCACCCGTTCGTTCGCGGCATCATGTATTATTATGGGATTGATCTTCACGACATGTCCCCTAATTCCTTCCTCAACATCTCGACGTTTATTGTCGTGTGCGAGGCTTTTCTCCGCATCTTGCCACATTTCGGCTTATGGCTGAAGATTTTTAATGTGAAGCCCAAGGTAGTGGGTGGCGAGCATGCCGAGTGCGGGGGCGCTATGGTGAGCAAGATGCCCAATGTTACATGGCCAACAGGCACCTTAACGATTCCGTCAAGGAGTGGCAACAGCAGTGGTTTTACATCACCGAGCCGCGCGGTACGGAATGGGCCGCTACTCCCGAGTTTCGATCCGGTGCCCCCCTGCAGCTTACATCCTGGGTCAAGAAGGGCCTGAACTGGTCCTCGTCCGATGAATTTTCGATGCTCCAGACGCGCGTTAAAGATATGGGAGACAAGAACATTGAACTTGTCAATGTGGTCCAGGTGATGTTAGTTCGCCGGATCCTGCCTTGTCAACACCGGACTTGCAATCTATGGGAATTCGATCCGGCCAAGCACCAGACCTTGCGGGAGCTTTTCGGCTCCTCGCACAAGGACATCTGAAAGGTGCTTTTCAAGTCCAGCAAATCATGGCCGGACCCCGATGAAGACCGTGGGTACCAATTGTCCCGCCCTGCAAGTTCGGTAAGTAATCGTATTTTTTGCCCACATAACCAAAGGGAAGCGATTAATGTGTTTTCCATAATTCTCCTAGGGCTGGACGAAGAAGGCAGAGCGGATCCATTGTCCGGCCCCGCTGCCTGAAGAACTGGCCATCCCACTTCTGACGAAGATGTTGGTCGGCGCCTTACAAGGTGCCAAGAAGACGGCCGAGAAGGAGGCCAAAGACCCGGGCGGCCTTCGTCGCCATGCACTTCGGACACAATGTCCGAAGGCTCTGATGCCCGTTCCGCCTCCGAAGAGGACGGGGAGGAGGAGGAAGATGAATCCCCTACGGAGGAAAGAAAGAAGAGGACGGCCTCCGCACACTTGGAGGCCGAGTTGCCTAAAAGGGGAAAAGTTCCTCCTCCGGAGAAGTTCACTGCCGCCACCGACAGCGGCCCGGTGTGGGAGCCCAGGGCCCAGCCCCTGGTGAACTCGTGAGTATATACAGTCCGAATACGTTTATGCTTCAGACTCATCATGGCATAATATTTTAACCTGAGCCATATTTTTTGCATTCCGGCGAGGTCTCGTACCGAACAATCCTCATCAAAGGATTCGCTGAGCTCGGATGCTATGGAAAGCGGGATGCTCCCGAAGGCCCCTTCCTTCGAACAGGTGAATACCATCGAGGCTTCGTCCCAGAGGGACCCCGGCCAAGGGGGAGAGGGAAAAACCGTGAAGGCGGCGCCTGGAGGTCAATCTTCAGGGGCTAAACACATGGGGCAGAAAATCCCCAAGGGAGCTGGTGACGGGGGCCATCTTGAATTCGGCTCCCAGTCGGATGCAATTCTGGAGACCAATACGGCTCTAGAATCAGGCAGGCAGCCCCTCTCAGCTGGAGGGGGCATACCGGCAACCTCTATCCAACCAGAGGTGTCGGATGCTTTGTTGGTGGCGCTGAAGAGCGCCTCCATCGTTGATGAACACCGTGCCCTTATGGGTGCGATGATTGAGAAGATTCAGTCTGCTGAGAGTGGACTGAATGGAGCCTGTATCAGCCTTATAAAAGGCTTTGAGGTATGTTTTTCGAAGAGTGTCATGGTATGGATAGTAGCCCCTGATACACTGTTTGGTGAAAGAAAAAGCCGGACAGAGGATCAAATTTATGTTCTCAGGAAGACTCATTGAATGACATATAATTCTCTTTTGTTATAAGCAGGCGTCTGTAGCGGCTGCTGCTTCTCTATCTTGTGGAGATCTCGGTGAATCAAAACCGGAGCGGGCCAAAGAAGAACTTGGCCAGTTGAAAATGCGGTTGGGAGATAAACAAGGTATGCACAAGTCTTGTTCGCGTTTATTGCGAATGAATTTTCAGTATGATGAAATAGGCTTCATGATTTGCACTAGGGATGGTGACCGAAGTAGAGGCCCTTAAGAAGGTTGTGGCCAAGGCGAGAAAAACGCAACCACAGAGCAGGTTCTTCGTGAGAAGTACGAGGCCGGGGTTATTAAAGCTGAGCAGGAGCTGCAAGAGGCTGTGAAGAAATGCGAGACCTTGGAGCAGAGTTTAACGGAGAAAGAATCTGAACTCACCAAGGCGCATCAGGCCATGAGCGATGCCCGGGGGGAAACCCAAAGCGCCCTGGAGGGGATCCAAGAGGTGAGGAAGATCACGGCGGGTAAGGCCTTTTCCTTGTAAAGCAAGTATTTGAGGAGAAGATTATGTTTCTAATTTTGAATTCGGATTTCTCCAGGGGTATTTGCGGAGCTGCCCCGCAGCATATCGGATGCCACCCAATTCTACCAGGCCGAAGAAAGGAACACTATGGATAAGCTCTTCTGGTCGCAGTATTTGGCACCGAATTATCCGGTGCCTTTTCTCGATCAACTGAAACAGCTGATCGAACTGCATAAGGCGGCGAAACTAGCCATGAAGGATTTGATTATCCGGCTGTGGCCTACCGAGAGCGATTCGAGCAGCTACTTCGGGCTCGTGAAGCGGCTTATGGCGCTTGCCCTCGACTTAGACGTCATCAAGCGGTCGGTCGGCATAGAGGGTGAGCGAATGGCCTTCGCCAGCGAAGGTGCACTGGGGAAGATGGATGCGAGAAGGCGATGACGAAGGGCTACCAGAGGGGAAGGAGCACCGCAAGCCCGAATTATATTATGAAGGTGTCCTGAAAGGATCCTACCTTGCAGCGGAGCTATGCACCAAGGACATTATATTCCCATGAATGCCAATCATGTTGTCCTTTGTAATGTTTGAACAAGGTCATTTATTTATTGCCTGTTATATAAAAGTTTACCCTCATGCGGCCGTTTATATATTAAACACGAGAGTTGGCCATTGGCTTCGCCCCTTTACGTAAGAAATGCAGGGGTGTTCGGGATAAACCTGAGCACTCTTTATCCCAGTTTTGGGTCCTTCGAAGGAGGTGCTCAGCACAACGAACCAGGCAATCGGACTATAGGGCTTTATCACTCTCACTTAGCCATAGGAGCTTTAGTAAGGTAGGCGCAACCCCTAGTGCTCGGAAGACCGTACTAGGGGCTCTAAAAGCGTCTGATCGGAGGAAAAACTGATCCATCACACGCTGCATTGGTTATGGCATTATGCGGGAGAAATCCTTAAAGAGTTTACGACCTCTCGAACAGCTGACCAGCTCTCGCCGTATCATGACAGTCAATTTTCGGCTTTCTCTACTGAGGTGCTCTCTGGAAGAACCGGGACACAATCGCAATAGTTCTCCCAGTGCTACCTTATCCGATATAGCGGAACGTAAGGTACCAAAACATGGGAGCCGGGCAAACCCAACTATTGACCCAAGAGATGATTCGGAGCTGATGCATATAGTGCTATAAGTTTGGGGTGCCAAACTTCCACGATGGTGTTCGGACTTTATTGCCGTACTGTGGTAAAACGAAGCCCCTGGCACGTTGAAAGGCATATCGCGGTGCACGGGTGCCACTCGACAGAAGAGTTTTAATAAGAAATGACAGCAGAAAAGCGTCAAACAAATCCACATATTTTATTTGAATAGTACGTCGATGCGTGTAAGACAGGTAATAATGGAAAAGAAATACGACTGTGGAACCTGCTGAGACCAGGGAAGAAGAAGCTGTGTGTGGATCCGGAGTATAGTTGGATGGTCATCGCGGGGAATATCTAAGGATTCCCTTGCGCGTCCGGGCTGCCTCCATATTGCCCGTCCTGGTCGGTGCAAAGGTGAACCTGCGAAGGAAGTGTAAGAAATGTTTACGTGCCGGAGAGCGGTTGAGCCGCTGAGTGCGGCTTGTCCTGGCCTTCGTCGGAGTGTTTAACTGACCTCCAGATGAGCCGGGCTATCCTTCCGCGAAGTAGTTCGGAGTCCTTTGACGGTGTCCGGGAGCTTGGCCATCGACTCGAGGTTCGGATGCAAGGTGCTGCTCGTTGCTTTTGCTGTTAAGACAGTGGTGTACTCGTTGATGCCGAAGTAGAGTTCGTCCTTGCCATTAATCGTGATGACGCCGCATGGACCGGGCATTTTGAGCTTATGGTAGGCATAATGTGGCACCGCGTAGAATCGAGCAAACGCGGGTCGTCCGAGCAGTGCCTGATCACTAAGGAAGGGGACGATTTTGAAGATTAACTCTACGGTACAGTAATTGTCAGCTGATCCGAAGACTACCGCAAGGGCGATGGAGCCTGTTGATACGTCTCCAACGTATCTATACTTTTTGATTGTTCCATGCTATATTATCTACTATTTTGGACAATATTAGGCTTTATTATCCACTTTTATATTATTTTTGGGACTAACCTATTAACCGAAGGCCCAGCCCATAATTGCTGTTTTTTTGCCTATTTCAGAGTTTCGAAGAAACGGAATATCAAACGGAGTCCAAACGGAATGAAACCTTCGGGAACGTGATTTTCTCACCGAACGTGATCCAGGAGACTTGGAACCTAAGTCAAGGAAGCTTCGGGGAGGGCACGAGGTAGGGGGGCGCGCCCACCCCCCCCAGGGCACGCCCTCCACCCTCGTGGGCCCCACGTTGCTCCACCGACGTACTTCTTCCTCCTATATATACCTACGTACCCCCAAACGATCAGATACAGAGCCAAAAACCTAATTCCACCGCCGCAACCTTCTGTACCCACGAGATCCCATCTTGGGGCCTGTTCCGGAGCTCCGCTGGAGAGGGCATCCATCACGGAGGGCTTGTACGTCATCACCATAGCCCCTCCGATGAAGTGTGAGTAGTTTACCTTAGACCTTCGGGTCCATAGTTAGTAGCTAGATGGCTTCTTCTCTCTTTTTGGATCTCAATACAATGTTCTCCCCCTCTCTCGTGGAGATCTATTCGATATAATCTTGTTTTTGTGGTGTGTTTGTTGAGACCGATGAATTGTGGGTTTATGATCAAGATTATCTATGAACAATATTTGAATCTTCTCTGAATTCTTTTATGTATGATTGGTTATCTTTGCAAGTCTCTTCGAATTATCAGTTTGGTTTGGCCTACTAGATTGGTTTTTCTTGCAATGGGAGAAGTGCTTAGCTTTGGGTTCAATCTTGCGGTGTCCTTTCGCAGTGACAGCAGGGCAGCAAGGCACGTATTGTATTGTTGCCATCGAGGATAACAGGATGGGGTTTTTCTCATATTGCATGAATTTATCCCTCTACATCATGTCATCTTGCTTAGGCGTTACTCTGTTTTCTTGAACTTAATACTCTAGATGCATGTTGGATAGCGGTCGATGAGTGGAGTAATAGTAGTAGATGCAGTGGAGTCGGTCTACTTGTCTCGGACGTGATGCCTATATACATGATCATACCTAGATATTCTCATAACTATGCTCAATTACATCAATTGCTCAACAGTAATTCGTTCACCCACCGTAGAATACTTATGCTCTTGAGAGAAGCCACTAGTGAAACCTATGGCCCCCGAGTCTATATCCATCATATTAATCTTCCATCACTTTATTTATTGCCTTTGTTTTTACTTTTATTTTATTTTACTTTGAATCTCTATCATAAAAATACCAAAAATATTATCTATCATCTCTATCAGATCTCACTCTCGTAAGTGACCGTGAAGGGATTGACAACCCCTTATCACGTTGGTTGCGAGGAGTTATTTGTTTTGTGTAGGTACGAGGGACTCGCACGTAGCCTCCTACTGGATTGATACCTTGGTTCTCAAAAACTGAGGGAAATACTTACGGTACTTTGCTGCATCATCCTTTCCTCTTCAAGGAAATCCAACACAGTGCTCAAGAGGTAGCAAGAAGAATTTCTGGCGCCGTTACCGGGGATTCTACGCAAAAGTCAACATACCAAGTACCCATCACAATCCCTTATCTCCCGCATTACATTATTTGCCATTTGCCTCTCGTTTTCCTCTCCTCCACTTCACCCTTGCCGTTTTATTCGCCCTCTCTTTTCCGTTCGTCTTTTCGTTTGCCTTGATGTCATACTTGGCTCGTTTGCTTGTTTGGTTGAAATAGTTGAGTATTTATTCCTAAACAGAGAAGCTAATATCTATGGATCCTCATCCGCTTGCCAATCTTTTAAGAGATCCAATTATGATGAACCAATTCCTAGTGATTTGGATGCACTAGATTATCTTTATAAGGTTTTGCACGAAATTGTAAATCTGAAAATTGTGATGAAGTGCTTTATGAAGTGATTCACGATAGATCTTTGAATAAAAAGCATGATTGCAATGATTTTATTATAAATTCTATTGATGTAAATTATGCTAATAATATGCAAAACCCTAAGCTTGGGGATGCTAGTTTTGCTATGTCCAATAGTCATGATTGGGGAGATTCTTCTTATGATCTTGATAATTTATTTAAGCCCCATGATGAATATAAGATTGATAATAGTGTTTGCAATAATATTGAAAGTGAGTTTGGAAGAGTGTCAACTTTAGATCCCACATATTTGGATAACATTCAATCTTATGAAATTTTTGATAAAAGTGGGCTTGGAGAAATCATGACTTTAGTTAATGATAATCCCACTATTTTGGAAGAGTGTCAACTTCGCATGCATGTGGATCGTGTTGAGAATATGTTATGTGATAGCTATATTGTTGAATTTTCTTATGATCCTACATGTAATTATTATGAGAGAGGAAAATATGATTATAGAAATTTTCATGTTACTAAATTACCTCTCGTTATGTTGAGATTGCTATTGTTCCTTTCCGCTTCCTTGTATATGCTAGTTTTTGCTTGCTACGATAATTTGTTTGCCTATAATATGCCTATGCATAGGAAGTATGTTAGACTTAAGTGTGTTTGTCACATGTTTTATGATGCTCTCTTTGTGCCTCAATTCTTGTCTTTCTTGTGAGCATCATTAAAATCTCAATGCCTAGCTAAAAAGGCTTTAAAGAAAAGCGCTTGTTGGGAGACAACCCAATATTTTTCCTTGCTGCTTAGTAATAAATATTTGTTCTAGCCTCTGGTTATATGTGTTTTTATGTTTTAATTAGTGTTTGTGCCAAGTTAAACCTATAGGATCTTCTTGGATGATAGTTATTTGATCTTGCTGTAATTTCCAGAAACTTTCTGTTCACGAAAACAATTGTTAAAAATCACCAGAACGTGATAAAATACTGATTCCAATTGCTGATGATCAATAAAAAAATTGCCTAGGTCGTCCTATTTTTTCTGAACTTTTGGCGTTGCAGAAGTTTGCGTTAGTTACAGATTACTACAGACTGTGCTGTTTTTGACAGATTCTGTTTTTCGTGTGTTGCTTGCTTATTTTGATGAGTCTATGGCTAGTAAAATAGTTTATAAACCATAGAAAAGTTGGAATACAGTAGGTTTAACACCAATATAAATAAAGAATGAGTTCATTTCAGTACCTTGAAGTGGTCTTTTGTTTTCTTTCGCTAACGGAGCTCACGAGATTTCTGTTGAGTTTTGTGTTGTGAAGTTTTCAAGTTTTGTGTGAAATCTTTTGATGGAATATGGAACAAGGAGTGGCAAGAGCCTAAGCTTGGGGATTCCCATGGCACCCCAAGATAATCTAAGGACACCAAAAGTCAAAGCTTGGGGATGCCGGAAGGCATCCCTCTTTAAATCTACTTCCATCGGTAACTTTACTTGGAGCTATATTTTTATTCACCACATGATATGTGTTTTGCTTGGAGCGTCTTTTATGATTTGAGTATTTTCTTTTTAGTTTACCACAATCATCCTTAATGTACACACCTTTTGAGAGAGCCATACATGATTTGGAATTTGTTAGAATACTCTATGTGCTTCACTTATATCTTTTGAGTTATATAGTTTTGCTCTAGTACTTCACTTATATCTTTTAGAGCACGGTGGTGGATTTGTTTTAAAGAAACTAGTGATCTCTCATGCTTCACTTAGATTATTTTGAGAGTCCTAAATATCATGGTAATTTGCTTAAATAATCTTAATATTCTAGGTATACAAAAATAGTAAAAGCTTTCTTATGAGTGTGTTGGATACTAAGAAAAGTTTGATGCTTCATGATTGTTTTGAGATACAGAGGTAATAATATTAAAGTCGTGCTAGTTGAGTAGTTGTGAATTTGAGAAATGCTTGTGTTGAAGTTTGCAAGTCCCGTAGCATGCACATATGGTAAACGTTATGTAACAAATTTGAAACATGAGGTGTTCTTTGATTGTCCTCCTTATGAGTGGCGGTCGGGGACGAGCGATAGTCTTTTCCTACCAATCTATCCCCCTAGGAGCATGCGCGTAGTGCTTTGGTTTTTTGATGGCTTGTAGATTTTTGCAATAAGTATGTGAGTTCTTTATGACTAATGTTGAGTCCATGGATTATCGCACTCTCACCCTTCCATCATTGCTAGCCTCTTGATGCCGTGCATTTCCCTTTCTCACATTGAGAGTTGGTGCAAACTTCACGGTGCATCCAAACCCCGTGATATGATACGCTCTTTCACACATAAACCTCCTTATATCTTCCTCAAAACAGCCACCATACCTACCTATTATGGCATTTCCATGGCCATTCCGAGATATATTGCCATGCAACTTTCCACCATTCCGTTTATCAGGAACATTCATCATTGTCATATTGCTTAGCATGATCATGTAGTTGACATTGTATTTGTGGCAAAGCCATCGTTCATAATTCTTTCATACATGTCACTCTTGGTTCATTGCATATCCCGCACATCACGGAGGCATTCATATAGAGTCATACTTTGTTCTAGTATCGAGTTGTAATCATTGGGTTGTAAATAAATAGAAGTGTGATGATCATCATTTTCTAGAGCATTGTCCCAAGTGAGGAATAAAAAAAAGAGAAAGGCCATAAAAAAAGAGAAGGCCCAAAAAAAAGGAAAAAATGAGAGAAAAAGAGAGAAGGGACAATGTTACTATCCTTTGTCACACTTGTGCTTCAAAGTAGGACCATAATCTTCATGATATAGAGTCTCTTGTTTTGTCACTTTCATATACTAGTGGGAATTTTTCATTATAGAACTTGGCTTGTATATTCCAACAATGGGCCTCCTCAAGTGCCCTAAGTCTTCATGATCAAGCAAGTTGGATGCACACCCACTTAGTTTTATTTTGTTGAGCTTTCATACATTTATAGCTCTAGTGCATCCGTTGCATGGCAATCCCTACTCCTTGCATTAACATCAATCGATGGACATCTCCATAGCCTGTTGATTAGCCTCGTTGATGTGAGACTTTCTCCTTTTTTGTCTTCTCCACATAACCCCCATCATCATATTCTACTCCACCCATAGTGCTATGTCCATGGCTCGCGCTCATTGTGTGAAAGTTTATAGGTTTGAGATTACTAAAGTATGAAACAATTGTTTGGCTTGTCATCGGGGTTGTGCATGATGAGAGCATTCTTGTGTGACGAAAATGGAGCATGACTAAACTATATGATTTTGTAGGGATGAACTTTCTTTGGCCATGTTATTTTGAGAAGACATAATTGCTTAGTTAGTATGCTTGAAGTATTATTATTTTTATGTCAATATGAACTTTTGTCTTGAATCTTTCGGATCTGAATATTCATACCACAATTAAGAAGAATTACATTGAAATTATGCCAAGCATCAAAAATTCTGTTTTTATCATTTACCTACTCGAGGACGAGCAGGAATTAAGCTTGGGGATGCCTGATACGTCTCCAACGTATCTATAATTTTTGATTGCTCCATGCTATATTATCTACTGTTTTGGATAATATTAGGCTTTATTATCCACTTTTATATTATTTTTGGGACTAACCTATTAACCGGAGGCCCAGCCGGAATTGCTGCTTTTTTGCCTATTTCAAAGTTTCGAAGAAATGGAATATCAAACGGAGTCCAAACGGAATGAAACCTTCGGGTACATGATTTTCTCACCGAACGTGATCCAGGAGACTTAGACCCTAAGTCAAGGAAGCTTCGAGGAGAGCACGAGGTAGGGGGGCGCGCCCTCCACCCTTGTGGGCCCCATGTTGCTCCACCGACGTACTTCTTCCTCCTATATATACCTCACGCCCCCCAAGCGATCGACACGGAGCCAAAACCTAATTCCACCGCCGCAACCATGCCCACGAGATCCCATCTTGGGGCCTGTTCCGGAGCTCCGCCGGAGAGGGCATCCACCACGGAGGGCTTCTACATGATCACCATAGCCCCTCCGATGAAGTGTGAGTAGCTTACCTCAGACCTTCGGGCCCATAGTTAGAAGCTAGATGGCTTCTTCTCTCTTTTTGGATCTCAATACAATGTTCTCCCCCTCTCTCGTGGAGATCTATTCGATGTAATCTTGTTTTGCGGTGTGTTTGTTGAGACCGATGAATTGTGGGTTTATGATCAAGATTATCTATGAACAATATTTGAATCTTCTCTGAATTCTTTTATGTATGATTGGTTATGTTTGCAAGTCTCTTGAATTATCGGTTTGGTTTGGCCTACTAGATTGGTTTTTCTTGCAATGGGAGAAGTGCTTAGCTTTGGGTTCAATCTTGTGGTGTCCTTTCCCGATGGCGATAGGGGCAGCAAGGCACGTATTGTATTGTTGCCATCGAGGATAACAAGATGGGGTTTTTATCATATTGCATGAATTTATCCCTCTACATCATGTCATCTTGCTTAAGGCGTTACTCTGTTTTCTTGAACTTAATACTCTAGATGCTTGCTGGATAGCGGTCGATGAGTGGAGTAATAATAGTAGATGCAGGTGAGTCGGTCTACTTGTCTCGGACGTGATGCCTATATACATGATCATACCTAGATATTCTCATAACTATGCTCAATTCTGTCAATTGCTCAAGAGTAATTCGTTCACCCACCGTAGAATACTTATGCTCTTAAGAGAAGCCACTAGTGAAACCTATGGCCCCCGGGTCTATCTCCATCGTATTAATCTTCCTTCACTTTATTTATTGCCTTTGTTTTTAATTTTCTTTTATTTTACTTTGCATCTTTATCATAAAAATACCAAAAATATTATCTATCATCTCTATCAGATCTCACTCTCATAAGTGACCGTGAAGGGATTGACAACCCCTTATCGCGTTGGTTGCGAGGAGTTATTTGTTTTGTGTAGGTACGAGGGACTCATGGCGTAGCCTCCTACTGGATTGATACCTTGGTTCTCAAAAACTGAGGGAAATACTTACGCTACTTTGCTGCATCATCCTTTCCTCTTCAAGGAAATCCAACGCAGTGCTCAAGAGGTAGCACCTGTACAGCTGGCTTCCACACCTGGTATAATGCCTCTGAAAGTGGCTTTAGTGGGTTTGATCACCGAATGGTCGATGCCCATCTTGCGCACTGTGTCCTGGTAAAGCAGGTTTAAACTGCTGCCTCCGTCCATAAGGACTCGCGTGAGGTGGAACCCGTCAACTATTGGGTCGAGGACTAGTGCAGCTGGGTTGCACTGGTTGGCGTTAACCGACGATCCGTCCGTTTGAAGGTGACCGGCCCTAGTTTATATTGTGGGACGACTAGTTCCGTTGAGTCGGCATCCCTAGGGATGCGTATCCGGTCCGGGTTGGGAATTTGGGTGGTGTTTACCACGTTCACCGTTTAGATTTGCGGGGAAATTTCTTTTGTCCTCCTGTGTTGGGTGATCTGGGCTCTTTGTCGCCATCATCGCTTTGAGACCCCCCTTTACTGTTTTTGGCGCCTGCCCTGCCGGCTTGTTTGAAGACCCAACATTCTCTGTTGGTATGGGTGGCTGGCGTCCCTGGGGTGCCATGAATTTGGAATTGATGATCGAGTATGCGGTCCAGACTGGATGGACCCGAATTGTTATTTTTGAGGGGCCCTTTCCGCTGACCGGACTTTGAGCCACTAAACCCGACATTAACTGTCGTATCTTCGGCATTTTCACCATATTTGCGACGCTTGTGTTTGTTGCGTCGTGGCTTGCCGTTGCTATCCCTGACCTCTAATGTGCCAGGTTTGCTTGTTGTGTTGTTACTACGAGCCAACTAGCTATCTTCGCCCGCACAAAAGCGGGTCATAAGTGTCATGAGGGCTGCCATGGATTTTGGCTTCTCCTGACCGAGGTGCCGGGCGAGCCACTCGTCATGGATGTTATGCTTAAATGCCGCTAAGGCCTCTGTATCCGGACAATCGACAATTTGGTTCTTCTTAGTTAGGAACCGGGTCCAGAATCTCCTGGCCGATTCCCCTGGCTGCTGAATTATATGACTTAAATCGTCATCATCCGGCGGTCGCACATAAGTGCCCTGGAAATTGTCCAAGAATGCATCTGACAGGCTCTCCCAACTTCCGATGGAGTTTGCCGGCAAGCTATTCAGCCAATGCCGAGCCGGCCCTTTAAGTTTGAGAGGGAGGTACTTGATGGCGTGTAGATCATCCCTGCGGGCCATGTGAATGTGGAGGAAGAAGTCTTCTATCCATACCGCGGGGTCTGTGGTACCATCATATGATTCAATGTTCATGGGTTTAAACCCTTCTGGGAATTCATGATTCATTACTTCATCGGTGAAGCATAGGGGGGTGTGCGGCGCCTCTGTGCCGGGCTATGTCACGACGCAGTTCATACGAGTCTTGTCTGCTGTATTCGGCCTGGCCGGATTTGTTTTTAGTGCATCCGGCGTGACGATCATCGCTATGGCGTTGAAGTAGCGACCCGTGATCCGTAGATCGATCTTGTATGTCCTGCTTTGTTTTCCAATACATCTCGCAGGTCCCGCGTATTGCCCCGGGCTTTGGTGTTTTTGTTTGTCTGGCGACGGGGTGCGGGCTGGACTTTAGGCTGATATGCCCCTCTGTCTCGGCCACGAGGTGGCCGATCAGCCGCATCATGCGCTGGTAATGTAGGTTCTAATGCTTCCTCCTCGAGTTGGGGTAGCAACCTGCGCTTTGGGTAACTCTTGGTTGGGCGTTCGAGTTCGTATTCCTCGGCCGCAAGGACTTCAGTCCATCTGTCCGCTAGCAGATCTTGATCAGCTCGAAGCTGTTGTTGCTTTTTCTTCAGGCTGTTTGCTGTGGCTGTGAGCCGGCGCTTGAAGCGCTCCTGTTCGACGGGATCCTCAGGCACGATAAATTGTTCGTCGCCGAGGCTCACCTCGTCTTCGGAGAGAGGCATGTAATTGTCATCCTCTGATTCTCCGTCTGCTGCCTGTTCCGGAGGGCTAGCTTGTTCATCCTGCCGCTCTAGGTCTGGCTGGAGGGGATTGTCATCGTCTTCTGCACTATCCGGAGTGTTATTGTCTCTTGTGCCGGTATCGCTGTTTTTGCTATGGCGGGACTTAGAGCGGCGCCGCTGACGTCGGTGCTTGGATTGCTTCTTGGAGGGATTATCCTCCGCTGTCTTATCGCCATCGCCTTCTCACGGGGTTGTCCACCATGTATATGTCATATGATGAGGTGGCAGTCCGGTATACAATGGCGGTGGTTCTTGCTCGTCTCCTACATCGTCATCCATACCGTCGATGTCTTCGGAGCCGAAGTCGAGCATGTCGGTTAAATCGTCGACAGTGGCTACTAAGTGGGTGGTGGGTGGGGAGCGAATTTCTTCGTCGTCCACATCCCATTCTAGCCGGACATAGTTCGGCCAAGGATCTCCTGACAGGGAGAGAGACCTCAACGAGTTTAACACGTCGCCAAAGGGTGAGTGCTGAAAGATATCCGCGGAGGTAAACTCCATGGTCGGTGCCCAGTCGAATTTGATAGGCACGGACGCAACCGGCTCGGAGCCCGTGACCGGGGACGAATCCAAGTGTCCGGCCACACGGGTCTCGTAGGAAGTGAAGTCAGCATTCGGCTATGTTGCCGCTGAGTGCGCGGCCTTCGTGGCGGGGTCCATCCACCCATCCTCAAATGGCGCAATTTGTTCCAGATTGAGGGTTGGAGTAGTTGCAGGTGTGCTCTCCTGAACACTGTCCGACGGCAGAGGTAAGTCATGCTCGTCATGATTGTGCGGCGCACCTGACATGGGCTCAAATCCGTCGAAGATCAAGTCTCCGCGGATGTCGGCAGTATAGTTCAAGTTTCCAAACCTGACCTGACGGCCAGGGGCGTAGCTCTCGATCTGCTCCAAATGGCCAAGCGAGTTGGCCCGCAATACGAAGCCGCCGAATACGAAGATCTGTCTAGGGAGGAAAACCTCACCCTGGATCGCATCGTTGCCGATGATCGAAGGGTCCATCTAGCCTTACGGTGACGGCACAGTGGAACTCTCAATGAAAGCACCAATGTCGGTGTCAAAACCGGCGGATCTCGGGTAGGGGGTCCCGAACTATGCGTCTAAGGCGGATGGTAACAGGAGGCGGGGGACACGATGTTTACCCAGGTTCGGGCCCTCTCGATGGAGGTAATACCCTACTTCCTGCTTGATTGATCTTGATGATCTGAGTATTACAAGAGTTGATCTACCACGAGATCGTAGAGGCTAAACCCTAGAAGCTAGCCTATGGTATGATTGTTGTTGACATACGGACAAAACCCTCCGGTTTATCGACACCGAAGGGGGCTAGGGTTACACAGAGTCGGTTACAAGGGAGGAGATCTACATATACGTATTACCAAGCTTGCCTTCCACGCCAAGGAGAGTCCCATCCGGACACGGGACGAAGTCTTCAATCTTGTGTCTTCATAGTCCAACAGTCCGGCTAAAGTATATAGTCCGGCTGTCCGAGGACCCCCTAATCCAGGACTCCCTCAGCGGGCGCAACCTCGAGGTGGACATTCTCCGGCATGATGGCGGGCAGTCGCAGGGCCACCAGTGCGTCGAAGCGGTTGTCACCATAGAGGCCGTTGAGGGTGGCGAGCATCACATAGCCTGGGCGCATATGCTGGAGGCGTACGTCAACGTCGTCCGCGAGCTTCTTGACGACGGTGAACTTGTCGAAGAAGCCGACGAGGACCTCGTCGAACAAGGAGACAAAGCTGTCGTCCAAGCGGCCTCTTGCCCTGGCGGACTCAAGCACGACCTGGAGACGTTCCTCGGTGCCAGGCCGCAGGCTGGCGTCATGGACCATTTGGCACAGCCGGCTGATGCTCGCGCTCATCGCCTCCATGGGTCTAGCTTCTAGTCAACTGATCTTGCGATTGGAGTGATCACTCTTGCCCTTGGTTAGGGTGCGTAGGTGCATAGGATTTCGTAGATTGGACTGGCGGGGAGCCTTTATATGAGAAGTGCAGACTGTGTTTCATTCACGTGTGTGTTGGCCATCTACTGCACCTTCCTTTGGCTGTATGACAGGTGGGCCAGCTACCTGTTGGGCCCACGTGTCATACACCCAAAGGCAGGTGCAGTAAGTCAATGAAGCTGCACCCCCTCCGTGTCGATGCAGTATAGTCATCTCACCGTACATCTAGTTGGGGCCAAACGAGAGAACTTTGATGTTTACTGGTTTATTGGTCCCCTTTGCATTTTGTGCCAAGTTTTGACCTTTGATTTGACTAATAAAATGTTCATGCATGTAACAAAAAATGTTGTGTAAGTCACCTTACGAAAACCAAATCCCAAAACACTTAGGCACGGTACGTTAACTCCCTCCTCGTTTCTTATTTCGTGACATATCAACCAATGAGAGATGTGAGCCGTGCATGCTTTCAATGACTTGAGACTACCAAACATGACATGCAGTGGTTAGTTCATTGCATGTAATCCTATTAATAAGCAAAAAGACATTAAGTTCTCTCGCTTTCCCCTTCGTCTTGGTCATGGTGCACAACCTAAGAGCATGGTTAATAGTATAGCCAGCTGCTGGCTATATGAGTACTACTTTTTCTCATCTTCTCTCTCTTTCTTCATATTTATTGTACTCCCTTCATTTCTTTTTAGTCCACATATAAGATTTGGTCAAAGTCAAACTTTGTCAATTTGACTAAGTTTATAGAAAAAATACCAAGATTCACAATATGAAATCAATATTGTTAGATGCATGATGAAATTAATTTTCATACCATATAGCTTTCGTATTATAGATGTTGATATTTTTTCCAACAAAGTTGGTCAAACTTTATAAAATTTGACTTTGACCAAATCTTATATGCAGAGTAAAAAGAAACGGAGGGAGTATCGGTCTAGGAATCCGCATATAGCTAGGCTCTTGCATGAGAGCCCACTCCTCTTTTTCACTTGCCCTAAGATGACTTATACACCTAGACGGAGGGAGTAGTCTCAAGTCATTGGATGCATACGCACCCCACATCTCGTATTGGGTGATTTCTTTTTTGTGGCAAAAAAAAGGGAACGAGGTGGGTAGTTAATGCACCGCGCCTAAAACTTCTGGGATTACTATTTGGTTTTAAATAGCGTGACTAATGCACCAATACAGAGGGAGTACAATAGTAGTCTTTGATTGCAATTTTTTGTTGGTAGCTTACAAAGCTGAGCGCTCGGTGAGTACAATAGTAGTCTGATTGATGAGACTTCAGATTTGAGCCATCTACCGGAAGGAATAAAACAATACACCATGTATTTATTTACAGAGGGAGTAGTACATTTTCTGTGACATGCATTACTAGATATTGCTAGTCAAATACTAAATCCAGATGGACGTGGTAGAACTACTAAATCCAGACGGTGGTGCTAGTACTAGTAGTAGTACTGTACTACCCGTTGGTCAAATTATTACATGCTGCTCCTCACAGTGAAGTGACAAGACCCTGTGCCGAAGATGACACCTGAGTATAGGCACCGTGTTCGGCATACCATAGTCAGTCTCACCGTCTGCAATCACTATCATCATGGCTGTAGAGCTAGCTTGCTTACAACTAGCCGTGTTCGACATAATTTCCCGTGCGTAGATGCCCGTGCGTTGCACGGAACACCAAGATTGGGGGTGGACGACGCCGGCAGCGGCCATCGCGCCAGATTTTTCCATAGCCTTCTAGATGTGGTGGGGAGGAGATAAGGCTTATTGTGAGAGACAAGGAGTTGTTTGTAAATAGGGAACAAGTGCGGGCATCTTTTTGCAAAAGTGGAGACGTTTGGTTTGTATGCGTCAGATCTAGATCCGATGGCTATTGGTGAAAGATGGCAGGCACAACATCATCACCAACTAAGGACCTCTTTGATTTGCAGCATTTTGAAAACACATGAATAGGACACGACAATATTACAAGTTTCAAACTGATATCACAAATGTAAGGAGTAATGTTGCACCTACGAAGAGGGAATTACTAGGAAGTTTACGTAAGAACTTTCGTTACTTTAGGTGGATGCAGAATTATCGTACAAACTAAAATCCACCTCCCTGAAAAGTCACTAATGGGCAAATAAATTTTCGAGTCTCTGGCCACTTGATGTTTCAAAAACAAATTCAGCTTCTGCGGAGACTTTGTCATTTAGGCTTAGACGCTTGCAGTGATCAGCACGCCATTCATTGTTGTGCCAGAGAACGCCAAACCTCATTACCTTGAGCACACTTGCCTCCAGAACAAAGAACCTGCCAATTTAATCTTAGATGTGCTGCCTCTGTAGTCGATCAAGTCAATTTCTGTAAGATGGAGATCAAGGCATTCGATGAGATTGTTATAGTGCAGCACATTTTTCACTTTCGGGTCTTTTTTATCTGCAAAAGAAGAGAACATATTAGAGCATTTGGCTGTATAAGTTTGTGGTGTCATCAAGAGGTAAAAATATCATTCTCTCATACGATAGGGTTGGCTGGCTAGTGATATTGTTTCACTCTCTCTCTCTCTCTCTCTCTCTCTCTCTCTCTCTCTCTCTCTTTCTTTCCTCTCATTTACCTAGGAGCACATGAAGAGCTTGGGAATTTGTTGCCTTCCACTATGTGGCCGATGCCATATTTCTCAAAAGTATGCCACATAATGCACATCGATGTCAAATCAAAAGATTTGGGCACCGCTCTCGCGATGTGAGAGAGTTGGCACCGCTGTGCACACAGACCCACATGTATAAACAAATCAATCAAACCAACTACACCAGCCTCTCACTCTCCCAAACAAGTGTTTTTTATTGCCTCAGTCCTCTCTCTCTCTCTCTCTCTCTCCCACGCAAGTGTTTTTTCATTGCGTGAGTTAATTTTCCTCCGGAGCAAAGCAGGTGATCCAGATTGGGGCACCAGGTGAGAAATGGAGGGGCATCGATGCCAAATGCATCACAAGTGAATTTGGCACATGTTTTGGCCTACCTAGTGGAGGGCCGTTATAGCCCACTTTTGTACTACCTCGTATTTAGTGTAAAATTTTGACCATACATTTACCTAAGAAAATGCCAATGCATGTCACCAAAAATTATACCATTTGAGATTATGTTCAAATACAAATCCAACGATATAATTTTTAGTGACATGCATTAACATTTTGTCAGTTAAATCTATGGTCAAATTTTGATACTAAAAAATAGGAAGAGTAAACCAGGACGGAGGTAGTACTTGCTCTTAGGGTAACCATAGAGTTACTAGTCTAAGTTACTTTCCACTATGACTAGCCTAGGCTACTATAGTACTACAAGAACAAAATGATGCAGGTGATCACGTGAGAAAAATACTAAAAAAAATTCATTTGGTGCAGTGCGTAGATGCAGTTTTGAACACTACACTTGTCATCGTAATTTGGGAATTTACAAAAAAATTGAGCCACATTGTGATTACCGTTTACTAATAGGAAAGAAGTTTCACCCCGATGAGTAGCTTCTCCGTGCATGGAAAGCATGTAAGGAATCCGACAACTTGATCCAGATTGGGGCCGATAGATTTTATTGCCAAGATCTTCACTGTGCGCATAGACTGGGCTAAGCTTGTGGGAATCATTTTTCGAAAGACGGTCGTAAATACATCAAGAAGAAATTTAAAAATGTGAATTTCAAGAAGACGGAGAAGAAGATGAGTGTTGTACCTGAACGATTACTGATCCAATGAAGAGTTCGGAGAATTTGGCAGACGAGTACACCAACGCTGTCAACTTCGGCATTCAATGACCTTGATTTTTGTTGGACCTTCTAGATCAGATACAAGCAATCTCTCAAAGAAAGGCGCATTCTCAATGACCATAACATGGAACAACTAGAGTGATCTCTTCCCAATTGATGTCTTGTTGCGGGGCCAGCAAGACACATAAATCCATCGGAGATTCGTCGAGGCGATGTGGAGGCTAATGAACCCGTGGATCTGCTCAAGACGAAGGTACTCAAGCTTGATCTGATTGCGGAGCAGGTGCTCCATAGCCTTCTTCGAGATGACAACGTTGAAGAGGTCGAGCTGCTTGAGTTGAGGGAGAAGAAGGGCGGGTGCGGCATTAATCTGGGGAAGATAGCAGGAGCTGAAGCTGGCGCGGCACAACGTTGGCATGAGGCGGAGCACGGACGGCGGCAGATAGCGACATCGTCCAGCTTCAAAGCTGAGCTCCTTGAGCTGATCTACGGTGGGGGATAAGAACCCCTCGTCGAACTTGGATTGGACCTTGCAGTTGGTACTGAACATGCAGATGTCAAGGCGTCTGGCTAGCCCAGATGTCAGTGTGGAACGACACCTATGGGATCACAAGAATCCCTACTACGGTTGCCGGGGCGCAGGGTTGCAAGAAGAGCAGGATTAGTAGTCAGCACAAAGATCGTTTACCCAGGTTCGGGCCGTGAAGATGCGTAAAACCCTAGTCCTGCTTTGGTGGGTGTATTTCAGAGAGTTCTTGAGCTCTCGAACTAGCTGTGGTGAGCGCGTGGTTCGAAAGAGCCGAATCCCTCTCCAGTATGCCATGGGCCTCCTTTTATAGGCGAAAGGGGCTGCCGCGATGGCATCTGAGGAGGTGGAAAAACATCTGATATGCGAGCTTATCGCTCGTATTACAGGATAAGACGCATTTAATGCACCGCTGAGGTGTCCCCTAGCTTTATCGGCGACGGGGGCGAGGCCCGTCCCGTCCATCATCGCTCTTCCTTGCTTCGACACGCGCCCTGGCCAGCGATGCGTGCGGCGCCATGTAGGCAGGCAGGCAGCTGAGGTGGCACGGTGGTGGAGTCTCCATGAAGATCCGCATGCCGCCACGCAGGCGCTTGATTAGTTGGCCCGAGAGCTGCATGTTGCCACGCAGGTGCCTGCTCAGTTGGTTGAGCTGGCAGCTGCATGCGATCGGCGGCGGAGACTTGGCTGGTGCGGGCCTGACAGTGGCCCTGCTGGCGTCCTTGGTGAGAGCCTTGCCGAGTGGCCCAACAAGGGTCTTGCCGTGGCGCGCAGTCATCCCCGACAAGGATCTTGCCGGGGGTCTTGTGGCTCTCCTCGGCAAGGATCTTGCCAAGGACCGTTGTCTTTTAATCCTCATCTGACCTTGAACATTCATTGGTCTTGACAAAGATCTGCATGCCACCATGGCGGTGCCTCCCGAGCCCTAGTTCCAACATGGTGGGCTGAGTTGGAACCCGTGGGCTCAAGGGTGGCTCACTCCGCTGGTGTGGGCGAGCCGCCCCGGCAAGGTTCTTGTCGGGGCCGCTGAGACTGTCCTGGCAAGGGTCTTGCCGGGGAAACCTGCTTCGTCCCTCTGATCTTTGTAGTCTTGGTCTTGGCGTTGCTCTGGCTGCCTCGGGCTTCGGTTTTACCTTGGTTCACCTCCCCTGCTCTGCTTAGTGTGGTCGTGGGCGCGGCTCCGACTGCCATGCATAGGTAAAGGGGTACAAAGATGCGCCCTTCGTTTGTACACTGACAGGAGCCCCCGGGCCTGGGCAACACATCAGCGCGACACGTTGTTCGGCCAGGCCCAAAACGGTGCGCGGGCAGGCGGGGCGGTTTTTACCGCGGTAAAACTTTTCACGCGTTGCGCCTCCCACGACCCACGCGTGGCGTGGCGCGGCGTGGAGGGGTGCGCGTTACATGGGCGGCATGCGTGGGGCAGTTCCCGCACGCATGCGTCACATAACAGTAAATGGGCAGCGCGACTCGCGGCCTCCCCATAAAAAGGGATAACCGCGAGCGCACTGTTCCTTTTACCCTTCGCGCAATCCCAATCTCGGAAGCCTCCGCTCGTCTTCCTCTTCTTCCCCAAGCTTTGTCCCTGCTTGCCGCCGTTGTGTTTCCGTCGCCCTCTGCCTTGCCCTTCTCCCCCAGCCGCCATGGCGCCGAAATCTGTCAAGGTCAAGGGGTGGCTAAGGACGCCGGAGAGTGCGCTGGCGGTGCAGCGGACATAGTCCGCCTTTTTCCCCTCGACAGTTGACGTGTTCGAGCTTCGGGAAGCCTTTAGGCCCCTGTGGGGGGTGAATACGGGGGGAGAGAAGTCGAGGCATCCAGCCATGCGCGTCATCCCCGCCGACTGTGCCGAGGCTGCCCCAAATCGGTACCCCTTCTTTGTTGACTATTTTTCCTGTGGGCTTTGTCCTCCCTTCTTCAATTTCTTCAGCGACATCATGCACACCTTTGGCTTCCACCTCCTGGATTTTACCCCAAACATTGTGGCGTGCATGGCCCTCTTTGCGCACCTCTGCGAGGGCTTCGCCGGGGTGCACCCCAACACGGCGCTCTTTCGCCATTACTTCTCCCCTCGGATCCAACCAGGGGGCGCCATCTCCGGTTGCATCGCCAGGATCTCAAGGTCCAAGGGGGCGTATCCGGAGGGCGCCATGAAGGATAGGTGGGAAGAATGGCGGGACGGTGGTGCTGGATCTAAGAGAAAGACCCGCCGACGCTTTATGGTTCGTCCGGGCGCCGCCGGTCTGCAGAAGCGATTGGAGTGACGTCGACGCTGACGACGAGAAGCTCACGGTCGCCACCACCAGGATCCTTCGGCTCACCTAGGCCGGGCTCACCCTTGAGATGATCGGGGCGGACTTCATCCGCCGCCGGATCGCTCCACTGCACAACAAGGGGAGGCCAACCTGGGTCTTCACGAACCCCGCCGACATCATGCGGCTTCGCCCCAGCCTCGACTACAATTTCACAGTGATGGGACATGCCCATTTCTGCCAGCGGCTCTTCCAGCTTGATGTGGGCCACGACGGCGAGGTCGAGCGGACCGGCAAGATCGCGAGGGCCGCTGCGAAGGCCGGCAAGGTCTTCAAGGGGCCTTTGTTCAAGCTGCCGACGGGGGTGGTCCCGTTCTGCAATAACTCGCGTCGGACCGAGATCATCGCCATGATGCCGGACTGCAACGCGCATGGCCCTGACCCGAGCTGGAAGGAGCCGGAGGATGCCTGGGTGCAGCAGTTCTTTGACACCCTGCATGAGGGGTACATCAACACCGACGCCGAGCGGCTGCTCGTCCAGGACACCACCCAGGCGGAACTGGACTACATCGCCACCAGGGCGAGGGAGGCACAGATTGCCGAGGAGGCCGGCATCGCTAGTGGTGTGGAGGACAAGGCCACGATGGCCGCGGAGGAGGAGGAGCTCGCCCGATGGGCGGCGGCCGCCGGGGAAGCCAGCAGCGTTGGCACTGGGGCTCCTCTAGTTGAGGAAGCGACCGATGAGGTGTCGGAGGAGGAGGCCGGGGCTGTTGACCCTCCGGCCACGGGGAGAGGACGAGTCCTGCGGCGAGCCACCTCTGGTGAGCTGGTGCGGCCCGTCAGGGCCGCGGCGGCCAAAGTCCTCGGAGGAGTCCGCGCGTCAGACGAGGGCCGCGGCGGCAAAGAAGGTGGTGAAGGCCGTGGCAGCGAGGAAGAAGGCATCTGCTTCTTCTTCGCCCAGGCACACGCAGAACCCGCCCTCCTCCCCTCTTCCGGCAGATGCCGACGAGGGGGTCACTTTCGACTATGGATCCCTCAGCCCGAGGAGGAATAGGAAAACGACAGAGGAGGTGGACGACGAGTGAGTATCTGGCTCCTTCCCGTCATCGCTGCCTCTTCAATCTGTGTCGCTTGTCTTGACTTGTTTTCATCTTTGCAGGGACGCGGAGACGCTGGCCCAAAGGGTGAAGAGACCCAAGACCTCGGCGGGTGGCCAGCCCCCGGCTGGTACTTCAAGAGCGCCACTGGTGGTGCTGAGCAGCCCGGACAGCAGCCCCCGGCACAGCCCCCAGCATAAGTTCATTATCCTCCCCTCGTCGACATGTGTCAGGGGTATGATACTTTGGTGCCGACCTTGCCGGGTATGCACGAGGAGAGCGGCAGCAGGAGGAGCCGCAGAGGGCTACTCCCAACACGCTGCCCCCATCGACCACGCCACCCCGAGGGGCGTCCCCGGCAAGGGCGCCAAGCACCGAGCCTACGCACATGGAGGAGGAGGAGAACTTGGGTGCTGGTGGCTTTGCCTCGGCACCAAATGTTGGTGGGGAGGGGACTTCTTCTTCCCAGCCTGGGACTAGCGTTAGTAGTCGCTCGCCTTTCGTCCCTGTTCCTTTTTCTCTCTGGTTCTTGGCCTCGCCTCACTCCCTTCTTTGGCGTCTAGATTCCTCCTCGGTGAATCCAGAGGATGTGGAGCCGTTATTGAGAACGTCGCCAAGGCCGCTGAGGCGGACGCCGAGAAGATCGCCGCCGAGGAGGCCGCCAAGGGCGCTGCCGAGGACGCCGCCAAGGGGCCTCTTGGGGAGGCCGGCAAGGCCGCCGCTGAGGAGACCGGCAAGGGGCCTGCCGGGGAGGCTGGCGGGGCCACTGCCGAGGAGGAGGAGGTGGCTGATGACCAACCTTCCTCCTCCGCTGCTTCCGGCTCCAGCAAGTACCTGAGGGTGAGTGACGACTTGTTCGTCCACCTTCCAAGCACGTCGAGCACCAGGACACCCGTCGAGGGAGAGGTGTTCGACGACGAAGTGCTTGCCGCCGCCGGGCTTGTGGTCGTGGACGAGCCGAGCGTTGGCGGCGATGGCTCCCAGGAAGAGCGGCTCCTCCACGCCATGGGCGCCAGCTTCCGAAAGCTCCAGGCGCTCCACCGCGCCCGCCTGGACAAGGCGAAGTCCAGGATGGCAGTGGTGGAGAAGGCGGAGGCGGACCTCCAGAAGCGCGTTGACGAGACGCAGGACTGGTTCCGCCAGGCTCACGAGGAGCTGAAGGCCGTCGAGGGCGAGCTGGCCAAGCGCGACGTGGAGCTCACCATGAAGCTGGCCGACATCGAGAAGGCCCAGGAGACGGCAGAGGGCTTGGCCACGGCAACCGAGGCCGCCCGGACTCAGCACCAGGCCGCACTGAACTCCTAGGAGGAGGACCTCGCTGCACGCGAGGAGAAGCTTGCCACCACACTCCGCAGCAAGGATGAAGAGGTGGGGAAGCTTGTCTTGCAGCGAACCCATGAGCTGGAGCAGAGGCACCAGGAGGCGCTCGATACCCAGGCCATGGTCCACGCTGGCAAGGTGAAGGAGCTGGAGGCGGAGCGGGATGAGCTGAAAGAGCAGGCCCTGAAGCTGTCCTAGGAGAAGGACATGCTCAATGGCGCCCTGACGGAGGCGCAGGGCGTGGCCATCAGCAAGGCCGGGGAGCTCTCCAAGGCCAACAAGTCCATCAAGGACCTCACGCTGAAGCTGGAGGGCCTCGAGGGGATGCTCACGGAGGCCAAAGCCCGGGAGGGGGCCCTGGCCAAGGAGCTGGAGACCGAGAAGCAACTGCAAAAGAACAAGGCCGCCGAGCATACGGATTTCAAGGAGGGCGTGAACCGCTAGGTCGGCCGCCTCGAGGACGTTACCGGCAGGATCACCGCGCAGCTCGCTGCCATGGGGATGCCAAGCATGAGGTATGCCCCACAGCGCAGCGGGACCACCAACGCCAAGCTGACCTTGTTCTTCGAGTGCGTTCTCGGGGCTCTAGAGCAGCTTCACGCCAACCGGGCGGCCTCGCTGGCCGACGAGGCCCGAAGGCTTTGCCAAGGTGCCATGACCAAGGTTCTCACCAAGGTGGCTCACTGGTACCCCGACCTCGACTTCGACGCCGCGCTGGAGAGCTTGCCGGAGGATACTGACCTCGCGCCGCTCAGGGATCGCATCAAGCCCATCATTAGCCGTGTCGGCGGAATTCTGAGGGTGGAAGGCCAGCGCCGGGATTAGGCACCCGTTTCTTTTCGTTGTTGCAAGTTCACAACCAAGACAATTTTTATCTTTAGTTAGAACTGCGGCAACAAGTGATGTAATATAACTTCTGCATCACTTTTGACATTATGCATGTGATTTTCCTGTTTGATTTTTCCTTGTATGTCCACCCTACCTAACTAGGTAGGCCTGCCGGCGCGTAAACCCAGGGCGGCGTCTTGGGGACGGATCCCCATTGGCCTGCCGGGTGTGCTTGCTGCCGGGCGGACCACCTTACCGCCCTTAGCGTGGCCGCCCGAACTGTCGAGCTTGACTCGAGTCAGAGTCAGGAGCATTGCCAAGTGGGGAAGGCTACCCCGCCACTCTCGACGCAGTCGCTTTGAGCTGTTGAGCGGACTCGAAACAGAACAAGGGCGTTGCCAATCGCAGGAGGGCCCCTTCGCGTGCAGGTTTTCCATACATAGGCAAGATCTCCGAGGACGATAACCTTATGTATAAAAGGAAATAACTCAAGGCTCTGAATGACTTAGCTTTTCTGTTGCCGCGCTAACGTCCTTCGCGTTCACAGGCGGCGCTCTTTTCTCCTGGCCGTCTCCTTCTTGGGCGCCATGGTGATGAGGAAATGCTAGGCCAGCTACTAGACCAGATTCTCACAATTGCGCCCCCTACTTGGCGTGCCAAAGATGTCGGTGTGGAACGACACCTATGGGATCACAAGAATCCCTACTACGGTTGCCAGGGCGCAAGGTTGCGAGAAGAGCAGGATTAGTAGTTAGCACAAAGATCGTTTACCCAGGTTCGGGCCGCGAAGATGCGTAAAACCCTAGTCCTGCTTTGGTGGGTGTATTTCAGAGAGTTCTTGAGCTCTCGAACTAGCTGTGGTGAGCGCGTGGTTCGAAAGAGCCGAATCCCTCACCAATATGCCATGGGCCTCCTTTTATAGGTGAAAGGGGCTGCCACAGTGGCATACAGGAGGTGGAAGGCGTACAGTATTGCGAGCTTATCGCTCGTATTACAGGACAAGACGCATTTAATGCACTGGTGAGGTGTCCCCTAGCTTTATCGGGGACGGGGGCGAGGCCCATCCCGTCCGTCGCCGCTCTTCCTTGCTTCGACACGCGCCCTGGCCAGCGATGTGTGCGGCGCCATGTAGGCACGCAGGCAGCTGAGGTGGCACGGTGGTGGAGTCTCCACGAAGATTCGCATGTCGCCACGCAGGCGCTTGATTAGTTGGCCCGGGAGCTGCATGTTGCCACGCATGTGCTCGCCACCGTTGAGCTAGCGGTGGCGGAGACTTGGCTGGTGCTTGAACTGGCGGTGGCCTATTTGGCGTCCTTGGTGAGAGCCTTGCCGGGTGGCCCGGCAAGGGTCTTGCCGTGGCGCGCAGTCATCCCCGGCAAGGATCTTGCCGGGTGTCTTGTGGCTCTCCTCGACAAGGATCTTGCCGAGGACCGTTGTCTTTTAATCCTCATCTGATCTTGAACATTCCTTGGTCTTGACAAAGATCTGCATGCCACCATGGAGGTGCCTCCCGAGCCCTAGTTCCAACGTGGTGGGTAGAGTTGGAACCCGTGGGCTCAAGGGTGGCTCACTCCGCTGGTGTGGGCGAGCCGCCCCGGCAAGGTTCTTGCCGGGTCCGCTGAGGCTACCCCGGCAAGGGTCTTGCCGGAGGAACCTGCTTCGTCCCTCTGCTCTTTGTAGTCCTGGTCTTGGCGTTGCTCTGGCTGCCTTGGCCTTCGGTTTTACCTTGGTTCGCCTCCCCTGCTCTGCTTGGTGTGGCCGTGGGCGCGGCTCCGACTGCCCGTGCACAGGTAAAGGGGTACAAAGATGCGCCCCTTCGTTTGTACACCGACACCTGTGTGCGATGAAAGGATCTTGGAGACTGCGGCCATGCGTTTGCAATCCCCGCCGCAGAGGCAGCTGTCGACGGTGAGGTTGAGCGGGACGCAGCGCCAGAGGGGGCACCATCGCCGGGAGAGCAGGGTGGTCCACACGACAGATTTGGTGGGGAGGAGGCCGATGATGACGAGCAGCATGTCGTCGGGGAGGCTGATGATGAAGTCCAGGCTCGCCGATGCAGTTTTGGCTCGAGCCGCCTCCGTTTGTTGGCTGCCTCGCCGTCCATCTCAACCAGCTGCGACGCTGGTATACACGTGCGCTGGTGTGTGTTTTGTGCTGGCCTGCTGGGTGTGCGCGAGTGCGTACTTCTGTGCATGCCACCATGCAGTGGTGAATTGTGCACGAGTGCGTCCTTCACGCGGAAGAAGTGTGTCCTCAATGTGCCCTCATTTTACTAGCATGCGGGGTGCTACCCCGAGTGGTTTCAACTTTGTTTACTTCACCGCGTGTCAGATGGGCCTCTAATTTACTTATTTTCACCCACTGCCACTTGGGCCAGCACACGAAGATAGAGAACACGAGCTGGCAAGGCAGCATGTGGACTGGTTGACCGGTCAACTAAACAATATACAGAGCTATACGCTAACAGAGTGAGCTTATAATCCGTCGGTATAGAGAGTTCGAGTGAGAGGGGAGGCCCGTGAGAGATAGCAGAGAGAGAGAAAGAGCTACTCCCTCCGTTCGATAATGTAGTGCCAACATTTTTTTAAAGTCAAACTTTTGAAACTTTGACCAAGTTTATAAAGAAATTACTTATATCTACAATACCAAAGATAAATGATAGTATGAAGTAAGTACATGTTGTGATGAATCTAATGATCGTTCCAGTAAATGTTTTTATCCACATATACCTGGTCTAACTTTTCTGAGGTTTGACTTTTCAAAACATCCATATGCTTATGGACGTGAGAGAGTACCTAACTAGAGAGAGTGTGTGTGAAATAGAAAGAGACTGAAAAAAGTGTGTGTGCATGTGTGAAAGACATATAGACAACACACGATAAAAGTAGAGAAAAAGCGCGTGTGTCTTATGCAAGCATATCACACATGCATCTTCAACAGCTGAAAGGATTGAGAAGAGGTGTCTAGAGGGGGATTAGACCCTCAACAAAGAAAAGTAGCAGTTTTTAATTTCTTCAAGTTAAGGTGGAGTTTTAGCACAAGTTTAAACATTCACAATACATTTCAAGCAAGCATGGCAAGAGTATATGAGCAGCGGAAAGTAAAGCATGCAATTTGCGAGAATGTAAAGGGATGGGATTGGAGTATGCAAATAAAATTGGAGACATGGAGATTTTTGGTGTGGTTCTGATAGGTGGTGCTATCATACATCCACGTTGATGGAGACTTCAACCCACGAAGGGTAATGGTTGCAAGAGTCCACGGAGGGCTCCACCCACGAAGGGTCCACGAAGAAGCAACCTTGTCTATCCCACCATGGCCATCGCCCACGAAGGACTTGCCTCACTAGGGTAGATCTTCACGAAGTAGGCGATCTCCTTACCCGTACAAACTCCTTGGTTCAACTCCACAATCTTGACGGAGGCTCCCAAGTGACACCTGACCAATCTAGGAGACACCACTCTCCAAAAGGTAATAGATGGTGTGTTGATGATGAACTCCTTGCTCTTGTGCTTCAAATGATAGTCTTCCCAACACTCAACTGTCTCTCACAGATTTGGATTTGGTGGAAAGATGATTTGAGTGGAAAGCAACTTGGGGAAGGTTAGAGATCAAGATTCTTGTGGTTGGATTGGAATATCTTGGTCTCAACACATGAGTAGGTGGCTCTCTCTCAGAAAATGAATGCTGGAAGTGTAGGTACTTTCTGATTGCTTTCTCCACGAATGAATAGTGGGTGGTGGGGTATATATAGCCTCCACACAAAATCTATCCATTACACACAATTTACCAAACTCGGTGTGACCGAATCATGAAACTCGGTCAGACCGATTTGGTTCAAAATGTGAACGTTAGTATTTTTTGGTGGGACCGATATGATCAACTCGGTGGGACTGATGTGCTACGGTTAGTGTAAAACCTCAACTCGGTTTGACCGATTACACAAATTCGGTGGGTCCAATTTTGTTAAAAAGCTAAACAGAGAGTTGGTCAGGCAAACTCGGTGGGACCGATTGCATATCCCGGTGAGACCGAAATAATTGCAACAGGCAACAAAGAGTTTGCAAGCCCATCTCGGTGAGACCGAGATCCCATCAGTGAGACCGAACTGATTAGGGTTTCTGGCAGTGGCTATGTCAAATGAACTCAGTGGCGCCTTAGATCAAATCGGTGGGGCCAAGTTTGACTTTTAGGTTTGGGACATATGTGGAAATGAGAAAGTGGTTGAGGGATTTGGAGCATATCACTAAGAACTTTGAGCAAGCAAGTCATTAAGCAACACCGCGCCCCCTTTTAAAAGTATTGGCTTTCCTATGGACTCAATGTGATCTTGGATCACTAAAATGAAAATGTAGAGTCTTGAGCTCTTGAGCTTTTGCCAATCTTTTGTCCTTAGCATCTTGAAGGGGTTCCACATCCTCTTGTCCACGCCACTCCACCGTTGAACTCATCTGAAATATACTAGGTGAAAATATTAGTCCAATAAGAGATATGTTGACATTAATTACCAAAATCACCCAGGGAGCACTTGTGCTTTAAGTCTCCCCCTTTTTGGTAATTGATGACAACATACATCAAAGCTTTAGATAAAGATATGAAGAGTAACAAATAAAACTTTGGAAATACATGTAACATGTATAGGCTCCCCCTACATGTATGCAATCATGTAAATATGAGATATAAGAGCATGTGAATGCATAAGCTTGACAGAGCAAGCAATGAGTTACATGTATCTTGGCTATATGCATCAGAGCAAATGATGTGAATATAGGAAATATACCTTCATGTTCATGAGTCCTTCTTGCGAACAATATGTACATCAGCAAGAGATCATCATGCACATGAGTGTGATGCATATACTTATGTTGTGGTCTTGAGGTGGCTTTGGAATCGATGATCCTAAGTAAACAAGGTTAGATAACACACGGACATCTATAGGACAAAGCAATTTGAGAAACCACAAGAGTACCAAGATTGGGATGACATGTAGAGAGTGAGTACTAGGTACTCTATTTGAGTATAGACATGTCCCCAAAGAGTAAAGATATGCAATGAATTCGAAGATTTCCTTCCCTTAGATGTCTTTCTCCCCCTGAATCTTATATGGGATACTGGGAGAAGGTAGGAAAAGAAAATCAGAGTCAGAGCAAAACAAGAAAAAAACAGCACAAAATATTCATAACACATACTAACATGTCTTTCCCCTCTTAAAGACATGTGACTTCTCTCCTCTTGAATACCAAGCATCCGGGGCTCTCTCTTTGATGTGATCTCTCTCTCCCCCTTTGACATCAATTTCCAAGAAGGGATCTTCTGGAGTGTGAGTCAAATAGGTTTGGTCCTTGAGTCACATGACAAAGCAGTGTGTAGAATGTGATGCACGTAGAGGACAAGAATCTTTGAGTGGAGCTGGATCAAATATGCAGGATGCAAATGAAAAAGTGTCTTCTTAGCATTGAAATCGGTAACACCGAGTTGTTTTCTTCGGTGGCATCGAATGGGTTCGGTTTGACCGAAAGAGACAAACCGGTGTGTCCGAGTTCAACACAGAGAGACCATTTGTCATCTCAGCTCACTAGGTAGATAAGATCTCACAAGGATTTGCAAGGAATTAACTGAAATATTTGCAATGAATTGGATGCAGGAAATGCAGAACATAACAGAGAAAATTAGGAGGTCTAGATACAGTTTTTTTAATAAAGAAGGGGAACAAATATGCAAGAGACAAGTGCAAGAACACAGAGAAACACTTAGAGAACTTCATCTAGTATTGGTCGGCGACAAAGTCACCTATGTTAGAGTATATTGACTGAGGAGTCAAGTGAGAACACTTGATCGTAGGTCATACTCATCGTTTAAGCTCAAAATAGGGTTACCATTTTTCATTTAAGCATTTTGATGTATTCACATCTTGTTGAGCTGCTTTGACCCATGACTTGGGGTAAAGCTTCTCTAAGATGGAATAACATACCTTGGGTGGTGGTGCTGATCTTGATCATGTAGTTGAACTTGTGTGGGATGCTCAAGGTTTATGTAGCTCATCAATGAGTCGGGAGCACCACTTGTAGTTTGAGTTCATCTACCTACATGGATTAGTCTTGCAAGGAAGAGCACTTGTGTATCCAAAATGACAATCATGAATTTGATATCAAATGAAATTTCATATAGAGGAATTATCAAAGGATATGTGGAAAGGTTTCATGCTTCCTTGTCTAAAACCACCATATTGTAGAGTCTTGGTGATGTAGAGACTGCTCAATATGTGAGTGATTTGCAATCTCATAGATTTTGATTCATCCAAGTACCTACAAGGGTTAGATTGCATGCAAGGGTACAAGTATATCCAAGACATATGATCATCATCATAAGAAATATCAAAGATTAGTCAAAGGCTCATGCCTTGCATGTATCCAAATGGAGTTTCTACTCCAAGTTTGAGGCATCAATGATGTTCAATTCACCTCTCAAACGGCAAAATACTTTCTCATCAAGCGGTTTGGTGAATATATCCGCCAATTGCTTATCGGTACGAACATGCTTAAGATCAATGTCCCCTTTAGCAACATGATCTTGAATGAAATGATGACGAACTTCAATATGCTTAGTTCAAGAATGTTGCACGGGATTGTGAGCAATCTTAATAGCACTTTCATTGTCACAAAGCAATAGAACATGTTTCACATATATGCCATAATCTTTAAGAGTTTGGGTCATCCAAAGTAATTGAGCACAACATGATCCGGCAGCAATGTATTCCGCTTCGGCGGTGGATAAGGATACCGACTTCTGTTTCTTGGAGGACCAAGACACAAGAGATCTACCAAGAAATTAACAAGTACCCGAAGTGGACTTTCTATCAACCTTGTCACCGGCATAGTCCGAGTCGGAGTAGCCAAAAATTTCAAAAGAGGACCTCTTAGGATACCAAATGCCAAAATTTGGTGTATGAATTAAGTATCTCACTATCCTTTTCACAGCCTTAAGATGACATTCTTTGGGAGCCTCTTGATATCGTTCACACATGCACACACTTAGCATAATATCGGGACGGGAGGCACATAGATATAACAATGAACCAATCATAGAGCGGTAAACCTTTTGGTCAACCGGTTTGCCATCCTTAGTCAATTCAAGATGTCCACTAGTAGGCATGGGTGTTTTCATACCTTTGCATTCTTGCATGTTGAACTTCTTGAATAAGTCCTTGGTATACTTTGTTTGGGAAACAAAGGTACCCTCTTTAGTTTGCTTGATTTGCAAACCAATAAAGAACTTGAGTTCACTCATCATAGACATCTCAAACTTCTCCGACATTAGCTTTCCAAACTTTTCACTAAAATGAGGGTTAGTCGAACCAAATATGATATCATAAACATAAATTTGGCACACAAATAATTCACCATTAACCCTTTTAGTAAAAGGAGATGAATCAATTTTTCCAGTCTCAAAGCCTTTTTCAATAAGGAACTTGGTCAAGCATTTATACCACGCTCTAGGAGCTTGTTTAAGACCATAAAGAGCTTTGTGAAGTTTGTAAACATGGTAGGGTTTCTTAGGATTAACAAAGCAGGGAGGTTGTTTAACATAAACTTCCTCCTCAATTTCACCATTTAGAAATGCACTTTTAATGTCCATTTGGTACAAGGTAATATCATGGTGATTAGCATAGGAAAGTAAGATGCGGATGGACTCAAGTCTAGCAACGGGGGCATATGTCTCACCATAGTCCATACCTTCGACTTGAGTGTAGCCTTGGGCGACGAGACATGCTTTGTTGCGAATGACTTGTCCATCTTCGTCTTGCTTGTTGCAAAACACCCATTTGGTACCGATGATGTTGTGGTTGTTGTCGGGCTTCTCGACCAATGTCCACACTTGGTTCTTCTCAAAGTTGTGTAGCTCTTCATGCATGTCATTTATCCAATCCGGATCTTCTAATGCTTCTTCAACCTTCATAGGTTCAATGCTAGAGATGAATGAATAATGTTCACAAAAATTAGCCAAACGAGTTTTAGAGCGAGTGATTCTCCTGGTTTGGATATCATTGAAGATTTGTTCGACGGGATGGTCTCTTGAGACTCTTTCTCGAACTCGTGAGAGCTTTTGCTTGGGTCGGGGTGGAACATCTTCTTCATCATCTTGTTCTTCTTCTTGGCCTTCTTCATTTTTGACGTTGTCGTTCTCTTGTCTAGGTCGAGAAGGAGGTTGATGAGGTTCATCTTGGTGTACTTCCTCGTGTTCTTTATCTTGACGTGTCCCACTTGTGGATGCTCCCATGTCACCTCTTGGTTCACCTTGTCGTGAGGTAGAAGCTTCCACTTGGACGGATGAGGTACTCTCCTTCACCTTCATTGGACGAATCTTGCCAATCGACAAGTATTGGATTGCTTCCGAAGGGTCTTTGTCTCCTACATCAATTGGCAATTTCTCTACTTGCGAGCCGTTAGATTCATCAAACTAACTTCACATCTACCGTCTCTTGAACCTTTTGGGTGAAATTGTTGTAGACATGGTACGTGTGAGAGTTTGAGCCATAACCAAGTAGGAAACCCTCATGAGATTTAGGAGAAAATTTAGAACGACGATGCTTATCAAGAATATAGCACTTTGAGCCAAATACTCGAAAGTATCCAACTTGGGGTTCGTTACCGGTGAGAAGCTCGTATACCGTCTTGCCGAGTAGCTTGTGAAGATACAAGCGATTTGTTGCATGACAAGCTGTCTCAACCGCCGCCCAAAAGTGTTTTGGTGTCTTGTACTCATCAAGCATCGTTCTCTCCATCTGAATAAGAGTCTGGTTCTTCCTCTCAACTACTCCATTTTGTTTAGGCGTGTACGTAGCCGAGAACTCATGTGAAATCCCTTCTTCATCAAGAAAGGTATCCACATTTGCATTCTTGAACTCCATTCCCTTATCGATGCGAACCTTCTTGATCTTCATTTCAAATTGATTTTGAGCCTTCCTAGCGAAGTTCTTGAAGATCTTTTGGACCTGCGATTTATCATCAAGAAAGAACACCCACGTAAATCTTGAAAAATCATCAACTATGACTAGACCAAATGAGTTTCCACCGATACTTTTATATGCGTTGGGACCAAAGAGATCCATATGAAGTAGCTCGAGCGGTCTTCTCGTGGTCATGATGTTGTTCATGGGGTGACTTCCTCCAACTTGTTTTCCTGCTTGACAAGCACTGCACAAATATAACATCTTTCACTCCGAGGATATGATCACCTTTAATTAGCTTATCAAGATTTCGCATGCCCACATGACCTAACCTTCTATGGCACAACCAACCTTTAGAGGATTTAGCAATTAAGCAAGTTCTAGGTTGAGCCTTTTTAGTGAAATCAACAACGTAAAGATCACCTCTACATATGCCGGTAAAGACCATATTATGACTATCTCTACGAAACACTTGGCAATCTACTTCAGTGAATAGGACATTGCAACCAAAGTCAGCAAGTCTAGATACGAAAAGTAAACTGTAGCCAAGAGATTCAACGACCATAACATTTTGTATGGAGCTATCATGTGAGATGACCACCTTACCAAGGCCAACGACCTTACCCTTTGAGTTATCACCAAAGGTGATATACTTTCGAGGGCCGTCATTTTCAGCTAGCTCACGAAACATATCCTTATCTCTGGTCATGTGATCGGTACATCCACTATCAAGAACCCATTCCTTTCCTCCAGGCATGTAGCCGCGAAGATTAGCCATAAGACCAAAGTGTCTCATAGACTCATCGAGATCAAAGTCACTATCATCATCCTCATCATAGTATCCATGTTCAACATCGTCTTGTGATGGATCAATTCCTAGAGAGAGTGATTCATTAGATAAATGATCATCACAATATTCATGTTTATGAATTCTAATGGCTTCGGAGATGATATTGCTAATGATTCCAACATCTCCTTTGGCACGCATGAAGTTAGTAAGCTCAAATAGACAATCACCAAATTTAGGATCATTGGAATTCATCTTACTCAAGGCAATAGACTTATGAAGAATCTCATCTAAGTTTTGCAAGGAATAGTTTGGAAATCGTTCCTCAAGAAATTTCCATATAGTGTAGGCACAATCAAGAGTGGGCAAGCGACCAATTAAGTTTCTAGGCAAATCTATATTGATAAGATTAACAGTTCTAAGGTTATGGATCATGTTAATAGAATCATCAAGGGTAGGATGCAAAGGATGAACATGGGTTGCACAAGGGCTAGTAATGTACTTGTTCAAATGATATTCATTGAAAATCTCAAGCATCCCATTCATGAAAGAACTCTCCATCAAGTATAGGCACTCTACGTCTAAGACTCCCCAACATAGACTCATCCATCTTCCTCCAATGGTGATTAAACCAAAGCAATGGAGACCAATGCTCTGACACCAATTGAAAGGATCAATAAGAGGTGTCTAAAGGGGGATTAGACCCTCAACAAAGAAAAGTAGCAGTCTTTAATTTCTTCAAGTTAAGGTGGAGTTTTAGCACAAGTTTAAACATTCACAATACATTTCAAGCAAGCATGGCAAGAGTATATGAGCAGCGGAAAGTAAAGCATGCAATTGGCGAGAATGTAAAGGGATGGGATTGGAGTATGCAAACGCAATTGGAGACACGGAGATTTTTGGCGTGGTTCCGATAGGTGGTGCTATCGTACATCCACGTTGATGGAGACTTCAACCCATGAAGGGTAACGGTTACACGAGTCCATGGAGGGATCCACCCATGAAGGGTCCACCAAGAAGCAACCTTGTCTATCCCACCATGGCCATCGCCCATGAAGGACTTGCCTCACTAGGGTAGATCTTCACGAAGTAGGCGATCTCCTTGCCTGTACAAACTCCTTGGTTCAACTCCACAATCTTGACGGAGGCTCCCAAGTGACACCTAACCAATCTAGGAGACACCACTCTCCAAAAGGTAATAGATGGTGTCTTGGTGATGAAATCCTTGCTCTTGTGCTTCAAATGATAGTCTCCCCAACACTCAACTCTCTCTCATATATTTCGATTTGGTGGAAAGATGATTTGAGTGGAAACCAACTTGGGGAAGGCTAGAGATCAAGATTCTTCTGGTTGGATTGGAATATCTTGGTCTCAACACATGAGTAGGTGGTTCTCTCTCAGAAAATGAATGCTGGAAGTGTAGGCACGTTCTGATTGCTTTCTCCATGAATGAAGAGTGGGTGGAGGGGTATATATAGCCTCCACACAAAATCTAACCATTACACACAATTTACCAAACTCGGTGGGACCGAATCATGAAACTCGGTCAGACCGATTTGGTTCAAAATGTGAACATTAGGATTTTCGGTGGGACTGATATGATCAACTTGGTGGGACCGATGTGCTAGGGTTAGGGTAAAACCTCAACTTGGTTTGACCGATTACACAAACTCGGTGGGACAAATTTTGGTAATAAGCTAAATAGAGAGTTGGTTAGGAAAACTCGGTGGGACCGATTGCATATCTCGATAAGACCAAATAATTGCAACAGGCAACAGAGAGTTTGCAAGCCCATCTCGGTGAGACCGAGATCCATCAGTGAGACCGAACTGATTAGGGTTTCTTGCAGTGGCTATGTCAAGTGAACTCGGTGGCGGCGGATAGATCAATCGGTGGGGCCGAGTTTGACTTTTATGTTTGGGACATATGTGGAAATGAGAAAGTGCTTGAGGGCTTTGGAGCATATCACTAAGCACTTTGAGCAAGCAAGCCATTAAGCAACACCTCATCCCCTTTTAATAGTATTGGCTTTCCTATGGACTCAATGTGATCTTGGATCACTAAAATGAAAATGTAGAGTCTTGAGCTCTTGAGCTTTTGCCAATCTTTTGTCCTTAGCATCTTAAAGGGGTTCCACATCCTCTTGTCCACGCCACTCCACTGTTGAACTCATCTGAAATATACTAGGTGAAAATATTAGTCCAACAAGAGATATGTTGACATTAATTACCAAAATCAACCAGGGAGCGCTTGTGCTTTCAACAGCGGAAGAAAGGTGAGGAGATAGTGTGTGGTTGTTTGCAACCGAGAGAGAAAGACCCCTAGAACATGGCCAAGAGGGGTCTAACAAACAAGGGAGAGAGGTTGAGAGAGATGTGCGTAGAAAATGCAGACATGGGGAGGAGAGAGTGTATGTTTTTCATAGAGAGATCCCCTGGAGATCGTGATGGGACTACATGGGTGGGAGATCGAGTGACAAGGTGTGTGCGCGATATAAGATACCCCGAGATATATCAAGATAGACGTATGGATGGAAGGAGACAACATGTGTGTTCCTGATGGCTAGTGTGAGATAATCATACTTAGGGGGGGAGTGTGTGCGCCTATGATGGAGTGAGGGATTATGGTACTTAGGGGGGTGCGTGTCACATAGAGAGAGAACAAGGGCGGAGAGTGTTAGATGGGTCTATGTAGCACGAGCGAGACAAGTGTATGTGTGAACCAGGGAGATATAAAGTTTGAGAGAGACAGAGGAGCCCCGATAAGTCTGAGTGGTGCGTTAGATAGCTGAGAGGGGGAAAGAGATATTCCATTCGCTCGATAATGCAGTGCATGTAATTTTTTTAGAAGTCGAACTTTGGAAACTTCCAGGTTTACGCTAATGTTATTTATATCTATAATACCAAAGATACATCATACAAAACTACATCTCATGATGAATCTAATGGTATATGTTTGTTGTTCTAGATATAAATGTTTTTCTCCACGTACATGGTCAAACTTTGTGATGTTTGACTTTTCAATAAATCTATATGCTATGGGCCGAAGAGAGTGCCTAAGTTGAGAGAGATCAAGTGCGTGTGAAGGAGAATGAGTGAGTGTGCAAAAAGAGTATGTGTGTGAAAGAGAAAGGGATAACAAACATAAATTAGAGAGAGTGTGTTTTTTCGTTTCTTATGCAAACATATCATGCATGCATCTCCGACATAGAAAAGCGAGGTGAGGAGATACATGAAGATAGCTAGTGCGTGATTGTTTGCAACGGAGAGAGAAACCCCTATAGCACATGTCCAATAGAGGTCTGGCCAACAAGGAACAAAGGTCAAGAGAGACGCATGGAGAACATGGACGCATGGGGAGGGAGAGAGGGTGTGTTTGTGATAGAGAGATCCCCTCGAGATCGTGAGGGGACTATATGGGTGGGAGATCGAGGGAGGTGCGTGTGTGATAGAAAAATGCCCCGAGAGAAATCGAGATAGACCATGTACATGTTTGTGATGGAGACTAAGATTAGCTAGTCATATACATATAGGGGGGCTGCGTGTGCCTACAATTGAGTGAGAGACCATCATACTTGGCTAGGCATGAGATTGTGTGTGTGTGCGTGTGAGATGGAGAGAGAACGAGGGAGAGAGATAGAGTTTTAGGTGGGTCTATCGAGTGCGAGTGAGATATGCATGTGTATGTGTGACCCAGGGAGATGGAGAGTTTGAGAGAGAGAGAGAGAGGGAAGATCTCCGAGATGACAGAGTGGTGTGTGAGAGAGTTACGGGCAACAAGCCAAGGCATTTGTGTGCGTACGATGAGTGCACCCAAGATATTTAGCTTGGACTAGAGAATCATACATAGTGTGCGAGAGAGACCTATAGATGGAGTATATATGCAAGCGAACAAGAAAGACCCCCCCACCACACACACACACAAAGAGAGAGAGATGGAGAGGGACCAACAAGGTTTGTGTGTTGGATGTGTGCGACAGAATTGAAGATTATCGACGAGAGAGAGAGAGAGAGAGAGAGAGAGAGAGAGATAGAGAGAGAGCAGGAGTCCGGGAGAGGGGGAGGTCGCGTTTTATGCATCAAAGACTGATATAAACCATGTTTCAATATAAACTTGCATTCAAATATTTAAATTGGAGAACATGTAGTACACAATCCATACATGAACGGAGATATGAGTATATCAAACAAGTTCATTATTTGACTTTCAACATGTTCATGGAGTACTATAATACTGTACAACATGCTACTCGGTTGAGGTGTTCAATTTTGGATTTAGTTCACTATTTTGACCTGGTGAACGAGCTATTTCATTGAATCGAGATATTTCATTTTGGGTTTGATTCCCGTTTTTGAGTGGGTTAACTATTTGTCATATAGTAAATCGTTAGCAATGAGCATGTAAAAACACATTACTCCCGAGCATCATCTCTCCATCTAAAAAATAAGTGGCAAGCTAATATTTCAAAATTTGATTCGAATCGACTTGGTAATGTAGACGTGGATGCTCGTTCTCCCAAATAAAACAGTGCTACCTCTTGGTGGAGATAGCACCCTGGTTGTACATGCACGAGAACCAGCCCTACCACACATAACCCAGACTCTCGCAGATTGTACCCCTATTGCAATGACCAATCCTATTCCCCCACCGAGGTGTATGCTCTAACTTGGCACGGTTCTACTGCTCATATCATGCATATGGTGTCTTGCATTGCATAGTTCATACTTCATATACACAATATTCAACACCATGTTCTTAGTTCAGACATCATATATGCGAATGCCCTCCGCCTAGCATATAAATCACATATGTGAATTAAATCATGCGATCCTGGTTACTTAGATAACATGTATGTGAATTATGTCATGCGATCCTGTTTAGTTAGTCATCATATCTTTGAATTATGTTATGCTATGTTATCCAGTTTAGATAGACATCATATATGTGAAATTATGCCATGCTATCCATTTTAGTTAAAAATATACATGTCAATTATTTAATGCCCTCTTTTTCCACACTATCTATTGCATCTTTCTCTCATACAATGTCTGTACATTCAATTATGTTTCTGTTTATCGACCATTTGAATTGGAGCGGGTGATGGCAGTATCTAGCGGAGTAAAAACACGGTCTTCAAATAAAATAGTGCTACCTCTTGGTGGAGATAGCACCTGTTGTACATTAACGAGAACCAGCCCTACCACACATAACCCAGACTCTCGCAAATTTTACCCCTACTGCGATGGATAGAGAACCAGCTTCACCCAATCTAACCCCAACCCCAGCAGATAGTAACCCAGTTCTTGTTGACACGACACCATCTCCACCACAGAGCTCCCAAACAAGAGCAGTCACTAAGGCAGCTCGAGTGCCCAAAGCGCCAGTACTACCACGGCGAACCCCAACTCCACTAGGTAGTACACCTATTCCTGTGGAGGAAGCACAACCAGCCATTCATAGTTTAGCATCTATCGCATTTGATGTTGTTAAATCCTATGTGCGTATCTTCCCATCATGGAAATATTATACTAAAGATGAAGGAAAATGCCAGTTGCAGGTGTTTGCCCAGGAGTTATGTGTAAGTAATGTTATTCATGGCAATTACTTTGCTTTGTCCCATACATTCTACCTCCATGATGGTTATAATACATCAAATTTTCCCAATTTTCTCTATAGATAAGGACCGACTTGGAAACTCAGGATGAGGTAACCTGTGCTAATACCTCTGCTATCTTCAAGAATGCTTGGTGGCGATGTCGAATTACACAAGAAAACGTACTTCACGGCAAGAAACTCATCAAATTCCCTTACGTTCTCCTGAGACACATTCTTTGGGCGATGAGGAGCATACATTTCTTCTTGGTTCGAACCAAGAATGTGGTAAGGTCTATGAGCTCATTCTATTTTAAGTACTATATGCTCTGTCTTCTTGTACTGCTCATGTAGAACAAGTGCTTAAACCTGAAGAACAATTGTTCTCATTTAAGATTCCATTCCTAACGTGCATACTGCTTTGCTCTTGTATCACTGTATTTACTCATACAAACTTATTTTTAAATTGAACTATCCAATGAAAACTCCAATGGCACAACAGGTATGTTTAGCATGTTTCTTTAACATGTTTGCTCTTATAAATAGCTATGTTGATTTCAATTTCAATTGTGTATATGGTTGAATTCTCATATCATGCACATTACTAGCATCATAATAGGGCCAATAGTGTTGTCACTAAAAAAAAGACACATCCGTGATATTTTGGGCCGAACAATTTTTTTCTGTCATACATATGACACTTCTATGACAATAATTGTGACAAAACCCGGTATCATCATAGATGTGGTGGGCTCCTACTTCTATGACAAAAATCATGACAGAAAATGGGCTTTTCGTCACGGGTGGGCCGGAGACGGCTGCATGACATTCTTTGGGCCGTCCATGACGGAAAAACCATGGTAGAAGCGAGGGGAGGAAAATTTCGGGAGTTCCGGTTATGGTGGGAGGTCGGGGCCGAGCGATGCGCTGCTTTCTCGTGACACGACGCTGCGGTGTGTAGGCGTTGGCTCTAATCGAACCCGAGCGATTGCACCGCAGTTACGCTACATCGAACCCGAGCGATCGATCGATGGCTGTTAATCGAACCCGATCGGCGATTCTTCGCCATCGCCGCTAATCGAAGCCAATCGATGCCGCCTGGATGAACAGTGGCGTTGCGGGGGGTTTGGATGAACAGTTCCGGTGGGGGTGGATGAACAGGACCCGTGGTGTTGCCTCTAGATGAACAGGACCCGATCGGTCGAGCCAGTTGGGGCTGGATGAACAGGACCCGTGGAGGGCTGGATGAACAGGACCACCCGTGGAGGGCAGGATGAGCATGTAGATGGTGGAGGGCGGGATGAGCGGTAGCCCGTGGAGGGTGGTTGAATAGGAGCCCGTGGAGAGGGCTGGTTGAGCGATGGCCGATGGAGTAAGCGCGGTGGAGGCTGGATGAACAGGATCCCGTGGATGAGCGATCGCGGTGGAGGCTGGAGGAGGTCGACGGTGTATGAATAGTAGCTCGTGGAGGCTGGAGGGGGTCGACGGTGGAGATGAATAGTATCCCATGGAGTCCCGTTTTGCGGTACGCCACACCCCTCCCGATGAACAGGACCCCATTTCGACCGTAGCGCTCCAACACAAGTTCGTTTCCTCCGTTTTGCGGTACGCCACACCCCTCCCGATCAACAGGACCTCGTTTCGACTGTAGGAGGTCCGTTTCCTCCGCTTTTGGCGACGCCACACCCTCCCGATCAATAGGACCCCCGTTTCAACCGTAGGAGGTCCGTTTCCTCCGTTTTGCGGTACGCCACACCCCTCCCGATCAACAGGAACCCCGTTTCGACTTTAGGAGGTCCGTTTCCTCCGTTGTGCGGTACGCCAGGCTTTGTTTCCATCGCCTCTTCCATCCAAGCCCTCCCGATGAACACGACCACGCATTTCGTTTCGACCCAGCCGTGTTGCCTCCCGATGAACCCGACGCATTCCGTTGCCTCCCCATGAACACGACGACGACGCTGTTTCTCCGTTCCGACCCAGCCATGTCAACGAGCCCTCGCCGTACGTATGCGCGAGTAGGCGTTCGAGACCTTGCTACGTCTTGAGCTTGCGTTGGTTTTCCCCGAAGAGGAGAGGATGATGCAGCACAGCAGCTTAAGTATTTCCCTCAGTTTTTGAGAACCAAGGTATCAATCCAGTAGGAGGCCACGCACAAGTCCCTCGTACCTGCACAAAACGATAGCTACTCGCAACCAGCGCGATTAGGGGTTGTCAATCCCTTCACGGTCACTTACGAGAGTGAGATCTAATAGAGATAATATTTTTGGTATTTTTGGTATATGGATGCAAAGTGAAAAGTAAAATGTAAAGTAAAAACAAAGCAAGTATAAAAGTGATAGAGACTGATATGATGAGAATAGACCCGGGGGCCATAGGTTTCACTAGTGGCTTCTCTCAAGAGCATAATTATTCTACGGTGGGTGAATGAATTACTGTTGAGCAATTGACAGAATTGAGCATAGTTATGAGGTTATCTAGGTATGATCATGTATATAAGCATCACGTCCGAGACAAGTAGATCGAAACGATTCTGCATCTACCACTATTACTCCACTCATCGACCGCTATCCAGCATGCATCTAGAGTATTAAGTTAAAAACAGAGTAACGCATGTAAGCAAGATGACATGATGTAGAGGAATAAATTCATGCAATATGATAAATACCCCATCTTGTTATCCTCGATGGCGACAATACAATACGTGCCTTGCAACCTTTTACATCCTTTGGTAAGGACACCGCAAGAGTTGAACCCAAAGCCATGCACTTCTCCCATTGCAAGAACTACCAATCTAGTTGGACAAACCAAGCGGATAATTCAAGAGACTTGCAAAGATAACTCAATCATACATAAAAGAATTCAGAGAAGATTCAAATATTATTCATAGATAAGCTGGATCATAAACCCACAATTCATCGGTCTCAACAAACACACCGCAAAAAGAAGATTACATCGAATAGATCTCCACGAGAGAGGGGGAGAACATTGTATTGAGATCCCAAAAGAGAGAACAAGCCATCTAGCTACTAGCTATGGACCCGAAGGTCTGAAGTAAACTACTCACACTATATCGGAGAGGCTATGGTGTTGATGTAGAAGCCCTCCGTGGTGGATGCCCCCTCGTGAGCTCGAACAGGCCCCAAGATGGGATCTCGTGGATACAGGAAGTTGCGGCGGTGGAATGAGGTTTTTGGCTCATGTTCTGATCGTTTGGGGGTACGTAGGTATATATAGGAGGAAGGAGTATGTCGGTGGAGCATCGGGGGGCCCATGAGGCAGGGGGCGCGCCCTAGGGGGGCGCCCCCCACCCTCGTGACCGCCTCTGATGTTCCTTGGCGTAGGGTCCAAGTCTCCTAGATCACGTTCGGTGAGAAAATCACGTTTCCGAAGGTTTCATTCTGTTTGGACTCCGTTTGATATTATGTTTCATCGAAATACTGAAAAAGGCAAAAAACGGCAATTCTGGGCTGGGCCTCCGGTTAATAGGTTAGTCCCAAAAGTAATATAAAAGTGGAAAATAAAGCCCATTATACTCCAAAACAGTAGAGAAAGTAGCATGGAGCAATAAAAAATTATAGATACGTTGGAGACGTATCAGGCATCCCCAAGCTTAATTCCTGCTCGTCCTCGAGTAGGTAAATGATAAAAAGAGACTTTTTGATGCGGAGTGATACTTTGGCATAATTTCAATGTAAATCTTCTTAATCATGGTATGAATATTTAGATCTAAAAGATTCAAGACAAAAGTTCATATTGACATAAAATAATAATATTTCAAGCATACTAACTAAGAAATTATGTCTTCTCAAAATAACATGGCCAAAGAAAGTTATCCCTACAAAATCATATAGTCTGGCTATGCTCCATCTTCCCCACACAAAGTATTTAAATCATGCACAACCCCGATGACAAGCCAAGCAATTGTTTCATACTTTAACATTTTCAAAACTTTTTTCAATCTTCACGCAATACATGAGCGTGAGCCATGGATATAGCACTATAGGTGGAATAGAATGGTGGTTGTGGAGAAGACAAAAAGGGAGAAGATAGTCTCACATCAACTAGGTGTATCAACGGGCTATGGAAATGCCCGTCAATAGATATCAATGTGAGTGAGTAGGGATTGCCATGCAACGGATGCACTAGAGCTATAAGTATATGAAAGCTCAACAAAAGAAACTAAGTGGGTGTGCATCCAACTCGCTTGCTCACGAAGACCTAGGGCATTTGAGGAAGCCCATCATTGGAATATACAAGCCAAGTTCTATAATGAAAAATTCCCACTAGTATATGAAAGTGACAAAATGAGAGACTCTCTATCATGAAGATCTTGGTGCTACTTTGAAGCACAAGTGTGGTAAAAGGATAGTAACATTGTCCCTTCTCTCTTTTTCTCTCTTTTTTATTTGGGCCTTTTTCTCTCTTTTTTTGGCCTCTTTTTTTATTTTTGTCCGGAGTCTCATCCCGACTTATGGGGGAATCATAGTCTCCATCATCCTTTCCTCACTTGGGACAATGCTCTAGTAATGATGATCATCAAACTTTTATTTTTCTTACAACTCAACAATTACAACTCGATACTTAGAACAAAATATGACTCTATATGATGCCTCTGGCGGTGTACCGGGATATGCAATGATTCATGAGTGACATGTATGAAAAAATTATGAAAGGTGGCTTTGCCACAAATATGATGTCAACTACATGATCATGCTAGCAATATGACAATGATGGAGCGTGTCATAATAAACGGAACGGTGGAAATTTGCATGGCAATATATCTCGGAATGGCTATGGAAATGCCATAATATGTAGGTTTGGTGGCTGTTTTGAGGAAGATATATGGTGGGTGTATGATACCGGCGAAAGGTGCGCGGTATTAGAGAGGCTGGCAATGGTGGAAGGATGGAAAAAGTGTGTATAATCCATGGACTCAACATTAGTCATAAAGAACTCATATACTTATTCCAAAAATCTAGAAGTTATCAAAGCAAAGTATTATGCACATGCTCCTAGGGGGATAGATTGGTAGGAAAAGACCATCGCCGTCTGACCGCCACTCATAAGGAAGACAATCAATAAATAAATCATGCTCCGAGTTCATCACATAATGGTTCACCATACGTGCATGCTACGGGAATCACAAACTTCAACACAAGTATTCGTTAAATTCACAACTACTCAACTAGCATGACTCTAATATCACCATCTTCATATCTCAAAACAATTATCAAGCATCAAACTTATCTTAGTATTCAACGCACTCAAAAGAAAGTTTCACATATCTTGAATACCTAGTATATTAACATTAAGCAAATTACCATGCTATTAACGACTCTCAAAATAATCTAAGTGAAGCATGAGAGATCAAGTTTCTTTAAAACAATCCACCACCATGCTCTAAAAGGTCTAAGTGAAGCACTAGAGCAAAAAATTATCACGCTCAAAAGATATAAGTGAAGCACTATGAGCAAAACTATCAAGCTCAAAAGATATAAGTGAAGCACATAGAGTATTCTATCAAATTCCAATTCATGTATGGCTCTCTCAAAATGTGTGTACAGCAAGGATGATTGTGGTAAACTAACAAGCAAAGATGCAAATAATACAAGACGCTCCAAGCAAAACACTTATCATGTGGTGAATAAAATATAGCTCCAAGTAAATTACCGATGGAAGTGGACGAAAGAGGGGATGCCTTCCGGGGCATCCCCAAGCTTTGACTTTTTGGTGTCCTTGGATTATGTTGGGGGTGCCATGGGCATCCCCAAGCTTAGGCTCTTGCCACTCCTTGTTCCATAATCCATCAAAAGAATTCACCCAAAACTTGAAAACTTCACAACACAAAACTCAATAGAAATCTCGTGAGCTCCGTTAGAGAAAGAAAACAAAAGACTACTTTAAGGTACTGTAATGAACTCATTATTTATTTATATTGGTGTTAAACCTACTGTATTCCAACTTCTCTATGGGTCATAAACTATTTTACTAGCCATAGATTCATCAAAATAAGCAAACAACACACGCAAAACAGAATCTGTCAAAAACAGAACAGTCTGTAGTAATCTGTAACTAACGCAAACTTCTCGAACTCAAACAATTCTACCAAAATTAGAAGACCTGGAAAATTAGTTTATTGATCAGCAGCAATTAGAATCAGTATTTTATCACGTTCTGGTGATTTTTAAAAATTCGGGCACTGAGCGCAAAGTTTCTGGAAATTACAGCAAGATCAAATAACTATCATCCAAGAAGATCCAGTAGGTCTAGCTTGGCACAAACACTACCTAAAAGATAAAACCACATCTAAACAGAGGCTATATGGATTATTTATTCCTAAACAGAATCAAAAACTAATAACTAAAAATAAAATTGGGTTGCCTCCCAACAAGCGCTATCGTTTAACGCCCCTAGCTAGGCATAAAAGCAAGGATAGATCTAGGTATTGCCATCTTTGGTAGGCAATCCATACGTGGCTCTCATGATAGATTCATATGGTAATTTTATTTTATTTCTAGGAAAGTGTTCCATGACTTTATTTAATGGAAATTGGAATTTAATATTCCCTTCCTTCATATCAATAATTGCACCAATCGTTCTAAGGAAAGGTCTACCAAGAATAATAGGACATGAAGGATTGCAATCTATATCAAGAACGATAAAATCTCTGGGCACATAATTCCTATATGCAACAATAAGAACATCATTAATTCTACCCATAGGCTTTTTAATAGTGGAATCCGCAAGATGCAAGTTTAGAGAGCAATCATCAAAGTCACGGAAATCTAGCAAATCACACAAAGTTTTGGGAATAGTGGAGACACTAGCACCCAAATAACTCAAAGCATGAAACTCATAATATTTAATTTTAATTTTGATGGTAGGTTCCCATTCATCATAGAGTTTCCTAGGGATAGAAACTTTCAACTCAAGCTTTTCTTCATAACATTGCATCAAGGCATCAACAATGTGTTCGGTAAAGGCTTTATTTTGACTATAAGCATGAGGAGAATTTAGCATAGATTGCAACAAGGAAATACAATCAATTAAAGAGCAATTTTCATAATTAAATTCCTTGAGATCCAATATAGTGGGTTTAGCAACATCTAGATTTTTATTTCTTTCAATCCCACTTTTATCAATTTCATCACCAAGATCTAAAAACTAAATTCTTAGAACGCCTTCTAGGTAACGGAAGATCATATTCAGTTTCATCAAGATTCATATTGCAAAACAAAGATTTAATAGGGGAAACATCAATAACTTTTAGATCTTCATCTTGATTTTCATAGGAATTAGAAGAACACGCTTTAATAAAGGCATCTTTGGAAGCATGCATCCTAGCGGTTCTTTCTTTGCACTCATCAATAGAAATTCTCATAGCTTTGAGAGACTCATTGATATCATGCTTAGGAGGTATAGATCTAAGCTTTAAAGAATTAACCTCAAGAGAAATTCTATCAACGTTCCTAGCCAAATCATCAACTTTAAGCAATTTCTCTTCAAGCAAAGCATTAAAATTCTTTTGTGAATTCATAAACTCTTTAACACTACTCTCAAATTCAGAGGGTATCTTATTAAAATTTCCATAAGAGTTGTTGTAGGAATTTCCATAATTATTAGAAGGATTACTAGGATAAGGCCTAGGATTAAAATTCCCTCTATACGTGTTGTTACCAAAATTATTCCTACCAACAAAATTCACATCCATAGATTCATTATTATTCTCAATCAAAGTGGACAAAGGCAAATCATTAGGATCAGAAGAAACACTCTTAGTAGCAAATAATTTCATAAGTTCATCCATCTTTCCACTCAAAACATTGATTTCTTCTATAGCATGCACTTTTTTATTAGTAGATCTTTCGGTGTGCCATTGAAAATAATTAACCATAATATTATCTAGGAGTTTAGTAGCATCTCCTAAAGTCATTTCCATAAAAGTGCCTGCCGTGGCCGAATCTAAAAGATTTCTAGAAGCAAAATTCAATCCGGCATTGAAATTTTGTATAATCATCCACAAATTCAAACCATGAGTAGGACAATTACGTATCATTAATTTCATTCTCTCCCAAGCTTGTGCAACATGTTCATGATCAAGTTGCTTAAAATTCATAATATCGTTCCTAAGAGAGATAATCTTAGCGGGAGGAAAATACTTAGAGATAAAAGAATATTTGCACTTGTTCCAAGAATCAATACTATTTTTAGGAAAAGATGAAAACCACGGTTTAGCACGATCTCTAAGCAAAAAGGAAATAGCTTCAATTTAACGACATCATTATCGACATCTTTTTTCTTTTGCATCTCACATAAATCAACGAAGCTATTCAGATGAGTAGCGGCATCTTCACTAGGAAGGCCGTGAATTGATCTTTCATAACAAGATTTAACAAAGCAGTATTGATTTCACAAGATTCAGTATTGGCAAGAGGAGCAATCAGAGTGCTAAGGAAATCATTATCATTGGTATTGGTGAAGTCACACAATTTTGTAGCATCTTGAGCCATCGCGACAAACAAACAATCCAACACACGAGCAAACAAGCGGACAAGGAAAAGGCAACGGGAAAAAGAGGAGGAGATTGGGACAGAGAGGGCGAATAAAACGGCAAGGGTGAACTGGGGGAGAGGAAAACGAGAGGCAAATGGCAAAGAATGTAATGCGAGAGATAGGGATTGTGATGGGTACTTGGTATGTTGACTTTTGCGTAGACTCCCGACAGCGGCGCCGAAATCCTTCTTGCTACGTCTTGAGCTTGCGTTGGTTTTCCTCAAGAGGAGAGGATGATGCAGCACGATGGCGTAAGTATTTCCCTCAGTTTTTGAGAACCAAGGTATCAATCCAAGAGGAGGCCACGCACAAGTCCCTCGTACCTGCACAAAACGACAACTACTCGCAACCAACGCGATTAGGGGTTGTCAATCCCTTCACGGTCACTTACGAGAGTGAGATCTGATAGAGATAATATTTTTGGTATATAGATGCAAAGTGAAAAGTAAAAGGTAAAGTAAAAACAAAGCAAGTATAAAAGCGATAGAGATTGATATGATGAGAATAGACCCGGGGGCCATAGGTTTCACTAGTGGCTTCTCTCAAGAGCATAATTATTCTACGGTGGGTGAACAAATTACTGTTGAGCAATTGATAGAATTGAGCATAGTTATGAGGTTATCTAGGTATGATCATGTATATAGGCATCACGTCCGAGACAAGTAGATCGAAACGATTCTTCATCTACTACTATTACTCCACTCATCGACAGCTATCCAGCATGCATCTAGAGTATTATAAGTTAAAAACAGAGTAACGCCTTAAGCAAGATGACAAGATGTAGAGGAATAAATTCATGCAATATGATAAATACCCCATCTTGTTATCCTCGATGGCAACAATACAATACGTGCCTTGCAACCCTTTACATCCTTTGGGTAAGGACACCGCAAGATTGAACCCAAAGCCATGCACTTCTCCCATTGCAAGAACTACCAATCTAGTTGGCCAAACCAAGCGGATAATTGAAGAGACTTGCAAAGATAACTCAATCATACAAAAAAGAATTGAGAGAAGATTCAAATATTATTCATAGATATGCTTTGGATCATAAACCCACAATTCATCGGTCTCAACAAACACACCGCAAAAAAGAAGATTACATCGAATAGATCTCCACGAGAGGGGGAGAACATTGTATTGAGATCCAAAAAGAGAGAAGAAGCCATCTAGCTACTAGCTATGGACCCGAAGGTCTGAAGTAAACTACTCACACTTCATAGGAGAGGCTATGGTGTTGATGTAGAAGCCCTCCATGGTGGATGCCCCCTCTGGCGGAGCTCCGGAATAGGCCCCAAGATGGGATCTTGTGGATACAGGAAGTTGCGACGGTGGAATTAGGTTTTGGCCTCTGTTACGATCGTTTGGGGTATGTAGGTATATAGGAGGAAGGAGTATGTTGGTGGAGCATCGGGGCCCACGAGGCGCGGCGCGCATACAAGGGGGCGCCCCACCTCGTGACTGGCCCGATGTTCCTTGGCGAGGGTCCAAGTCTCTGGATCACGTTCGGTGAGAAAATCACGTTCAGAAGGTTTCATTCCGTTTGGACTCCGTTTGATATTTTGTTTCTTGAAATCTTGAAAAAGGCAAAAAACAGCAATTCTGGGCTGGGCCTCCGGTTAATAGGTTAGTCCCAAAAGTAATATAGAAGTGGAAAATAAAGCCCATTATAGTCCAAAACAGTAGATAAAGTAGCATGGAGCAATAAAAAATTATAGATACGTTGGAGACGTATCAGACCCCGCCCGTATGTACACATATGTGGCCGTATTTTCTTTCTTGCACCCTGGCCGCTGTACGTACGTGTACATGATACGTGCGCGCCTCTACTACGACATGTGCGCGCCTCTACATCGACCAATATATATGTACGTACATGTTCTCGACCAGAATGACAACGCTACGTACGCTTCTACCAGGTGGGTCCCGACTATCAGGCACTTCCTTGCGTGCGAAGATGTAGCTGGTGGGTCCCAGCAGTCAGGGGGGCAAAATACGGTGGCCCGTCCGGTGGGTCCCCGCTATCTGGTGGAGGAATAATTATTTTGCACGTAATAAGGAGGCACTTCCTTGCTGCCGTGGACCGGTATCGACCTCTCCGCGTCTGATCCACGTCCGATGGAAGCCGTTCCTTGACCACATTGACCACGCCGCGCCGAGAGCACCAGGGCGGTGGACGGCGGCGAGGCCTAGGAAGGGGACGACACGGAGCCGGGGAAGGCAGGCGATGGATGCCCAGCGTGAGAGGAGTACGAGGTTCATCGGTTATTTGTGGTGTTAGGCTGCTGCCGCCAGAATAACAGGAGGTGTGGGTGAGTAGAGGGATAGCCCGCCGGTGGGAGTAGTAGGGGCGGTGAGGCCTCCGCATCGCAGCCGGCCATGGGAGGCGAGCACGAGGCACGACCGGTGCTGGTTTGGGCGGTAGTGGAGCAAGAAGACCAGAGGTTGAAGAAGCACTAGGCTGTTGGATGGACATCGTCTGATCCTTTGGAGCTAGAATCGTGCATCTTGACTAAGTTGACAAAGCCCTCCGTCCCGTCCAACTTAGTAGGCCCAATAAGTCAGCCTCCCACCAAGGTGGGTCCCAGCTAGCAGGGGGGTATTCATTTTTTTGAGCGTAATAAGGAGGCACTTCCTTGCGTGCAAAGATATAGCTGGTGGGTCCGAGCTGTCAGCGGCGGTAACTTTTTTTCATGAAATACAAAGGCCCTTTCGGTGGGTCCCCGATGTCAGGTGGAGGAATCATTATTTTGCGTGTAATAAGGAGGCATTTCCTTGCGTGCGGCCGTGGACCCAGCTGTCTTCCTCTCCATGTACAGTCCACTTCAGATGCATGTCGGTCGTTGACTACGTTGACCAGGCCGCGCCGAGAGCACCAGAGCGGTGGACGACGGCGAGGCCTAGGAAGGGAAAGACTCGGCTGTTGTTTCCCATGCGGAGGGGAGAATCTGTTGTCTGAGGTTCTTGGTTCGCCCGCCATCGCAGGAGAATAACAGCAGGTGTGGGTGAGTAGAGGGATGGCTAGGCCGGTGATGGGAGTACGATGGGCGGTGGTGAGGGCACATGGCAAAGACACCCGGCATGGGAGGAGGGAGCGAGCAGTCCCATGGCGCTTGTTTGAGCGGCCGGAGCAGGAAGAGCAGAGATTGAAGAAGCACGACGGCCGTTCGATGGACATCCAACGATCCTTTGCTTGTCGCCAACCTTTTTTCTTAGGAAAGCCTCAATTCTGTGGAAAACAACATACAACCCATCTGCCATTATTTCTAATAATTTACAGTAGCATTTGCTAATTCTTAAGGTTTTTTGGAGCCCATATTCTTTTTGTTAGCATTACAGCCCATATTGTGGCCACGGTTAAAAATTAACGAAATTTTGCATATTTCAGTGCGGTCCGAACTGTTTTTAATCCCGAAATTTCGACTCACATTCAAACTAATTAAAAAAATAAATGTATATCAATATAAAATCCAACAAATTCTCCACGCATAAAAATTAATGTAATTTAAAATCTCAAAATGAAAAAAAGATATTTTAAACTAATTGCCGGTTTGATGTGTTTTAAAAATCTACAGCCCATTTCTCATTACTGATGGACCATTTTCTCGGCCAGCCGAATGAAGCTCTCCTCGTCTTTAAAGATTTGCAGCCCAACAGGCCTGACAAAGCGACTTACTTGGCAAATCACTAAAAAACTGGGCTGTGGCCGTGGACCCAGCTGTCAGCCTCTCCACGTGCGGTACTCTTTCGATGGAAGTCGGTCGTTGACCACATTGACCACGCCGCGCCGAGAGCACCAAGGCGGTGGACGACGGCGAGGCCTAGGAAGGGGACGACGCAGAGCCGGGGAAGACGCGACAGTGGATGCCCACGCGGAGAGGAGTACGAGGGTTCACTGGTTCGGCTGCGGTGTGAGGCTGCCGTCGCCGCAGAATAACAAGGGGTGTGAGTGAGTAGAGGGCCAGCGGTGGGAGTAGTAGGGGGCGGTGAGGCCTCCGCGACATCACAGCCGGCCACGAGAGGCAGGAGCACGCGGCACGACCGGCGCAGCTTTGGGCGGCTGGAGCAAGAAGACCAGAGGTTGAAGAAGCACTATGGTCGTTGGATGGACATCGTAGGGTCACTGGAGCTAGAATCGTTCATATTGACTAAGTTGACAAAGCCCTCCGTCCTCGTCAACTTAGTAGGCCCTAAGTCAGCCACCCACTATGGTGGGTCCCAACTAGCAGGGGTATTCATTTTTTGGTGTGTAATAAGGAGGCACTTCCTTGCGTGCGAAGATATAGCTAGTGTGTCCGACCTGTCAGCGGGGGGAACGTTTTTTTAGTCCATTTGGTGGGCTGTGTGAAACAATGATGTAGCATTTATGTAGCCTGTTTAAATCCCATTTGCATTTTTCTTGAAATCCGTGGACTTGCTGGGCTGGGTGAAAATATCATGTTGGGCTAGACGGAGAAATGTTATAAAAACATAAACACATGATTGCACGTCAGTAAAATCTTTGCAAGCTTATGTACGCAATCACTAGGAGTTAACTTGCCAAGTTATACATAAACAATTATTATTATAATTTTGTAAGAACTTTCAACTTACGAAATAAAATATCATTTTAATTTGATGAGTTAATAGTACGTGGGGTATTATTATTTTTTAGGCTAGACGTGGACAGCTTGAGTTGGTTCTAGGGGAAAATCGGGAGAAAACTCAGTTTACATCGAAAAAGAAAGTGGGAGAAAATTCAGAGACCTGCTGGGTCCACCTGAGGAGGGGAATATGTTGTGAGGAAGGAGATTCAAAGCAAGGCAGCCGAGTGAACTAGTGTTTTTTATGGACAAGTGAACTAGTTTGCATACATAAGCGAATAGCCACTAAAAAAGCAATCAGTTTAATGGGTTCTTAAAAGAAATATTTCGGACAAAACAGATAATTACGACACATAGGCTAATGCATGAAACACTCAGATGATAAAGGTGCTTATAAATAGATAAAGTACAACAGACCTTCCTGGCACGCTTGATCATGACGCTGCGGCTGTCTGTGTACTCGTCGGTTACGGGAAGCAGACACACCCTCATGTCCAAGATCTGCCTGTACATGTCGTACCATCCTTGGCCGCGTAGGTTATGTAGGCTAGATTCAGAGGTACCTCCCACGTGTTCACGTCGTCTTCTTTCATGTTGGCATATCAGGGGTCGATGATGGTCTCAGCGAGGTCAACCGCGGAGTCCTTCTCCTACCCGTTGCTGATGATCTTGTATTGCTTCTGGATGTCGACAAGCTTCTTGCATCAGATGGCCGAATCGTCGCGTTCTTCCTTCTCTCCATCGTAGCGAAGGTGCAGTTGACGCTGCCGATGAAACGGGCGAATGCTTCAGAACCTGGTGCAGCCATAGGACTGAGGCGAGGCAGAGCTTCATCGAGTCCATATCGTTGGTGTACATCACATTCAACTTGGTGCAGCCATAGGACTGAACGGCGAACTCAAAGGGGAACTCCTTGTTGAAGTCCATATCCAGCAGGCTCACCCCTCGGATCGCCATTGGAGTCTCTTCGAGTGAACGAGTGTGTAGGCGGCAGCAGCAGTTTGTTTTTTAGCTCCTGGGGAACTAGATTCAATAGTAAGCTGAGTGTGTATAGACGGCAACAGTTACTACCCCTCCCCCGTCCGCTGCACGCCTGGCAGAAGATGCACCCCTCGGCCACACGTCGATTCACGAGCGGGTCTGTATTGGTACTGTAATAACAGGAGTTAGTGGTCACTTTACTTAAATTAAATTAGCTTTAATAGAAATTTATACTTAAAACAAGCAATGCATTCGCTCGTTCTATCAGTGCCACATGATCAACATGCACAACAATTAGAATTATTATTCTCAGGACGCACACGGTCAGCACATTGCCGCAGTTCCACAAAGATAATACTACCAAGTTTGAACTGTTTGTTATGGTTGTTGTCCTCTGCATCATCATGCCGTGTTTTCCAGCTTGCATGATTCAGAACCAACAAATAAGATCCAAATAATAAGTACAACAAAGATGCCTACACATCTCATTGATTCCCAGCTTGCAAGATTCGTAACCGACAAATAAGATTCAAATAATAAGTACAAAAAGATGCCTACACATCTCAATCGATCCCAGCTTGCAAGATTCGTAACCAACCCATTAGAGCCTTTTGATAAAGTGAATATTGGGATTAAATCCATCTTGGCTAGCCATGTCATACAATCGAAGAACTTGGCGAATGCTCTTGACCGTCACAACATCTGTAGTTGAGTATTCCTGTTTGCATAGCACAAACCAGGAGAGCATGATTTCACTTTAATAGTGGCCTCCTTTACTCAACTTGCACCTCCGCTCGGATGAAGCCTGCCTTGAGTTCCATGATTCAATTCATGCGCCTTTTTCTCAGCTTCACCAAAATGAAGCAAAGATTGCATCATTCAGCTAGCAAGAAGTACTTGCTCTCATGAGTCAAGGTGTTCTTCTTTAGTAGTTGCACTAAAATTGAGGAACATTAAGGTTGGCTGTCCGGCTCATGTAAGGTGCAACTATAATTTTGTTATCCTTTTGTGCAGTTCCACTAAAATAAAGTGCCATTGTGGTGACTGTGACGGCTCATCTTGCAAAGGCCAATAAAATGTTGCACGAGATTACCGGCAGAACTTGACAGAGATTTTGGAAACTCCAATCACCATTTTGTGCAGTTCCACCAAAATTGAGAGATGTTGCCCACGTGACATTTTAGTTGAACTGCACAAGACACTCATTCCAAAAAGTGTTTTGTGCAGTTCACCAAAAGGTCACAATAGCAACAAGGTGAAATGGATATCCCTATCTCGCACAAAAAGATAGAAAGTAAACGATTCTTGTCGGGTCAATAAGAATATACGGAACATATACAAAATGAAAAGAAGCATCTTAATTATGTTCATGGCAATCACGCAAGGACGTAGAAATTTTAAAAGCGTCAAAGAATGCTTCATGTTACCGAAGCATTACGATCAACAATGAGATTCCTCAAATATGGGATTACTTTAATGGTGGCATTGCTTGTTTACTGCATACGGTAAATCAACAACACAAAAGAGTTGGTTTAAGGGCATGGGACCGTGGGGACACCAGGACACTCAAAGAACGTAAAGGAGCAACTTACTTATCATACTCGGGAAAACAGCAGAGTGCCATTTGTAACACGTTTAATTGCATCTTATCACTGGAGGCATTAGATTAACAATAACACCGGTTAGACATGTCCCTAAGGTAACAGCAGTGATCGCTTCATTTTACATGCGCCCTTACATTAACAACAAAGAAAAGGTTGGTATAAGGACATGCGACAAAGGACGATCGACAATGTACCTACAAGGAGGCATAAAGTGGTGATGCCGAGTTTGTTCATGCTATGTGAGGGCAGCAAACCTAATCCTCGGAGACCTTGTACTATGTGAGGGCAGCAAATCTAATCACGAGACCTTTTACTATGTGAGGGCAGCAAATCTAATCTCGAGACCTTTTACTATGTGAGGGCAGCAAATCTAATCCCGAGACCTTTTACTATGTGAGGGCGTAAAATCTAATCTCGAGACCTTTTAGTATGTGAGGGCAGCAAATCTAATCCTCGAGACCTTTTACTATGTGATGGCAGCAAATCTAATCCTGGACATACTACTGACTTGTCCACCACCGCCACTTTCTATCCTTTTTTCAACCAATAATAGATCTCGTTCCTTATCCAGTTTGTACTGCTGCTTTCCCATTATTTCCCTTTTCAACCAAGAGACCGGTTGGGTATCCGGTCTCTACTAGTTTCACCATATTATTTCCTCTTTGAATCAAGTCCTAGATTCATGCTACAACTTTCCCCTTTCTTCGTTGTTTGAACAAAGCCCTAGATTCGAATGCATGAAGTAGCTTTACCTCTAATAATACTAAATATTTAGGTGGCTTTGGAAGAGCTGATGGGAGTAGAAAAAGATGTACATGCAGACACGTGGGGAGCTGGGGCAGTAGAGCAAGGCCGCTTTCGAAGAACTTATACCTGAGGGTCGCCGGGATGTCGGCGGCGGCAGGTCGGATCTGCGGACAATACGACAGGGAGGAAGAAGGGTCGGAGGACCTCCCGAGCCGGTGCTGTGTCGGAGAGAACGGCACGGGCCCCTCCGGCAGCTGTGGGTTTCCTCCCTCGACGGTGATGACCGCGTGAACGATGCACCTTTTAGTCCTCTACACAAACCGGCCGAAGGGATCCGGCCGGATCTGTGACCAGCGGTGAGCAGAGAGAAAATGTCGCTACCGCTGTCTTGTTTATATCTGGAGAGGATGAGAGAATGAAGAGAGCAACCCTAGTAAAGCAAACTCTCAGGCCCTTGCGTCCATATATAGTGGAATGATTATCTTTTTTCTCTCCACAACAAGCGTTTCAATTTGTGTGTGTGGCATTAAAGAAAAGAAACTCTCTATTTAAGGTGACTACTGTACGACTCCTACTTACTACTAGTAGTACTACAGTATTGTTCACTTGTGCTCCCCGCCCCTCCATTCATTGAACAACCCCACGGGTGAATAAACATACAGTACTTACTGTATTTATATAGAACGAACAAGCTCGAACTATTTTCGCGTAGTTAAAAGTTGAGGGCGGGGCTTTTCCCGGGCAGTACACGCGGCAGTTTTTGGGTAGGCGGTTTGACAGAGAGGCAAGGAGGGTAAGCGAGTGGGGCTGTGCAATTTGACGGTGCGTTACTGCTGGAAAGACTTGTGATATGACCACTCACTATAGTCATGAATTATCGGGCGCCCGACCGGGTGATGCCCCTTCCGCTCCGCGCTCTAATCTGGTGCATGACACGTCGACCGGATCTTGGCTCTCCCACATGTCGGAGTAGTAAGAAGGAGCAAAGAATGATGCGGTATATACTAGTACTATACTACTCCTTCCGTTTCCTAAATATAAGTCTTTGGAGAGATTTCACTATGGACCACATACGGAGAAAAATGAGTGAATCTACACATAAAATGCATCTATATACATCCGTATGTGGTCCACAAAGTGAAATATCTACGAAGACTTATATTTAGGAATGGAGGGAGTACTACTCGTGCTCTGAGGAGTGCGAACCACGTAGCTAGCCCAAAGTGAACCAAGAGCGAACCACGGTAGCCCAAAGTGAACCAGCAAGAGAAAACAATGTGGTGATATGGCCATAAAAAACAATGTGCTACGGTCCACACTGTAGCAAGTACAGTAACACTCCTCTTTGTTTGGATCCCTGAGTTAGAGCCAGTTTGGGTTGAAATAGCCTCAAATTATCGAAACAAGAGGGGTTAGTTTGAGCTAGTTTGCTCTAACCAAGCTAAAAAACTAGCTCGGTGGAGAGGTCCTAATTGGGTTAGTTATCCTCGGGCCACTAGAAGAGAACTAAAAATCTCCCGCTCGCACTGCATCGCTCCCCACCTATCACACAACTCCTCTCTGTTCCCCATAGGGTCGCCGCCTCTCTCTCCTCGGCCGCCTCCTTCCGGCCTCGCCGCCCCTACTCGGCCGCCCTCTCCCTCCGGCCTTGAAGGTCGCCCGCTCCCCCTTCACGGTCGTTTTCTCCCTCTTTAAATGCTGGCGGCGCATCTACCAGGGAGGTCGCGAGAGGGGTGGGTTTGTTCGTTCCTTCTCTGTCTCACGGCCATATCAGTGATCTTGCTTGCTCTAGTGCTAATTCTGATTTGGAAAAGTATATCCTGATCAAACATGGTATAGATTTGTGGTGCACGCATGGAATTGTTTGATGCTGCTTGAGGAGGTAATAAATCTTTCTAGAGGCCCAAAGATTCAGGTCACCTTTCTAGGTATTTCAATTTCAGGCTTGCATTATTTCTAGAGGCCCAAAGATTCAGTTCACCTATCTAGGTATTTCAATTTCAGGCTTGCATTATTTCTAGAGGCCCAAAGATGCAGTTCACCTTTCTAGGTATTTCAGTTTCAGGCTTGCATTATTTCTAGAGGCCCAAAGATCCAGTTCACCTTTCTAGGTATTTTAGTTACAGTCTTGCATTATTTCTAGAGGCCCAAAGATTAAGTTCCCGGGCCGGGCAAGCGGCCCTGCTACCCATTCCGTGTCGACCTCAACTCGCAAGGGCCGCAGACGGAGGGGTTCCTGGGCTTGGGCTCTCTGAGCCTTCCTCCGTAGCGACAATGGAGAGCTCCTCCCTCGGTGCGTGAGGGGCTCCAGTGCTCCTCCCTATCGTGAATGACTTCCGTGATGAGTTAGCTCATTCTTTGTTTCATGAAGTGTTTTTTATTTTGTGAAGCTTGATTGACGACTTGTATGTTTAAGTGGGATATCTCATTTGTATGGACAAAGTAAAAATTATCATGTTTTGCATACTTGATTTGTATAGATGGTTCGCTTATGTGAATTGTGAGCGGAGGAGGCCACGAAGAGCCGGCCACACCAAGAGGGTGCTTGGATCTAAGGGACTTATTTTAGTCTCGACTAAAAATAGTCTCTTTAAGAGGCTAAAGTTCCAAGCACCCCTCACTAAAGAGGGCTAAAACTAGTCTTGAGACTAAAAAATTTAGTCAGGTACCCCTACTAAAATGTGGATTAGTCATCTCTCTCATCATTTAACTCCTCTCCTTTAACACAAAGTAGTTCTGGATTGGAGGGTTTGGAGGATAATAAATGCTCATTAACTTGATTTTAGTCTCTTTAGTATTTGGATCCAAGCATGGGTGAGGCTAGCAAGTTTTAGTCTCACTACTTTTAGTCATGGAACTAAAATTTATCCAAGCACCCTCCAAATCCGGCAGGAAATAGGGTCCAAAGTAGTCAAATGATTGAGATAGAGCATTTATTGTCAATCTAACCCTGCCATCCATACACCTCTTTGGTTTAAAGTTAGTTCAGGGTTAGAATCTAACTCTAACCTCTAACTGAGTTAGAGTTCTCCTCGTCTCGGTTCATCGCCATCATACTTTCCCCACTCCTGTGTTTTCAGTATCCTGCGAATCAAAGAGGCCCTTTTTTTGTGGGAAAATCAAAGAGGCCCTTAGACTGGTTTCGGTCCGGTCATTTCTTATAAACGTGTTATGTCCAAAATTTAATGAGCATGCTCCGGTTTCCATGAAAATAATCCGGTTTCATGTAGTAATTCATTCATTTATTTATTCTTCTGCGGGGGGTTTGCATGAAATTTGTGAGGTGTAAAATGTAAAGTACCCCGGCATATGCTCCGAGTCGTGCATGCACTACGACCAAGATGCTCTATGTCCCACATGTCGGCGAATGGGAGCACGTGGAAATAGCCTAGGAGTACATATAGGAGGATAAATGCGTGAAATAATATGTACTGTGAAGCGTAGCCGCGGTTCAAAAAGGAGACCTAAAGTGATGACAGCTATAGGTCGCACGCACCCAACTAGTGGTACTAGACATACGACTAATTTTTCCCTCAAAAAAAAGAGGCACGAGTGCTCAGTACTCCTATTCTATAAACACGAGTCCCATCTGACAACGGTCAGTCTGCATTAGCTCTCCTCCCTCGCTTTCTCTCTTCTAATTTAAACTCGGTCGACGCCTGTGGGCGGGTGGGTTTGCCCAATCATGGCCCCACCTCATAGTGAAAACGTTAAGACTGGAATAAAAATGCCATATACTCCCTCCATTCATAAATATAAGCCTTTTAGATACTAGTTCAAATGGAATACAACATACGAGATGTATGTAGACATAGTTTAGAGTGTAGATTCACTCATTTTGCTCGTATGTAGTAGTCACTTGCTGGAATCTTTAGGAAGACTTATATTTGGGAAACGAAGGGAGTACTATACTAATAAAACATTAAGGCCACGAGGCGATGCAAAGGTTGGTTATAGGAGGCAAGAAGAAGAGATGCATCCATCGACGACGTCCACCTCCTCGACTCAGGGCGCCGGCCCACCGAACGGCGCCTAAGTAGCAGCGGCTTTCGTGGCCAGGTCGACGTGCTTCTGAACAATGGCATCCAAAGATTCCAGCCGCTGGAAGAAGGCCAACGTCTTTCTATCCTCGCTTGCCTTGTAGTGGTCTATGTAGACGATTTCCTCGTAGACGTGGATGTTTAGGTCGACGGTTTCTTGCATGGCGAGGCGCTGCGCGGCGAGCGCGGCCTCGAGGTGCACATTCTTCGTCGCGACCTCCGGCACCTGCAAGGCCACCAGGGCTTGAAAGAGTTCGTCACCATGGAGGACGATGAGGGTGGCAGGCAATGAGGAGCCTGGGCGCGCGGGCTGGAGCAGTACGGCAAGGTCGTGCAGCGCTTCTTGATGGCGGTGAACTTGCGGATGGAGTTGACCATCATGTCGCCCATGCGAGAGGCGAAGCCGGGCGTTGGCGAGGGCTACGATGCCTGCGGTCGCCAAAGACCGTCTGAACGCCAGACGGTCGGGCCGCAGTCGGGCGCCTTTGGATGATTTGGCATAGCCGATCGCCGTCGTGTCCATCGCCTCCATAGGTGCTTGTGGCTTCGGTCACTTGGTCTTGGATTGGAGTGAGTGTTGCGCAGAGACTTGGGAGTAGATGGATTGGAGTGGTGGGCGCCTTTATTATATGAGAGTCCAAACTCGCTGCATTCACATCGTCTTTGGCTCTATTCTCGCTTCTCCAATTAATTCCTCTGCATGTAATTGGGGATGCATCATTGACCGTTCAACGTCTTGGGAACCGCTACCCTCTCCCTCCTTGGCATTCAAGCACCTATGGACCCGTCGACGACAAGGTGCCTATGTTGACTTCGTAAATTTCAAGATGATAGTGCCGTGCGTGTGTGCGTTCATAGGGGTGAGTGTATGCGCGTGTATATGAGCGCTTGCGTCTGTACTGTGTAAAAAAACATAAATGCGTGTCAAAAAGATACTAGTCAGTATACTCAATATTGTGCACCTCGGAGAGGAAAACGATAGAACTAGTACGTATTTATTTACGATGCAGATTCACTCATTTTGCTCCATATGTACTCCGTCTCGGTGTAGTCTAGTCACTTGTTGAAATCTCTAGAAGGGCAAATACTCATTTACGGTTTCTGAGGCTATACTAGCAAGTAGTTGTATGCATTACTAGTACAATAGTGGGCTCACATAGCAATTTTGTCTCATGCAAGAGCCTGGCTATATGCGTGCTCAAATGTTCGCAACTGCAACGTTCGGTTTGCGCTTCGCTCTTCGCCTCTTCGAGAAGACGAACAATGATGTTACTACTATCGCTTCTACGATGTCGAATCCATCTTTGCATGTCCGTCTTCATCGCGAAGCGGGACGGATAGCTTGTTGTAGAAGTACTACTAAGTAAAAGCTCGTCCTCGCTTATGCAGCAACCGCAGCATGGGTGAGGGAGAAGGCATGCAGTAAAATCAAGCTTCTCCTCGTTATGCGAGTTGACGCGACACATCATAGCACTGGCCCCACATGCTTGCCTCTAAACTTGGCTGAAAGACCCGCAGTGTACAATATATTTGCTGCAACCTCTAACATTTACCCACCACAAATTAAAATATATGTGGCCGTATGCATCGCTCTGATGCAGAGGTCGGGGAGTCCCCCCTTTTTGAAGAAAAAAACAAATTAAAATATATATTCCTGTCTTGACCAGATGAGCGTGCAAACTACAATCACCAGGGTGTCAGGTAGGGCTAGAAGACTATTTTAATTTATTTATTTAAAACTTCGAGACGGACACATAGCATGGAGCCGACCCCAACGATTTTAAGCTTACAGGCACGGTACACGCTATCCTAGACTACTCTACACATGAAACTGTCACACAAGCGTCCGGGCTGCGCTTGGCTCTTCGCCTCTTAAGGAAGTCGAACAATGATGGAGTACTACTGCACTGGAGGAGTACTACAGTACGCTTCTGGCCATCTGACACCGATTGAACTGCTGCATGTCCACCGTGTGCAGGAGGGAGAGCGTGTAGCGAAAGCTTGTGTGTCCAACCTGTCATACAGCCAAAGGCAGGTGCAGTTAAGTCCGCGAGGGAGAGGATAATCAAACTTCTCGTTGATGTACGAGTTGACGCGACACATCAAAGCACTGCACTTGATATATTACAATAATTTGTGTTTATTGGTGCATTAATTACAACGCATGCATGCATGCCGTGACTCTCCTTTTGATACTTGCATGTGTTGATTTAATGCACCTTGAAGTAGTATAAAATATGTGACGGTAAAGCTTTGTAATACCCCAGCCCAAGTTGAGAGATGGTTGTGCACGAGGAGGGCGAGATCATGCAGACCGAACATGACCCGACGATGGAGCTCTCTAAGGTCTCGATGGACCTCACCGTGCTCCACTGCCCCTTGTGCCTCCGCCCCTTGACGCCTCTAGTGTATGAGGTTCGAATACACCTCGTCTGTTCGGCTGATTGAGCAAGGTGCAGGTTTCTTGATTGTTGTGTTGTTCGATTGATTTCTGCAGTGCAGGGAGGGCACCTGGCCTGCGCGGACTGCCGCGTCGAGCATCCCGAGAACCAGCGGCAGTGCCAGAAGTGCGAGCGTGGCGGTGGCTTCGGCGTGCGGAACACGGCGGTGGACTCCGTCCTTTCATCGGTGAGGGTGGAGTGCCCGCATGAAGGCTCTGGGCTCTACGTCACTTACCACAAGCTCGCCGATCACCAGAGCGTGTGTCCGATCGCTTCGCAAATGCCCTGCCGTCTGCCTCGGCGCTACGAAGGCCCGCCACCGCGCTCTACCACCACATCGCCGCTGCGCATCCCATGCCCGTGCACATGATCCAAGACGGCAAGGTGCTCCGGCTGCAAGTGCCACTGCCGAACCACGGCTCTTGCTTTGTTCGGAGGAGGACCGCTGCACGCGTTTTTCTTGGTCGACGGCGTGCTCGACATCGGCGCGCGCCTATCATCGTGTCGGCCGCTCGCATCAGAGCAGGGGCGTCCCCACTGCCGCACTACGTGGACAAGCTGTGGGCGAATGGCCCGCTGAGGGAGCCCAAAGGCAAGACCGACGCCGTCAAGGTGGAAATGGAGGTGACAAGCAGCAAGGATCCTGGCGACGTCGCCGTGCAGGAGCTGACCTTTCTTCACAGTTCCGCCTAAGCTGCCGGGCCGGGCTAAGCTTGTGTCCGGCCCACATTCAGATTGACAAGCTCACGCCCTAAATGTTTCTCTGATTGCCTTACATTTATCTTAGTAATATGCTAATATAGAGATTACCTTGCTCTATTTTAGCTTAAGAAATGGTGGGTTTTGGTAGCGATAAAAAATTATGTTTATCAATGCATTAATTGCAATGCATGCATGCATAAAGTACATGCATTGGTCAATTTTCTCTTAATACTTGCATGCAATGATTTAATGCACCTTGGAATCTGAACATGTGTTGGGGAACAACCAAATTGAGCCTTATAAAATCTGAACATGTGTTGGGGAACAACCAAATTGAGCCTTATAAAATGGAAAAACTAAAATTTTTAGATAAGCCCTATATAACCGGAAAGGAGAGAGTAGAAAAAGAAGTACTCCATCCGGGAATAGTGCCGCACTTTGAAACTTGAACCGTCAATAAATTTTGAGCTTGCGTCTCGCCACATTCCAAATTACTCCATGCTATATTGAATTGCAAACCTGTTCACACCGGTCACAACCTAAATGGTTTCCCACTTAGGAGCGTATTAGTACTCGGTTATAAATACTAGTATGCCAAGATGACTGCGCATTCCTCCTCAACTCCTCATCCACAAAACAAACAAGCTAGTCAGAATCCTTCCCTTGCGTCTGCCATGGCCAGCGTGAGTTCTGGGTCGAGAGATTGCCACCAGGGAGAGGCGAGCATGGAAGCGGAAGCACGAGAGATGTCCCGCCTCGCTGCGAGAGCAGACGACATGTCCCGCCAGGCGGAAGTAGCAGCACAGAAGGTCCCGCCGCCGCTGAAGCAACGGAGGTCCCGCCGCACCGTCCGATGCAACAGATTGGTCCGCCACGCCATGAAGCAGCAGAGATGTCTGCCGCGCCACGGCTGCGCAGAGATGTCCCAGCCAGCGGGCGCGGGAAAATTTCTCGCGGGCGGCGCATTTCTGGCGGATGCATGCGATCGTCCGTAGCCAGATGGAGCAGATCTCCGGCTGGGCGAGGTTGCAGGACGACATGAAAGCCTCGTTTGAACAGGCTATCGGTGTACTAAGTGAGGGCAATGAGAGGCTCCGGGCCGAGCGTGACCTGCTGAGGGAGAAGATTGTCCGAAGTGCAGACCAGCAGGAGGAGACCAGTGCCTTGTTGAAGAGGACCGGCGTCATCGTCAAGAAACTTATGGACGAGAATGACATGCTCCGCAACAAGCGCCAAAGGCTGGTGGAGGAATCCGTGGATGTTCTCAAGTAGCGTCTTGAGGACACGAAGAGCTCATCGCTGCTCGCGCCATGGAGACTAGTTCATGACTGCAAAGAACTCATCAAGAAAGTAGAGATCAGCGAGCGGATCCTTGTCTTCCTTCTTCTTTTGCCCTTGTGTATTTCGGGCGTAGCCGCATGTGGCTTTAATTATCTTTATAATTATGTAAGACAATTAATCGTCCTTATCTTTCTGTGGAAGATCAATGTTGCGAGGAATGAAGAAAACTCTTCTTTGTGGCGACCTCGGCGTTGTTGTTCTTCTAGTTGTCTTTGGGCTTCCTTCAGTTTCCTGGTTTCTTTTGATGTAATAATAGGTTTAGGATGTGGATTGTGTCATCGGTTGTGAAATGTTGGGTTCTAGCGCGGATGTTTGGCCTTTGTTGGCTTCTTGGGATGCTGCGATTTCAATCCGGTAGCTTTTAGTCCTTCGTGTTAGGCTGGAGTTGTGCTGAACTTCTTGTGAATTGTGGTGGTTTTCAGTAATGAAAATCGGAAGGGACAAGCCCTTCTTTGATCAAAAAAAATTAATCGTCCTTATATATTCATCGGTCTTGCTATAAGTCGCGATAGATGCTATATAGGTCCGTCGGATCTTACATCAAGATCCGTGCTTTCAGATTTTCTTTTTCTCTCTTAAATCTTAGTCGAGTGAGACATAGCCACACCATTAAGCAGAGGCTCGGGCGCCATTAATGGAGACCTTGGGAGAGAGGTGGACGGCAGATGGAGGTCAAAGGCTCTCCTCCCGATAAGCACGCCAGGGGTCTCGATCATACGCCTCTCATACTCAAATAGCTACCCTGCACGGCGCCTCCTAGCTAATAAAAAATGGGGATGCGTGGCGGCACGTAAATGGTACTAGTAAGTAGAATGCCCACGGTTTCAACAATACTTGTGTTTCCGATTGTAAGGTGATAGCACTAGTTCTAAAATGACTTTGTTGATTGTTAATGTGTGCGCCTTCGCAAACCGGACTGCAAATTTACCACAGCATGTTGGTGCCATGTCATGGCACCAAGCCAAGTTTCATTATTTTCATGCGTGTTTTGGATTTACAGGAATTAAAAAACTAAGTTTCTCAATGTTTCCAACCCAGCCACGACGCCCAGAATTTTGAATTTCATTCCCATTTATTGCATGGAACCTAGAAATTTACCCGAGGACACACATGCGATTTTTCAACCAACTTTGGTGCACTGGAACATGTGCTTGTATTTCAAATTTGAATTATGCACACAAAGGTGACACGTTCCTCCCGAACCACGAGCCTTCTTGAGAGAAGCTCTGATTTGCAAGAAGCTTATACCAAAATGTGTTCCTATTCGTCCACTTTTTTTACCACGGCATGGTACTACCATGACATGACACCATGCCAAGTTTCATGATTTTAAAACCAAGTTTCTCAATGTTCTCGACCGAGCCACGATGCCCAGATGTTTGAATTTTATTCTCATTTTTTGCATGGGAGTAGAAATTCACCCGAGGACACAAATGTGATTTTTCAACCAACTTTGATGCACGGGAGCATGTGCTTGTAGTTATGAACTTAAAATTATGCACATTAAATGACCAAAAACTCAATTAATGTGTAAATAAGGCCAAACGAAGCCGGAATAATTCCAAAATTTAACAGGGCACTCATGTAGTTCTATGTTGCCTTTGTAAATAAACTTAAGGGGGGCAACGTATATCATTTCGCACTCAAAGGTGGCACGTTCCCTCTCAGAACCACAAGCCTTCTTGAGAGAAGCTTGGGTTTGCAAGAAGCTTATACCAAAATCTGTTCCTATTCGGCCAATTTTTTTACCACAACATGGTAGTACCATGACATGACATCCATGCCAAGTTTCATGATTTTCAGACGTGTTTTGGATTTACAAGAATTTTAAAACCAAGTTTCTCAATGTTCTCGGCTGAGCCACGATGCCCAGATGTTTTAATTTTATTCTCATTTCTTGCATGGGACCTAGAAATTCACCCGAGGACACAAATGTGATTTTTCAACCAACTTTGGTGCAAGAGAGCATGTTCTTGTAGTTCAAATTTGACTTATGCACATTAAATGACCAGAAACTCAATTAATGTATAAAAAACGACAAACGAACCCGGAATAATTCCAAAATTTAACAGGGCACTAATGTAGTTCTATGTTGCCTTTGTTAAGAAACTCAAGGGGGGGTAGCGTATATTGTTTCACACTCAAAGGTGGCACGTTCCCTCTTAGAACCACGAGCTTCCAAATCGGCCCAATTTTACCACAACATGTTAGTGCCATGACATGACACCATGCCAAGTTTCATGATTTGCGAGTTTTGGATTTACATGAATTTAAAATCAAAGTTTCTCGATGTTCTCGGCCGAGTCATGACGCCTTGAGATGTTTGAATTTCATTCTCATTTCTTCCATGGGACCTAGAAATTCAACCAAGGACACACATGTGATTTTTCAACCCACTTTGGTGCAATCAAGCATGTGCATGCAATTCATATTTAGATTATGCACATTAAAAGTCCAAACTCAATTAATGTATAAAAAGGCCAAATGAACCCGAAATAATTCTAAAATTTAATAGGGCACTCATATAGTTCTATGTTGCCTCTGTAAATAAAATCAGGGGGAGGCAGCGTATATCGTTTCGCACACAAAGGTGACACATTCCCTCTCGGAACCACGAGGCTTGTTGAGAGAATCTCCGGTTTTGCAAGAGGCTTATACCAAAACTTGTCCCAATTCAGCCAAGAATTATACGTATGAAAACAGGGTTTAGATTATCCCAAACATCTTGCTACCTAGACCAATAATGTACTATGATTTGAATTCAACATAAAATGGATACAAATATTTGAATTGGAGAGCGTATGGTACATGTAGTTCATAGTGAAATATGATTACTGCTATATGTATGTTTTTTTGTTATCAAGATAATATTTAAATTATTGTATAACTTGACAACAATTGTATTCAAATAAGGAAAATTGATTCAAATTTAGTCCATATGGTAGACGACAATATATATGTTCACATGGTGGAGTAAAATGTTCATATATGATGGAAGATCAAAATGTACGACTACATCAATTATAAAACCGCAAGGTCACCTAACGATATATTCGAATTCAACATAACGTGGATTCAAAAATTGAAATTCGAGATCATGGCATCTGTAATCATATAAAAAGGGACATTACTCTTTCTTTGGTGGGAATTGATATGTTTTTTGTTGTTGTTGAGGGAAGTGCGAATCGTTTTGGTACTGTGCAGGGTAATCTTGTTCTCCCGATTTTTTTTACATTTTTCTTGTAGTTTTTTCAATGGCATCTATAGCAATATAGTAAAAGGGGACATGACTCTCTTGTGTCTTGTATGAATTGTTTTTTTACATGTTAAGTTTGTTCTGCCGAACAAGGAATCCGCACCTTGTTATCCCGAAATTTTCAAGCTCGAGTATCTTTTGTCTCACACTGCTTTGAAACTCCCGCTTCTTCAACTCAGCGCGCCTTTGTTATCCCGAAATTTGGACGCCACGAGAACTCCCTCCTCATCCAAAATCGCTCCGCAGCCCAGACGCATGAAATCCCCTTCTACCCCTCACCGGAAATGAAGCTCCACGTCGCGGTGTCAAAACCGGTGGGGGTATGCTGGTAACTTACCCTACATTTCGGACAAGCGCGTCCCTAAACTTGGCTCCCCCTCCCCCTTCGCCCCCATTCATAAACCGAGGCCGCCAAAACCCGCGAAACCCCATGCTCCTCCGTCGGCCTCCCGGCCGCCGCCCAGCCGGAGACTCTTCCCTGACTATGTCGTCCACTGCAACAGCTCGCCGTCCCTCATCCACCGCACCGGATGAGGATCCGTTGTCGATCTCGTCGTCCCGCCGGATCAGCCGCCTCGTCCTCAACCTCCAAGGAGCTGCCCCGATGTTCGCCTCATCTATCGCGCCACCTCAATCCCCACAGCGCCGTCTTGACCTACCCCATCGGAACCGCAGCACCCTCACCAATTCCTCCGATAAAGCGGAGGCCAACTCGGCGCCACCAAGGAGGTTCTGCACTCACCGCTGCATTTTATCTTTTATTCGATCTCACGGGGCTGCCGGTGCTTGATACCGAGCAGACATGGCGTGTCTCCATCGACGGCGCCGTCGCCGGCCACATCATCCATGGCGTCTCTCCCCCATGTCGTTGCTTCCTCGGAGACGACTTCCACAACGACACTAGCTGCAGCTGCTCCGGCTCTCGCTCGCGCTGCTGCTCTGTTCTTGTTGTCGGTCGCGCTGCTGCACTACTCCTGCTTTCGTTCGTGATGCTACTCTGCTCTTGCTCTCGCTTGCGCTGCTGCTGCTGCTGCACGACCTCCGACAGCTACAGGAGTTGCTGCTTTAGCACTTCCTTCGGCGGTGCTCTTGCCACGACTTGCTCTCCGGTAGTGCATTCCCTGCTCGGCGTCACGCTGATTTAGATCACTGCTTCTCTGCTACTAGTGCTCGAACGCCCTAAACATCTATTGCAATGCTCTGTTACTACTTCAATCAGTTTCGACAGTAAAATTCAATTTCGACTGTGAAGTTTATTTTCTTCAGTTAAGTTCAGAGTGAACAATACTTACAGCATCTGTCGGAGCGGCCGTGGCGCGGCTGATGCGTTTTACATCTAGCACTTTTTGGTGATGTATTTTACATCATCTATTGCAGATGATATTAGGGTCCCACTTCAGATTAACGTTGTTCGTCTTGTCATGCTTCAACCTTGTCGCCAGACACCTTAGCGGAGCTGCTCCAACGACGGAACCGTCCATCACAAATGAGCAGTACCCTCGGCGCCATTTCCAGAGGCCTCGGATCTTCTTCCCCGCCTCCCGACAGTCCACACCAAAGCATCATCACCATCCTCCACGTCCAACCCAATGATGCTGAGATCCACAAGGCTATGCCAAAGAGGTTGTACACTCGTCGCATCACTTTGTTTCTCCATTCCTCTGTTCTTCCAATTCATGTGAGCCAAACACACAGGTTGACTGAAATCCTATTCCCGTGTTTTTCCTGTCCCTGCGTTTATAGAATCCTCCAATTCTAAGGAGCCCTTACAGATTTACTTCATTTTCAGATAGGCGTCAAACAAAACTCTGTGTGTTATGTCCTGCTCCTGCCGTGCCATTATCCACCCCACCTGAGGTGCACCATCGACATAAGCTGCTTCATCAGAAAGGGGTAGATCCCCATGCAGACTTACTTTCACCGCCTCAGATCATCTTCCCCGTTGCCGGCAGCCACGCCAACCGCATTATCATCACCAACTGAGCAGATGAACCTGAGAACTACACAGTTTCGGAAGAGAGGTCGCGGTCTTTCGTGTTTGCTTATGTTATACATCGGTTATTATTACCTGCTACTTTATCGTTCAATCTTGAGTTTTGAATTGCCCATGGGTCTCATATCGAGCCAGCAATGAATAGTATTTGTCTACTATCTGGTTCATCTGGGGTCTTCTATGTGGTTCATGTTGGGTGGGCAACAAACAATAGATGATCCATTGTCTATCTTTTAAACTCAAGCTATAATCTACCTGCTATCATTAGTTTTGGATCCATCCACTCGCTTGTTACCATCGCCTCGATTTTTGCATGCACCCTTAGGCCTTACAAAATCTAACTATTTTTTATTATGCATGTCGATATTGTACACAATCGCATCGAACATGTAGACAAAAAGAGAAGACCGCTATGCATTTAATATAATGTCATGCAGACGCCGCTCCATGGTGGGCGTAAGTTCTCCCCCGCCTCCTGCATTTCCAGATTGTATTCTAGAGGAAGATAAGCTGTTTAGATGGAGATTCGTATGAGCCGACAACGCCTGCTTACCACCGAGGTGTTTGTTGTAACTCGCATCTCGATGTTGGTCATATCATGCATATGGCGCCTTGCATTGCTTACATTATACATCTTATATGTCATCATCTTAGTTTAGATTTGCTTTGTGTGAATGCCACCTGTTTGGTTTCTATATCATACTCCCACTGACGGATTTCGGGTTTCGGCAGACCCTTAAGGTTCTAACTCTAGGGTGCGCGCGGAGATCTTTCCCCTACCAGTTCACGCGTGAATGGTTTGCAAAGGATCTAAGCTAGGAACGATGAACAACACAAGAGACACGAGATTTATACTGGTTCGGGCCACCATTGTGGTGTAATACCCTACTCCAGTGTGTGGTGTGGTGGATTGCCTCTGGGCTGATGAAGAACAACACAAAGGAAGAACAGCCTCGCGAGGGGCTGTCCTTGAGCTGGTGCGATGGACTGCTTGGGTGAGTCCAGTCGCTTCTCTCTCTCTCTCTGGTAGGTTCGACCTCTTTTCGTCGGTTCTACCTCTCTCCCTTCGATCCCCCTCTCTCTGTGGTGGCTAGTCCTATTTATAGAGGGAGGCCCTGGGCCTCTTCCCAAATAATGAGCGGGAAGGGCGCCAACAATTGGCCATTTTGAAGGGGAACATCTAGTACACTTACCTGACTAAAGTTGGTCTTGGCCGCCAAAGGCTCTAACGGTGACGCCTGCCCCTGGGCTCCACGATGACCTCCATCCCGCCACTCTGCTGGTCTTGGTCTTGTTGCATCAAGCGGTAACCTTTGCACGATGCCTTGGCGGCGCTTGCCTCCTTTGCACCAAAGGGGAAACAAGGACATCAGAGTCGGCGCCCGCCTGCACCTGCCTGGTCTCGATCGTCATGGCTTGCGCCACGGGGCACCTCGTGAGGTACCCTGCCTTGATCTCTCCGCCTCCTCGTGAGCCTCGCTCGACGAGGCTGCCCCCGAGGAAGGTTCCTCATCCGCCTCATGAGGCTTGGCCTCGCGAGGGTCTTGAGCTTGAGTTGATGAAGCCGGGCCGTCTGGGCCCCCACTTGAGCCATGCCGCAGCCGCAGTGCAAGTCTGGGGACCCCTGCTCCTTAACACCGACAGAGCCCCCGGGCCCAAGGCGCGCCCGGACTTGGCTTAGCAGGAAGCGAAGGGCAAGTGCGGCGCCGCGGGTCTAATAGCCTGCGGCCTTGGGCGCCAAGCGTGGCGATTGATTGGTCGTGGGCGCCTCCGCTTCCCCATGACGCCTAAGCAACCGGCCCTTCCGACAAAAGCGAGGCCCGGCCAAACTTGGTGCTGGTTCTTGCTCGCCTTTGCTCCAGATCCCCTTTCGCCTCTTCTCCTCCTTGCTCAAATCCTCCAGATCTATCTCAATCCTTCCCATCCTGCAAGCCATGGCGCCTCGCAAGACCCCGACCGAGGCCCGGTACCTCCCGGCTCGGATCCTCCGACTGTGGGAGAAGAATCTCGTCCCCAGCGCCGGAGGACAGTGGCGCAGGGCAACGAGGGAGCGACTGTGCTCAAGGCCGGCTCCGATCAGCCTGAAGGCAAGGGGAGCACCTTCTACCCGTTCTTTGTGAGCGCCATCATTGTCGGTCTGGTCCCTCCTTTTTCCGAGTTCTTCCTTGCTATTCTCCGCCAATACAACTTGCAAGCTTTGCATCTCCACCCCAACTCTATTCTTCTCCTGGCGATTTTCGCCTACTATTGTGAGGCTCACGTTGGGATAAAGCCCTCAGTGGCTTTGCTGCGCCATTACTTTTACCTCCGGGTCTCTCGTGGCCCTATTACTGCATGCACGAGCTTTATCACATATTCCAGCTCCAGCTCCATCTCCAAGCCTGGGAAGAGGATCGAAGGCTTCAGGAGCAAGTGGGTCATGGTGGATGTCGGGCGCATCCACCCCCGACTGGCGCTGCCGTCAGGGTAGCCCAAGACCGTTGATGCTTGATCTCGAGCGGAGCTCGTCGACCCTCGTGCGAAGATGGTGCTAAAGAGGATAGACGCGGACCTTAGGCCAGGCAGCTTGGGGGCGGCGAAGCTGACCGGGGCCACCTCCTGAGGGAGTTCCTGGAACACCGGGTGGCTCCGCTCCGGGAGCATTCGCTCCCATTGTGGAGGCTTGGGGAGGCAGGTGACGCCCTTTGCCTGAGCTCCGAGGCCCTCTCTGACGAAGATCTGGCCACGGCTCTCCATTCCTTGGTCGGGGGAGACGTGGCGAGGCCGGAGAGCGCTCCCGTCCCCCTGTTCATTCATGATGACTGGGAGCAAGTGGTGAACACCATGCCCACCTTCAATGGTGAGGGGCTGGTGCCTCCCGGGGCTCCCGAGGATCTGGCGACGTTGGTGACGGTGAACGCTTTCTCCAAAGAACTCCAAATGGGAGTGAGGAGGAAGACGAGGAGGTGGAGGAAGAAGGTTCGACTTGAGGCGACTTCACAGGAGTCGGGGATTCCTTCCTACAAGAGTCCCACGCCCTTCGCCTCCATGCTAGACGATGACGAGGCCGGTGCTAGGCGAGGAGGGAGGATTCTCCTGGTTCCAAGGAAGGGCAGGTCGTGGCTGGTTCTCCTAGGGTCCGCTTCCGACCGGGGCGGTTCGAGGCCGGCCCCGGCCTTCCTGACGCGCCATCGCCTCCTAAGCTTCCCAAGGCTGGCCCTAGCTGCAGGCTTTCAGGCTTCAAGTTCGGCCGGAGGTTGCTTGAGCCCATGGACGACGACCAGTAAGTGTTCGATCCATGTTTTGCTTTGCTTTTGCCGCCGAGGCTTGACGTATGTATTCTCTTGGCCAGGTCGGCACCTGTAGCAAAAAGGCCGAAGGGGGCTTCTGAGGCCCTGCTTGAGGCTGGTTCGCCTGCCGGGGCTGCGGCTCCGTCTGCGGGAAAGGAGGCAAGCTCGCGCCCCCTGCCCGGTCATCCTCGCGAGCCCAGCAGGGGCACTCTGGCGGTGAGTCAGCCCCCGTGGTCCCGCTGACTCTGGAGGTGCCTGCGCTTGACGTTGTCGCTGAGGTGCCCAAGGCCCAGGGGGCTCTTCCTTCCCAAGCCGTGATCACGCTGCCGTCTTCTACACCTGCTCCGCCGGCTCCAGTCTCTTCTGATCCCTCGGCGATCCTGAACCAGGCTGCCAGCGAACTGAGTCGGCTGCAAGAGGATCTCCGGAATGCTGACCCCCGTCTGGTGGCCGGGCGCCTGGAGCTAGCTTCTGGCTGGGCCCGCTCTGCTGCCTCCGTCCGAGCGGTGCTGAACTAAGCTGCGTCAGCCTCCGATGGGGAGAAACAAGCTGCACTGCTAGGCGTGGGCCGCCACGATGCTGCCAGGCGACGCCATGCGACGCTTCGGGACTGGCTGCAAGGCGCCGGAGGTCGAAAGGCAAGGCATGTTTCACGAAGCTTGCCAAGGAGGTCCGCGACCGCCAGGAGAAGGAGAAGGAGATGGAGGCTCGGGAGGCCGCCGTCAGGAACTGGGACGCCGAGCTTGATGACTGCCGTGGTCTGTTGGAGACGCTGGAACAGTCGCTGAAAGCGGAGAGGATCGAGCTAGACAAGAAGGCAAAGATCCTGGCTGAGGATCGGGTAGCCTTCGCCAGGTTGGAGGAGAAGGCTCGCGCCGCGTTGAAGACGCTCTACGAGGGTGGCTCGAAAGCCGCTGGCTGGTGCGCAGGGACGGCCCCGCCGAGCTGCTTCCTTTCTTTGTCCGCTCACTTGAAGATGTTGCGACGGCCTTGGCTCCCCACGGCCGAGGCCCAGGCGCTGCCCTCGCCTTTCGCAGCATCGACGCTGCGGTCTCAGCCATGTTCATTTTCACGACCCCAGCTGGGCCGACCTTGACGGCTCGGCTGAGCCTCTTTGGAGCGGGCGACCTTTGCCTGGCCACGCTGCTGAGGCCGTGAATGGCCGAGCCGAGGCCCTGCTGGAGAGGTTCCGCGCCTTCAGCACCTTGCCTGGGCGTGGTGCTGCCAGCTCCGCGGCCTCGAGAGGTGGAGGCGCCACAGGAAAGTGATCCCTTTGCAGCTTCCGCTCTGTTTTAATTCCTGCAACATGCACCATGCCTCGTGGAGGCATTTAGACTTGTGTTTGGCGTTGTGAAATGACTTATGGCTTGTAATATTTGCTTTAAATTGCATTCTTCCCTCCTACTTGCTGCGTGTTCTACGTCGGCGAGGCCCGACCTCACAAGATACCTCAGTTGGGCTGTTAGCCCCGACCGGAAACCAGGACGGGACCAAGGAGTGAGGGGCTATGTGGCAAGTTAGGCTCCCGAGTCGCGATGCTCAGGAGTCCCCCTTGACGCGCAAACAACAAGTAGGGACGGGAGGCATAGGAGGGGATTGGTCATTCTATCGCCGGCAGGCCCGCCCGCCAAGATACCTCGGCCGCTGCTAGCCCCGACCGGAGACCAGGACGGGACTAAGGAGTGAGGGGCTACGTGACCAGTTAGGCTCCTGAGTCGCGATGCTCAGGAGTCCCCCTTGACGTTCAAACGAATTTTCATACCTTGGCTCCGCTCGGGGAGGCACGCGACGACCAGGTCCGAGGGACCTGGCTGGGTGGCGTACGTTCGGGCGTGGCCCGGGCGCAGCCCCCGTGTCCAGCCCCCTCGCGCGGCACTCCCGAGGGGAGGCATTGCGATGGCGCCAGACACTGAGCTCTGGGCTCCCTGAGGTTGATACGGTTGTGAGCCGCCCTCAGTTGTTTATCACCAGCGCGGAGCATAGCGCTTCCGTATGTGTACGGGCATACAGTTGCTCCTCGGCGGTGTCATCGGCCAGCATGAGCATGGTGCTTCCACTGGTACGTGGGAGGGGGATCCCTCTGGGAGGAGCCCCCGGGGCGTGTACAACCCCGCCCTGACACGTGGTCGGCACGGTAGGGCTAGGAGAGGTGTATCTGGGCACCCGTGAGCCAGCGCGGGACTCACCAGGCCCTACCTCGAGGCGGGTTGCGCTTGGCTCTTGGCCTTTATCAATGGTGTGTTCCTGCTGGGTGGTTAGAATGCAAATGCTCACGCCCTCGTGTCCTGCCTCGGCGAGCGAGCTCAGCCGCCGCTGGTATGATAGGGCGCGATGCCGTGGGTCAAGGCCAGGGGGTGAGGGCTGGAAACCCAGTAAGAGCCCATGAGTTGCGATGCTCAGGTACCCCCCCCCCCGTTTAACGTGCAAGCGCTTTGCATTAGGGCGGAGAGGCCCGCGCCAGGTAGTAGGCAATAATTACGTAAATCAGGTTAAGCACGGAGGAGCAAATCCATCTAGATAGGTGCAGAGAAAGCACAATCCACTGGGTCTGGCCCGAGCAGCTTGGGGATAATGCAGCCCAAGGGGCGGCCCCAACAAGGTAAGTAAAGAACATAAGCAAAACGGATACATGCCGCAGGGACGGACCCATGCGGCCTGGGAATGATGTAGCCCGAGGGGCGCTCCCAGCTAAAAATGGAACTTGGAAAGGTGTCACCTGATATGGTCGGAGATGGCGGGATGTTGGGGTAGCGGATGACGCGTGATGAGGAAGCCGGCCCTCACGAGCCCTCAGGACCTGGAGCCTCGGAAGGCTCTGGGGGCACGGGGGGTTCCTCGAGAGCCATCTCCATCTCTGCCAGGACCGCGCGCTGCTTGACCTCCTGAGCCTCCAAAGCGCACCTCAGCAGGCGCTGATGGGCGGTGACTGCGTTCGGCACGCTGAAAGGCATGCGAACGTGGCTGTGAGGTGGACCCTCGCAACGCCCTACGCGTGAGGGCCAGAGGTGCTCCGGAGACGCGGCCCGGGTGAGCCCTGGTATGTCGATGCAGACTCGCAGCCCACCATCCTCGCCTGGATGTGGGGCCACGGCGGGCAAGCGGCGACAGCCGCGCATGACTCTTGACTCCTGTAGCTCCTGGATGCTCCTCGTGATGAACTCCTGAGGGTTTGGCCCTCCTTGCCTCATACCTTCCTGAGGGAAACATGCCTCAAGCACGCCTCCAAGTGGTGCCCGAGCGCCTCCCTCGTGACCCCGGCTAGGTCGGTGGCTCGCCATGAAAGAGTCCCCGAGCCCCGCCCGAGGAGGGCGCCGGGCGCGCCTTCCTATGCGACAGAGGATGGCGCCCCTTGATCGGGCCCGGGTCATGTTGCCACGCCTCCGGAGGTGTCTACCCCATGAGGGCTTGGACCAGGCGAAGCCTTCTTCCTCTTGGGGATTGCCTCGAGAAGTCTCCCGCTCCTGTGATCTGGGTCTTTGATGCTGCGGCTTGGAAGGCACGCTCAAGAGAGCACACTGCATCCCTTTCCTTACAAGGCACTGTGATGACACCTCCACTTCCTGGCATCTTGAGGACATTGTAGCCATGGTGAGTCACTGCCATGAACTTGGCCAGCGCTGGGTACCCGAGGATGGCATTGTATGGCAGGCGAATGTGGGCAACGTCGAAGTCGATGTGCTCGGTGTGGTAGTTGTTGCGCTGTCCGAAGGTGACGGGAAGGCGAACTTGCCCTATCGGGATGGTGGAGCCATCGGTGAGTCCTGAGAAAGGCTTGGTCGGCTGAAGTTGATCGTATGGCACTTGGAGATCGTTGAATGTCTCGACAGATAGGACGTTGAGTCCTGCTCCGCCATTGATGAGGGTCCTGGTGACTTGCACGTTGCTGATGACTGGTGAGCAAAGCATAGGGAGGACTCCGGCCGTTTCCGCGCACTTGAGCTGATCCACTGAACTGAATGTGATAGCGCACGACGACCGCCTGAGAGGGCGTGTGGCCTCTGGCTTGGGGAGGACTGCATTCACCTCGCGAGCAAACTGCTTGAAGATGCGCTGGGAGGCTGGGCCGGAGTGCCACCCAGGATGCAAGTGATTGCGCGCGGCTCCTGGAAGCCCCCAGCCCCCTCGTCCTGATGATGGTCTTCGTACCTCCTCGGCGGCTGCGGCAGAGGTGGGAGCCCTGCGTTGCCTTGAGGGTGGTCCTCACGAGGCTGGTCCCTCCAACCTCCCTCGCGAGGCCGGTCCTGCCAGCGGTCCTTGCGAGGTCTGTCACGCCATCCTTGGCGAGGGCCATGGTCTTCCCAGCGTCCTGCGCCTCTTCCTCCTCCTCGGCCGTAGCCCCAATCATTGCGCTCGGGGCGTCGGCCGATATGCCCTTCTCGCACGGCCCTGAGCTCCTGGCATTCGTTGGTGTTGTGGGTGTGGAGGTCGTGGTATCACGTGATCGGCTGCCCTTGGATGACTCGGGCTGATCCACCGCCTCGCTTGGTATGCGGTTCTGCTGCGAGCACGGCAGCCCCCTTGCGCTTCACGTCCTTGACCTTGGGCTTCTTCTCTTCTGGATCGGCAGCCGGAAGCTCGAGTAGGGAGATGCGCCCTTCCTCAGCCCTGGCGCATTTGGTCGCCAAGTTGAACAGCTCCAGGAATGTGCGCAGGTCTTCATGCATTGCTAGCTCCTCCTTCATCTTGACGTCACGCATGCCATCGGAGAAGGCTGAGATGATGGCTTCCTCAGTCACCTTGGGAATCTTGAGGCGGGCGTTGTTGAAGCGCTGGATGTACTTCTGCAGGGTCTCTCCTGGCTGCTGCTTGATGCGGCGCATGTCGCTCACGGCGGAGGCCAATCGCGAGTGCCTTGGAAGTTGGCGATGAAGCGGGTGCGCATCTCGTCCCAGGAGGAGATCGTGCCGGGAGCCAGGTTCAGGAGCCAGGTTCGGGCTCCGTCCTTGAGCGCCATGGGGAACCAATTCGCCATGACCTTTTCGTCCCCGTTGGCGGCTTCGATGCCCAGCTCGTAGAGCTGAAGGAACTCCGCGGGGTCGGCAGTGCCGTCGTAGCGAGGAGGCAGGTCTGGCTTGAACTTGCCGGGCCATGCGACGCTACGTAGCTCGGCGATGAAGGCGTGGCAGCCTGCAGTGGCCACCGGGGCTCTCTGCTGATGCGGAGCTTGTTCTTGTGCATTCCCGCGCACCGCTGCCTGGAGCAGCGCGGGGTCTTGACGCGGTGGCACTGGAACACGATCGCGGCGCTCCAGTGCTAGGAGCACGCGAGCACCTTCTTGGGGACGAGGGATCTCCTGGAAGCTCCTTTCTAGTTGCGCGGGCGCCGGACGTGGAGGGTCTCGGCCCGGGGCCACGCGCCTTGGAGCCAGGGCGCCTTCTTGGGGAGGAGGTGGCTGGGGCACCTCCGGCTCCCTGCCTCCCGCGCGGGGTGAAGAGCGAGGCTGTCGGATTTCGGGTTCCGGCAGACCCTTGAGGTTCGAACACTGGGGTGCGTGCGGAGATCTCTCCCCTACCAGCTCACGCGTGCATGGATTGCGAGGGATCTAAACTAGGAACGATGAACAACGCAAGGGACACGAGGTTTATACTAGTTCGGGCTACCATTGTGGTGTAATACCCTACTCTAGTTTGTGGGGTGGTGGACTGCCTCAGGGGCTGATGATGAACAATACAAAGGAAGAACAGCCTCGCGAGGGGCTGTTCTTGAGCTGGTGCGATGAACTGCCTGGGTGAGTTCAGTCGCCTCTCTCTCTCTCTCTCTCTCTCTCTCTCTGCGTGATCTCAATGCATCGATCCCCCCTTCCTCTGTGGTGGCTAGTCCTATTTATAGAGGGAGGCCCTGGGCCTCTTCCCAAATAATGAGCGGGAAGGGCGCCAACAATTGGCCATTTTGAAGGGGAACATCTAGTACACTTATCCTGACCAAAGTTGGTCTTGGCTGCCAAAGGCTCGGCGGTGGCCGCGTCCTGGGCTCCACGATGACCTCCATCCTACCGTTCTCTTGGTCTGGTCTTGTTGCACCAAAGCGGCAACCTTTGCTCGATGCCTTGGCATGTGCTTGCCTCCTTTGCACCAAAGGGAAACGAGGACCTTGAGGCGTGGCGCCCGCTTGGTCTCGTCGTCATGGCTTGCATCACGGGGCACCCTCATGAGGTACCTGCCTTTGATCTCTCCACCTCCTCGCGAGCCAGCCTCGATGAGGCTGGTCCCGAGGAAGGTCCCCGTCGTCCGCCTCATGAGGCTTGGCCCCTCACGAGGGTCTTGAGCTTGAGCTGATGAAGCTGGGCGTCTTTGGGACCCCACTTGAGCCACGCCGCTTGTGAGCCGCGGGCAGCAAGTCTCTGGGGACCCCCGTTCCCAGAACGCCGACAGTAGCCCCCGGGCCCAAGGCGCGCCCGGACTTGGCTTAGCCGAGAAGAGAAGGGGCAAGTGCGAAGCGCCGCGGGCCCCAACATCCCGCGGCCTTGGGCGCCGCGTGGCGATTGATTGGTCGTGGGCGTCTCCGCTTCCCCATGATGCCTCGGCAACCGCATGACTTGACAAGTCCTCGCATGCGAAATGGGTCATAATTACCCTTGATCGTGGAGGCCGACGGTTGGCCTCCTCCGGCTATAAAATGGCACGGCAGCGCGGGCCTTCCGATCCATCTCCTCTTCCTGCTCTTTTCTCTCCATGGCTCCGTCGAAGAGGTTCTTGGCCGCGGAGAAGGGAAAGGCCCGCCAGGTAGGGCCTGACTCTCCCCCGACCAAGCGCGGTCGAGGCCGTCCTCGCAAGCATCCTGTGACTCCCGCAGCGGCTTCCCGCGGCCGTGGAGGCGATGTCCTGCACAGCGACGGGCGCCAGGTTGTCGATGGGGGGTGCTCTGCGACCGCACGGCCTCCTAGGCCATGCTTCCACTCGTCGGAGGTGATGCCGGAGTTTGTCGTGTGGTCGGTGGAGCCGACCAGCACCTGGCTCCAGCTTCCCCGCTTCCTTTTAGGTGAACTTCCGGTCGGCGCCCCGGGCGGCCTCTGGCTTCAGGCGGACGGTTGTTGCAGCCGGGCCTCCTGGGCATCGCTGGAGGTCTCCGCCGCTGGGAGTGTGGCCCTGACCGGCGGCTGGCAAACGTTTGCCCGCGCGCGTGGCCTAAGCCGACGGTGCACCCTGCACTTCAAGTTCGACGGCGATGCCACCCTCTACGTGAGGGTGTTTGGAGAAGACGGCCGCCGCGCCGGGTGCTGCCCCGAAGAAGATGACCGCGGTCGTGGACCCAACCTTAGCGATGATCGGGATGAAGATGATAGTGCGCGCGTGGTCGGCGGCGCTCGGGGCTCGTCGAGCTTCGGCGGCTCTCCTTCGGACAGCATCTACCCCAGCGGTGGGCGCGACCAGCCTTCGTGCCGTCGCGCCTGCCTGGAGGGAGGTAGCGGGTCAGCCCGCCGTCGCGCCCTGGTGAAGCACGAGAGGGAGTCTGCCTGAGCTCCGGAGGCAGTACGAACCTTAGCCGCGAGTTTGTGCCGAGCGAGTCGTGCCTATTTTGTTTTTCTCCTTTTCCTGCGCAAAGAGACAGTAGTGTAGGGCCCAGCGTGCTTGAACTATTCTTGTTAATTATCGTGTTGTTTCCGCTATTTACGTGCTATGCTTTTGTGCCACATGCCCGCATCGTAGAAATTACTTAGCTCGGGGACCTGTCGCGGTCTTCGCTTCCGAGGCCGAGGCCTCACAAACGCTTAATGTCCTGCAAGGATTAGTCGGGAGGGTAGCTTCCTGCCTCGGTTGTGGAGGCGACCGACCCAGATCTGTGTTCGGCGTCGCGGTGTCCGTGGGGGCACTGGGAGGGGTGCTCCAGAGTGGACCCGGCTAGGAAAGCCTCAAGCGATAAGGGCAGAAAAGTCGCAAGGGTGCAGCGCCCGCTCCTCGCGAGACTTTGCGAGAGAAATCGAGGTGAGAGAGCGAAAAAAGACAAAGAGTCACAAGTCAAAGACGCAACAACTTCAATAAAATTTCAAATAGGAATGAACAAGCCAAGCTGCAGAAAGCAAATGAAAAAACGCGTCCGGCACCTAATCTAGTCTTCGACGTCTTCTCACCAAATAGCAGAGCTAAGTGCTGCCACTAGGCGTGGAGGGAGCCCGGGGCTGAGGCAGCGCTCCTGAGACTCCAGGGCGTGTACAGCCCCAACTCATTATTACGTGAGAGTGTCACGGGCGGCGAGCTTCACATGCACTGGCCTTCTTCACGAACTCGGGCCTTTCTCGGAAATGAACTTCACGAGCGTTTGCCTTCTTCACAGCTCGGGCCTTTCTCAGGAAAATAAGCTTCACAGCGCTTTGCCTTCTTCATGTGCTCGGGCCTTTCTCGGGAAAATAAGCTTCACAGGCGTTTTCCTTCTTCATGTGCTCTGGGCCTTTCTCGTGAAAATAAGCTTCACAGCGTTTGCCTTCTTCACAGCTCCGGGCCTTTCTCGGGAAAATAAGCTTCTGTGCGTTTTCCTTCTTCATGAGCTCGAGCCTTTCTTCAGGGGTATAACTTCCGGAGATGCTGGATGTTCCACGCGTTCGGGATGGGCACCCCCTCCTGAGTATCCAAGCATGTAGAGCCGGGCCTGGAAACATGAACAACTTTGAATGGGCCCTCCCACATGGGAGAGAGCTTATGCAACCCTTCCCTGGAGAGGACCCGCCTGAGCACGAGGTCCCCTACCTCCAGAGTCCTGGTGCGGATGTTGCGGCAGTGGTATCACCGCAGCGCCTGTTGATACCTTGCCGCTCGCGTATGACCTCTCGACGATGTTCCTCTCCCAGCACGAGATCCGTCCCCCGCATGGCGTCCTGCTGCGCCTCGTCGAACGCCAGGACCCGTGCGAAATGACGCCTGACCTCATGAGGGAAGACGGCTTCTGCTCCGTAGACGAGGAAGAAGGGGGTCTCGCCAGTCGACTTGGCCGCGGTCGTGCGGATGGACCACAGCACAGATTAGAGCTCGTCGTGCCAGCCCCTGCCGCAGGCCTCCAAATTTTCTTCTTGAAGGTCCTGGTCTTGAGGCCCTTAAGGACCTCCGCGTTGGCTCGCTCGGCCTGGCCGTTGCTCCGAGGGTGCGCCATCGAGGCGTAGCATATCTGCGTTCCAAGGTTAGCACCGTACGTTTTGAAGAGATTACTGGTGAAATGCGAACCGTTGTCGGTGATGATGCGATTAGGCACCCCAAACCGGCTCACGAGGCCTCGATGAACTTGACCGCAGAGCTCGGCCGGGTATGGTGCATAGCTTCCACCTCAGTCCACTTGGTGAATTTGTCCATGGCGACGTAGAGGTAGCGGTAGCCCCCTGGAGCCCGAGGGAACGGGCCTAGAATGTCCAGCCCCCAAACTGCGAATGGCCATGAGAGGGGTATAGTTTGCAGACCTCCCGCTTGGTGATGGATCTGCTTGGCATGAAATTGGCGAGCCTCGCAAGCCTTTACCAGCCTCAATCAAGCTGCGTCGTTGAGCATCAGGCCAAGAGAACCCGCTGCAGAACGCCTTGCCAACGAGGGTTCGCGATGATGAGTGGTGCCCACAGTCTCCGTCGTGTATGTCTTCCAGCAATTCCTTCCCTTGCTCTCTGGGAATGCAGCGTAGGGACACGTCATTCGGCCGCCTCCGGTAAAGCTCTCCATCCCGGATGCAGTAGGCCATGGCTTGCCGCGCCACACGCTCCGCCTCCTCCTCCTTCTCCGGCAGGGTCCCCTGTATCAAGTAGCTCTTGAGCTCTGTGAGCCAGCACCCCTCCTGAGGTTCCAACGCCAGGAGCAGGCGTGCCCCTGAGGCCGGTCCGCAGGATGGGGCTCCCGAGGCAGGCGGCTGGGGGAGCTCCTACCGAGGTTGCGCCGCGCTTGATAGTGATGGTGCCGCTGAGGGCTTGAAGAGTCGCTCCTCGAAGACGCCAGGCTCCTGAGGCAGTCGCCTGGACGCTCTCTTGGCGATGTCGTCCGCCTCTTGATTGGTGCCGCGTGGCACATGCTGCCGCTCCAGTCCCCAGAACTGTTTCTCCATCCTGCAAACCTCCGCGAGGTAGGCTTCCATGTGCTCGTCCTTCGGCTCGTATATCTTGTTGGAGAAGTTGACGAGGAGTTGTGAATCGCCCTTGATGATGAGGCGCTTTACCCCCAAAGCAATTGCGGATCTCAGGCCGGCTATCAGGCCTTCATATTCTGCTATGTTGTTGGAGACCTTTTCCCCATGCTGGAAACAGAGCTGCACGGCGTAATAGAGCTTTTCCTGAGTAGGGGACATGAGCACTGCACCGGCCCCCGCGCCATGTCGAGAGAATGCCCCGTCGAAGTACATGACCCAGCCGTCCGGTGCCTCGCTCCCCGGAGAAAGTGATCGGTCTTCGCCTGCTTTGAGGCCGGGTGCCTCCATCCATTCTGCCACAAAATCTGCCAATGCGGCCCCCTTGATGACTCTGGTTGTGCTGAATTCCAGCTGAAACGCTTGTAGTTCGATGTTCCACTCGGCGACTCTCCCAGCTGAGTTGGGGCTCCTGAGCACCCTCTCCAGAGGGTATCTTTGAGACGACCTTGATGGGATGACCTTGGAAGTAGTGTCGTAGCTTGCGTGAGGCTACCAATAGCGCGAGGAGGAGTTTTTGGGGCATGGGTTACCATGCCCTCGCATCTCGTAGCACCGTGCTGACAAAGTACACTGGGTGTTCGACGAGAGTAGGAGTGCTGACGAGGCCCGTGCCCTCCGGAGGGTCTGACGCCTACTGAGTCGACGGAGCCCCCAAGTAGCTGGCTGCTGGGACGCGGCCTCTTCGGCCCTAGGGGCATCTTCCTTCTGAGGTTGGTTTCCGTCCGCTGAGGCCCTGACCTTCGCGAGGCCTTTTTGGTCTTGCGCCGCCACGGCCGGGGCCGTGGCCGGGCGTGACGCAGCCTTGATCTGGCGCTCTTCCCGAACCGCCACTTATCTTGCTGTTGGCGGAGGAGTAGGGTGTGGCGGCGAGGTAGAGCACCAGGGGCTCAAGTGGGCGTGGCGCGACCATCACAGGAGGGCTGGTAAGGTAACCCTTGAGTTCTTGGAATGCCTTGTCGGCCTCTTCCGTCCATTCAAAGGGGCCCTTCTTCTTCATCAGCTTGAAGAATGGCAGCGCTCGTTCTCCCAGCTTGGAGATGAAACGTCCTAGCGCGGTCACGCGCCCGGTGACTTTCTGCATTTCTCTGAGGGTCTTTGGCGGGCTCATGTCTTCGACTGCTTTAACCTTTTCCGGGTTGGCCTCGATGCCCCTATGGGACACGAGGAATCCCAAGAGCTTGCCTGAGGGGACTCCAAATACGCACTTCTCCGGGTTGAGCCGTAGGTCCACTTTATCAAGGCTCGCGAAGGTTTCTTCCAAATCCTGTATCAGGGTTTTCGCCTCCCGAGACTTCACCACAATGTCATCGACGTATGCCTCAGTGAGGGAGTTCCGGACTAGGGGGTGTTCGGATAGCCGAACTGTCATCATCGGCCGGACTCCAAGACTATGAAGATACAAGATTGAAGACTTCGTCCCATGTCCGGATGGGACTTTCCTTGGCGTGGAAGGCAAGCTTGGCGTCTGAGATATGTAGATCTCCTACCATTGTAACCGACTCTGTGTAACCCTAGCTCTCTCCGGTGTCTATATAAACCGGATGGCTTTAGTCCATAGGACGAACAACAATCATACCATAGGCTAGCTTCTAGGGTTTAGCCTCTTTGATCTCGTGGTAGATCCACTCTTGTAACACACATCATCAATATTAATCAAGCAGGACGTAGGGTTTTACCTCCATCAAGAGGGCCCGAACACAGGTAAAACATCGTGTCCCTTGTCTCCTGTTACCATCCGCCTAGACGCCTCGCTCGGGACCCCCTACCCGAGATCCGCCGGTTTTGACACCGACATTGGTGCTTTCATTGAGAGTTCCTCCGTGTCGTCACCGATAGGCTCGATGGCTTCTTCGACCATCATCAACGACGCGGTCCAGGTGAGACTTTTCTCCCGGACAGATCTTCAGATTCGGCGGCTGACCACGCTCTGGACCGATTAAGCTTGGCGTCGAGCAGATCGAAAGCTTCGCCTGGCCGTCGGTCGATTTGGAAGTTTGAACTTCACGGCTGACATCCGCGGGGACTTGATCCTCGATGAAGTCGAGCCACAGCCGAGCGTGCCGCACTGTCACGACGAGCATGATTTAGCTCTGCAGCCGGACAGTACCCTGGAGGCCGCACTCGAACCCGCTCCGATCTTCAATTCGGAGCCGGCTGCGCAGATCGGGGACGGATGGCTAGACACCGCCTCGGGGGCTGCAACCTCTGGCGATAGAGCCTAACACTGATCTTGTCCCTCATAAAGCTCGCGACTCCGAGGTGCCGGACTCCTTGCCGGACTTCGAACCTCCCGTGCCCCCTCCGATCGAATCCGATTGGGCGCCGGTCATGGAGTTCACCGCAGCGGACATCTTTCAACTCTCACCTTTTGGCGACATCTTGAGTTCGCTAAAGTACCTCTCGTTATCGGAGAGCCTGGCCGGATCAAGGTGGGGCGGTTGGGATGCGGACGATGAAGAAATTCAAAGCCCACCCACCACCCACTTTGTAGCCGCTTTGTCGGCGATCTAACCGACATGCTAGACTACGACTCAAGACATCGACGGTATGGACGGCGATGCCGAGAGCGAACAAGAACCAGCGCCTACCGGCACCGGAAAGCCACCTCATCATATGACATATACATGGTGGATATCCCAAAGGATGGGAATGGCGAAGGAACAGAGGAGGATGACCCTCCAAGAAACAGCCCAAGCCAAGGCGTGGCGGCGCCGCCTAAATCCCGCCACAACAAGAATGAAGATTCGGCACCAGAGATAACAATACACCTGGACAAAGGTCAAGACAATCCACTCCGGCAAGATCCGGTAGACGAGGATGGAGACGCCAGCCCTCACGAGAGAGCGGCAGAAGAAGAGGTATAGGATTATATGCCTCCCTCCGGAGACGAAGCAAGCCTCGACGACGATGAATTTGTCGTGCCTGAGGATCCCGTCGAACAAGAGCGTTTTAGACGCAGGCTTATGGCCACGGCGAACAGCCTCAAGAAAAAGCAGCACCAGCTTAGAGCTGATCAGGATCTCGCTAGCCGGCGTGATGGATTTGAAGTCCTCACGGCGAAGAGCATGAGCTCGAACGCCCTCAAAAGCTACCCTAAGCGCAAGCTGCTCCCCGATTAGAGGAGGAGACTTACGAACCCGCATCACCGGGGAGACAATACGGTGACCGACCACCCCGTGGTCGCGAGAGAGAGGCCTCTAGGCCCTTCACTAGAACCATACCCCGGCATCGCTCAAAAAGCACACGGCCACAGGGGAACGCTCCGAACCTGCGAGATATATTGGAGGACAAGGCAAGACAATCAAGATCGATCTATGGATCGCGTGGGCCCCCCACGGTACGTGACGACAACCGTCGCGCCGGACACAGTAAGTCCGGCCGGGCCGAACAAAAGCAGACAAAGCTCTTTTGAGCTCCGTCGTGATATCGCCCAAAGACAGAGGCGCCAAGACACCCACTATGCTTCACAGGCGAAGTAATGGATCATCAAATCCCGAAGGGTTTAAATCCGTCAATATTGAATCCTATGATGGCTGTGAGACCTGCGGTTTGGATCAAAGACTATCTCCTTCACATCCACATGGCCCGCGGTGACGATCTTCACGCCATCAAATACCTCCCCTCAAGCTTAAAGGACCAGCCCGGCATTGGCTCAATAGCTTGCCAGCCAGAGTCAATTGGGAGCTGGGAGGACACGAAGCCGCATTCCTCGATAACTTCGGGGCACTTATGCGACCACCGTATCGGCGATGACCTAAGCCACATAATTCAGCAGCCAGACGAATCGGCGAGACAATTACGGACACGGTTCTTAACCAAGAAAAACCAAATCGTCGATTGTCCGGATGCGGAGGCCCTCGCGGCCTTCAAGCATAACATCATGACGAGTGGCTTGCCCGGCACCTAGGACAGGAAAAGCGAAATCCATGGCAGCCCTCACATCACTCATGATCCGCTTCTGCGGGTGAGGACAGCTGGCTATGCGCAGCAACAACCTCGGCAAAAATCTGGCAGTCCGGACTTCAAGGACCGAAATGGCAGGCCGTGTAAATAACAAAACAAACGCTGCATTAACGGCGACAATATTGAGGATACGGCAATCAATGCCGGATTCGAGGCTCTAAACCGGTCAGCGGAAAAAGCCATTCAAAAGAACTACTGCGGGTCCGTCCAATTTGGACCGAATACTCGACCGCTTGTGCGGATACACGGCACCTCCGAAAGCCAGCTTAACCACACCAGCGAGGGACTGTTGGGTATTCAAACAGCAGGCAAGTTAATTGCGAAAACAATGACAAGGGGCTGCATAGCGATGGCGAGGACGAGACCCAACCGCCCGAACAATAGAGGATGAAGGGTTTCCCCCCAAAGTGCGGACGGTGAACATGATATACGCAATGCACATACCCAAAAGGGAGGCGGAAGCATGCACTCGAGGATGTCTACGCTGACGGAGCCAGTTGCCCAAGTTCAATCCATGGTCCTCTGCCCGATCACTTTTGACCGAAGGACCACCCCACCAGCATCCGCCACGGCGGATTCGCGCGACTGGTCTTAGACCCAATCGTTGATGGATTTCACCTAACGAGTCCCGATGGACGGCGGCGGCAACTGAACCTGCTTTACCCGAGGATCTGATGTGCAAAATGGGCATAGACCCTCAAGGATTAAACCTACCAAAAGCGACCTTTAAAGGTGTCATACCGGTGTAGAAGCCAATTGTACAGGCTCAGTTACACTGGTAGTGGTCTTCGGATCCGGATAACTTCGAGCGAGGAGTTAATCTTCAACATAGTCCCGTTCATGGCGGCTATCATGCCTTGCTCGGACGTACCCGCGTTACCAAAGTTCAACGCGGTGCCACACTACGCATACCTCAAGCTCAAGATGCCAGGCCCTCGAGGAGTCATCATGGTCAACGGAAACACTGAACGTACTCTCCGCACGGAGGAACATACGGCGGCTCTCGCGGCAGAAGTGCAATGCAGCCTCTTAAGGCAATTCTCGAGTCCGGCCTTAAGCGGCCGGACATAGCTAAGCGCGCCCGGAGTAACTTACAACAATACCACCTGGCACGTTCCAAGCACGCGTAGCAGTGCGGCCCCAACCCCAGCTCCTGCGAAACGTCAAAGCAGGTCCTTCGCGTACACCATTACGCTCTGAAGATACCATGGGCATGGGGAGAGGGGCACGACCACGATAAACCCAGACTGCGGCTCAACCACACGGGGGCTCTCAAGTGTGTCGTTCCTTTTATTTCCTTTGACCTTTTACTTTTTCCCACAGGACTCCGTTTGTCGGAGGCCTGTCCGGCAGCCAGACCTGCCGAACTCACGATGCAACAACCAGGGAAGGATAAAGGCTACAATGAATATCTGGTGGTCTCCATTACGAGCATTTTTATACACCAATCTGCAGCCTACCCACGGAGGGGACATGTTTAACAGTCCCATACCTTGCTTATCGCACTATTTGTATAAATCTGCATTCGTAGCAGCACTTATTGAATAAAACAATGCAGCACCTTTTTGCTTATAATTACATTTCTTTTTCATACATATGTTCATTCACGGCATGTTGCATCCGTACACTTTGGTACGGCTAATATACACCAGGGGCTTATGTTTCCCACATTATGGTATGATGAGTCGAACACTTTCACAAGTGCGGCACCCGAACTTATAACACTATATGCATCGGCTCGAATCATGTCTTGGGTCAATAGTTGGGTTTGCGGCTCCCATGTTTTGGTACCTTACGTTCCGTTATATCGGCTAAGGTAGCACTTTGGGAGAACCAACTGCGATGCCGCCCAGTTGAGCTGGAGTTAACGCCTCGATGGAAAGCTAAAACTGACCGTCATGATGAGGCGAGAGCCGTCGCTGTTCGAGAGGTTTCTTGCGAGTCCTTAAAGACTTATGCCGCTTAGAGCAAGGAGCGGATACTTGTCCGGCCAAGGCGTGGATAGCGCCCCAAATTGACCTTCCGAAGACTAGGGCTTCAGCGAAATTTAAAATTATAGAATTCTATGGCTAAGTGAGAGTGTTCAAGCATTATAAGTCCGGTTGCCTTGTTACGCTGTGTTGAGCGCCTCCTAGATGGACCCAAAAATGGGAACAAGAGCGCTCAAGTTTATCCGAACACCCGGCACTGCGTGGCATGGGGGCTGAAGCCGACGACTTGCCATCTCTCAGATTTGATAAACAGCCGCACATAAGGTAATATTTTAAATTAACAGCGTTGCTTAAGCGCATATGAACTAAGTTTTCAGCACACAGGATAACAAAATGCGAGTCTACTCAAATATTACATCTTTGGAGCACTCACCGCAATAGTGCGGGCGCCCTTGACACACTCTTATAATACATCTCGGGCGTGCGATGCTCCTTGCCCTCACGGTGGCGCGTCAATCCACGAGCTTACAGGCATCCATCTTGCCCCAGTGCACCTTTGCGCGGGCAAGGGCCCGACAGGCACCCTCAATACAAGCGGAATGCTTGATGACTTCTACCCACGGGCACGCATCCATCAGCCGCCGCACCAGGCCGAAGTAGCTCCCAGGCATGGCCTCCTTAGGCCACGCCGAACTATGAGGCCCTTCATGGCCTGTTCGGCCGCCTTGTGGAGCTCGACCAGCTGCTTCATTTGGTCGCTAAAACACCGGATGTCCGACCTCGGCTATCTTGAGACGAGAAGACCTTCTCCATCGAGCTCCCTCCTCGGCCCGGTAGAATGCGCCCGGCCTCGGACACTGGCTGAGGAAGATCTGCGAAGCAGCTCTGGAGAGCTCGGTCGGGTAAGCAAGAGGTAATTAACACTCACATGCTTACTTTGCATGAAAAATGCCTTACCGCTGCTATTTTCTTCACCGCCTCAACCTCTGGAGGGCCTTGTAGGCTTCGGCCTTAGCGGCTTTGGCACTCTCAAGATCCGTTGCAAGCTCGAGACTCTCGAGTCTTGAGTCACGCTCAAGCCCTTATGTTTTTCACGAGATCCTGGAGCTCTTCTTTGTACCTCCGCCACCGCGCCTCCTGCTTCTCTCGCTCAGTGCGCTCGCTTGGCCGCATTACGTTCGGCCATGCCACCGCCTCCTTGAGGTCGCCACCTCGTTAGTGGCCCCTACAATACCCACGTTATCCTTGTCATTTTTCTTGCAACCAAATCCTTTTACTGTAATGTACAATTTTCATAAGGTATTACTCACCTTCTTTTTCCTCGAGCTGCTTCTTGGCATGGCCGAGCTTCGTTCTCGGACCGCTCGAGGTTTTCCTTCAAAGTATTGACCTCATGATCGGTCTGGCGGAGGTCGGCAACAGTAACTGCAATCCCATATTGACATATTTTTTATGACTCCTGCGTTTATCTTTCTAAAGATCCTCGGTCCGGCTTTTCTTTCCGAACACCGAACCCGAGCATCGGGGGCTCTCTTGTCTATGCGGTACCATTTTACATATATTGAAATTCTTACCTCAAAGCACTGTTAGAAGGCTGATGCATGCCAGTCGACTGCTCTTGGCGAGCTGAACATACGAATCACCGCACTCATAACGATGCGGTGTTCCTCTTTGATGGGCGCCGTTGAGTGCCTCCAGCAAATTATCCGGCACCTCCGATTGGGCGGAGGCAGCGGCGTCATGATCTTGCCCTTCTTCTGAAGGGTCGCCCGCCGGACTCGAGGAGCCATTGTGGCCTCCGGGGCTGAGTCCGGTGCAAAGTCCGGGAGGGTGTCTGTGACACCTCTGGGCCTTCTCCTCTGGTGGGTCCCTTCACGGGATCCCACCTCGGCGTCGTCCGCTGCACGGGGTGGAGGCAGTCGGAAGGAATCCATATCCGGCGCGCAAGGACCCTGACGAAACAGAAAGATCATCCTTAGGCGGACTGCGGGGGTTGTATGCGGCATTAGAAAGACATTATGTGGCGAAAAGAAAAACTTTGAAGTTATTGAGTCCGGATACTTATGATCTCGCCGGGCTTGGCCCTTGGAGGCCGATCCTAAATCGTAAATCCTTTGGCGTTGGCGGAGCGATCCGGGGAAGAGTTTTTCCCTTCTTGGACCCTTCAGCCTCCCTTGTTGGGGAGGTCTTCCTTTTCTTCCCTCCCCCCGCTGGGGGAGAGGCTTTCTTCTTCTCCTCCTCGCCTTGGTGGGAGGAGTCGGCCTCGGATTCATCATCCGATAGCACCTGAAAGCGGGAACTCTTTCGAGTCCCCGTGTCCGTCTTCTTAGCCTTCTTCTCCGGCACCATGTGGGGTGCCGGGCAGCTTCCCGTTAGGCGGGCGTCCGCCGGGTCCTTCCGGCAATGGGGCGGACAGATAGTTCGTTCGCCTTCGCCAACCATTCTGTCAAAGGTAAAGGGAGTTTAGATCCGCATAGAGCCAAAATATGGAAAACAAGTGGTGAAATCACTTACCTCGTCGGCTGGGCCTGCGAGCGGAATCCATGATCTTGATGGCGGATCACGGGAGCTCAGCGCCCTTGAACAGCACCTTCCATACATCTTCGTGCGTAGTGTCGAAGAGCCCGCTCAGTGCAGTCTTTGCGCGGATCAAACTCCCACATGTTGAAGCCCGTCGGCGCGCAGGAGAATCCGGCGGATGAGCATGACACGGACTACGTTGACAAGCTTGAGCTTCTTGTCCACCAGCACGGATCTGAGGCTTGGAGTCGGTCGGCTCCTCGAATCCCCAAATCCGGCCACTCTCTTTCCAGGAGGTGAGCCGTGTAGGGATGCCAGATCTGAATTCGGGGGCCGCTGCCCAATCAGGGTCACGCGGCTCGGTGATATAGAACCACCCCGATTCCCACCCCTTGATGGTTTCCACGAAAGTGCCCTCCGACCACGTAACGTGGGACATCCTACCCACCATGGCGCCTCCGCACTCCGCTTGGCTGCCCTTCACAACCTTCGGCTTGACCTTTGAAGGTCTTGAGCCACAAGCGAAGTGGGGCTGGATGCAGAAGGAAGGCCTCGCACCTGACGATAAACGCCGAGATGTTGAGGATGAAATTCGGGGCAGATCATGGAAATCTAGGCGTAGTAGAACATGAGCCCCGGACAAAGGGATGAAGCGGGAAGCCCAGTCCAGCGGAGGAAATGGGGAAGAAATACTACCCTCTCATGGGGCACTGGGTTGGGGGCAGGCTCTCCCTCGTCGGGGAGCCGATGCGCGATGTTGCTAGACAAATATCCGGCGTCGCGCAGCTTCTGGATCTACCCCTCCGTGACGGAGGAGGCCATCCACTTGCCTCCCGCTCCGGACAAGTTGGAGAAGGTTGAGGTGAGAAGTGCGGACTTGGGCGCTGGAGCTCGAGTTCGCGGAGATGGATAAGCCAAGGAGGAAGAAGGCGCGGTAAAAGGGTTGGATCTTTATCCCTTATATGGGCGGACAAAAACATGTGTCCCCACCGGCCCGGGTAAAACTTCGCTTATCTCCCAAAGCGTCACAATCAATGGCGCGGTTGGGTTACCCACGTCGTCCGTATTGATGGGAATCGAGAATAAGGGAACCACGATCTCGCCGACAAGGCGTGCCAAGGAAACCGCTTAAGCTAAACGCCAGAGGTGGAACAATAAAAACAATTTGAGTAAAGGCTTGGTAGTGGTGCGACGTCATGCCACGGAATACGTCAGCAGATTGATCTTGTGCAATATTATTCTCTCTACGGTGGTATGTGGAATTTATTTTTGCAGAGCCGGACACTATCCTGGTGTTCACAATCTTCTATAAATTATTCGGAGGAAGAACCCGCCTTGCAATGCCGAAGACAACATGCGCGCCGGACTCGTCGTCATTGAAGCCTGGTTAAGGGAGCTCACGAGGGAGTTCGGACTAGGGGTGTCCGGATAGCCGAACTGTCATCATCGGCGGACTCCAAGACTATGAAGATACAAGATTGAAGACTTCGTCCGTGTCCGGATGGGACTTTCCTTGGCGTGGAAGGCAAGCTTGGCGATACGGATATGTAGATCTCCTACCATTGTAACCGACTTTGTGTAACCCTAGCCCTCTCCGGTGTCTATATAAACCGGATGGCTTTAGTCCATAGGGCGAACAACAATCATACCATAGGCTAGCTTCTAGGGTTTAGCCTCTTTGATCTCGTGGTAGATCCACTCTCGTAACACACATCATCAATATTAATCAAGCGGGGCGTAGGGTTTTACCTCCATCAAGAGGGCCCGAACCTGGGTAAAACATCGTGTCCCTTGTCTCATGTTACCATCCGCCTAGACGCACAGTTCGGGACCCCCTACCCGAGATCCGCCGGTTTTGACACCGACACTCAGCATTCCTCCCGAGCTGTTGGCCCAGGGCGATGTGCATCAGCCGCTGAAAGGTCGCGCCTGCGTTGCGCAACCCAAACGTCATGCAGGTATAGCAGTACACTCCGCACGGGGTCAAGAAAGACGTTTTTTCCACATCTTCTACCGCCATCTTGATCTGGTGATAGCCTGAGAAGGCATCCAGGAAGCACAGCAGGTCACACTCAGCGGTCGAATCGACGATCTGGTCAATGCAAGGAAGCGGAAATGGATCCCGTGGGCAGGCCTTGTTGAGGTTGGTGAAGTCGACACACATACGCTCCTTTCCCCCTTTCTTTGGCACGACAACTAGGTTGGCCAGCCAATCCGGGTAGCAGACCTCGCGAATAACCCCTGCTGCCTCTAGCTTGCGGGTCTCCTGGACGATAAAATCTTGTTTCTCTATGGACATGCCGCCTGTATACGCTTCACGGGGCGCACGTTGGGGCACACGTTGAGTTGATGCTCAATCACGCCCCTCGGGACCCCCGCCAGCTGATCAGGCCCCCATGTGAACACCTTCTTGTTTGCGCGCAGGAACTTTACCAAGGCCTCCTCCTGCTCGGGTTCGAGGTTTGCACCTATGGTGAAGGTGGCGTTGGTGGACCCGTCCTCGCTGATTGGTACCTGCTTGGTTTCCACCTTGTTTTGAGTGAATAGCTGCTTCTTCTTGGACAGCGCAGCCCCCTTGGGCTCGGGAGCGTCAACACTGGTGGGCCGTGCCACCGCAGCCACCTTGAAAACATGCTTGAGCGCCTGCAGTGCCTCTCTAGTGTTTCGCGACACGGTAAGGACGCCGCTTCTCCCGGGCATCTTCATGAGGTTGTACGCCGGGTGAGTTGCTGCCATGAACCGGGCCAAGGCCGGGTAGCCGAGGATGGCGTTGTAGGGGAGGCTGATGGGGGCGATGTAAAAGTCGACCAGCTCCGTGCGGAAGTTGTCGCGGGTGCCGAAGGTCACCGGGAGGCGAATTTGTCCCAAGGAGGTGGTGGAACCGGCTTCGACTCCAGAAAAAGGCCTGCTGGGCCGGAGCCGCTCTGGTGGCACATGGAGGAGGCTGAAGGCCTCCACAGAGAGCACATTGAGGCCGGCTCCACCGTCGATGAGGGTCCTGGTGACCGCCACTTCGCAGATGGTGGGGGTGCACAGCATCGGGAGCGCACCCGATCCGGCGGGGTTGGAGGGGTGATCGTCCGAGTTGAAGAGCAGATCTGCCTCGGGCGCCACCCAGCCTGGCGGGGCTCCCTGGCGCTTGGAGGCGGCGGTGATCTGGCGGGTGAACGACTTGACGTGGCGGCTTGAAGGTGGCGCCAATGAGCCGCCCACGAGAGCTGCGATGATCGGGGGCGCCGGCCCGGCGCGAGGGGCGAGGTAGAGGTCGCGCAGCTCCCCCCAACAGGCCTGCTTCTCGCTCCTCGCCGGGCCGGTGGCGGCGTTGGTGGCAGGCGACGGGAACAGCGAAGTGTCCGCCGGGAGCCCGTCTGGGCGACTTCAGCGGCGCGAGCAGCCGGCTTCAGCGCGATCTCAGCAAGCGTCAGCCATGGACACGACGGAAGATCACACACGACCAGGGGAAGAAAGATTCCGGCGCACCCCTACCTGGCGCGCCAAATGTCGGATTTTGGGTTCCGGCAAACCCTTGAGGTTCGAACACTGGGGTGCGCGCGGAAATCTCTCCCCTACCAGCTGACGCGTGCATGGATTGCGAGCGATCTAAACTAGGAACGATGAACAACGCAAGGGACATGAGGTTTATACTAGTTCGGGCCACCATTGTGGTGTAATACCCTACTCTAGTTTGCGGGGTGGTGGATTGCCTCAGGGGCTGGTGATGAACAATACAAAGGAAGAACAGCCTCGTGAGGGGCTGTTCTTGAGCTGGTGCGATGAACTGCCTGGGTGAGTTCAGTCGCCTCTCTCTCTCTCTCTCTGCGTGATCTCGATGGATCGATCCCCCCTTCCTCTGTGGTGGCTAGTCCTATTTATAGAGGGAGGCCCTGGGCCTCTTCCCAAATAATGAGCGGGAAGGGCGCCAACAATTGGCCATTTTGAAGGGGAACATGTAGTACACTTATCCTGACCAAAGTTGGTCTTCGGCTGCCAAAGGCTCTGATGGTGACGCCGTCCTGGGGTCCACGATGACCTCCATCCTGCCGTTCTGCTGGTCTTGGTCTTGTTGCACCGAAGCGGCAACCTTTGCTCGATTCCTTGGCACATGCTTGCCTCCTTTGCACCAAAGGGAAGCGAGGACCTTCTTGAGTCGGCGCCCGCCTGGTCCCGGTCGTCATGGCTTGCGTCACGGGGCACCCTCGCGAGGTACCCTGCCTTGATCTCTCCGCCTCCTCGCGAGCCTGCCTGACAAGGCTGCTCCTGAGGAAGGTCCCTGTCGTCCACCCCGCGAGTCTTGGCCCCTCGCGAGGGTCTTGAGCTTGAGCTGATGAAGCTGGGCCGCGCTGGGCCCCCACTTGAGCCACGCCGCAGGCCGCAGGCAGGCAAGTCTGGGGACCCCCGTTCCCAGAACACCGACAGAGGCAACGAGAGGGACGGCGCGTGGAGCCCCCTGCGGCGCGGACGAGCTCGGCGACGCGGTCGAGCCACTCCTCGTAGACGTCGTCGACGGGGCGGTAGCGCAGGAGCTCGTTTGCCGCGATGAGCGCGGCTCGAGCCTCCATGGGAGCGCGGTGCGCGCGGGACGAAGAACCAGCAGGGGCGAGCGAAGGAGTAGTGGTGCGGCCCTCTCTCCTCACCGATGGATGCAGGGACGAGGCCTGCTGCTCGTTCCCCGCCAGGCCGGTGGCGGCAGGCGACGGGGAACCACGGGGGTGTCCGCCGATGGGAGCCGTCTGGGCGACTCGGCGGCCTTGAGCAACCGGCGCTTCAGCGCTGAGCTCGGCGGCGTCGACCATGGACACGACAGAAGATATCCGCGACCAGCGGAAGAAAGATTCCGGCGCACCTACAGCGCGCCAAATGTCGGATTTCGGGTTCCGGCAGACCCTTAAGGTTCGAACTCTGGGGTGCGCGCGGAGATCTTTCCCCTACCAGTTCACGCGTGAATGGTTTGCAAAGGATCTAAGCTAGGAATGATGAACAACACAAGAGACACGAGATTTATACTGGTTCAGGCCACCGTTGTGGTTTAATACCCTACTCCAGTGTGTGGTGTGGTGGATTGCCTCTGGGCTGATGAAGAACATCACAAAGGAAGAACAACCTCGCGAGGGGCTGTCCTTGAGCTGGTGTGATGGACTGCTTGGGTGAGTCCAGCCGCTTCTCTCTCTCTCTCTCTCTGGAAGGTTCGACCTCTTTTCGTCGGTTCTACCTCTCTCCCTTCGATCCCCCTCTCTCTGTGGTGGCTAGTCCTATTTATAGAGGGAGGCCCTGGGCCTCTTCCCAAATAATGAGCGGGAAGGGCGCCAACAATTGGCCATTTTGAAGGGGAACATCTAGTACACTTACACGACTAAAGTTGGTCTTGGCTGCCAAAGGCTCACAGCCAGTGGCCGTCCTGGGCTCCACGATGACCTCCGTCATGCCGCTCTGCTGGTCTTGGTCTTGTTGCACCGAAGTGGTAACCTTTGCCTGATGCCTTGGCCTGCGCTTGCCTCCTTTGCACCAAAGGGGAAACGAGGACACTGTGCAGGCTGGCGCCCGCTTGGTCTCGATCGTCATGGCTTGCGTCACGGGGCACCCTCGTGAGGTACCCTACCTTGATCTCTCCACCTCGTCGTGAGCCTGCCTGACGAGGCTGCCCCTGAGGAAGGTTCCTGTCATCCACCCCACGAGGCTTGGCCCCTCGCGAGGGTCTTGAGCTTGAGCTGATGAAGCTGGGCCGCGCTGGGCCCCCACTTGAGCCACGCCGCAGGCAGGCAAGTCTGGGGACCCCCGTTCCCAGAACGCCAACACCCACCATTCCTAAATATTTGTCTTTTTAGAGATTTCAACAAGTGACTACATACGGAACAAAATGAGTGAATCTACACTCTAAAATATGTCTTTATACATCCGTATGTGGTAGTCCATTTGAAATCTCTAAAAAAGACAAATATTAAAACGGAAAATATATAGGAATTATGCAATGCCATCTTCTTTAACCGGGCATCGAATCGTGAATCATGCAATGCCATCCTGTTTAGCCGATCATCGATATCGTGAATTGTATCGTGCCATATTTTTTTCCATAGTGTATTCCATTTGTCAACAATGTTTATACATTCATCTACTCTTCTGTGCATCAGCCATTTGAGTCGATCATGGAAAAATCTGGAGTGAAAACAAGGTCTTACGGCGATCGGTGCTACTGTCGATCTGATTTCTTCTTGATTCTGAGATAGCTCCTCGAGAGGAGGATTGAGAGAGATGACGATCGTATTCCCCGAGGTGCATGCTCTAACTTGGCTGGGTTATATTGCTCATATCTTGCATATTTTGCATTGTCATTCCATCTGCTTAGAATAGACATGCTTTGTGTGAATGCCTATTGTTTGCTTTCTATATCAGATATGTGAATTATGCAATGCCATGTTTTTCGATCGATTATCATATATGTGAATTATGCACCGCCATGGAGCCAGGCATCATATATGTGAATTATCTCATGCCATCTTTTCTTTTATTACGTATTCCATTTGTCGACAATCTGTGTATATTGAACTACTCTTCATGTGTATCAGCCATTTGAGCCGGTTATGGAAAAATCTGGAGTGAAAACAAGGTCTTGAGCTGAGCAATGGTACTGTTGAAGCATATATCTCGATGGTTCTGAGGAGCTCCTCAGAGGAGGATTCAGAGACAGATGACCAGACCTATATCCCACCTGAGGTGTATGCTCTAAGTTGCAATGTTTATATTTCTCATATGATGCATATGGTGTCTGGCATTGCTTAGTTTAGACATCATATTCACACTATTGAATTCTATCTGCTTAGTTTAGAGATCATACATGCGAGTGCCAGCTGCTTAGTATATGAGTCAATTATGTCAATTATATCATGCCATCCCGTATACTTACACAACATGTATGTGAATTATTTCATCCCAACCTATTTTAGAAATACATCATATAGTTTTGTCATGTCATCCTGTTTAGGTACTCATCATATGTTGAATTATGCCATTATATCATGTTAAGTTATCCATCATATATCTGAAACTGTGCCATGCTATCATGTTTAGTTAGGCATCATATATGTGAAATTGTGTCATGTTGTCCTGTTTGGTTAGACAACATACATGTGAATTACCACATCTGTCTATCATACAATGTCTGTACGTTCAATTTCTTTTCTTGTTTATCAGCCATTTGAATTGGAGGGGGTGATGGCAGTATCTAAGGGAGCAAAAACCCGTTCTTCACAAAAGATAGTGCTACCCGTGGATGCAAATAGAACCATGGTTGTACTGGCCCACAAACTAGCCCCACCACACATAATCGAGACTCTTCCAGATTGCACACTTACACCGTTGGGCAGAGAACTAGCTACAACCCATCTAACCGCAACCCAATGGATAGTAACCCACTTATAGTTGACAAAGCACCATGTCCACCATAGAGTACCCCACATGAGCAGTTTGTAAAGCTCTTGCGATTGCCCAAAGCACGAAGACCACCATAGCTAACCCAAACTCCACGTTTAAAGCGGAAAAATGTTGTTCTCGGGTCGATTCCGTAGCTATGGTCCATACTCCTTCTTGTTGCATCCTTTGTATTTACTCATACCAACTACTTTCGAATTCGAAGGATCCAATTGAAACTCCAATGGTGCAACAGGTATGTTTTAAACCTATTTCTTTAACTGGATTACTGTTCTAACTTCTTGCTCTATGTTGATTTCAGTTTAAGTTGCATCAACAATTATGTTCTTATGTATGCACATTACAAGTGCTGCCAATGCTGTGTAGTTTCTCACACTTATATTCTGTCTATGCTGCTGTGTCTTAAAAATATATGAGTTGAACTGTGTCTCTATCTTGATTAGGGAACATAAACTAGAATGATATGGACTATCACGGTGGCCATAGTACATAGATATATGTTTGTTTCATCTTTGTTATCCTGTCCACCTTACTCTTGAACCGGTTTACCAAAATGAGTTTCGTATACTACAAGCTAAACATGTGATGTATGCCTTGTTTCTCTTGTAGTATGCAAGCGAATCTTGGAGAAGAGCACCCCACTATGCAATGGTAGAGAAAGTAATGCGAGATAAGGTTCAAGATAGTGAGACAACCCCGTTAGTCTCCAAGAAAGGTGATAAAAAGCGATCTTGTAGGCGGTGAGAAAACCCCACGATCCTGCGTTGATGTAGCGTTCGAGATTCTTGGCGATTACCGGCACAAGCTCTTCGAACTTCGCTGCTGAATCACTTCGGCTTCTTGATCTCAGCTACAAGCTGAAAGGCATCGATCGGTGTCTTTGCGGCAAGAAGCCGAAGGACCGAGAAGTCCTGCAGAATTCAGATCGTACTTTCTTGTGCAACGACAATATTTGGAGGATTTAAGCGCCAAACAAGAGAAAGTTAATAAGCTTGCTAAGCATCTTGCCACATTATGGGTACCGGGATATTGTTTCTTGATCTCTTACGAAGTGGTTTGAGTTCTAGACTTGTTTCTTTGCGGCATATATATCTTGATGTGTTCCCTATATTTGCCTTTGGTGGCGAACTTTGATGCCAGTGTATGTAATATGTGTAATAGCCGTGATAGCCTAGCATAAGTTGCTTGCTTATTTATTTCCTTGTTGTATTGTTTATTTGTTTGCTTGTAGTCGGTGCAGTTCTTTTCCGCGGTTTGCTAGTGGCTGCAATAACCTATTTTTAAAACTAGGCCACAATAACCATGGGCTAATATTCTTTGTAGTGACACTCGGCCTCCCTACGGGGCGTAAAGCGATGGGCCTTCTACGGGCCATAGAAACAGTGGGCCTTCTACGGGCCGTAGAAACAATGGGCCTTCTACGGGCCGTAGAAACAATGGGCCTTCTATGGGCCGTATCATCAATGGGCCTTATACGGGCCGTATGATCGATTGGCCAAACATGGGCCAATAACATGCCGCATTATGGCCGTAAACGGGTTAGAGTTGGAATCGTCCGTTCATGGGCCGACCATAACGGGCCATCGTAAATAGGCCGTATTTGATGACGCTATGAAAATGGCCCAACGAATTAACGGACCACAAACGGGCCGATTGTAACCACGGGCTGAATTTGGCCTGGCGAAAAATAGCAATGAACGGGCCGTAAGTAAACGAATGCTGGAAATGAGCCCAAGAATAAATGGGCTCTGAGAAGGCCGAAAGATAACATGGACTGGAAATGGCCCAACGGAATAACGGGCCGTTAATGGGTATAAAGTGATACACTGTTCATTACGGGCCAGTTTCACCACGGGCCGTTAATGGGTGTAAAGTGATACACTGTTCATTACGGGCCAGTTTCACCACGACCCGTTAGTAGGCCAAGAGTTACATAGGGCCTCATATGGGCCGAAAGACGTCATGGGCCATACATGGGCCAGAAGTGAAAACGGGCTAGAATCATATTGTATGGCCCGGATGACGCTACTGGGCCTAATTTCGATAGGGCGTAACGGGCCTTGGGTTAGCGGGATGTAAATGGGCTATATGCGAACAGGCCGTTAACAGGCTTTCCATGGGCCGACCCGCCACCTTTTGACCAAGTCAAACGGGCCGGCCTTTTCACAGGAATGGGCCTCTGTTGGGCCGTGCCACGTGTCGACGTATCATAGGCACCTATCGACCCAGCAGCGGTGACATGTGTTTCGTCCGGCCAATAAGAATTTTACACGTGGAAATTTCCCATTGGTCTAGGCTGTTAACGGGTTATCGGATCCAAAACCCGACCCGATAGCTTAACGGCGTTCCGTTACGGTGGATGCCACGTGTCGGTCACCCTTGACGAAAGCACTTCTGTGACGCGCGATTTATCGTCATGGAAGTGGACACTTACGTGATGATAATTTTGGTAATGTCATGGAACACTTCTATGACAGCACAGGTATGACTATCTTGATTCTGTCATAAATTTGTCATGGATGAACATGCATGACAAAAAACACGACCTACTGTGACAAACACGTATCATCACGGAAGTGTACTTCTTTTGTAGTGTGTTGTCCATGTAGACCCGTGGTACCCATCTGAAATCTTGTTGTGCCATTTAGTTTCCCATGCTTTGTATTCTTTCAGTGCTGCTTTCTCTTGAACTGATATGATTTGAATAGTGTCTCTATTTTGATTTGGCAAGGCGGTGCAAAGGTGACCATAGGACATAGATATATGTTTGTTTGATGCTTTTATAATGTACTACTTGGCAATAGAAGACTTGGTAGTTTAATCTTGTCCACCTTACTAATGAACTGGTTCACCGAAATGAGTTTCATATACTAGTACATGCTAAACATGTTATGTGTATGCTTGTTTCTTCTTTTAGAATCTTGTGAGAATATTGGGGAAGAGTGCCTTATTAAGCAATGATAAAGGAAGTAATGCAGATAAGGTTCAGGATCGTGAGACATCCTTGTTGGTCTCCAACAAAGCTGATAAAACAGCTAAGGAAAACTATCTTGAAGACAGTGAGGCAACCCCAAAGTCCTATCTTGGTTTACTGTTCGAGTTACTAGCCACTACCGCTTGCACAAGCTATTCAAACTCCTTTATGCGAATCGGTTGGATTTCTTGAGTCTCAACTACAAAATTTGAAAGACATCGATCGGTGTTGCGATAAGCGGAAGGGCTGCGGAAGTCCTCGGAGCATCTGATGCTTACTTTACGGTGCAACGACAAGCGTTGGAGGATTTTAGTGCCAAAGCAGGACAAAGCTAATAATCTTGCTAAGCTTATTGCCGACATGGTGGATACCGAGGATAACGTTTCTTGAGCTCTTACGAAGTTGTTTGATTATGGACTTGCTTTCTTCTTTGCGTTTATTTGCACTGGTGGCCAATTTTGACGGCCAGTCTATGTAATATGCTGCTTTGTTCCCTTTATTTGCACTAGTGGCGGACTTTGACGGCCAGTGGATGTAATATGTGTAATAGCTGTAATAGGCTAGTGTTAGTTGCTTGCCTATTTATTTGCTTATTGTCTTGTTTAGTTGTTTGCTTGTAGTCACAACATTTCTTTTTCCGCGTTTTTTAGTGGCCACAATAACCTAGTTTTGGTAACTAGGCCACAATAATCATGGCAACACTGCAATTTGTTGTAACCATGGGCCTCCCGCGGGCCGTAGGATCCATGGGCCTTCTACGGGCCGTAGGATCCATGGGCCTTTTATGGGCTGTAGGATCCATGGAGTTTCTACGGGCAGTATGATCCATGGGCCTTCTACGGGCCGTAGGATCCTTTGGTCTTCTACGGGCCATAGGATCCATGTGCCTTCTACGGGGAGTATAATCATTTCGCCAAACATGGGGCGTACTATTCGTGGACCATAACGGGCCGTTAATAGGCCGTATTTGATAACGCTATGAAAACAGCCCAATGGGTTAACGGGCCACAAACGGGCCGAATGTAACCACATGCTGTATTTGGCCCACAAACGGAACAGGCCAATAACGGACCGTATCTAACCGTATTCTAGAAATGAGCCCAAGAATAAATGGGCCCTTAGAAGGCCGAAAGTTAACACGGGCTGGAAATGGCTGATGAAATAATGGGTCGTTAATGGGTATGAACTTATACACTATTCATTATGGGCCAGTTTCATCTCGGGCCTTTAATGGGCCGAGAGTTACAAAGGGCCTCATATGGGCCGAAAGACATCATGGGCCATACATGGCCCGGAAGTTACAACGGGCTGGAATCATATTGGACGGCCCAGATGAAGCTACTGGGCTTAATTCTGATAGGCCGTAACGGGCCGGTAGTGAGCGGGCCGTAAATGGGCTATATATGAACAGGTCGTTAACGGGCTTTTCATGGGCCAGCCCGTTACCTTTTGACCAAGTCAAATGGGCCGGCCTTTTCACCGGAATGGGCCTCTATTGGGTCGTGCCACGTGTCGACATATCATAGGCGCCTCCTGTCCAATGAGTGGATGACATATGTCCGAACATTGAGCTGATACGTGTTTGCTCTGGCCAATGAGAATTTTACACGTGGAAAATTCCCATTGGTCCGGGCCGTTAACGGGTTATCGGATCCAAAACCAGACCCGATAGCTTATCGTCATGGAAGTGGACACTTATGTGATGATAATTTTGGTAATTTCATGGAACACTTCTACGACAGCACAACTATGACTATCTTGATTCTGTCATAAGTTTGTCATGGATGTACATGCATGACGAAAAAAGTGACCTATTGTGACAAACACGTATCATCACGGAAGTGTCTTTTTTTTGTAGTGTGAGTTAAATCTTTGGATGATCATACAAAAAATTTATGCAGGATTGAATTTTGTTTCTCGTAACCTTTTAGATTCCGCCACGGGTGGGACTTTTATGGAAATTACTTTGGGTGAATCCAACAAATTGCTTGATAATATTATGGAAAATTATTCACAATGGCATACCGAAAGAACTCCTACTAGTAAAAAAGTTAATTCGGTTGAACAAATGTCTTCTTTGAGTGAAAAAGTTGATGCTCTTATGAAACTGGTTGCTAGTAAAAGTGCTTCTATGGATTTTAATGATATGCATTTGTCTACTTTGATTGAGCAAAATAATGATGCCATAGATTTGAATTTTATCAATTGGAACAATTCCAATAACAATGCTTATAGAGGTGATTTTAATCCTAGGCCTTTTCCTAGTAATTCCTCTAATAATTATAGTAATTCCTATGGAAATCAATCTAACAATAATAATAGGAACACCTCTGATCTTCAGAACAATTAAAGAATTTATCAACTCGCAAAAAGTTTTCAACACTTCCATAGAAGAAAAGTTGAGTAAGATTGATGATTTGTCTAGAAGTGTTGATAGAATTGCTCATGATGTGGAAAATCTCAAGATGATTTTTTTTGCCTAAAGTAGATGAATCAATTAAAGCTCTTTATGTTTCTACGAATAAAAGTAAGAAAAGAACCGCTATGCTTAGAGCTAAGAGAGAATTTTTAGAAAAAGCGTTTTCTAGTGATTTCTTTCGCAAAAGTGATTAAGATCTTAAAATGATTGGTGTTTCTTCTATTGATTCCTTGTTTTGTAAAGTTAAGATCGATGAAAAAGGGACTGGAGAAGAGTCAACTTTAGGTAGAAGGCGTCCCAATATTTCGGAGGGTAAAAATCTTATTGAGAAAATCGATGAAATTGGGTTTGAAGAGGTCAAAATTTTAAGTAGTGATGTGCCCACTCTTTTGGATTACAAAGACTTTAATTATGATAGTTGCTCTTTGATTGATTGTATTTCTTTGTTGCAATCCATGATAAATTCACCCCATGCTTATGAACAAAATAAAGCTTTTACTAAACATATTGTTGATGCTATGATGAAAGCTTTTGAAAAAAAATTGGAATTGGAAGTTTAAATTTCTAGAAAATTGCATGATGAGTGGGAACCTACTCTCAAAGTCAAGATTAAAAATTATGAATGTTTTGCTTTGTGTGACTTGGGTTCTAGTATTTCTACAATTTCGAAATCTTTATGTGATGTGCTTGGTTTTACCGATCTTGAAGATTGTTCTTTAAATTTGCACTTGGCGGATTCTACTATTAAAAAGACTATGGGAAGAATTAATGATGATCTTATTCTTGCAAATAGGAATTATGTGCCCATAGATTTTATTGTTCTTGATTGCAATCCATCTTGTCCAATTATTCTTGGTAGACCGTTTTTACGCACTATCAGTGCCGTGATTGATATGAAAGAAGGCAATATTAAGTTCCAATTTCCTTTGAGGAAGGGTATGGAACACTTCCCTAGAACAAGAATTAGGCCACCATATGAATCAATCATGAGGGAATCTTATGGATCTCGAACCAAAGACGACAAAACTTAGATCCTTGCTTTATGCCTAGCTAAGGGCGTAAAACTATAGCGCTTGTTGGGAGGCAACCCAATGAATAAATTTATTGTTTATTTTTTATTTATGTTATTAGAAGAATTATGCTACTGTTATGATTGTGTTTTTTGTGTTTTAATTAGTGTTTGTGCCAAGTAAAGCCTTTAGGATCTTCTTGGGTGATAGTTGTTTGATCTTGCTGAAAAACAGAAACTTTTGCGCTCACGAAAACAGTTCTCATTTTTTACCAGAGCATGATAAAATATCAATTCTTTTTGCAGAAGATTTATATACAAATTTCTCAGGTCGTCCTAATTTTTCAGAAATTTTGGAGTTCCAGAAGTTTTCAAAATAGTCAGATTGCTACAGACTGTTCTGTTTTGACAGATTATGTTTTCTTTGTGTTGTGTGCTTATTTTGATGGCTCTATGGTTTTCTGTGATGAGTTTTTGCCATGGAAAAGTTGGAATCCAGTAGATATAATACAAAAACAAAATATGAATTGGTTTGGTACATTACTTATAGTAGTGATTTGCTTTCTTTTACTAACGGACCTCACGAAGGTTTTTGTTGAGTTTTGTGTGATTGAAGTTTTCAAGTTTTGGGTTATCTTACGATGGATGAAGAAATAATGGATAGAAGAGCCTAAGCTTGGGGATGCCCCGGCATCCCAAGCTATTATCCAAAAATGAGCAACCAACTAAGCTTGGGGATGCCCCCGAGTGGCATCCCCTCTTTCTTCTAACGACCATCGGTATTTTACTCGGAGATGCTCCATCGACAGAAGCATCCACCAAACCAGACATCACGACCCTTGACCGTCTTTCGCCGCCTCAGATCTCCTTCCCTATCACCGGCATCCACCGCAACGGCATCACCATCATCGACTTAGCAGATGAACCTGAGGAGTACATGGGTCCACAAGAGAGGTCGCACTCTTTTGTTTCTGCTTATGTTATGCATTGCTTAATATTACCTGCTACTTTACGTCATGTTCACCTCTTAGACTCCAAGTCAGGTCCAAATTAATGTTCAAACTTGAGTTCTAAATTAGTTGTGGGGCACATATCGAGGTAGCAGTGAATAGTTTCTCTGTCTAATATCTGGTTCACCTAGGGTATGCCTATGTTCATCTTGGGTGGGAAAAAAAGTAAATCAATCATCATCTGTCTTTTTATTAAATTAAAGCAATCATCGGCCTATTATCATTATTTTTGAATCCATCCAGTGGTTGTTACCATCACTCTAGATTTCTGCATGCTCTCCTTACATAATCTCACCATATTTTTTCCGTATGCATGTCAGATAGTGTACACAGTCATGCTGAACATGTAGAGAAAAGGTTGAGAGTTTTGCGCGGCAATACAATGTCATGCAGACATTGCTCCATGGTGGGTACAATGGCAAACCCTCCCCCCCCCCCTCTCCAGATTGTAATCCAGATGAAGATATTTGTTCTGAGGCGGATTTAGACGCAGCTGACCACTCCTATTTACCCCCCTCCCAAGGTATTTTCTTAAACTTGGCATGATGATGTTAGTCATATCATGCATATGTTGCCTTGCAGTACCTACTTTCGACATCATATACGTCACCTGCTTAGTTTAGACATGTTCTGTAATGCCACCTGTTTAGTTTCTATGTCATATATGGTATTATGCAGTCTCATGTCTTTTAGCCAGCCATAATATATGTGAAATGTGCAATGCCATCCTGTTTAATCAGGCATCATATATTTGAATGATATCTTGCCCATCCTTTTCTTCATTACATTTCCATTTGTCGACAATGTTTGTACATTAAACTACTCTTCCCGTGAATAAGCCATTTGAGTGGGTGATGGAAAAATCTGGAGTGAAAACAAAGCCTTCAGAGCAGACAGTGCTACCTGTCGAAGCAGATCTCTTGCTAGGTCCAGATAGCTCCTTAGAGATGGATTCAGAGACAGATGACCAATCCTATTCCCCGACCGACATGTATGCTCTAACCTGACACGGTTATACTGCTCATATCATCCATATGGTGTCTTGCATTGCATAGTTTAGACATCATATACACAATATTCAACACCATGCTCTTAGTTCAGACATCATATATGAGAACCCTCTGCTTGGCATATAAATCACATATGTGAACTAAATCATGTGATCCTGATTACTTAGAAAACATGTATGTGAATTATGTCATGCGATCTTGTTTAGTTATTCATCATATCTTTGAATTATGTTATGCTATGCTATCTAGTTTAGATAGACATCATATATGTGAAATTATGTCATGCTATCCATTTTAGTTAAACAATATACATTTCAACTATTTCATGCCCTCTTTTTCCACACTATCTATTGCATTTGTCTCTCATACAATGCCTGTACATTCAACTATGTTTCCTATTTATTAGCCATTTAAATTGGAGCGGGTGATGGCAATATCTAGTGAAGTAAAAATGCGGTCTTCAAATAAAACAGTGCTACCTCTTGGTGGAGATAGCACCCTGGTTGTACATGCACGAGAACCAGCCCTACCACACATAACCCAGACTCTCGCAGATTGTACCCCTATTGCGATGACCAATCCTATTCCCCCACCGAGGTGTATGCTCTAACTTGGCACGGTTCTACTGCGCATATCATGCATATGGTGTCTTGCATTGCATAGTTCATACTTCATATACACAATATTCAACACCATGTTCTTAGTTCAGACATCATATATGCGAATGCCCTCCGCCTAGCATATAAATCACATATGTGAATTAAATCATGCGATCCTGGTTACTTAGATAACATGTATGTGAATTATGTCATGCGATCCTGTAACATCCCAAATTTCCTATTTGGAATGTTTTACAATTATAGATAAGCATCCTATGCATTCTATTTGAATTTGATTGTCATTTGAAGTTTCAGAGCAAATTGAGTTTGAATTTGAATTTCCAACTTTGGCATGTGGGAAACAATTCAAAAACTAAGCCTGACAAATACTTGATCAAAAGTATGAGAGGAGCAAACATGACACTCCAAAAATATCAGAGGAAACAATGCCAAAAGATTTGGATTCAAATCTGAATTTTATTTGAATTTGAAAAAAATGGATTTTTATAAAGTTTGGATTTTGCCTTTGGAAAAATGTTCAAATGAAAGGGCATATTCCCCTGATCATTTTGGTATATATATACCCTATATAAAATATTTATAGTTTAGGTTTTATTTTTGGTTTTGTTTTAATTAAAAATAAAGAAAAAGACCTGTGGGCGCTTGGCCAGCCACCCCAGGCCCGGCCAGCCACCTCCCCTCCTCACTTTGGCCCGGCCAGCCGCCCACTAGGCCAACAGGCCAGCCAGCCGACCGCCCGCGCCCCCCCGCGCCCGAGCGTCCTAGGATTCGGTCGGCCGGCCGAACCGTCCCCTCTCTCTCTCAGCGACCCGTGGCCCCCACCCGTCGTCTTCCCCTCGCCCACGCTTTGAACCTCGGGGAGATCCACCGGATCCCAAGGATCCGGGATCCCGATCGCCTCCGATGCCCTTCCGGAGCGAGCCCGACCCCAGGGCTATAAAGGCCGAGCCCCCGCACCCCATTCCCCCCCCCTAGCCTCGCCGGACCCCCTCTCCCTCTCTCTCCCGAAGCACGCCGGAGCCCGAGCTCCTCCCCGCCGCCATTGTTGCCGCCGTCGCCACCCTAGTCCACCCGACCCCCAGCAGCGCCACGGACCACTCACCGACCTCCCCGCACCCTGCGGCGACCTCGAGCTCACCGGCCTTGGGACGCTCCAGCCGCCTCTCGCCCGCCCGCCCGCCGTCGCTTGGAGTCCAGTAAGTCCCGGCATTCCCCTCCCGTCAGATCGTAAACCTACGTACGATTAGAACCCCAGAAGGTATGTTTTATTAGAAAACCGGCCGGCCCGATCGGTTTTTATTTTAGTTTAGGTTTTATTTATTAGGCCGGTTCTGTTAGTTAAACCCTAGGCCCGTTTAGAGTAAACTACGCCTAGTGCATTATAGGCCCATTGGGCTTTTTCTTTTAATTTGATTTTCTGTTTTAGCGAATAGTTCCAATTTTCAAAAATGTATATCTTTTATTCTGTTTAATATTTTTGAGTGATTCTTTTTTGTTGGATTGCAAATTTTATGTAGTTTCTGAAAAACATATATTTAGCTATGTTAAAATAATTAAAATGCTTTAATATTATTTTAGTCAGAATAGCAAATCTGTTATAACTTTAGTTAGAAAAATTATTTTTGCATGATTCTTTTGTCATCACTTTATTTTGATATTGCCAAACCCTAGAAATTAACTTTGGTATTTTAGGATTAACAAATAATTAATTCTAGGCAGAATCCTATTAATCCTAATTAATTGACTAGTTCCTGTTTTCCTATTAAATTAATTAGTAAATTAATTTATTTTTAACTTGTGATTAGTTATTCTAGGTTAGTTTCTGTCATTCCATTAGATGAACTTTTATTTATAATTAATAAAAGTTTTAAATTAATCTTCTTAATAGAAATTGGATTAGGCCTAAAATGAGTTTTATAATAGCTTTTTAATTAATTCTTTTTGCTCCTAGTTGCTTAGTGAATCCTTTTCTGTTAAGTTAACCTAAAACCATGATTAGGTTATTTTAAGGAATTTTGTTATATAAAAACTAGTTCTAGCTATTGTTGAAGTAGGAAACTTTGAGTGATTTTTCTTTGAGTTTTCCTTTGGATTTGGTTTTGGTTGCTTTGTTGTGTTTTTGTTATTTCTGTTATGTTGTGTTATGTGATCCTATTGTTTTGCTTATTGTGTTCATTGTTTGTCTCGGTAGAGTTTCCGGAGTCTGAAGCTTGCTACTACGACTCTTTAGCTTACGAGGATCATCGGCAAGGCAAGTTTTGATCATGTTATTTCTATACCTATGTTTTTGTGCATTAGTAGTTGTCACCACCCCACCATGCATGCAGTAGTGAAATCTTGAAGTCATTAAACTTGAGTAGTATCATGTGGTAGGATGAACCAATCCCTTGTTACCATGACCGGGGACGTAGTAGTTATTTTGCTATGCTCGTAGGCGGGATTTGGTATGAGTGATATTCATAAGCAAGATGTGAGAGTCAATGATGATGATAACCCCATGGACTACAATGATCAAGAAGGACTTGAAAATCACTCTTTGGGTGGAGGACGGTTGACGGGCACCTGGAGCACCAGTGGTGGCGGGATGCATGGAGAAGCGCCATGACATCCTGCGGAAAGCTTCACCCAGCCACGAAGAGAAGGATGGATGCCCCATGACCGGAAGCTTACCTGTGCAGCCGCAAGCCATTATGGGCTCTGGCTGGGTTGACCCTAGTAGTAATGACGGGCTGGGCGGTACTACGAGAAGTAGACGAGCGGTAGGATTGGATGGAGTACCGGCGGTGGCGGAAGAACTCTTTGGAAGACCCTGTTTCATCTCGTCCCGTCTTCAAACACCATGAAGTGCGAAGACTTTAAAGGAGGAATGATTCTTGCGGAAAGTCGCAAACCTCTGCAGAGTTATAACCTAATCGATTAGCCGTGTCCCCGATTCACGGACATTTGAGCCTCTGGAACTTGGAAGTATTCGGATATCTCAACACTAAAACTAATGAATTAATTTGAGGGTTTATGACTTAATAATTTGGGAGCGAGATTTTGGTTGGCGGAACCATCTCAATAACTACCAACAATTTGTAGTAATTTGCAAATAAGTCCTTTGTAGTAGGATAAAATTGGCTTTACGCATAAAATGAAGAAACTTAGAGCTCCATGACCAAAAATGCATATAGAGGTAGTAACTTTATTATTGTTATTCTTCATGACTTGCCAGCTTATTCCAAAAGCTGACCTACATGGCTGCAACGTATTATGTTGCGAGAGATATATTCCGATCGGGGAGTGAGGCTACGCTCAGCGCTTGGCGATTGCCCTTTGGAGTCGGATGGACTCGCTTTACCTCGACGCTTCCAGGCATTAGTAGTTTATTTCTCATGAGTTGGCCTTGAGCGAATTTATTCCCTTGTAATAAAGACTCTATATGAGAATCGTGTAATAAAATTCAGGTGTGATTGAACTTTGATTACTTCATCGATGTCTTGTGAGTACCCGGCATGATCTTGGGATGGTACAGAACCACGAGAGACTTGACCGATGTTGGGTCGGTCGCTCTGAGAGATGGTATCGAGCACACGCTGACCGTAGGATCGTAACCCCTAGGATCGGAAAGCCATAAGCAGAGACCATTTACTTTGAACCCTTTTTCATTCTATAATTCTTCCTGTCCTATTCTGACTCTTCTCCCCTTTGCAACATTCTAGATGGCCGCCGAGTTCACCCCAGTTTTGCTACCGGAGTTCTGCCAGCCCGATGAGACGATGCCCTTGGAAGAAAGCTGGTCCAGATGGTGAAGCAGCTGAAGATAGCTCTACCCTCGATCACCGGGAAGCCCACTAATGCACTTCAGCGGACACTCGCTCTGAGTTGAGGTGCATATCCCAGGGAGAACTTTTGGAGGACACACGGAGCCTATCAACTTTGAGTTCACCGAGTTCAAGCTGGATCATTGGAAGGACGTGGCGATCTATCGAGCACTTGGACATCTCCGAGAGGAGAATCTGAGGCCGAGCTCGATCACTCAGACCTCGCCATGGTTTCTCGCAGGGCAAGGAATGGAGATATCATCCGTACCATTGAGGACGATTCCACTCTCTCATACATCCAGGACTTGGAGTGTCTTCTCGAGAAGCGGAGATTCAGACTCGCGTAACTTCGAAGACACAGGAAGCTTTGTTCCTTGACTGGGCTGGAGGAGAAGGCACGCGCAGACTTCCTTGGCCATGAGGAAGAAATCACGGACTTCATGGAGGCGGTCGACGACCTGAAGATGAAGCTTGCAGCGATAGAGGAAAAGATGGACTTGGAGAGGACCTTTACCCGAGTGGAGACGAAGCACCCTCGTGAGCAATGATCAGGATTTGAAGGGAGTACCACCGAAGGAAACCCCAAGAAGAGGCGCCATGATGAAGACTTTTAGTCGACCACCATGTTATCTTTTACTTTTAAATCGATCAGTTAGGCGATGTTTTCCCTTGATTAGTCATGAGCTTTTGTAATCGAGTTTGAACCATGTTTGAGTGGAATGAATAAATGATTGGTGTGTTATGGTTGTGCATTCATATGGGTAGTGTTATTCTCATAGACCCTTGTTCTATTCTAATCTTCTCACCCACTCCAAAACACCGGATGCCTCCGAGACGTGACCTTTGGTTTCCGCCGGAGCTCACCCAGCTGCTCCAAGAAGCAGAATGCAATGATGCAACTCCTTATTCAGAATCGAACAACACCGCCAACAACCCACCGCCACCACCCAATCGTGGACAACTTGACTCGATTTACGAGGTTGAATCCGCGGTGTTCTCTAGTAGCCTTGAGCCAATTGTGGCTGATGATTGGCTCCATAAAATCGGAAGGAGCTAGTCACCGTTGGATGCACCGATCACCCCGATTCATTGGCCCTACAAAATCCTCGAACGTCGTGGAGAAGTTGCATACAAGTTGGAATTGCGGAAGGATTGTCCGGAGTTCATGATGTTTTCCACGTTTCTCGATTGAAGAAGTGCCATGCCGACATGGCCGATGTTCCGTTGAAAGACACAGTGCCCCTAGAGGCCATACAGCTCGACAGTGATTTGACTTACAAGGAGAAACCCGTCAAAATTCTCGAGACTGCAAGCAGAGTCACCCGCAGCAAGGTCATCAAATTTTGCAAGGTGCTGTGGAGTCACCACACCGAGGAAGAAGCCACACAGGGAGCGAAAGAAGATCTTCGTCGAGACCATCCGCACCTATTTGCTAGTTAACCCGAATCTCGAGGGCGAGATTCATCTTAAGGTGGGTAGGTTTGTAACATCCCAAATTTCCTATTTGGAATGTTTTAAATTTATAGATAAGCATCCTATGCATTCTATTTGAATTTGATTGTCATTTGAAGTTTCAGAGCAAATTGAGTTTGAATTTGAATTTCCAACTTTGGCATGTGGGAAACAATTCAAAAACTAAGCGACAAATACTTGATCAAAAGTATGAGAGGAGCAAACATGACACTCCAAAAATATCAGAGGAAACAATGCCAAAAGATTTGGATTCAAATCTGAATTTTATTTGAATTTGAAAAAAATGGATTTTTATAAAGTTTGGATTTTGCCTTTGGAAAAATGTTCAAATGAAAGGGCCTATTCCTGATCATTTTGGTATATATATACCCTATATAAAATATTTATAGTTTAGGTTTTATTTTTGGTTTTGTTTTAATTAAAAAATAAAGAAAAAAAGACCTGTGGGCGCCGGCCGAACCACCCTGTGCCCAGGCCAGCGCCACCTCCCCTCCTCCTCAAGACTGGCCCCACCAATCGGCCCACTAGGCCAACAGGCCCAGCCGGCCGACCGCCCGCGCCCCCTCGCCCGATCTCCCTAGGATTCGGTCGACCGACGAACCTTCCCCTCTCTCTCATCGACCCGTGGCCCCACCCGTCGTCTTCCCTCGCCCACGCTTGAACCTCATGGGAGATCCACCGGATCGAAGGATCCGGGATCCCGATCGCCTCCGATGCCCTTCCCGAGCGAGCCCGACCTGTGGCTATAAAGGCCGAGCCCCGCACCCCATTCCCCTAGCCTCGGGACCCCCTCTCCTCTCTCTCCCAAAGCACGCCGGAGCCCGAGCTCCTCACGCCGCCATTGTTGCCCGTCGCCACCCTAGTCCACCCGACCCCCAACGACGCCACGGACCACTCACCGACCTCCCCGCACCAAGACGGCGACCCCCTCGAGCTCACCGGCCTGGACGCTCCGACGCACTCTCGCCGCCGCCGCCGCCGTCGCCGGAGTCCGGTAAGTCCCCGGCATTCCCCTCCCCCGTCCGATCGTAAACCTACGGCCACGATTAGAACCCCCAAAGGGGTATGTTTTTATTAGAAAACCGGCCGGCCCGATCGGTTTTTATTTTAGTTTAGGTTTTATTTATTAGGCCGGTTCTGTATATAAACCCTAGGCCCGTTTAGACTAAACTACGCCTAGTGCACAGTATACGCCCATTGGGCTTTTTCTTTTAATTTGATTTTCTGTTTTAGCCGAATAGTTCCAATTTTCAAAAATGTATATCTTTTATTCTGTTTAATATTTTTGAGTGATTCTTTTTTTGTTGGATTGCAAATTTTATGTAGTTTCTGAAAAACATATATTTAGCTATGTTAAAAATAATTAAAAATGCTTTAATATTATTTTAGTCAGAATAGAAAATCTGTTATAACTTTAGTTAGAAAAATTATTTTTGCATGATTCTTTTTGTCATCACTTTATTTTGATATTGCCAAACCCTAGAAATTAACTTTGGTATTTTAGGATTAATAAATAATTAATTCTAGGCAGAATCCTATTAATCCTAATTAATTGACTAGTTCCTGTTTTCCTATTAAATTAATTAGTAAATTAATTTATTTTTAACTTGTGATTAGTTATTCTAGGTTAGTTTCTGTCATTCCATTAGATGAACTTTTTATTTATAATTAATAAAAGTTTTAAATTAATCTTCTTAATAGAAATTGGATTAGGCCTAAAATGAGTTTTATAATAGCTTTTTAATTAATTCTTTTTGCTCCTAGTTGCTTAGTGAATCCTTTTTCTGTTAAGTTAACCTAAAACCATGATTAGGTTATTTTAAGGAATTTTTGTTATATAAAAACTAGTTCTAGCTATTGTTGAAGTAGGAAACTTTGAGTGATTTTTCTTTGAGTTTTCCTTTGGATTTGGTTTTGGTTGCTTTGTTGTGTTTTGTTATTTCTGTTATGTTGTGTTATGTGATCCTATTGTTTTGCTTATTGTGTTCATTGTTTGTCTCGGTAGAGTTTCCGAGATCTTGAGCTTGCTACTACGACTCTTTAGCTTACGAGGATCATCGGCAAGGCAAGTTTTGATCATGTTATTTCTATACCTATGTTTTTGTGCATTAGTAGTTGTCACCACCCCACCATGCATGCAGTAGTGAAATCTTGAAGTCATTAAACTTGAGTAGTATCATGTGGTAGGATGAACCAATCCCTTGTTACCATGACCCGGGACGTAGTAGTTATTTTGCTATGCTCGTAGGCGGGATTTGGTATGAGTGATATTCATAAGCAAGATGTGAGAGTCAATGATGATGATAACCCCATGGACTACAATGATCAAGAAGGACTTGGAAAATCACTCTTTGGGTGGAGGACGGTTGACGGGCACCTGGAGCACCAGTGGTGGCGGGATGCATGGAGAAGCGCCATGACATCCTGCGAAAGCTTCACCCAGCCACGAAGAGAGAAGGATGGATGCCCCATGACCGGAAGCTTACCTGTGCAGCCGCAAGCCATTATGGGCTCTGGCTGGGTTGACCCTAGTAGTGACGCTGGCTGGGCGGTACTACGAGAAGTAGACGAACGGTAGGATTGGATGGGTACCGGCGGTGGCGGAAGAACTCTTTGGAAGACCTGTTTCATTCGTCCCGTCTTCAAACACCATGAAGTGCGAAGACTTTAAAGGAGGAATGATTCTTGCGGGAAAGTCATAAACCTCTGCAGAGTTATAACCTAATCGATTAGCCGTGTCCCGATTACGGACATTTGAGCCTCTGGAACTTGGAAGTATTCGGATATCTCAACACTAAAACTAATGAATTAATTTGAGGGTTTATGACTTAATAATTTGGGAGCGAGATTTTGGTTGGCGGAACCATCTCAATAACTACCAACAATTTGTAGTAATTTGCAAATAAGTCCTTTGTAGTAGGATAAAATTGGCTTTACATAAAATGAAGAAACTTAGAGCTCCACGACCAAAAATGCATATAGAGGTAGTAACTTTATTATTGTTATTCTTCATGACTTGCCGCTTATTCCAAAAGCTGACCTACATGGCTGCAACGTATTATGTTGCGGAGATATATTCGATCGAGAGTGAGGCTACGCTCAGCGCTTGGCGATTGCCCTTTGAGTCGGATGGACTCGCTTTACCTCGGCCTTCCGCGGCATTAGTAGTTTATTTCTCATGAGTTGGCCTTGAGCGAATTTATTCCCTTGTAATAAAGACTCTATATGAGAATCGTGTAATAAAATTCAGGTGTGATTGAACTTTGATTACTTCATCGATGTACTGTGAGTACCAGCATGATCTTGGGATGGTACAGACACAGAGACTTGACCGATGTTGGGTCAGGTCGCTACAGATCCTGTTTAGTTAGTCATCATATCTTTGAATTATGTTATGCTATGTTATCCAGTTTAGATAGACATCATATATGTGAAATTATGCCATGCTATCCATTTTAGTTAAAAAATATACATGTCAATTATTTAATGCCCTCTTTTTTCCACACTATCTATTGCATCTTTCTCTCATACAATGTCTGTACATTCAATTATGTTTCCTGTTTATCAGCCATTTGAATTGGAGCGGGTGATGGCAGTATCTAGCGGAGTAAAAACACGGTCTTCAAATAAAATAGTGCTACCTCTTGGTGGAGATAGCACCTGTTGTACATTAACGAGAACCAGCCCTACCACACATAACCCAGACTCTCGCAGATTTTACCCCTACTGCGATGGACAGAGAACCAGCTTCACCCAATCTAACCCCAACCCCAGCAGATAGTAACCCAGTTCCTGTTGACACAGCACCATTTCCACCACGGAGCTCCCAAACAAGAGCAGTTAGTAAGGCAGCTCCAGTGCCCAAAGCGCCAGTACTACCACGGTGAACCCCAACTCCACCAGTTAGTACGCCTATTCCTGTGGAGGAAGCACAACCAGCCAGTCGTAGTTTAGCACCTATCGCATTTGATGTTGTTAAATCCTATGTGCGTATCTTCCCATCATGGAAATATTATACTGAAGATGAAGGAAAATGCCAGTTGCAGGTGTTTGTCCAGGAGTTATGTGTACGTAAGTAATGTTATTCATGGCAATTACTTTGCTTTGTCCCATACATTCTACCTCCATGATGGTTATAATACAACAAATTTCCCATTTTTCTCTATAGAGAAGGACTGATTTGGAAACTCAGGATGAGGTAACCTGTGCTAATACCTTTGCTATCTTCAAGAATGCTTGGTGGCAATATCGGAATTACCTGAAGAAAACATACTTCACTTGCAAAGAAACTCATCAAATTCCCTTACGTTCTCCTGAGACACATTTACTGGACAATGACTGGGAACGCCTTGTTCTGTACTGGTCCCAAACCAAGAATGTGGTAAGGTCTATGAGCTCATTTTCTATTTTTAATTAATATATTCTTGCGTCTTACTGTACTCTGTTCATGTAGAACAAGTGCTTAAACCTGAAGAACAATTGTTCTCATTTAAGATTCCATTCCTATCGTGCATACTGCTTTGCTCTTGTATCACTGTATTTACTCATACAGACTTATTTTTAAATTGAAGGATCCAATCGAAACTCCAATGTCACAACATGTATGTTTACGCATGTTTTTTTAACAGGTTTGCTCTTATAAATAGCTCTGTTGATTTCAATTTCAATTGTGTATATAGTTGACTTCTCATATCATGCACATTACTAGCATCAAAACAGAGCCAATAGTGTTGTTGTACATGTAGACCCGTGGTACCCATCTGAAATCTTGTTGTGCCGTGTAGTTTCCCACGCTTTGTATTCTTTCAGTGCTGCTTTGTCTTGAACTGATATGATTTGAACCGTGTCTCTATTTTGATTTGGCAAGACAATGCAGTGACCATAGGACATAGATATATGTTTGTTTGATGCTTTTATTATGTACTACTTGGCAATAGAAGACTTGGTAGTTTAATCTTGTCCACCTTACTAATGAATTGGTTCAATATGTGTCTGCTTGTTTCTTCTTTTAGAATGGTGACAGAATATTGGGGAAGAGTGACTTATTAAGGAATCGTAAAGGAAGTAATCCAGATAAGGTTCAGGATAGTGAGACATCCTTGTTGGTCTCCAACAAAGCTGATAAAATAGCTAAAGAAAATTATCTTGAAGACAGTGAGACAACCCCAAAGTCCCGTCTTGGTTTAGTGTTCGAGTAACTCGCCAGTACCGCTTGCACAAGCTATTCAAATTCACTATCTGAATCAGTTCGGTTTCTTGAGTCTCAACTACAAGCTGAAAGACATCGATTAGCTGTGCTGCGACAAGAAGCGGAAGGACTGCGGAAGTCCCTGGAGCATTCAAATGCATACTTTCTGGTGCAACAACAAGCTTTGGAGGATTTTAGTGCCAAATAGGACAAAGCTAATAAGATAGCTAAGCTTATTCCCAGCATGGTGGATACCCAGGATAACGTTTCTTGAGCTCTTCTGAAGTTGTTTCAGTTATGGACTTGTTTTTCTGCCGCGTTTATTTGCACTGGATGCCAATTTAGACAGCCAGTGTCGGTGCAACAAACCCTGGGTCCATTGCCCAGACTGTGCACAGGCATGAGAACAAGATTGAAGCGCCAGTTTAAGTCAGAGATTGAAGGACCAAGAGAATTGAAGAACCAACATGCAATTCAGAGGGACCAAGATCAAGCCAGAGAAGCAATATGTCGGTAAGAGAAGGGCCTCCCTTGCCGAGCAAGAGAGCCCGGCAAGAGGCGAGGCCACCACCAGAAGCAGGCGACTGATAACCCACAAGTATAGGGGATCGCAGCAGTTTTCGAGGGTAGAGTATTCAACCCAAATTTATAGATTCGACACAAGGGGAGCTAAAGAATATTTGAAGGTATTAGCAGCTGAGTAGTCAATTCAACCACACCTAGAGATTAATTATCTGCAGCAAAGTGATCGGTAGCAAAGTAGTTTGATAGTTTTGATAATAGTAGCAGCAGTAACGATGACAGTAACAGTGATAGCAGTAATTTTGTAGCAAGTGTAATAGTAACGATAGCAGTAGTAACTTAGCAAGAACAAGATAAGATAAATTTGTAGGCATTGGATCGGTGACTTGTTGGATGATATTCATCATGAGACAGTTATAACCTAGGGCGCTACGGCACTAGCTCCAGTTCGTCAATATAATGTAGGCATGTATTCCGTAAATAGTCATATGTGCTTATGGAAAGGACTTGCATGACATCTTTTGTCCTACCCTCCTGTGGCAGCGGGGTCCATATTGGAAACTAAGGGATATTAAGGCCTCCTTTTAATAGAGAACAGGAACAAAGCATTAACACATAGTGAATATATGAACTCCTCAAACTACGGTCATCCCCGGGAGAAGTCCCGGTTTCTGTCACTCCGGGGTTACCGGATCATAACACGTAGTAGGTGACTATAACTTGCAAGATCGGAACTAGAACATGGATATAATGATGATAACATAAACGGTTCAGATCTGAAATCATGGCACCCGGGCCCAAAGTGACAAGCATTAAGCATGGCAAAGTCAAAACAACATCAATCTTAGAACATAGTGGATACTAGGGATCAAGCCCTAACAAAACTAACTCGATTACATGATAAATCTCATCCAACTCCTCACCGACCAGCGAGACTATGAAGGAATTACTCACTCCCAGTGGGGAGCATCATGGAATTGGCGATGGAGAAGGGTTGGTGATGACGAAGAATGAAGATCCCCCTCTCCGGAGCCCCAAACAGACTCCAATCTGGCCTCCCGATGAAGAACAGGAGGTGACGGCGGCTCCGTCTCGTGGATCGTGATAATTATTTCTCCCTAATTTTTTTCTGGAATAATGTGATTTTATAGCGTCGGTTTCAGGGTCTACGGGGCGACCGGACGGGGACAACCCACCTGGGTACGCCAGGAGACGAGGGCGCATCCTGGTGTGTTGTGCCCACCCAGGTGCCCCTCTTCGGTAGGTCCTGGCTCCAGAAATTCTTATTTATTATATAAAAATTCCTCGCAAAGTTTCGTTCTATTCTGAGAACTTTTATTTCTGCACAAAACAACACCATGGTAGTTCTGCTGAAAACAGCGTCAGTCTGGGGGTAGTTTCATTCAAATCATGCAAATTAGAGTCCAAAACAAGAGGAAAAGCGTTAGGAAAAGTAGATACATTGGAGACGTATCAACTCCCCCAAGCTTAAACCTTTGCTTGTCCTCAAGAAATTCAGTTGATAAACTGAAAGTGAAAAATAAAAACTTTTACGAACTCTTTTACTCGCGTTTGCATAAATAAGCTTAAACATCACCCATGTTTTCAGCCAACATTATAACTAATCATGCCGACAATAACTCTTAAAGATTATAACGACTCATATCAATGACATAATCAGCTAGCGAGCAATAATAAGATATCTCAAACGGCAATACATTGTCAAAACAACCATGATATAATATGACAATAGTGGTATCTCGCTAGCCCTTTCTGAGACCGCAAAACATAAATGCAGAGCACCTCCAAAGTTCAAGCAGCGACTAAACATTGTAATTCATGGTAGAAAAGATCCAGTCATGATGCACTCAACATTAGCTACACACAATGCATAAGTCATGACAGCTGTGCTCTCAGGTTCTAGCGCTTGTTTTAGAAGGTGATGACACAATATAAAATTAATAGATAGTCCCTTCGCAGAGGGAAGCAGTGATTTGCAGAGGTGCCAGAGCTCAAGTTTTTAAAATAGAGGTAAATGATATTTTGAGACATGCACCCTTCTCATTTACTTCACGACCATGAGTTATCAATATCTTCCATGCTAAGCACACTAGTGGAGGTTCCCAAGCGATAAAAGTAAATGTTTGGACTCCATTGGGAGTTTTTGTTTGATTATTTGAGAGATTAACTCTTTTTCTGTTTGCAGTTTGGGATTGGGCATCCCTATTACCGCCCTTTTCTCGTGCGATGGCGAGTGAATAAACATTCGACCTGAGAATAACCCGCTTAGCATGGAAGATACTGACCACCTCCTGTCGTTCCATGAACGATCCAGGCACACAAACATGATATTTATTTAGAAGTTTTTAGAGGTGCACATGCAAATTTACTTAGGACGGCAGGGTAATACCGCATATAGGTAGGTATAGTGGACTCATCTAGAATAACTTTGGTTTCAAGGTTTTTGATGTACAATTAGGATTCCCACTTAGTACAGGCGAAGGCTAGCAATTAAATTGAGAAGCGGCCAGCTAGAGAGCAACAACGGTCATAAACATGCATTATGCATAAGTAACATTGGACACTAGCATGAGTAGGATATGAACACCATGAACATAAATATTATAGAGGCTATGTTGGTTTGATTCAACTACATGCATGAACATGTGCCAAGTCAAGCCACTCGAACATTCAGAGGAGGATACCATATCATCATACTACATCACAATCATTTTAATGCAATGTTGATATCCAAGATAAATCATTATCCACTCCCAGCTACTTATGCATGGAATGAGAAACTATAATCTCTAATTGTCATTGCAAACATGTTTAATCATAATGGGCTGAATCATTGATACTAGGTTAAACATATTTACACAAACAAAATAAGTCAAGTTCATACCAGTTTCTCTCTACCACGGCCAGTTCATCGAATGTTGTCATTATTGCCTTTCACTTGCACGACCGAACGATATAAAAATAATAATAGTGCAAGAGTGCCGTGGACTAAGCTGGAATCTGCAAACATTTTATTCAACAGGAGAAGACAAGGTAAAATGTGCTCTTTATTGGATCAACAGTTATTCATATGAGAGCCACTCAACATTTTCATCGTGGTCTTCTCCTCGGTACAACTCGAATAAAAATAAAAGAAATTCAGAGAAACACAATGTAATACTTTTGGAGTTTTTGGTTTTCTTGAACAAGCAAAGAAAAGGAAAAAACGAGAAAAACTATTTACACGAGAAAGCTCCCAACAAGCAAAAGAAGAACAAGGAAATCTTTTGGGGTTTTGTTTTTAATATTACAACTAAGCATGCATAGAAAGTAAATTAGCTACAACTAATTTTTTTTTGGTTTTTCTAAAGTTTTTCAAACACACAAGAAGAAAGCAAGAAATTAAGTCTAAGCATGGATGATACAATGAAAAAGTGTGAACATCGGCAATGGAATGAGTGAACATGAATGTAAAGTCGGTGGAAACACATACTCCCCAAAGCTTAGGCTTTTGGCCAAACTTGGTAGTCGATCGGTAGCCTGGTTAGTAGTTGGCGTGGTAGCTCACGGAGGCTCTCAGTGCGGATGCCTCGGCCTGCCGTGCTACCTCCACTACAGCGTTGTGAGCTCGGGCCTCGCTCTCAAGAACAGAATATCTTCCTTTGTTGTGATAGTCAAAAAGAGCAGGCGCGGACAAATATGTGTGCACAACAGATTTTTGGTTAAACAATAGATTATAAGTGAAGTTATCAATCTTTCCTTTGAGGATCTTATGATCTTTTAAGGTGTCAAAATCTAAATACTGCGTGGGTAGGATAGGATCAAAGGGCAAAGGTGAAACACCCAGCCCTCGTGCTAAACGCGTGGCATACATTCCACCATAGAAATAGCCACCGTTAGCGTTGTGCTGAAGTCTGCGTGCAACAATTGCTCCAAGGTTATAATTCCCTTCACCGGTGAGAGCGATGCATATGAGGCTCAAGTCTGGAGCACAAAGTGTACTACAGTCTTACTTTCCTACTATACATTTCCCATTAAATAATGCAAAGTACTAAATTGCGGGAAAATGAATGATCTTTATTCTACCTTGTGTCACTCCCCTCGTCTCACCACAGCAAAGACTAGTTAAGAAAGTTTGATACTCAGCCCTTAGCAGTTCGTCAAGCGAACCCCAGAACGGGAGTTTGCAGTGGTAAGCAAAATTCTCTAGTGAGATGGTAAATGGATTATCATAAAGCATAAACGACACCCTAGACTCACGGGGGAGGAATTTAAATCCTATGACAAATGATTCAGTGAGAAGGTGGCGTTGTTCGCACTTATCTGAAATGTAGGGACCGAGACCGGCATTGTGAACATATTGCTCAAATTCCTCTTTAATACCCACATGCATCACATACTCATCGCAAGGCCATAAGCATGTTTTGGTGGCGGCATCTCGAGTGGAACTTTCATTTGGTTCAACATATGACCGGCGAGTAGAGTTGTAACTAGAAGATGCCCCCGAGGATCGCCTCCTCGAAGAACTCCTTCCAGAAAGGTTCATCATATTCGCGTACAATTTTCTGAAAAAAAATTAGTGACAAAAATTTATCAACAAAACTTTGAAAAATTGATAGCAACTACTCATAGGGGTACATAGAGGCCATAGCAAGCATTCAAACTACTTAGAACTCTAAGAATTCAACATGCTAGCACATCTATGCAGCACCAAGAGTAGCTAATTTTTCAAAATATAAACCACTAAAACAAAAACTAATTGGAAAAATGGTGGAGTCACATACCAAGCAACAATCCCCTGAAACAGTTTCAAAAATGGAGCTTCGAGCAAAGAGATCGAAAGCCATGGGTTTGAGAGCAAGAACACGGGAGAGAGAGCAATGGAGATTTTTTCTGGAGGTAAGTGATGATGTGGTATGAAGGGATAAGTGAGGGGGCCCACGTAGGGACCACGACCCACCAAGGTGCGCCTGGGGGTCCTGGCGCGCCCAGGTGGTTTGTGCCCACCTGGTGCACCTCCCTCTGATATTATTTGCACCATAAATTCAGACATATTCAGAAAAAATCGTATTAAATTTTCAGAGGATTCTGAGAACTTTTATTTTTGGGTCATTTTTAATTACACTGGAAATTCAGAAAACAGACAAAACATGGCATTTTATTTTATTCAACTTATAAAAACAGACAACAAAAAGTAGGGACAGAAGGTAGTGCTTACTAAATTCATCAACTTCATACAGTTCAAAAATGATCCATTAATAAGGTTGATCAAGTCTTATTAACAACCACTTTCGATTAGCATGAAACTGAAGAACTTTCGTAAATCAATATGCTACCTCAATGGGGATATGAACATCCCCAACAATAGCATTTCATATTTCTTTTTGACAGTAGGTAGAGGTATTTGAAAACTTCCAATAGTGATTGTCGGAGATTTTTTGATAACATTAATACCATTCACTTGGAATTGTTTCTTCGGAAAGTGCACCGTATGCTCATTACCATTGATATGAAAAGTGATATTGCTTTTATTGCAATCAAAAATAGCCCCTGTAGTATTCAAGAAGGGTCTACCAAGGATAATCGACATGTTGTCATCCTTGGGCATCTCAAGTATAACAAAGTCAGTCAAAATATTAACATTAGCAACAACAACAGGCACATCCTCACAGATACCGATAGGTATGACAGTTGATTTGTCAGCCATTTGCAAAGATATTTCAGTAGGTGTGAGTTTATTCAAATCAAGTCTTTTATATAAAGAGAAAGCCATGACACTAACACCAGCTCCTAAATCACACAAAGCAGTTTTCACATAATTCTTTTTGATAGAGCAAGGTATAGTTGGTATTCCCGGATCTCCAAGTTTTTTAGGTACTCCATCTTTAAAAGTATAATTAGCAAGCATAGTGGAGATTTCATCTTCCGGTATTTTTCTCTTATTAGTGATGATGTCTTTCATATACTTTGCATAAGGAGGCATTTTCAATATATCAGTTAAGCGAGTACGCAAAAAGACTGGCCTCAGCATTTTAGCAAAGCGTTCAAATTCTTCATCATCTTTCTTTTTAGTTTACTTGGGTGGAAAAGGCATAGGTTTTTGAACCCACGGTTCTCTTTCTTTACCGTGTTTTCTAGCAATGAAGTCTCCTTTATCATACCTTTTATTCTTAGGTTGTGGGTTATCAAGATCAACAGGTGGTTCTATCTCAACATCATTATTTGGTTCTTTATTATTTAGTTGAGAGTCTTCATGAACCTCATCATTATCTTTTTCATTATCCCTAGGTGAGTGTTCATTACCAGATTGAGTTTCAGCATCAGAGAGAGAAGTTTCATTATCATTATCAAGAGCATTTTCTATTTCAAGTTCACTAGAAGTATGCAAAGTCCTATCATTTTTCTTTTTCTTTTTCTTTTTCTTTCTAGAAGGACTACGTGCATCAGTGTTAACTCTTTGTGAATCTTGTTCAATTCTTTTTGGGTGTCTCTCAGGATAAAGTGGTTCCTGAGTCATTTTACGTCCTCTAGTTGCAACTCTAACAGCAAAGTCATGCATATTATTATTCATTTCATCAAGCAGTTCTCTTTGTGATTTAGCAACTTGTTCTAACTGAGTTTGAACCATAGAAGCATGTTTTCCAACACCTCTAACATCATTTGCTAGGGTGCATATTGTGAGGATTGTCATTATCATTGAAATTCATTAGAGAATTTACCTCTACCACCTTAGGCAGTGGCGGTATATTAAGCCCATGTATTTCTTCAATAGGAGGTAAATTTTTAACATCCTCAGCTTTAATACATTTTTCCTTCATAGATTTTGTTGCCTCTTGCATATCTTCAGGACTGAGATATAATATACCCCTCTTCTTCGGAGTGGGTTTAGCCGGTGGTTCAGGAAGAGTCCAATCATCATAATTTTTCAATATATTATTCAATAATTCTTCAGCTTGTCCAACAGTTTGTTCCTGAAAACACAACCAGCACAACTATCTAGGAAGTCCCTAGAAGCATCGGTTAGTCCATTATAGAAGATATCAAGTATTTCATTTTTCTTAAGAGGATGATCAGGCAAAGCATTAAGTAACTGGCAAAGCCTCCCCCAAGCTTGTGGGAGACTCTCTTCTTTAGTTTGCAGAAAGTTAAATATTTCCTGTAAAGCAGCTTGTTTCTTATGAGTAGGAAAATATTTTTCAGAGAAGTAATAAATCATATCCTGGGGACTACCCACACAACCAGGAGCAAGAGTATTGTACGAAGCTTTAGTATCACCCTTTAATGAGAACGGAAATAATTTGAGTATATAATAATAGCGAGTCTTATCATCATGAGTAAAAAGGGTGGCTATGTCATTCAACTTAGTAAGATGTGCGACAACAGTTTCAGTTTCGTAACCATGGAAAGGATCAGATTCAACCAAAGTAATTAACTCTGGGTCGACAGAGAATTCATAATCCTTATCATCAATAAAGATAGGTGAAGGAGAAAACTTAGGATCATATTTCATTCTAACATTCAGAGATTTCTCTTTATACTTGCATAATAATTTCTCTAGATCATCTCTATCTCCGCAAGCAAGAATATCTCTAGTTGTCTCCTCACTCATAACATAACCTTCCGGTACCTTAGGCAACTCATATCTAGGAGGGCTAGTTCTAGCAGGTGTTTCAGGAGATTCAGTTTCAAGTTCATCATCAGATTCAACAACATCATGTTGTATTACTATAGCAATTGGTTCATCAAGAAATTCACCAAGTGGCACATCATCATTATCAAGCAAGGTACTAGCATCATCATAAGCATTATCCATAGCAGAAGTAGCATCATTAATAACTTGCGACATATCATAATTAATAGCATGTGGTGGCATTGCAAGTTTACTTATAACAGAAGGTGAATCTAAAGCAGAACTAGATGGCAGTTCCTTACCTCCCCTCGTCCTTGAGGGAAATATATTAGTCTTAGCATCCTTCAGATTCTTCATATTGATAATATGATAATAATCCCAAGTGACTCAACAAATATAGCTATGCTCCCCGGCTACGGCGCCAGAAAAAGGTCTTGATAACCCACAAGTATAGGGGATCGCAACTATTTTCGAGGGTAGATTATTCGACCCAAATTTATAGATTCGACACAAGGGGAGCCAAAGAATATTTGAAGGTATTAGCAGCTGAGTTGTCAATTCAACCACACCTGGAGATTAATTATATGCAGCAAAGTGATCAGTAGCAAAGTAGTTTGATAGTTTTGATAATAGTAGCAGTAGTAACGGTGACAGTAACAGTGATAGCAGTAATTTTGTAGCAAGTGTAACAGTAACGATAGCAGTAGTAACTTAGCAAGAACAATATAAGGTAAATTCATAGGCATTGGATTGGTGACTTGTTGGATGATATTCATCATGAGACAGTTATAACCTAGGGCGATACGGCACTAGCTCCAGTTCGTTAATATAATGTAGGCATGTATTCTGTAAATAGTCATACGTGCTTATGGAAAGAACTTGCATGACATCTTTTGTCCTACCCTCCTGTGGCAGCGGGTCCATGTTGGAAACTAAGGGATATTAAGGCCTCCTTTTAATAGAGAACCGGAACAAAGCATTAACACGTAGTGAATACATGAACTCCTCAAAATACGGCCATCACCGGGAGAAGTCCCGGTTTCTGTCATTACGGGGTTACCGGATCATAACACCTAGTAGGTGACTATAACTTGCAAGATCGGATCTAGAACATGGATATAATGATGATAACATAAATGGTTCAGATCTGAAATCATGGCACCCGGGCCCAAAGTGACAAGCATTAAGCATGGCAAAGTCATAGCAACATCAATCTTAGAACATAGTGGACACTAGGGACAAGCCCTAACAAAACTAACTCAATTACATGATGAATCTCATCCAACTCCTCACCGACCAGCGAGCCTACAAAGAAATTACTCACTCTCGGTGGGGAGCATCGTGGAATTGGCGACGGAGAAGGGTTGGCGATGACGAAGAACGAAGATCCCCCTCTCCGGAGCCCCAAACGGACTCCAGATCTGGCCTCCCGAGGTGACGGTGGCTCTGTCTCGTGGATCGCGATAATTCTTTCTCCCTGATTTTTTTCTTCTGAAATAATGTAATTTTATAGCATCGGTTTTAGGGTCTGCGGGGCCACTAGATGGGGACAACCCACATGGGTGCGCCAGGAGAGGGGGGTGCGCCCTGGTGGGTTGTGCTCTCAGGTGCCCCTCTCCTGTAGATCCTGGCTCCAGAAATTCTTATTTATTATACAAAAATTCCTCGCAAAGTTTCGTTCCATTCCGAGAACTTTTATTCCTGCACAAAAACAACACCATGGCAGTTCTGCTGAAAACAACGTCAGTCTGGGGTTAGTTTCATTCAAATCATGCAAATTAGAGTCCAAAACAAGAGGAAAAGTAGATACGTTGGAGACGTATCAGCGACCAAGGCACCCCGGCAAGGTCTGCCCGGGCTCGCGGGGGCAGAACCACCCCACCAACCACTCAAGCACAACCCACGTTGTCAATCAGCGCGGTGTCAAGCCGCAAGGTGATTAAGTGGCAGCCATTCGCCACATGGCGGCCATTTCCTACAGAAGAAACCCACAGATGACACTCATCCTGCGACGTGTTAAGGGAATAGGCGCGGAGCTGGCAAGATAGCCCGGCAAGCCTTGCTGGGCAACCAGTGATGTGACACTAAGCGGTGCATTTAATGCGCCCTGTCAGCCCGTAGAGTTAGGTATGATAGCATTGTTTTCTATCATATCAGTGGATAATGACTACTTTGCCATTGTGGTGACCCCTTGATCTATAAAAGGAGGCCCATGGCACCCATAGGAAGGGTTGGAAAGTTGACGAACCCACACCCCCATACGCGCGTAGTCGCTGTTGCACTACGACCACCCCTGTCGGGCAAGTGTACTACGTTTCACCATCCCCATTCCACCATCAATCCACTAAAGCAGGAGTAGGGTCTTACGCCTCGTAGCGGCCCGAACTTTGGTAAATTGCTTGTGTGCTCTCTGTCGTGCTGCTGTGCGCTGGTCTGCTCTTTGCGCAACGCGACGTCCCCCTGCCGAACCAGCAAGGGGCCTCCTGATCCCATAGGTGGCCATGGATATCCCCCGACATCTTTGGCGAGCCAGGTGTCGGCGTTCTAGGAACGGGGGTCCCCAGACTTGCCTACCTGTGGCCCACGGCGTGGCTCTGCGAGCGGGCCCGTAAGGCCCGTCTTCACCAACAAGCACTCAAGACCCTCGCGAGGGGCCAAGCCTCGCGAGGTGGATGACACAAGACCTCCTCAGGAGCGGCCTCACCAGGTTGGTTCGCGAGGGGCAGAGAGATCAAGGCACGGCAAACCTCGTGAGGTTCTCGTGACATGAGCCATGACGAACGAGACTAGGCAGGCGCCAGGGGAGCGCCAGCGCGCACAGTGTCCTTGTTTCCTCTTTGGTGCTAAGGGAACAAGCGCAGGCGAGGAGTACCGAGGCGACAAGCAAAGGTTTCCATATCGGTGCAACGAGACCAAGACCAGCAGGACGGCGAGACGGAGGTCACCATGGAGCCCAAGGCGGCGTCACCACCGGAGCCTTTTGCAGGCGAAGACTGCTTTTGTCAGGATAAGCTGTACTAGTTGTGCCCTTCCAAATTGGCCGTTGTTGGCTCCCTTCCCGCTCAATATTTGGGGAGAGGACCAGGGCCTCTATAAATAGGCCTAGCCACCAGAGTAGAAGAAAAGGGAGCCTCAGGCAACTCGTCTCGAACTCATTTAGTTCATCCTTGACGGTGTCCTGGACTAGGGGTGCTCACCACGTCATCTCCTGGTCTGTTAGATTGGGCCGAGGACCCCCATGGCCGTATACTCATGGGCCAGTCCGGACAGCTGCCGCATACAAAGAAGATTCCACAAGACTTGGTGATCAAGACAAGGACTCCTCCCCCACCGGCGTATTCGGCTAGGACTCTTGTTATCCTAGGCCTCTGGTGCATTATATAAACCAGGGCCAGGCTAGTCGATAGATCACAATTACAATCATACCATCATAGGCTAGCTCTTAGGGTTTAGCCTCTACGATCTCGTGGTAGATCTACTCTTGTACTACCCATATCATCAATATTAATCAAGCAGGAAGTAGGGTTTTACCTCCATCGAGAGGGCCCGAACCTGGGTAAACATATGTGTCCCTTGCTTCCTGTTACCATCAGCCTTGACGCACAGATCAGGACCCCCTACCCGAGATCCGCCGGTTTTGACACCGACAATCCTCACACCCACCAAGCACAAGAACACCTCGCCTTAGGAGGCTGTTCTTCCCCTTGTACTGTTCATCCTCAACCCAAGAGGCAATCCACCACCACCAAACTGGAGTAGGGCTGAACCAGTATAAATCTTGTGTCCTTTGTGCTGCGAGTTCGTCGAGTTAGTCCGTGAGATCTCAGCGAAGCTAGGACGTGGATCGGTAGGGGGAGATCTTCGCACACACCCCAGAGTTTGAACCTTGAGGGTTTTGCCGGAACCCGAGATCCAACATTTGGCGTGCCAGGTAGGGGTGCGCCGAAGCTTCCCTTCTGTCACTCCGCGCCCCGTTGCTTCATCGTCTCCATGGCGGACGCTCGCCGAGCTCGCGCTAAGCGCCGGGCTGCCCTCGCCGCCCGCGTCGCCCAGACTGCTCCTGTCGGCGGGCCACCCCGTTGTTCTCCGTCGCCTGCCGCCAACACCGCCACCGGCGTGGCGGGGAACAAGCAGCAAGCATCCTCGGTGCACCCCTCGGTGTGGCGGGACGGCCACATCGCCACTCCATTGCTGGCCCTGGCCGGTTCGTCATCCCACACTCGTCAGGCTCCCGTGGACGCGCAGGCCGCTTTGTGCATGGCGCGCGAGCTCCTGCGCTACCGCCCCGTCGACGACCTCTACGAGGAATGGCTCAACCGCATCGCCGAGCTTGTCAGCGCCGCAGGGGGCTCCCCTACACCGTCCCTCTCGCTGCCTCGCCCTCCTCCAGCCGTGGGTGGCGTGGCTCACGGAGCCCCTCCACCACCTCTGCACCAAGCCGGCACCCTGGCGCCAAGGCACACGGCTCCATGGCGTGACCCACCTTGTCCGGCGCCCGCGCGCAGAGAAGAAAGCTCCAAGAAGTCCCTCGCCCGCAAGAGAACGCTCCACCGCTTCCCGCACCGCTGCGTCAGGATCGCTTGCCGCGGCATGGCCCCGCGCCGCTTGCCGTGGCGGTGCGCGGGTGCCAAGACCACACCCCACCTCCAAGACGGGCCCCAGTGACCACGGCCAGTTACCGCGCCTTCACCCCAGAGTTGCGTAGCGTCGCCTGGCCGGGCAAGTTCAAGCCAGACCTGCCTCCACGCTACGATGGCACCCCCGACCTGAAAGGGCGTTATATCGACTAGAGGGGGGGTGAATAGGCGATTTTTATGAATTATTCACTGAGGAATTTGCAGGTGAGGAAATTCCTTAGCGAAGAACTACTTGCAGCGGAATAAGTACTCAGAAGTAAGCATAACAGATTACAAGCATAGTCATCATGATGAAATGAAGACAATCACAGATCTGAAGCGTAATCACAGGATAACACAGGATGAAGACAAACAGGTGAAGAAATTGAGCTGAGGAAATTGAGAAAGTCTTGATCAAAGTCTTCAAACACAGATATGAACAAATACTCAACACGTAAATGAGGAAATGAAAGGGTTGAGGAAATAGAACTGATTAGGTTGGTGAAGACAATGATTTGGTAGACCAGTTCCAACTGCTGTCTCGGTTAATACGTCTGGTTGGAGCGGTGAGTATTTAAACTCGAGGACACGGTCCGGACACCCGATCCATCGAAAGCATGCAGCTCGGGACACCAAGTCCTCACCGTATTCTCCTTGAACTAAGGTCACACAGACCTCGTCCAATCACCTTTCGTGGTAAGTCTTGAGCGACTTCCAAACCTTCACAGATTGGGTCACTCGGCGATCCACAATTCCTCTTGGATGCTCTAGACCATGACGCCTAACCGTCTGAAGAAGCACAGTCTTCAAAGGTAACAAGCGTCGGATCCACGCAGGATCAATTTCTTGATGATGCTCAATCACTTTGGGTTTGTTGGGGTTTGGTTTTGGAGTTTTCCTCACTTTTGGGTTTTCCTCACTTGATGATTTTCTCTCAAAGTCCTCGGAGGATGGGTTGCTCTCAAATGACAAGTGTCAAGTTCTCTCGGAGCAGCCAACCAGCTAGTGGTTGTAGGGGGCTATTTATAGCCTAGGGAGCAGCCCGACATGATAAGACATAAATGCCCTTCAATGATATGACCGTTAGGTGGATAAGATATTTTGGGACAGCTGGCGCGTAGCACAACAACGGTCAGAAATTTGACTCTCAAATTCCTCAGGGCTATCATGTTCCTCACTGTGTAGGCAATTCGCACTGGCGAATTCCTAACTCCTCGATCGAGAACAAATTCCTCGGCGACCGGAAGAGCTTTGTCTACATCCTTTGAAGAAATTGACTGAACTGTATGAGATTTCCAAAAGCTTCACTCGAAGGGATTGGTAGGTGTAGGATTTTGAGTTGAGCATCAAATGGAAATTTTTCCTTAGTATTTCCTTGACCCCCTTTAACAGTACGGTGTTTCCTATGACTCAAGAAAGAGAAAACGAAACTACGAAAACAAAAGTCTTCACGCTTCATGTTCCTCAAATGAATACCAAGTCTTCAAGGTCACACCAATTTCTTCACTTTCAAAGTCTTGAGAAAGTCTTCGAATATCAAAGTCTTGGATGAAGAACTTCATTTTTAGGAATTCGACTTTCTCTGTAAATATCAAACTCCTCATAGACTTATAGACTGTGTACACTCACAAGCGCATTAGTTACTTAACCTATAAGTCTTCAATACACCAAAATCACTAAGGGGCACTAGATGCACTTACAATCTCCCCTTTTTGGTGATTGATGACAATATGGGTTAAGTTTTCATGAGGATAAACATATGAATTGTAAATCTGATAATGAGGAATTTGATTGCAAGATATAGAAGAACTCCCCACGAAGATGTGCATAGTGAGGAATTTGCTTTTGAGGCAATGCACACTTGAAGAATTGAATCATGGAGATCTCCCCCTATATCATGTAATTCATACACGCATTTGACATATAATATGAAGAATTTGAAATGCATGATGAAATATGGTGCTTGATGAAATTCAGCATGAGGAATCATAGCACATAAAGTATCAGAGCACAAGTAGATTTGCTATGAAGCATAGTGCGAAATCATAATGCATCAAAAGTATCAAAGCACCATAGGGATTAAGATTACAACTCGATCCAATAAAAGTTTCAGAAGAACGAGAGTTGTAACTTAACAACAACAAAAAACTGTATATAGGCAATAAACTAGACCCGCTTGAAGACTAACTCAAATTTCTCCCCCTTTGTCATCAAATGACCAAAAGGATCGAAACTGAGGACTAACGCTCTTGAAGAATATCAAGTTGAAGGCGGAGCGCCCGGCATTGTCGGGGTTGTTTGTTGAGGTAGGACCAGCGCGGTGTCTTCCAAGTCTTCATTTTCATCGGTGTCGCGAGATGAAGAATAGGAGCTGGCCACCAAGGAAGGAACTTTGACCTTCTTGAATTTCTTGGAGGAGGTGCAGACCAGTCAAATTCTTCCTTGAGACCCATTGAAGTCAGTTCGTCTTCACTGTAGACATGTGAAAGAACAGCCCAGGTGCGCTTGAAGGTTTCATGAAGGTAGAAGTGGTTTTCTTCACTGCATTGTGTGTTGAGGTCATGTTGTGAAGAATTGAACCAAACTGACGCTTGACCCATTTATGATTGCGATCAACCTTCCGATGAAGGCGAGGAGTAACTCACGATCGATCATCACCACAGGTGCGATTGCTTGAGGACTTTGCTTGACCGAGGTATTTGGTTTGAGTCATGTGTGGCGAGTCATCATTGGTGGAGTAGGAGGCTGCTTGCTAAACTGTCCATCCAATGGACGAATGCCTTCATCGATCAGCAATGATGGCCTTGCCCTTGTCATCGGTGAGGTAATAGTCCGTTTGAGGACTTCAATCGAGGGCAAGTAGCTGCGGTGGTTCAAAGTATCGACTTTGTAATTGAGTGAAGACCTTGACTGATGAATCTCATAATCCAAGGCGCATAAGGCTTCAGCTCAAATGGTGACATAGCAATGTTAGCGAGTCCACATGAAGAAATCATGGAAATTGACGGGAACGCCATGGATGATATTGAAAAGCATATTCTTCATGATGCCAACGACTTCTTCATCGTTCGAGTCGTGGCCTTTGATAGGACTCATAGTCTTCGTCAAAATCCGATAGACTGTCCGAGGCACATATAATAATTCCTTGACGAGGAATTTGGTTCTTGGTTCCTGCCTTGGCTTCAATGGCTTCATCAGCACTTGCATATAGTGATTTGAAAGTTCTTTTTCTTCATAGATACGACGTGCACCATCAAGCGGAGGACTGAGTGGTAGGGCACGAAGCAATTCAATTGCAGGTGCCTTGTAGTGAGTATTTTCGGTCATCCAATCTAAGACCCATGAATTTACGTCTTCAACGTCTCCGGTGATATGCAGGGTTGCATAGAACTGAAGAATTAGGTCTTCATTCCAGTCACAAATATCAGTGCAGAAGTTTAGAAGTCCTGCGTCGTAAAGAACACTGAGGGCGGCTCAAAGCTCGGCAGCGACTCCATATCCACATGAGGAATATGAGCATGATCGAAGATTTTATCCTTGTTGAAGAGCACCGAGGAATAGAAGTTGGCTTGGCTGGCAGTCGAAGCGCCTCTTCCTAATGCAGCGAGAATCATAAGGATTATATTCGATGAAGAACACGTGCTCGGCAAAGAAATCTTCAGCCTTGAACTTTTGCTTGGTTGAGAACGGATTCTTTTGCTTGGGCGAGAGGGTGTCGATGAGTTGCATCACCACCTCAGGAATCACAAGTTCAGTTTCTTCAGCCTGAGGAATTTCTTGCTCCTCAACTTGTGTAGTCTGAGGATTAGCAGCAGCAGCAGTTTCATCAGCACTAGTGGCTGGAATTTCTTCATTCACAGAATTAGTGGGTTGATTTTCTTCAGAGTCGATTCGGACTGTTTGTGCAGGGGACTGAGGAATCTGTTGGAGCGGGGTGAAGAGAGGAGTATTGGGATGCTGACTTTCCCAAAAGTCATCATTGATAACTGGTGTGGTGCATCCAATATCCACATCTTCATCTTCAATTTCCTCGGCACCAACTGAGGAATTTCATAGTCGATGAGGGAATAATCGGGGTTGAAGGGATGGCATCCACTTCAATTTCTTCATCAAGCTGCTCGTGAAGCGGCGGTGATGTTCTTCATCAGATCCGATTGGAATCTCATATTCTTCTCCAAAAGGAACAACTTCCTTTGATGGTATGGAGGAAATTGGAACATCAACAATTGGAGTTTCGAATGAGCTGGTCATTGGCTTCATTTTCTTCATAGCCGAAGAATCTGACGCAGCTGATGCTTTCCTTTTCTTCACAGCAGCTCGTTCTGCAGCCTTGGTTTTCTTCACATCAAAAGCAGATGGAAGAATTGGAGTTGGAGTTGGCGCAGGAGGAGCCGAGGAATTTGGTTCAGTTTCTTGAGCAAGCGATGCAGTTCCCTGTCTTGAGCAATTTCTTCAGGCGCACCACTAGTGGGTGCCCTGGCAATTTCTTCAGCGGCTGGAATGGGATCATCAGCCCTGGAATCAACGTTTTCATCAGCAGGTTGAACATCATCAGCGGTGCTGGCATTTTCTTGATGAAATGAGCTGAGGCTACTGACTGAGGAATTTCATGTTGCATTGGGACAGCAACATTTGTGAGATTCTTCGTCGAGGTTAGTGAATCGACCTTAGCGCCTTGCCAATCAGCATTGTATGAATCGAAGTTTTCTTTGAGGTTTTGAATTTCGATCTGGACTGGAGAAGCTCCTCGGTGTCATCTTGACAACGTTTTTCTTGAGAACTTCTCCTTCCTGTATTGAGCCTTTTTGATTTCCCTCGCCTTTTCATACTTCCATTTTCTTCACTATGAAGTGAGTCAACATATGACTTTGTCCGGTGTCAAATGAAGGTCGAGCAGAGGGTATTGGGATCATTGTGCGAGAGATCAATGAAGTCGAGGACTATCTTGGGTCCAATAGCGATGGCACAGATGTACCTTTGGCTCTAGCGGCCCTTGCTTGACGGTCTCGATGATTTCTGCGAGTTCTTCATCGGATGCCTCATCATCGATGGCACATGGAATGCAACCATTTTCTTCGTCGGGCTAGGTGAGGACCTCGACCATTGTTGCTTTGGTCTTCAAATGAGTCGGACGATTGAAGAAATGGGAGCTGCCGAGGAACTTGCAGAGATGCTCGAGGCAATTGAAAAGCCAGCGATCCTTTGACATGTAGCTAGGTGCACGAGGCCCTGAAGGTTTTAGCCGGAGCTGTTGAGGACTTTGGTGAGCGGCAGCGATTTGAGGAATTTGCTTGGAAGGTGTCTTTGAGGAACTTGGCCGTGTGGTAGCAGATGATGAAGCACTTGGCTTATGAGTAGGCTTCTTTTGCATTGATTTCCTTGGTTTGACCGAGACCTCTGTGGCGATGGCAATGGCGAGAATCCTCATTGAATTTCTTCACTGCCTCCTTTGCTTGCTTTGCCAATTTTGCTTGGCGTTTAGCCCATTCCTCGGGAAAGTCCTCACCTCGTTTGATGCTTGTGGGATCAGCTATTTGGCCAGGTGCCAAAGGAGCTCTTGGGCATGGAGGATTAAGAGCGAATTTCTTCATGTACTTAGGAGTTACATATCTATATTCCCTCCATTCCCGTGCCCATCTCCGTTCAATCTTACGAATACGCACCTTGTGTTGATTTTACTTTCTTCATCTGGTGTGCGATGAGTCAGCATATATATCCTCGTGGATTTCAAATGCTGTCATAACCTCTGGTTTCTTTCCTCCCTTCTGCGGCTTCTTACCATCTGCCATTTTCTTGATTGAGGAAATTGAACAATTGAGTTCTCACGAAGAAGTGTGCAGTTTTTCTTCGAGGAACGCTGCAAATGAGTTAAGTTGATGAGAACCTAGTGATTCAAAGGCGGACATTTGTACACTGTGAGCAGTATAGGTGCGAGGAATTTGGAGAGGTCATATCTCGTTCTCGAAGGTTTTTCAAAAGAACAAGTTTTGAGGATTTTGACCAGATGAACCTTGAAGAATTTCAATAAGCGTTCTTTGTCTTAAGTTCGAGAGTTGTATAGATCAAGATCCACACAATTGAGGAATCTTGAAGAAAATCATAGCTTAGAGAAACGAGTCAAGAGATTTGAGGTGTTCATATGTGTGAAGATTTGAGGAATAAATACCTTTGAAGAATTTGAAGAAAATTTGAGAATCAAAGCGAGTAATAAAAGTAACTTTTAATTACCCGAAGTGAAGAACACGACGAACTGAGAAGAACAGTTTGGAAGTTTGTCCGTTCAGATCTTCCACGCCCTAACTTGGCTGAGGAAGACAGCTACGGCTGATCGCGGAGTGAAGATTTCCATGGTCGGTAGCGAAATCGTCGGCGACGAGGTCAAGGAAGTGAAGCTTTTCCTCATCGGCTGACGATGGAGAAGCGGCGGCGCTTAGGGTTTGAGGAACTCGGCGGGAGAGAGAGGTCGAGCGAGTAAAAGAGTGAGGAAGGGAGAGGGATATTTATAGACGCGGTGAAAAACGGGTCGCTCAAGATTTAGGACGAACATGCCTGACCATTTCCCTTCTCACGACATGTGTCACCCACGTCTTGTGTAGTGGAGATCGTGTCTAACGTGGGTGAATAAAGTAATGCATCATGGGATGCGGAACGGTTTGAGCAGCAAAAGCGAAGGTTTGGATAAGATTCGTTTTAAAGTTTAGATTCATAATTTCTTCAGGTATCAAGGACACGGTGAAGATTTTGAACGAGTTTCAAAGTAGAACGCACATGAAGAATTTGTGAATGGATTGGGTTGAGTATAGCATAGAGGGGAAGGGTCGATCACATTCACTTAGCATAAAAAGCGATTTGAGGAAATAGCCATAAGAGAATGTTGTAGAGGACATAAACCCATATATATATAGCCAATGAAGAAAGACGACGGAAATAGTGAAGATTTTGCAAAGTTGAAGAATTTGAAAAACTGAAGAATTTCAAAACTGAGGAAAAAACTCAAATTGAAGATTTCAACTTTGGTGGTGGCGTGACCCACCGTATAAGAATGATGATTTCAGACACCGCGTACAATTGTCGTAGGGTTCTGAGAATCAATTTCTTCATTAATTTCTTCACACTTAGAGTGTTATTCTTCATTGATTGAAGAAAACGTTTCTTCATGTGTTGCACATCTAAGTCATCAATTTTGCATAAGTGTTAGGATGTGTGTCCTTTTCAAAGAACATTCGAAGATTCTAAGATATTTAGCTCACACCGCAACTTGCTAAATTTCTTCTCATCCAAGGGCTTAGTGAAGATATCAGCTAGCTGTTCTTCAGTCTTCACGTGCTTGATGGAGATGTCGCCCTTCAACACATGATCACGAAGAAAATGATGACGAATTTGAATGTGCTTTGTCTTCGAAAGTGCTGAATCGGGTTGTGAGCAATCTTGATGGCACTCTCATTGTCACAATAGAGAGGCACATTCTTCACGTTGATGCCGTAGTCCTTGAGGGTTTGCTTTATCCATAGCAATTGAGCACAACACGAGCCAGCAGCAATGTATTCAGCTTCCGCAGATGACAAAGTGATACGCAGATTCGCTTTCTTCGAGGACCAATGGACCAAAGATCGTCCGAGGAAATGACAAGTACCAGATGTTGACTTGCGGTCCACACGATCACCGGCATAGTCGAGTCGAATATCCAATGAGATCAAAAGTAGAGCCCTTGGGGTACCATAATCCTAGTGTTGGTGTGTGAGCTAGATATCGAAGAATATGCTTCATGACCTTATGGTGTGATTCCTTCGTGTAGCTTGAAATCGGGCACACATGCAAACACTAAGCATTATATCTGGCCTAGATGCACATAAGTACAATAAGGAACCAATCATGGAGCGGTATACCTTGTGATCAAGTCAATACCATTTTCATCGATTGCATAGATGGCCATTTGTGGGCATAGGAATTTTGACACCTTTGCAGTCTTGCATGCCGAATTTCTTCAGGACATCTTTGAGGTATTTCTCACGAGATATGAATATGCCATTGTGTTGTTGACGAATTTGAAGACCTAAGAAGAATTTCAACTCTCCCATCATAGACATTTGATATTCTTCACTCATCATGTAGGCAAATTCATCACTATAGCGTTGGTCAAGTCTGACCAAAGATAATATCATCAACATATATTTGGCACAAAAAGTTCACCATCATAAGATTTAGTAAAGAGAGTAGGATCGAGTGAACCAGGTGTGAAGCCATTCTTCACGAAGAATTCCTTCAATGTATCATACCACGCCCGAGGGGCTTGCTTGAGGCCATAGAGAGCCTTATTGAGTCTCAAGACTTTGTCGATTCTTTGGATCTTCAAAACACAGGGGTTGAGCAACATATACTTCTTCCTCAAGCTTACCATTGAGGAATGCACTTTTCACATCCATTTGATATAAAGTGATATTGTGATGGTTAGCATAGGCGAGTAATATGCGAATAGACTCAAGTCTAGCGACAGGTGCAAAAGTTTCATCAAAGTCAATTCCTTCAACCTGCGTGTAGCCTTGAGCTACTAGTCGCCTTTATTCCTCACCACAAGACCATTTTCATCTTGCTTGTTGCGATAGATCCACTTTGTGCCAATGATATTATGCTTGCGAGGATCCGGACGTTTGACCAGTTCGAGACATTGTTGAGCTCGAATCGATGTAATTCTTCTTGCATGGCCTGAATCCACTCCGGCTCTAGAAATGCTTCATCTACCTTAGAGGGCTCTGATAGAGACAAAAGCATAGTGCCCACAAAAGTTAGATAAATGTGAAGCTTTTGAGCGTGTGAGAGGACTGGCGCTTCAATGTCATCGATGATCTTGTCAACTTGCACTTCTTTTGCAACGCGAGGATGAGCTGGTTGTCGCCGAGAATTTGATCATTTTCCTCGGCACCATTTTCTTCAAAGATTATCTTCAGGTGCATCAGCTCGACGTTCTTCACGTACAGGAATGAATTCTTCAGCAGTTTCTTCAGTGGGAATGACATCCTCAGTTGCCTTGAACCTGATGGAATCCTCAGGTGCTGGTTCGTCTAACACAGAAGGTAGGTGCTCTCTTCGCGAGCCATTAGTTTCATCGAACCGCACATCTACAAAGTGTCAACAATCTTGTGAAGTGCGATGTTGAAGACTCAGAGGTGTGCGAGTCCTTTCCGTAACCAAGCATAAAACCTTCATGTGCTTTCGGTGCAAATTTAGAGTTGTGGTGAGGATCTCTAATCCAGCATTTAGCAATCAAGACTTTGAAATAACATACATTAGGTTTCTTGTTAGTGAGGAGTTCATAGGCAGTCTTCTTGAAGAATTTGTGAAGATATACTCGTTGATGATGTGGCACGCAGTGTCAATTGCTTCAATCCAGAAACGACTAGGCGTTTTGTATTCATCAAGCATAGTGCGAGCCATCTCAACAAGAGTTCTGTTCTTGCGCCCACGATGCCATTTCTTTGAGGAGTATAAGGAGCAGATAACTCATGAGTGATACCAAGTTCATCAAGATAGTCATCAAGACCGGAATTCTTGAACTCGGTTCCATTGTCACTCCCGATGTGCTTGATCTTCACACCAAAGTTAGTTGAAGCCCTCGAGGAAAATCGCTTTGAAGACTTCCTCGCACTTGATTTTTGTAAGTAACAATGTGTACCCATGTGTAATGAGAGTAATCATCAACAATAACAAAGCCATATAGTGATGCTTCATTAACGATAGCTGAATAATGATTGGGACCAAAGAGGTCCATGTGAAGCAATTCAAGGGACGAGTAGTGGTCATGATAGTCTTCATTGGATGCTTGGCCTTGGTTATTTTTCCAGCTTCACAGTTCGCATAGGTGATCCTTGAGGAATTTGACATTCTCAATGCCAATGGCATGCTTCTTCTTCGCAAGCGCAGTAAATTCCTCATGCCTGCGTGACCAAGTCGTCGATGCCATAGCCAGCCTTTCCAAGCTTTTGCAAGTAGGCACACGGCTGGTTGTGGTCCTCAGAGAGAAGTCAACAATATACAAGTCTCCTTTCCTAAAGCCTTCGAAGACTTTGTAATTGTCAGCTTCCATAATCACAACACAACGATACTTGCCAAAGATAACAACCATATCAAGATCACAAAGCATTGAGACTAACATGAGGTTATATCCTAAGGACTCAACAAGCATGACTTTGTCCATGTGCATGTCCTTAGAGATAGCAACCTTACCAAGTCCCAATACCTGACTTTTGCCTTTGTCAAGAAAGATGATATGCTTGAGATGTGACGGTGATAAGGTAGCATCCATCAATAGATTCTTGTCACCGGTCATGTGATTTGTACATCCACTATCGAGAACCCACTCGGTGGCTTTGGGTTGATCATCCTGCAGATGAATTAGTACAACTTACGATCTCATATACTTCATCGCTGAAGAATATGATATCAAGTTCATCGATGAATTTCATCACCAAGATTATCTGAGATAAGCGGTAGGAGGACGTGTGAAATGAAAGTTCATTTCATCATGATTAGCCTCAAGGCCCTTTCGTGCAATTTTGTCGTGCCCCAGCTAATTCTTCAGACGTTTAGCCACGCTCTGGAGACCTGACCCTGCAGAAGAGATTAGTTCTTTTCTTCACCACCCACATCTCAAGGGGTGGCAAAGAGTTCATCATTCTCATGAAAGCACATTACGAGAATGGTGGCATAGAGGCCAAACCATTTCGCTTTCACATAAGAGGGGTTAGGGTAAGCATATGAATAAGCGAGAAATTCTTCGAGTACTTATGAACATATTGGTTTGAAGAATAATTCACATATTCATAGCCCTTAGCTCTACCCTGCTAAACAAAGTTGTTAGCACGATGATAATCATATGAGGACTTTGATACTTTTGAGGAATTTGATCCACGTGAGGAATTTGGTCCGTATGAGGACTTGGATCCATATGAAGAATTTGGTCCATATGAAGAATTTGATCTGGAGTTCCTATTCTTCACTGGTGGTGTCATGAGGACATTCACTTGAAGACTTTCAAGGCACTTCTTGGGAACCCAGATTTTCTTCATAGGGGAACCGTTCCTCAGATTAGTGCCAACATATCTAGCAAATACTTCACCATTCTGATTTTTGAACAGTTTATAGTTGGAGTCAAATGACTCATCGCCAGTAATGAGGAAATTCAGACGTAAAACCAGATAAGGTAGATGGATCAACTGGAGGTCCCTTTGCAAAGCAACCCATGAGGTTTTGGGATACCGCTCGTGCTTCCAATACGCTCCATCAGCATTGAGTTTCCTCTCAAAGGCAATGCCCTCTTTCCTAGGGTTCCTATTGAGGATCTGTCTTTTAAGCACATCACAAAGAGTCTCGATGCCCTTTGAGGCTTTTGTACATGCCTGTCATGTACAATTCCTTCGATCCTGCATCGTCAAGGATACTAGCAATGTCCTCAGATGAGGAATTTGTGATAGCAGAGGCAGGTGAAGAATTTGTAACAGTTGAAGCATTTGAACATTCAGGTGAAGAATTAGCAGTTTCATGTTCAATGCACTTTAAGCATGGAGGAACAAATTCTTACTGAGAAGCGCTGATTTGTTGAGCAAGTAATTAATCGCGCTCCTTCAAGATCTTCATAACTCACTCTTAGCTTCTCAAGATCTTGCTTTCTTTGAAGAAATTCATAAGAAAGTTTCTCATGATCGATAAGAGAGTGTTATGATGACCTTGAAGGTTGTCAAGCCTAGATCAAGTCTCGAAGATTTTCGATCGTGGCTTGAGTGCGATCCATTTCTTCACCTAACATATCATCACTCTTATCTAGCATGTTTTGAACCTTCTCAAAAGCCCTTTGTTGTTTTATAGCAATCTTAGCAAGTTTAGAGTAGCTGGGCTTGAGATCCTCATCAGATTCATTTTCACTAGATTCAGAGGAGGTGAAATTTAGTACCTTAGCACCTTTTGCCATGAAGCAATAGGTGGGAGCGTAGTCATCATCATCCTCATCAGGCTTGTCGGTGGAGTCAGTTTCTTCAGTGTTAAAGATGGACTTGCTAACAAAACCAGTAGCAAGAGCCAGACTAGCCACACCAGATTCGGATTCTTCAGACTCCTCCTCTTCCTCATTTTCCTCAGATTCAGCTTCAGAGTCCATTTCCTTGCCAATGAATGCCCGAGCCTTTTTGGAGCTGCTCTTCTTGTGAGAAGAAGGTTTTGAGGATTTTGATGATGAAGATTTTGATGATTTCTTTTTCTTCTTCACGTCATCAGAACTGTAATCCTTGTGTTTCTTCTTTCTTAATTCCTTTTCCCACTGAGGACAATCTTGGATATAGTGACCAGGTTTCTTGCATTTGTGACTACCTAACTCTTTCATTTCTTGAGTAACAGAAGCAAAGTCTTCTCTTATAGTCACTAGATGAGGAATCACTGCTTCTTGAGGATTTTCCAAAGCGACCACGTCTTGAGAATTTCTGGAATTTCTTCACGAGCAGTGCTAGCTCCTGGCCAAATTCTTCAGGATCTCCTAGGCTACTACCGAGTCTTCACTCTCAGATTCGGACACAGCCTTTGGCCTTCGTGGCACGTGTTTTTCATAGCCGTAACCATAGAGATCTCTCTTTTGACAAGCTGGAACTCGTGAGTATTTAGCCTTTCAAGGATATCAGCAGGATCAAGAGACTTGTAGTCACTCGTTCTTGTATCATCGGTGCGGAGTATCAAATGAGGAATCAAGCGATCTTAGTAATTTCTTCACCACCTCATGGTCGGTGATGTCGGTGGCACCCAAAGTGCTTGAAGCTCATTTGAGATGTCGGTGAGGCGATCGAAGGTTTGTTGAACATTTTCGTTGTCGAGTCTTTTGAAGCGGTTGAAGAGATTCCAAGAACATCAACTCGAGAGTCACGCTGAGTTGAAACACCTTCATTTACTTTGGACAGCCTGTCCCAGATGAGTTTGGCAGATTCCAAAGCACTCACTCTTCCATATTGACCTTTGTTCAGATGGCCACATATGATATTGTTCGCTTGAGAATCGAGTTGCTTGAATCTCTTCACATCAGCATCATTCAGAGAAGGTGTGAATGAGGAAACACCTTTTGTCACAACATACCAGAGATCGTTGTCAATTGCTTCAAGATGCATTCGCATTTTGTTCTTCCAGTAGGGGTAGTCCGTCCCATCGAAGGTAGGACACCCTGCTGAGACCTTGATCATACCTGCGGTCGACATAACTAAAACTCTGTGTGGTTAAACCAAAACACACGTAACAAGGGAGTACCTTGCTCGATACCAATTGAAAGGGCGTTATATCGACTAGAGGGGGGTGAATAGGCGATTTTATGAATTCTTCATCGAGGAATTTGCGGTGAGGAAATTCCTTAGCGAAGAACTACTTGCAATGAATAAGTACTCGAAGTAAGCATAACAGATTACAAGCATAGTCATCATGATGAAATGAAGACAATCACAGAGTACGTAAAGCGTAATCACAGGATAACACAGGATGAAGACAAAGCAGATCAAGAAATTGAGCTGAGGAAATTGAGAAAGTCTTCAACAAAGTCTTCAAACAGATATGAACAAATACTCAACACGTAAATGAGGAAATGAAAGGGTTGAGGAAATAGAACCAGTTAGGTTGGTGAAGACAATGATTTGGTAGACCAGTTCCAACTGTTGTCTCGGTTGTACGTCTGTTGGAGCGGCTGAGTATTTAAACTCGAGGACACACAGTCCGGACACCCGATCCATCGAGCACGCAGCTCAGGACACCAAGTCCTCACCGTATTCTCCTTGAACTAAGGTCACATGACCTCGTCCAATCACTCGTGGTAAGTCTTCACGACTTCCAAACCTTCACAGACTTGGTCACTCGGCGATCCACAATTCCTCTTGGATGCTCTAGACCATGACGCCTAACCGTCTGGAAGAAGCACAGTCTTCAAAGGTAACAAGCGTCGGATCCACGCAGATCAATTTCTTGATGATGCTCAATCACTTTGGGTTTGTTGGGGTTTGGTTTTGGGTTTTCCTCACTTTTGGGTTTTTCCTCACTTGATGATTTTCTCTCAAAGTCCTCGTGAGGATGGGTTGCTCTCAAATGACAAGTGTCAAGTTCTCTCGAGCAGCCAACCAGCTAGTGGTTGTAGGGGCGGCTATTTATAGCCTAGGGAGCAGCCCGACATGATAAGACATAAATGCCCTTCAATGATATGACCGTTAGGTGGATAAGATATTTTGGGACAGGTGGCGCCAAGACAAGAATCGGATCGGAAATTTGACTCTCAAATTCCTCAGGGCTATCATGTTCCTCATCGTAGGCAATTCAGACCTTTGGCGAATTCCTAACTCCTCGGTCGAACAAATTCCTCGTGACTGTAAGAGCTTTGTCTACATCCTTTGAAGAAATTGACTGAACTATATGAGATTTCCAAAAGCTTCACTCAAGGGATTGGTGGGTGTAGGATTTTGAGTTGAGCATCAAATGGAAATTTTTCCTTAGTATTTCCTCGACCCCTTTAACAAAGACGGTGTTTCCTATGACTCAAGAAAGAGAAAATGAAACTACGAAAACAAAAGTCTTCACGCTTCATGTTCCTCAAATGAATACCAAGTCTTCAAGGTCACACCAATTTCTTCACTTTCAAAGTCTTGAAAAGTCTTGGATGAAGAACTTCATTTTTAGGGTCGACTTTCTCTCAGAATATCAAACTCATCATAGACTTATAGACCTGTGTACACTCACAAACGCATTAGTTACTTAACCTATAAGTCTTCAATACACCAAAATCACTAAGGGGCACTAGATGCACTTACACGACCCCGCGGAGTTCCTGCAGCTCTACGAGCTAAGCATCGAGGCGGCCAACGACAATGAGAAAGTCATGGCGAACTGGTTCGCCATAGCGCCTGAACCTGCCTCCAGGCTCGATCTCCTCCTGGGACGAGATGTGCGACCGCTTTGTCGCCAACTTCCAGGGCACGCGTGACCGCCCAACGGCCGCAGGTGACCTACGCCGCGTCAAGCAACAACCAGGAGAGACCCTCCATAAGTACATCCAGCGCTTCAACAACGTTCGCCTCAAGATCCCCAAGGTGACGGATGAGGCCATCATCTCTGCGTTTTCCAACGGCGTCAGCGGTGTCAAGATGAAGGAGGAGCTCGCCATCCATGAGGAGTTGTGCACGTCTCTGGAGCTGTTTAACCTGGCGACCAAGTGCGCAAGAGCCGAGGAATGGTGCCTCTCCATCCTCGAGCTCCCAGCTGCGGACCTGGAGGAGAAGAAAGCCAAGGCCAAGGACGCGAAGTGCAAGGGAGCAGTCGTGCTCGCGGCGGAGCCGGACACCAAGCGTGGTAGAGACCAGCCCGAGTCATCCAAGGGCGGCCAACCGTTCTGCGCCTTCCACAACCTGCATAGCCACAACACCAACCACTGTCAAGAGCTCAGAGCCATTCGAGAAGGACGCTTCGGTCGACGCCCCGAGCGCAACGACCGGGGCTACGGCTGAGGAGGAGGACATGGTGGCGGACGCTGGGATGACCGTGGCCCGCACCAGGAGTGGCGCGACCGGCCTCGTGAGGACTGCTGGCAGGATCAGCCTCGCGAGGGCGCCTGGAGGGACCAGCCTCGTGAGGATCGTCTCAGGGCAACGCCGGTCTTCCTCCACTACCTCCACCACCAAGAAGGAACAACGACCACCATCAGGACGAGGGGGTTGGGGGCTTCCAGGAGCCGCGTGCTATGGCCTGCATCTTGGGCAGAGCTCAAGCCCTAGCCTCACAACGCTTCTTCAAACAGTTTGCTCGTGAAGTGAATGCAGTCCTCCCCAAGCTCGAAGCCACACGCCCGCTCAGGTGGTCCAAGTGCGCCATCACCTTCAATTCGGCAGATCAGCTCAAGTGTGCGGCCACTGCTGGCGTTCTCGCCATGCTCTGTTCACCCATCATCAGCAATGTACAAGTCACCAAGACTCTCATCGACGGCGGCGCAGGGCTTAACTTCTTGTCTGTCGACACGTTCGACAACCTTCAAGTGCCCTACGACCAGCTTTAGCCTACCAAGCCTTTCTCAGGACTGACCGGCGGTTCCACCACACCGATAGGGCAGGTCCGCCTCCCTGTCACCTTCGGAGAGCGCAACAACTACTACACCGAACTCATTGACTTCGACGTCGCCCACATCCGTCTGTCATACAATGCAATCCTCGGGTATCCAGCCCTGGCCAAGTTCATGGCGGTGAACCATCACAGCTACAATGTCCTCAAGATGCATGGAAGTGGCGGAATCATCACGGTCCCATGTGAAGAAAGAGAAGTAGTGTGCTCCCTTGAGCATGCCTTCCAAGCTGCAGCAATTGACGACCCCGACAGCAAGGGGAGCGCCCTCGTGAGGCCACCCCCAAGAAGAAGCAGTTGCTCCGCGCGGGTCCTCAGGCAAGCGGCGCCACGACTGGGTCGGCGCCTGCACCTAGGGCGCCTCCCTCCATCGCATAGGAAAGCGTGCCCGGCGCCCTTCTCGGGCAGGGCTCGAGGGCTCTCTTCTGGAGGGCCTCAGACCTTGCCAACATCATGAGGGAGGCGCATGCGCACCACTTGGAGGCGTGCTTCACGGCATGTTTCCCTCAGGAGAACACAGGGCGAGGAGCACTCGCCGCTCAGGAGTTCTTCACCAAGACCACTCAGGAACTGCAAGACGCAAGGGCCACATGCGGTGGCCGCCGCTCACCAGGCATAGCTCCCCATCCAGGCGAGGATGTCGGGCTGCGCGTCTGCATCGACGCCTCAGGGCTCAACAGAGCCGCGTCTCAGGAGCTCTTCTGGCCTTCACGCGTGGGATGATGCGAGGGCCCACCCCACAGCTACGTTCACATGCCTTTCGGCCTGCCGAGAGTGGCATCTGCCTATCAGCGCAACCTGCGGCGCGCCTTGGCAACTCAGGAGGCCAGGCACCGCGCCGTCCTGACGGAGATGGAGACGGTCCTCAAGGAACCGCCTGGACCCCCAGAGCCTCCCGAGGCTCAGGGCCCCCGTGGCTCATGAGGAGCGACCCCTTCACAGCGTATCTTCAGCTGCCCCAACTCTCCTTCATCAACAGAATCAGGTGACATTTTCCAAGTTTGTTTAGCTAGGAGCGCCCTCAGGGCAGCATCATTCCCAGGCCACGTGGGTCCGTCCCTGTGGCATGCATCCCTTTCATGTCTTTATCTTACCTCGCTGGGGGCGCCCCTCGGGCTGCATCATCCCCCAAGCCGCTCGAGCCTGACCCAGTGGCATGTGTCCTTCCTGCATTTGCTTAAGCCAGTTTGCTTTCCATGCTTAATCTACCTATGACTATCACATGATTGATTGGCACTTACCCGGGGAGTTGCTCACTCTGGCACTGCGCTTGTGCTTGGTTCCATCCCTGTAACATCGACAAATCTGAGCGGCCGAGCTCTGGCCACCGCGCCACCTCACCGGGCCCTTAGTGCCCCCGTTCTCTGGCAAAGCGATCAGTGGCCGCCCTGCAACCATAATGGCAAAACTGTGTCTCTCCTTGTGCTGGCTTGCAGGAATCTCCTGAGGACGACGACAGACGGCACCGCGAGCTCCCTCTCCTCCCATGCGATCCGCTTGCGCGTTAAAAGGGGGGCTCCTGAGCATCACGACATAGAAGCTCTTACTGGCTCTCCAGCCCTCACCCCTGGCCTTGACCACGGCACGCGACCTGGCATACCAGCGGCCGCTGAGCTCACTCGAGGGCCGGGACCTGAGGACATAGAGCACAAAGGAGAGCGCGGGGAAGAGGGAGAGGCTCGTATGGGCCTGGCCTAGCTATGCTACGGACAGATATGCCCGAATCTAGTGCGTCGCGAGGAACCGACTCCGGGCCGTCAAGATAAGTCTCGTGCCCGGGTTGGCTAAACCACTAAGGACTAAGAACCATACTAGCCGTAGCCCTGCTGCAGCAACGTCACTGCCCTTTCCTACCTCTCGACGGCTGCTTGAGCGCTAAGGGGGACCTCCTGAGCATCGCGCCTCAGGGGCTCTTACTGGACCTCAGGGCGCTCACCTCCTGGCCTTGACCACGGCACGTGACCTGGCATACCAGCGACGGCTACAGCCTGCCTGGGGACCGGGACCTATCAGCATAGAGCACCAAGTCGTTGTGAGGTCGGAAAGGGGAGATCGAGCTGAAGCAGGACTCGCGCTCGTGCAAGTTCGTAGTAATACAATATTGACAAAAGACATTACATACCCTTTACACGCCCCCGCGGGGTACTCCTTGGTTCCTCATAGGGAACAAAAGACAAGAACTTCGGGAATCCCATCTACACGTGCTCTGTGGATGACGCCATCATCAACAGTGGGCCACAAGAAGCCGGCGCCAACCTCATCCAGATCAGCGGCAGCGGCGGCCAGACGCTGCAGCCCTGCTCCAGGCTCGGCGAGAGCTTGGGGGCACGTAGCTGTCGTCGCTCGTCTCCGGGGTCTCGTAGAGCTCCAGAGAATCGCTGGACTCCCAAGTGTCGCTACGGCTTCCAGAGGAGCCACTGGCGACGTGAGCGGCAGACCCTGCCCCCGCTACGGCACCAGCCTGCTGACCCCACCGGGGGCAGCACTCCAGATGGCGGCCTTCAGCGTCGAAGACCTTAAAGAACAGCATGGAGGCGCCGTCATACTCGCAGTGGACCGTGAGGGCGCCCTCCGCACGACACACTTGGGAGACTTCGCCCCAGCCTCGGGTCATGAAGATCTTCCCCGAGGAGACGGACTCAACCTCCGCTCATGTCGCTGGCGTGTCGCAGTCAGCATGCTGCAGCCAAAGCTCAAGGGGGCCCCTCTCAGCATAGAAGAAAGAAGGGAAGCGAATCCAGGTACTCGGGGGCATCGTCGCCCACAGCACGAGCTCGCGCGAGGAGTCTGTGGCGTGGGCTCTAGGAGCGGCGACGCGCGCCACCGCGGCACGACGACCATGGCCGCGGCATGCGCGCCGACGCTCATCGCCTCTCCCTCCCGAGCCTCCGGCTCGCGCATACAGGGGTAATGGATACCCAGGAGGAGGCCGCTCGCACCAAGGCCTCCTCACCACCTGCATCGCCGCCGTGCCATGGCGGTGGACCAGCCTCTTCTTCGGCGGGAGCAGCACCGGCCCGTCAAGGGGAGTCTTTCCTTTCTCCGCGGTAGAAAACCTCCGGATGGGCACCATTGGTGTCGGTGATGGTGCAAAAGGGGAGGAGCAAGAGAAAAGGGAAGAGATGGGCGACGGGGGCTCCGCCCCCCTTCCCATTTATAGCAGGAGAAGGCCAACCAGCGCCCCCCATGATCACAGGTAATGAAGGTTTTTCCTTGCATGTCGCAGGGACTTGTCAAGTCGGGAAGTTGTCGAGGCAGCGTGTGGAAGCGGAGACGCCCACGTCCAATCAACCGCCACAAGTTGACCAAGGCCGCAGGCTATTGGGGCTCGCGGCGCTCCGCGCCTGACCTTTGGCTTCGCCTCGAAGCCAAGCCCAAGCGCGCCTTGGGCCCGGGGGCTACTGTCGGCGTTCTGCGAACGGGGGTCCCCAGACTTGCCTGCCTGCGGCCCACGGCGTGGCTCTGCGAGCGGGCCCGTACGGCCCGTCCTCACCAACAAGCACTCAAGACCCTCGCGAGGGGCCAAGCCTCATGAGGCGGACGACACAAGACCTCCTCGGGAGCGGCCTCACCAGGTTGGCTCGCGAGGGGCGGAGAGATCAAGGCAAGGCAAACCGTGCGAGGTTCTCGTGACGTGAGCCATGACGACCGAGACCAGGCGGGCGCCAGTGTGCACAGTGTCCTTGTTTCCTCTTTGGTGCTAAGGGAACAAGCGCAGGCGAGGAGTACCGAGGCGACAAGCAAAGGTTTCCATATCGGTGCAACGAGACCAAGACCAGCAGGATAGCGAGATGGAGGTCACCATGGAGCCCAAGGCGGCGTCACCACCGGAGCCTTTTGCAGGCGAAGACTGCTTTTGTCAGGATAAGCTGTACTAGTTGTCCCCTTTCAAATTGGCAATTGTTGGCTCCCTTCCCGCTCAATATTTGGGGATAGGACCAGGGCCTCTATAAATAGGACTAGCCACCACCACAGTAGAAGAAAAGGGAGCCTCAGGAAACTCATCTCGAACTCATTCAGTTCATCCTCACACCCACCAAGCACAAGAACACCTCGCCTTAGGAGGCTATTCTTCCCCTTGTACTGTTCATCCTCAGCCCAAGAGGCAATCCACCACCACCACACTGGAGTAGGGTATTACACCACAACGGTGGCCCGAACCAGTATAAATCTTGTGTCCTTTGTGTTGCGAGTTCGTCGAGTTAGTCTGTGAGATCTCAGCGAAGCTAGGACGTGGACCGGTAGGGGGAGATCTTCGCGCGCACCCCAGAGTCCGAACCTTGAGGGTTTTGCTGGAACCCGAGATCCAACACCAGGTAGGGGCATCGCTTGCGCGAACCTGGAAGCGTGTGCGGCGTGTCATCTTCATCACCATCCTCGTCTTCGACGACGCCATCGACCATGGCGCCTAAGAAGAAGAAGTCTGGCCCTTCGGCCCATTCGTCCACCTCGAAGGCTCCGCCACCCGCGACCTCTAGTGCCTCGGAGGGTGTGGGGGCGAGCGAGGATGTGGACGCTGCTGGGGGCGTGGTTGGAGCAGGTGGCGCCATCGCCACTCCCCCCGCGATCGACACGGGGGCTGAAGATGTCGGAGGAGAACATCATCAGCAATGCCTTGGCGGTCACGCTCCACAAGGTGCGGGCGAGTGGGTCACTCCGTCTGCACCCTCTCCTCCAACTGACGGGCACAGCCGCAGCAACAGCGCTCGGCCCGGGGTGAGCCATCGCCCTCCGGCCGTCCCCATCGTGGGAGCGACCATGGCCCATGTGCCTCCTCCCGGATGATTCGACCAGACCGTTATGCTCGACGAAGCCGCTGTCCCTCGAGCAACACCATCGCGCGACCCCGCTGCCAAGGTGGTCGTTCCACAGCTGTGTGGATGTGGCACCACTGCCGTCACCGCCGCTGGCAACATCAGGAGCCAGGTCATGGTGTGGTCGATGTCATCAACATCTATACCAAGCACAGCCATGGAGGCTATGGCGCGAGCTCAGTTGCTACTGAGGTTTCCACCAGCGGCCGAGCTGATGGATGAATGGCGTGCCACCATCTAGAGCCTGCTCGGTTTTTCCGAAGCTGGGGACTCACGACGAGCTGGCCCGCCACGACCTCCCCAAGCGACAGCGACCGCCCGTACTGCTGACTGAACAGAGGGGGCCGTCCCCACGGTGTAGTCCCCACCGTGGCAGCTGACACGGGCGCAGCTGAATCAAGACCCTGACGACGTCTCGATGGCCTCTTCTTACCCTCTAGCACGTCCAGGCCAATGTCGAGCCCTGGAGGATAGGCGGCGGGGAGACGCGTGCGTCGTCATAGATCAGCGTCGCGACGACCTCCGCCAGACCGACACATGCGGCGGCCTCAATGTCGACGAGCCTGCGCTCGGTGTTGGCGGGTGCCTACCATTCGAGGTCGGCTGCCCTGCCTTTACATGAGAGCTGCCGCAAGTCCGTTGGCCGTCCGTTCGCATGTTCAAGCTAGAGATACCTGAGAAGTACGACGAGATGCTGAACCCGGCAGAGTTCCTGAGCATCTACGCCATCGCTATTCAAGCTGCCGGGGGAAGAGATGGGAAGGTGTTCGCCAACTACTTCCCTTTGGCCCTCAAGTCCAACATGAGGTCTTGGCTGATGCACCTGCCGGAGAACTCCATTTCGTCAGGGGCGGACATGTGCCACGAGTTCATCGGTGCCTTCACCAATGGCCACCCAGAGCCCGGCAGGTCCAGCGACCAGCAACTTCTCCAGCAGAAGGAAGGAGAAACTCTCTGTAAGTATTTACAAAGATTCAATAAAGTTCATAGGAATATTCCAAATATCCATCCGGCAGCCGTTATAGCAGCCTTCCAGTCCAATGTGCGCAATGTTCTAATATGAATGTGTAGTTTCCCAAGACTATGAAGGAGCTATAAACACTGGTGGATAAGTGTGCTCGGATGGTGGAAGGAAGGAAGTTGCTCGGAGAGGAGGATCGCATCAATGTTGATTCAGAGGATGAAGATGAATCAACCAGTCAGAGAAAGGGCAAGAAGCGCAGTAAGAAGCCAAGAGATAAGGCAATGATGACCGTAGAAGGTTCGGGCACACCTAGTACCGACAAGAAGGCCAAGGCTGAGGCCCCCGACAAGGAAGTTGCCATTTCTGCAGCCTGCCGGGAAGCCGCTGTCGCCGAGAAAGCTGGGAAAGGCAATGGCCCGTACTGCAAGATCCACCGGACCAAGGGCCATGACCTTCAGGAGTGTTACCAGGTTGAGCAGCTAGTCAAGAAACAGAGACTGGAATATGATAAGCGTGACAAGGAAAAAGGTCAGAATGCCACTGGCGGAAAGGGCCAAGGCGGTGAAGCAAACCGCCCCGGCAAACCCTTTCGGAACCAAGGAAAACCTGCCAGGGGTCAAGAGAAGGAAGTTTGTGATGATGTGAGTGACGAAGGGAATGAAGAGGAAACCAGTGAGTAGGAATTTCAGAAGGCCACTGACGCCCTTTGCATTGATGGGGGTGCATCTTTGCACGCTTCCCACCGCCAGCTCAGGCGATGGGTACGAGAGATCAATGATGTGGAGCCAGCACTAGAGGCCCGGAAACTGCTCAAATGGCCCCGCATGCTAATCATCTTTGATGAGGAGGACCACCCTGGCCGCACCACCACGGTAGGATGCTTGCCATTGTTGGTCTCCCTGACAATTCGCAACATCAAGGTCACAAAGATGTTAGTGGATGGCGGGGCCGGGTTGAATCTGATTTCCCCAATAGTCATCAGCAAGCTTCAGAGAGGAGAAGAAGAGCTAGAGGTTACCGGCATGTTTCAAGGAGTTAACCCCGGCAGGAGCCATCCTAAAGGGAAGATTACGTTGACGGTGACGTTTGGGGGAGAACTGAACTACCGGACAAAGAAGGTTGTGTTTGATGTGGTTGATCTCCCCCTGCCGTACAATGGGATTCTTGGACGCCCGGCCCTGGCCAAGTTCATGGCACCATCCCACTATGCTTATAACACTCACGAAGATGCAGGCCCTTTGAGTCATCACTATCCCATCGGATGAGAAGGATGCAATTATCTGCGTGGACAAGATGTACTGGGATGCAGTCGCAGCAGAGGCTGCGGCAGCAACAGCTCCCGCCAAGGAAAGCAGAGGAAAGAAAATGGATTGTAGGACCTCCGGCAAGGAGTCCGGTAAGCGTGCCCCCTCCGAATGCACGACACCCGTTGACGACGTGTTGGAGTGTTCCAACAGCAAGAGATCCAAGGTTGCTGCACCTTAGTGAAGAAGGTCTCGGCAGGGCTGGCTGGCATTGATGGTACTTTCACCATCAGCGCCACCCTTGATGACAAATAGGAAAGTGTTCTTGTTGCCTTCCTGCGGGCAAATATCGATGTGTTTGCCTGTCAATCATCTGATATCCTCGGTGTTCCCAGGGAAGTAATCGAGCACCACCTTGCTGTCTGCCCACACACAAGCAGAAAGTCCGGAAGCAGGCCTTGGAAAGGTAGCAGTTCATTGCCGAGGAAATTAAGAAAATGGAGGCAACTGGTTTGGTCAAAGGAGTAATGCATCCTACATGGTTAGCAAATCCAGTGGTAGTCCGGAAGGCAAATGGGAAATGGAGGCTTTGCATTGATTTCACAGATCTCAACAAGGCTTGCTCGAAGGACAAATTTCCTTTGCCGCTTATCGACCAGATTGTGGATTCCACTTCAGGGTGTGATTTGCTCTCCTTTATGGACGCGTATTCCGGATATCACCAGATCTTCATGTCCAAATAAGATAAAGAGAAGACATTGTTCATCACTCCATAAGGTATGTACTACTTTGTCTGCATGCCATACGGACTAAAGAGTGCCAGGTCCACTTTTGCAAGGGCAGTTCAGATCGGTTTTGAACCACAGTTACACAGAAACATGGAAGCTTATATGGATGATATCGTGGTCAAAACCAAGGGTAAGGCCACTCTTATCCAGGATTTGGAGGAGACATTTGCTAATCTGCGCAAGATCAATTTGAAGCTTAATCCGGAGAAGTGTGTGTTTGGTGTCCCCTCCGGCAAGCTGCTTGGTTTCTTTGTGTCCCATCGAGGGATCGAAGCTAACCCCGACAAGATCAAAGCCATCAAGCAGATCCAAGCACCAAGGAAAGTTAAGAATGTGAGGCGCTTGACAGGATGCGTCACCGCGCTGAGTAGGTTCGTTTCCAAGTCTGCCCAGCGTGCCATGCCGTTCTTTAAAATTTTGAAGAAGGCAGAGCCTATGAAGTGGACCCCGCACTACTAGAAAAAAGGCTGTTAGTGGCGCACCTATTTTGGCTATTAATAGCACACTATAGGTGTGCCACTATTACCACGCCACTAGTAACAAATACTAATGGCGCACCTCTGGTGCGGCATTAGTATTGCAGGTAACAGTGGCGCACCTTGTAGTGCGCCATTACTATTGCTACAGGTGCGCCACTGGTAACTTTTTTTGAAATTTTTTGTTTTTTTTCTGAATTTTGAAGGTGGGAAAATAGTAGGGGCGCACCGTCTAACCCCCACCATGCGCCATTGCTATTTTTGAATTTTTAATTTGGATCTGGATTGCGATTTTTTTGCCCTTTTTTTGCTCGTTTTTTTGCACGATATTTTTTCAAATTTTGTTCTCGTTTTTGGATCTTGTACGTTCTTTTGACGGAGAGGAGTTTGCCAGAGAGGAGGGACGAGGAGAGACCGTGAGGAGGAGAGGAGGGAGGAGGAGGAGGTCATCGGAGAGGAGCTCGCCTACATCATCGGAGAGGAGGAGGAGGAGGTCACCGGAGAGGAGCTCGCCTACATCACCGGAGAGGAGGAGGAGGTCGCCGGAGAGGAGTTCACCAGAGAGGAGGGAGGAGAAACCATGAGGGGAGGGGAGGAGAGGAGGGAGGAGGAGCTCACCGGAGAGGAGGGAGGAGGAGATCACCGGAGAGGAGGGAGGAGGAGATCACCGGAGAGGAGGGAGGAGGAGCTCACCGGAAAGGAGGGAGGAGAAACCGTGAGGGGAGGGGAGGAGAGGAGGGAGGAGGAGGAGGTCGCCGGAGAGGAGGAGGAGGAGGAGGTCGCCGGAGAGGAGGAGGGGAGTATGGTGGAGGAGAGGAGGGGAAATGGAGTGGAGGAGAGGAGGAGATGGAGTGGAGGAGAGGTGGAGTGGAGGAGAAAAATGAAGAGGTAATGAGGAGAGGACCCTTGCAGCCATATATCTGACATAGTAATGGCGCACTGCAAGGTGCGCCATTACTATTTTTTTTATTTTTTTTTATTTTGAATTTTGAAGGCGGGAAGATAGTAATGGCGCACCTTGGGCAGGTGCGCCATTACTAACTTTTTTTTATTTTTTTGATATAGTTTGAATTTTAAAGGCGGGAAGATAGTAATGGCGCACCATGGGCAGGTGCGCCATTACTGAGTTTGATTTGTTTTTTGCTTCTCTAGATCTCGAAAGCCCCATAACTTTTTTTTCTGTTAGGTTATTGAGGATTCTAAAAATCTTCAACGGGGTTCCCCCAGTTGGATTCGGATGTAACTTTTCGAGTAGATGATTTTTCATATAAAAAACTTTTTCATCGGAGGTCGTATGAAAAAGTTACGGCCATTTTACCGAAACACGGTGGCCTTTTGCAAAAAAAATTCAAAATTCATGTTTGTTAATTTTACTAGCAACTAGAACACATAACACATGGGCATCTATTTTTTTAATCTTTTTGAATCTTTTATCATTTTCTTTTATTTTTTAAAAACGTAAAAGGCGATCCACGGGGTGTTTGTGTGTGTGTGACATAGCAATGGCGCACCACACCTAGGTGCGCCACTACTGTGTAGCATAGCAGTGGCGCACCTAGGCGTGGTGTGCCATTGCTATGTCTGATGAGGGGGGGATGGACAAAAAAAATAGCAATGGCGCCTTGCTCATGTGGTGCGCCATTAGTAAAATATAGCAATGGCGCTTTTGATTATGGTGCGCCCGCTATCTCTTGATGGCGCACCACATACATTGTGCGCCATTAATGTCCATATTAGCTATAGTCGTTTTTCTAGTAGTGCCGGAAGCAGATGCAACTCTGCAGGAATTGAAGGCCTACCTATCGTTTGTGCCTACCTTGGTTGCACCCAAACCCCAAGAGTCGTTGTTGCTATACTTGGAGGCAACCAACCAAGTGGTCAGTGCGGCCTTGGTACCACAGCGAGAACTGGATGAGGCAGAAAGTGGGCAGATAACGGCAAAGTCAGAAAAGGATCAAAACGGCAATAAGCATAGCAACGAGAGCAACCCCAAGGACGCGGCAAGGAAGAAAGTGGTGCAACGCCCAGTATACTTTGTCAGCTCCTTGTTACAAGGGGCTAGATCGAGGTACTCTGGCATGCAAAAATTAATCTTTGGCCTCATTATGGCCTCAAGGAAACTGCACCACTACTTCCAAGCCCATGAGATCACGGTTGTCACTTGTTTTCCGTTGCAAAGGATACTCCGAAACCCTGAGGCTACCGGCAGAATAGTGGAGTGGGGTTTGGAGTTATCCAGCTTTTGTTTGAAGTTTGAGAGCACATCAACTATACAGAGAAGGGCACTGGCAGAGTTTATTGCAGAATGGACGCCAACCCGTGATGAGGAAGTGACACAAACAGCTATCCCCGGCAAGGAATCACCCCAAGAATGGATTGTGTATTTTGATGGTGCTTTTTTCCTACAAGGTGCAAGGGCTGGCGTGCTTCTTGTTGCCCCCTCCGGGGAGCACTTGAAGTACGTCATCCAAATGCACTTTGCCCGGGAAGAAGCCACCAACAATACAACTGAGTATGAAGGGCTCCTTGCGGGGCTCAGAATTGAAGCAGAATTGGGAATCAAGAAGCTGATCATACGAGGAGATTCACAGTTTGTGGTGAGACAAGTCAACAAGGATTATCAAAGCCCATTGATGGAAGCATACGTCGAGGAAGTGAGGAGATTGGAGGAGCACTTTGACGGGTTGCAAACAGAGCACGTACCCCGTGAGGAAAACAACGTACCTGATCACCTGTCAAAGTGTGTTGCGCAGAAGCTTCATGTGGAACCAGGAACTTTTGTTCTCCATATCTCTCTCTGCCCTCCGTATCACCAGCCACAATGGCCCGGAAAAGGAGAAAGTTGGACTAGGGTAAGACTCTCCCGGTCAAGCCGTCCGCTCCCGGCAGAGACCCTGTCGGAAACAACTCCTCACAACCTGTCGGACCACCCCCTCCAGCTGGGCCAATGGACTCGATGGATGAGGCTGGTGCTCCCGCAACAGAGGAGGTGCCGCTAGTCCTCGTCGCCTAGCCTTGGGCTCCAACTTGAGCAAGTCACATCGTCCGCTTCCTCCAAACCGGAGAACTTCCCAGCGACCAAGATGAAGCTGAGAAAGTAGCTTGGAGGGCCAGTATGTATCAGTTTGTCGATGACACTCTATACAGAAGGAGGCCCAACGGTTTTGAAATTGAAGTGTGTCTGCCGGGAGGATGGAAAGGAACTGTTGGCTAAGATTCACAGAGGAATGTACGGCTCACACATTGGATCAAGGGCATTAGTTGGGAAAGCATTCCGGCAAGGATTCTATTGGCCCAAAGCCCTCCAAGATGCGGTCGAGCTCATCATGACATGTGAAGCTTGCCAGTTCCATTCCAAGAGAAGACACCTGCCTGCCCAAGCCCTTTAGACAATCCCTTTATCATGGCCATTTTTGGTCTGGGGGCTCGATATCCTCGGCCCCTTCCCCCAATCGATCGGGGGCTTTGAATTCTTGTTCATCGCCATCAACAAGTTTACAAAGTGGCCAGAAGTGACTGCCATGAAAAAGGTCACTGCTTAGTCAGCTATCAACTTCCTGAAAGAATTGGTGTGTCGTTTTGGAGTTCCGACAAGGATCATCAACGACAACGGCACCCAATTCACGAGCCACGCCTTCAAGCAATATGTTCGTACCCTCGGATGCAAGATCTCATTCGCCTCTATGGCACACCCCCGAAGCAATGGACAAGCTGAGAGGGCGAACGCTGAAGTGCTACGTGGACTCAAGACAAGAACTTTCGATACGCTGCAGAAGCACGGGAGGCAGTGGATCGAGGAGCTGCCGGTAGTTCTCTGGTCCCTCTAAACGACACCTAACCGAGCTACCAAGAAGACTCCCTTCTCCCTGGTCTACGGGGCAGAAGCAGTTATCCCCACGGAACTCATTTACGGGTCCCCTCAAGTGCTTGCCTACGATGAAGTAGCACAAGATCAGCACCGGCGTGACGACGCTGTGCTACTCAAAGGGAATCGTCTTCGGTCTGCTACGCATGCTGCACGCTACCAGCAAACCCTGTGTCGCTATCACAGTCACAGGGTTCATGCACGGTGTTTTGAGGAAGGTGACCTTGTCCTTAGGCGCGCTCAGTCCACCAAGGGTACAAACAAGCTATCACCAAAGTGGGAAGGCCCTTACCGGGTGGTACGAGTCACCAGACCCGGCACAGACCGTCTGGAGATCAAAGATGGCACTCAGTTTCAAAACTCATGAAATATTGAGAATCTCCGCAAGTACTAACCCTAAGGCGCGAGGTTGTCGGGCACTGCCCGGCAGCCACCCTTTTGTACAAGCCTTGCCTCAGCTGCATGTAACCCCTTGTACAAACCGGAGCGATGACCCCGTGCAAGAGAAAATAAAGAAGCGTTGTAGGGGGGCCCAACTAAGATTGCATGCATGCATGAGCACACCAAGATCACTGCATAAGCATTTCATGAGCATTTGCATATGCATATAGATAGGATCGCATCTTGCATTCATTCTCATCTACATGAAGTTGCAGGTTCCTGCCGTGAACTTGGCTTCGACAAGGGACGAGAAGATTACATGGCAGCGATCCCTAGCAAGCCAAACAGATAAGTTTTACCTCTTGTCCATTAGTGTTATGTAAAGATGTAACTTTGCATGAGAAAACCTCGCCTTTCAATAGAAACTTAGGTGCTCCCATCCATGACTCGAACGTTGCTTCCGTCAGGATGGTTGCAGTAGCCTTTGGTAAAAAGGAGCTGGCAGGGGGTTGGCCCCTTTGTCTGTCCCCTGGCAGACATAGCTCTCCAGCAGACAAAGAGGGTGCCGACAGGATATCCTGTTGGGGAAAACTCGTTTATTTTCATTAAAGAGGCACTCCACCTCTGCATGGACATACACATGCACGGGTTCCCGGCAAGGTTCATCTTTTTCAGTCATATGCTGATACAAGTACAAGCATTACAGAACACAAAGATGGACTCGAGAGATTACATTATTTGAATTAAAATTTGGCGATTGCTACAAATTTAAGATTGAAAAAAGATAAGTGCTCTGTAATGCCCTTTCTTGTCCCTCTCCTCCTAGGCACAGCCGTCGAAGGCGAGGAGGGCAAAAGGAGCGCCTGGACGGAGGCCCAGCCCGCTCTCATTGGGCTCCACGAGAGGTAGCCCGGAGGGAACGGAAGCGCGAGGGAACGCCTCGATGGAGAGCACGGCATAAGGCGGCCCCATCAACCACCGTCACCAGGGCCAGCAGGACTCGGCAGGGCTAACGGAGCTGCAGCCCGAGAGGAAGCCTGCCGGAGTCCAGCTGGAAGGCTGCTGGAAGAGCCTGGCAGCACCATCCACACCTCTGCACCTGACTCCCCGGCAAATCACATTGTCGGGGAGGAGACGCAGATGCAGATGATGGTGTTGCTGCCTGATGAAGATGGTGCGGGTGATGATCAGCCGGAGTCAAATTTGTCGCTCCTCCGCCCGCTGCCGTCGTCATCGCCGTCACTGTCCTCCTCGGCGCTTTCACTCGAGGAGGATCTTTCGTTGTCGGTTGAGCTCTTTGCGCAGCACCCTAAGCGACCTCCCGAGCGCCCGAAGATCTTGACGGAGAGTAGGCCGTTCTCCATTAATTTGAACTAGAGAACGTGCCCCTCCGAGAAGTCGTGGGCATGGGCAAAGGTCTTCCAGCCGAGGCGAAGATACATCACATGAGGAGCGGGGAAGTCGACATCGACCCTCATACCTCCATTCCCGCAGCCCCTCATGTGTAGCCGCAGAGCGCGTGGTTGCTCGAGCTCCATCTCCCGCGCGAAGGGAGTTGGGAGGCAAAGGTGACCACACACGGGCTTGTACAACCTGATGATGAACTCCCGGGGTTGGTTGCCCATGTGGCCATCCATCGGGGGAGGAGCCGCCGGCGGGGGCGCCACCAAGGCACCGCCCCGCCCTCCTCCTCCTCGAGCACCGCAGCAACCGCGACCACGTCCCCTTCCTCCTCTCGTTGCAGACGATTTCGCTGTCCTAGGGTCCGGGGGAGGAGGGGCACGCTATCAAGAAGAAGTCCTCGTCACCGCCGCCGGAGCACCACCACGCCCTCGCCCTCACGCCATGACTAGAAGAGAAGGATCACGGAGAATGATAATCCCCAAGTGCAGGGAATCATCGTAGCAATTCCCAAAGGTAGAAGTGATAAGTATGAAGTGTCGAACCCACAAGGAGCTAAAGGTAAGATCAATATTCTCTCAAGTCCTATCTGCCACTAATACGATTTCACGCATAAATCTAACGCTTGCTTTCAACTAGAAACGAGAAATAAAAACTACGTTGTGGGTATGAAGAGGATAACTTTGCATGGTATCGGAGAGCTAAAATATAAAAGTAGGTGATGTTATCATAAAGTTAGAATATATTACTAAATATTATAAATAGCGAGTGTGGAATAATGATGGGTTGGTGTGAGGAATTATCCTAGGCAATCATTAACAAGACCGGTAGTCGTCATTGCAATTTCATAGAGGGAGAGGCATAAGCTAACATACTTTCTCTTCTTGGACCATATGCACTTATGATTGGAAATCTAGCAAGCATCCGCAACTACTAAAGATCATTAAGGTAAAACCCAACCATATCATTAACATATCAAGTCCCCTTTATCCCATACGCAACAACCCCCTTACTCGGGTTTATGCTTATGTCACTCAAGCAACCCACTATAAGCGAATCATGAACGTATTGCAACACCCTACAGCGGGATCCCTCACGCCAGCGACACCTGAAGGGCACAATAGGACAACACCAAAATAAAACATACAACTCATACCAATCTAGATCATCAATCAACCCAAAGACAAAGGATATCTACTCAAAACATCATAGGATGGCAACACATCATTGGATCATAATACGTGGCATAAAGCACCATGTTCAAGTAGGGATTACAGCGGGGTGCGGGAGAGTGGAACGCGTAAACTAGATGAGGATGGTGATGATGATGGTGATGTTGATGAACACGATCACTGCGGCGATGATTCCCCTCCCAATGGCACTCCGGGGCAACTGAGAGAAAGGAGGAGAAGTTCTCCCCCTTGTGCTTCCTGCTCCATGGCCTCCCCCTGGATGGGGAGAGGTTCTCCCTCTGGATCTTAGCCTTCATGGCGATTATGGCCCCTCCGGGATCCTCCTCCATGGCCTCTGGTGATGATGGACCCCTCCGGCAGGGTGCCAAAGAGGGCCTAGATTGATTTCTCGTGGCTACAGAGGCTTGCGGTGGCGGAACTTCCGGTCTAGGTTATTTTTTGGAGGTTTGGGTATTTATAGGAGAGGTTGGCATCGGGAACAAGTCAGGGGGCCCCATGGGAAGTCCACGAGGCACAAGGGCGCGCCCTCCACCCTCGTGGGGCCCATGGACCTCCCCTCCAGCAACTCTTCGTTCCAGTATCTTTTATATTTTCCAAAAAATTCTCCGTTGATTTTCATCACATTCCGAGAACTTTTATTTCTGCACAAAAACAACACCATGGTAGTTCTGCTGAAAAAAGCGTCAGTCCGGTTAGTTCTAATCAAATCATACCAAAATCATATAAAACTATTGTAAACATGGCATGAATACTTCATAAGTTATAGATACTTTGGAGACGTATCAGAGAAGAAGGAGAAGTGTGTGCAGAAGAACACTGCCCCGACCCCTTTTTGTAGGGAAACGAGGCAGGGGTCTGGCTCCTCATACGGGAAATGGCCGCCCCTCTCCTACAATGCAGCCTCTCGGCACCTGATATGACTCTGAGGGTCAAGGCTGACACTCTGCTCCAATCATCGACACTTGGTTTTCAGCCATGGCACCCCACCCCGTGTCCTCCGCATCCACCACCTACCACGCCCAATGCATGTGGAACAAGTGGCAAGTGCATGCAGGACGGAGGTGAGTGGGATGGCAGTTTCCGCCCCGTGACCATGGGGCGAGGAGAATCTGCGGGCCACGATCCGAGTTCTTCCACAACGTCGCGCATGACGCGCGAGGAAACCGGAAACCGGCCGGGAGTCAAGGCTAATGAAGCAGCAATGGAAACCTCAAGGGGCCAACCCCTTCAGCAACCCTGCTTGTGCACTTATTAGGCCCTACCCCGACGACGCTTAGCAGTGCGTTCGGGGCAGGCCCGAGGGCTTCTGTTGGTGCAACAAACCATGGGTTCATGCCCATACTGTGCACAGGCACGAGACCAAGATTGAAGCGCCAGCTTAAGTCAGAGATTGAAGGACCAACAGATTTGAAGAACCAACATGCAGTTTAGAGGGACCAAGATCAAGCCAGAGAAGCAAGATATCGGTAAGACAAGGGCCTCCCTTGCCGAGCAGGCAAGCCCGGCAAGGGGCGAGGTCGTCACTAGAAGCAGGCGACCAAGGCACCCTGGCAAGGTCTGCCAGGGCTCATGGGGGCAGAACCACCCCACCAACCACTCAAGCACGACCCACGTCGTCAATCAGCGCGGTGTCAAAGCCGCAAGGTGATTAAGTGGCAGCCATTTGCCACATGGCGGCCATTTCCTACAGAAGAGACCCACAGATGACACCCGTCCTGCGACGTGTCAAGGGAACATGTGCGAAGCTAGCAAGATAGCCCGGTAAGCCTTGCCGGGTAACCAGTGATGTGACACTAAGCGGTGCATTTAATGCGCCCTGTCAGCCCGCAGAGTTACGTATGATAGCAATGTTTGCTATCATATCCGTGGATAATGACTACTTTGCCATCGTGGTTACCCCTTGATCTATAAAAGGAGGCCCAAGGCACCCGTAGGAAGGGTTATAAAGTTGACGAACCCACACCCCCGTACGCACGTAGTCGTTGTTGCCCTACGGCTACCCCTGCCGGGCAAGTGTACTACGTTTCACCATCCCCATTCCACCATCAATCCACTAAAGCAGGAGTAGGGTCTTATGCCTCGCGGCGGCCCGAACCTGGGTAAATTGCTTGTGTGCTCTCTGTCGTGCTGTCGTGCGCTGGTCTGCTCTTTGCGCAACGTGACGTCCCCGTGCCGAACCAGCAATGGGCCTCCTGGTCCCATAGGTGGCTGTGGATATCCCGCGACATCCAGTGTATGTAATATGCTTCTTTGTTCCCTATATTTGCACTAGTGGCGAACTTTGATGCCCAGTGGATGTAATATTGTAGGACCGAAAGTATGTCTAGAGGGGGGTGATTAGACTACTTGACCAAATAAAAATCTAGTCTTTTCCCAATTTTAAGTCTTGGCAGATTTTAGCAACTTAGCACAAATCAAGTAATCAACCTACACATGCAATTCTAAGTGTATAGCAGCAGAATGTAAAAAATTGCATATGAAGGTAAAGGGAGGAGTTTGGAGGGAGCAAACACAATGTAGACACGGTGATTTTTTATTGGTGGTTCTGATAGGTGGTGCTATCGTACATCCACGTTGATGGAGACTTCAACCCACGAAGGGTAACGGTTGCGCGAGTCCACGGAGGGCTCCACCCACGAACGGTCCACGAAGAAGCAACCTTGTCTATCCCACCATGGCCATCGCCCACGAAGGAATTGCCTCACTAGGGTAGATCTTCACGAAGTAGGAGATCTCCTTGCCCGTACAAACTCCTTGGTTCAACTCCACAATCTTGACGGAGGCTCCCAAGTGACACCTAGCCAATCTAGGAGACACCACTCTCGAAAAGGTACTAGATGGTGTGTTGATGATGAACTCCTTGCTCTTGTGCTTCAAATGATAGTCTCCCCAACACTCAGCTCTCTCTCATAGGATTGGATTTGGTAGAAAGATGATTTAAGTGGAAAGCAACTTGGGAAAGGCTAGAGATCAAGATTTATGTGGTTGGAGTGGAATATCTTGACCTCAACACAAGTGTAGGTGGTTCTCTCTCAGAAAATATATGTTGGAAGTGTTGGCATGTTCTGATGGCTCTCTACACAAAAGAAGAGTGGGTGGAGGGGTATATATAGCCTCCACACAAAATCTAACCATTACACACAAATCACCAAACTCGGTGGGACCGAATCAGACAACTCGGTTAGACCGATTTAGTTCAAAATGTGAACGTTAGGATTTTCGGTGGGACCGATATGTCAACTCGATGGGACCGATATCATTAGGGTTATGGAATAACGTAATCTCGGTTGGACCGATTACACAAACTCGGTGGGACTGATTTTGGTAATAGACAAACAGAGAGTTGGTCAGGCATACTCGATGGGACCGATTCGCTCGTTTTGGTGGGACCGAAGCATTATGAAAAGGAAACAGAGAGTTTGCATTGCAGACTCGGTGGGACCGATCGCTCATCTCAGTTAGACCAAAACGTTACAAAGGGAAACAGAGAGTTTGCAATCCCATCTCGGTGAGACCGAGATCCCTATCGGTGAGACCGAAGTGACTAGGGTTTGTGGCAGTGGCTATGTCAAGAGAACTCGGTGGCGCCGAATACAAAGTTTCGGTGGGGTCGAGTTTGACTTTTGGTTTGGGACATATGTGGATATGAGAAAGTAGTTGAGGGTTTTTGGAGCATATCACTAAGCATTTTGAGCAAGAAACTCATAAAGCAACACCTCACCCCCTTTTGATAGTATTGGCTTTTCCTATGGACTCAATGTGATCTTGGATCACTAAAAATAAAATGTAGAGTCTTGTGCTTTGAGCTTGAGCCAATCTTTTGCCCTTAGCATTTTGAGGGGTCCACTTTCTAATCCATGCCATGCCAATCATTGAGCTTTCCTGAAATATTTATCTTGAAATAGTGTTACCTCAATGAGTTGTATGTTGTTAATCATTACCAAAACCACCCAGGGATAGTTGCACTTTCAAATATGTGTAATAGCCGTAATAGCCTAGAGTTAGTTGCTTGCTTATTTATTTCCTTATTGTCTTGTTTAGTTGTTTGCTTGTAGTCACTGTAGTTCTTTTTCCGCGTTTTTCTAGTGGCCACAATGAACTAGGCCACAATAACCATGGCAACACATGGACTGTTGTGCCATGGTCCTGCTACCTGTTGTAGTGACCATGGCCCTCCACAGGCTGTACGATCCATGGGCCTTCCACGGGCCGTAGGAACCATGGGCCTTCTACGGGTCATAGGATCCATGGGCCTTCTACGGGCCGTCTCATCTATGGGCCTTCTACGGGCCATATAAGCATTTCGCCAAACATGGGCCATACTATTCGTGGACCAATAACGGACCGCAAAATGGGCCGTAAACAGGCTAGAGTGGAAATCGTTTGTTTTATGGCCCGATCATAATGGGCCGTTAATTGGCCATAATTGATGTCGCTACAAAAACAGCCCAACGTGTTAACGGACCACAAACAGGCCGATTGTAACCACGGGCTGAATTTGGCCCACAAGCAGAACAGGCTAGTAACCGACCGTAAGTAATCGAATTCTGGAAATGAGCCCAAGAATAAATGGGCCCTTAGAAGGCCGAAAGTTAACACGGTCTGGAAACGGCCGATGGACTAATGGGCCGTTAATGGGTATAAAGCGATACATTGTTCATTACGGGCCAGTTTCACCACGGACCGTTAATGGGCCAAGAGTTCCAAAGGGCCTCATATGGGCCGAAAGACGTCATGGGCCATACATGGGCCGGAAGTTACAATGGGCTGGAATCATACTGGACGGCCCAAATGACGCTATTGGGACTAATTCGGATAAGCCGTAATAGGCCGTGACCTAGCGGTCTGTAAATGGGCTATATGCGAACATGTCGTTAACAGGATTTCCGTGGGCCGGCCCGCTACCTTTTGACCAAGTCAAATGGGCCGGCCTTTTCATTGGAATGGGCCTCTGTTGAGCCGTCCCACGTGTCGACGTATCATAGGCTCCTTCTGTCCCAGCGATGAGGCGACACGTGGTTCCTCTGGCCATTGAGAATTTTACACGTGGAAAATCCCCATTGGTACGGGCTGTTAACGGGTTATCGGATCCAAACCGGAACCCGATAGCTTAACGGCAACCCGTTACGGTGGATGACATGTGTCGGAAACCCTTGACGAAAGCAATTCTATGACGCGCGATTTATCGTCATGGAAGTGGACACTTCCATGATGATAATTTTGGTAATGTCATGGAACACTTCTACGATAGCACAGGTATGACTATCTTGATTCTGTCATAAAATCTTCATGGATGTACATGCATGACAAAAAACGTGACCTACTGTGACAAACACGTATCATCACGGAAGTGTATTTTTTTGTAGTGTGAGTGGCTTGCCCGCTAGCTCGACTAGGATAAGCCGAGGACCATGGTAGCTCTTACATCACTAATGACCCGTTTTTGTGCGGGAGAGGACAGCGGGCTTGCCCGTAGCACCCATAACAGCAAGGAAGGCACCTCAGAGAGGCACCATGCCAAGGGAAAGCCTCGACGTAATAAAAACAAGTGCATGCATAAAAATGGTGGAAGCGACACAGAGGACGCCGCAGTCAATGCAGGGTTCACCGGACCTAGACCCGGAAAAAAAAGAAAACCCTTCAAGGGAACAAGGATGTACCTACCCAGCTAGACAAGATTCTGGATCGATTGTGCCAAATCCATGGCACTCCGGACAAACCAGCAACCCATACAAACAGGAACTGTTGGGTCTTCAAACAAGCTGGCAAGGTGGCGACGGAGGGTCAAGGTAAAACCCAAAATTGCAGCGAAGACAAGGATGAGCCTCGACGGCCCAAAGATGGAGGCCAAAAGAAGTTCCATAACGAGGTAACAGAAGTAAACATGATTTACGTTACCCACATCCAAAAAAGGGAGAGGAAGCGCGTACTTCAGGACATCTATACACTAGAGCCAGTCACCCTGAAGTTCAACCCGTGGTCGGCTTACCTGATCACATTCGACAAACATGACCACCCGACCAGCATCAGGCATGGCAGATCGGCCGCACTCGTCCTGGACCCAATCATCAATGGTTTCCATCTGACACACGTCCTTACAGGCGGAGGAAGCAGCCTCAACTTAATCTATGAGGACACGGTTAGGAAGATGGGCATCGATTCATCATGGATCAAGCCAAGCAGCACCACCTTTAAAGGTGTCATACCAAGCGTTGAGGCCCACTGTACCGGAACTGCGACACTGGAGGTAGTCTTCGTGTCACCCGATAACTTCAGGAGCGAGGAGTTAATCTTCGACCTCGTCCCCTTCCGAAGCAGATACCATAAGCTCCTAGGGTGCACATCATTTGCTCACTTCAATGCAGTCCCATATTACGCTTACCTCAAACTTCAAATTCTAGGACCTAATAGTGTTATCCAAGTTAATGGCAACACAAAACGCTCCCTCCAAACAGAGGAACAGACTGCGGCCTTCGCAGCCGAGGTGCAAGCATCCGAGGAGGCAGCCCGTTGTGATAAACGCACCCCAGCTCTTTGAAGCCTACGCAGGTCACGCCAGTCAACCTCGGGCATGTACCTCCACACCCTAAATAGGGGTACGAGCTCCTTGCACGCCCCCCTTGGAAGGGGCACTACATCCCCAGGGTGCACAATTTCACACTAAAAATTCCCTGGACCGCCGAGGAGCCAAAACTATGGAAACGTCAGATCGGCTAGACCGAGGAGCGATGGAGCCTCGAGCTTTCCCATCGGCTAGGTTCTTTCAAAGAGCTAGCAAGCAAAAGTATATCCATGTGGCTTCAACCACACTACATACATCTTTAGACCTCTTCAAAGGACATGGCCACCAAACGGTTCAAGCACGTGCAGGGCCGAGATTGCATACAATCCGTATTAATCTTCGTCATCAACGAGGACGAGCTCGTAACAGCATGGAGACACAGATGTGCGGAAGGGAGCAGCCCGGGCTCATAAACCTGATGACAAGATATGCCCTATTTTTTATTCCTTCACTACCTTTAATAGAATTGTATCTTTTTTTTAGTTCCTCTCGTTACAGGTCGGCATGTAAAGCTTGACCTCTATAAAAGAAATCATACCCTTTAAGGTCCTTAATGCACTTCTATACAAGAATTGCCTGTAAGCTACAAGAACATCTTTCAGATACAATTGCTAAAAGGGCTCTGTTTCCCTGCCCTGAAATACAAGTCTGAAGTACTCGGCATCTAGGATGTTGCATTATATGCATCAGTTTCGAACCTATATTTTGGTCAATAGTTGGGTTGCCCGGCTCCTATGTGTACCCCTTACGTTCTTGACAAATTTGGATAAGGGTGTAATGGGAGAACCACTGTGATAGTGCAACTGGTTTAATTGGCAGAGAGCCTCACTGAGAAAGCCGAAAACTGACTATCTAGGTAAGCGAAAACTGGTCGGCAATCCAAAGACCGCATTAAGTAACATGTCATTCAAGATCACCCGTGTTGAACGAAGGGCTTCTTCATAGCATGACACTAAGTGGGAGATGGCGTATACCTCGGCTACCTAAGCCGACCACTTCACACATCGAGGGCTCGTCATCAGCCCCCACTGTCAAACTCCTATGACTAAGTGAAGGATATAAAGTCATTATAGTCTGATTTCCTAGTTCCTATGAGCACAGACCGCCTCCAGGTACCGAGACGTCGGCTAAGGGTTGAAGCTACCTCAAGAAAAATCCTCTGTATACTCTACATTGGGGTAGAAGCTGATGACTGGCCTCTTTCAGGTCAAAACAATCAAACAGGAGGAATATTAAATATCAAACAACACAACCATATGAGGGATTTTAAATCCATACTCATTAAAACAAAATATGGTTTTTATACATCCCACATACTTCGGCATTCTGAAGTGTTAACAAAAAAAATACTAAGTGTCTTTTGGACACATGGCCTCGGTAGCCCAAGCACCCTCTTCCACTTCAACAAAGGACTGCTCCGCGGTACGCACCTTCCCTTCGGGGGCCCTCACAGTAATGATCGCTACGTCCACCTTCCAGAAATGTATCTTCACGCAAGCTTATGCCCACCGTGCTCCCTCCAGGCATGCAGGTCGCTTCCAGCAATCAACCTGTGGGCCGGCCACCCACGGCCGAGCCAGGAGGCTGAAGAAGCTGGTTTGCAGTGCTTCTACGGGCCAAAGTTTGATCCAGAGGTCCTTTAGTGCCGGGCTCACCACGCGGAATAGCTCCGCCAACTGCTTTGTTCGATGATTTAGTAGCTGCGACTATGACGGCTCCTAGAACTGCTGCCAGGACGCCCTCTCTACCTCATGAACCTCCAAGTGGTCAAAGCGTTGGCCGGCGTCCACCGCACTCTTCGGAAGATCCGCGAAGACCTCTGCACAGAGCCACAGGTAGGTGAGCTCGACGAACCCTTTGCTGCCAAACACACATTGAAGTAAATATGGCTTACTCGCGGCTATCTGCTCCATTTGTTGGAGCACCTCGCGGTCAGCGCAGACCTTGGTCTAGAACTCGGAGTGCACAAGACAGAGCTTCTTGAGCTCTTCCTTTGCCTTCTTCTCCTCATCCTGAAGGGTATTGTGTGCTTTGAACACGCCTTTCAGGGTCTCCTCAACCTCTGCTACCTCTTGAGCACTGCATTGGTTTTCCTTGAAGAGGAGAGGATGATGCAGCAAAGTAGCGTAAGTATTTCCCTCAGTTTTTGAGAACCAAGGTATCAATCTAGTAGGAGGCTACACGCAAGTCCCTCGTACCTACACAAAAACAATAGCTCCTCGCAACCAACGCGGTTAGGGGTTGTCAATCCCTTCACGGTCACTTACGAGAGTGAGATCTGAGATGATAGATAATAGTTTTGGTATTTTTGATAAAGAGATGCAAAGTGAAAAGTAAAAGGCAAAGTAAAAAGCAAAGCAATAATAAAGTGATGGAGATTGATATGATGAGAATAGACCCGGGGGCCATAGGTTTCACAAGTGGCTTCTCTCCAGAGCATAAGTATTCTACGGTGGGTGAACAAATTCTTGTTGAGCAATTGATGTAATTGAGCATAGTTATGAGAATATCTAGGTATGATCATGTATATAGGCATCACGTCCGAGACAAGTAGACTGACTCCTGCCGCATCTACTACTATTACTCCACTCATCGACCGCTATCCAAAGATGCATCTAGAGTATTAAGTTAAAACAGAGTAACGCCTTAAGCAAGATGACACGATGTAGAGGGATAGTTTCATGCAATATGATAAAAACCCCATCTTGTTATCCTCGATGGCAACAATACAATACGTGCCTTGTTGCCCTTATACATCCTTGGGAAAGGACACCGAAAGATTGAACCCAAAGCTAAGCACTTCTCCCATTGCAAGAAAAACCAATCTAGTAGGCCAAACCAAACTGATAATTCGTAGAGACTTGCAAAGATAACCAATCATACATAAAATAATTCAGAGAAGATTCAAATATTATTCATAGATAGACTTGATCATAAACCCACAATTCATCGGTCCCAACAAACACACCGCAAAAAGAAGATTACATCGAATAGATCTCCACGAGAGAGGGGGAGAACATTGTATTGAGATCCAAAAAGAGAGAAGAAGCCATCTAGCTAATAACCATGGACCCGAAGGTCTGAGGTAAACTACTCACACTTCATCGGAGAGGCTATGATGATGTAGAAGCCCTCGGTGATGACGGCCCTCTCCGGCGGAGCTCCGGAACAGGCCCCAAGATGGGATCTCGTGGATACAGAAGGTTGCGGCGGTGTAATTAGGTTTTTGGCTCCGTATCTGATCGTTTGGGGGTACGTAGGTATATATAGGAGGAAGGAGTACGTCGTGGAGCAACAAGGGGCCCACGAGGCAGGGGGCGTGCCCTGGGGGGCTCCCACCACCCTCGTGATCGCCTCTTTTGTTCCTTGGCATAGGGTCCAAGTCTCCTTGATCACGTTCGGTGAGAAAATCACGTTAGCGAAGGTTTCATTCCGTTTGGACTCCGTTTGATATTCCGTTTCTTCGAAACACTGAAATAGGCAAAAAAACAGCAATTCTCGGCTGGGCCTCCGGTTAATAGGTTAGTCCCAAAAATAATATAAAAGTGGAAAATAAAGCCCAATATAGTCCAAAACAGTAGATAATATAGCATGGAGCAATCAAAAATTATAGATACGTTGGAGACGTATCAGGCATCCCAAGCTTAATTCCTGCTCATCCTCGAGTAGGTAAATGATAAAAGGAGAATTTTTGATGCGGAGGGCTACTTGGCATAATTTCAATGCAAATCTTCTTAATTGTGGTATGAATATTCAGATTCGAAAGATTCAAGACAAAAGTTCATGTTGACATAAAAATAATAATACTTCAAGAATACTAACAAAGCAATTATGTCTTCTCAAAATAACATGGCCAAAGAAAGTTATCCCTACAAAATCATATAGTCTGGCTATGCTCTATCTTCACCACACAAAGTATTTAAATCATGCACAACCCCGATGACAAGCCAAGCAATTGTTTCATACTTTAACATTTTCAAAACTTTTTCGATATTCACGCAATACATGAGCGGGAGCCATGGATATAGCACTATATGTGGAAGAGAATGGTGGTTGTGGAGAAGACAAAAAGAGGGGAAGATAGTCTCACATCAACTAGGCGTATCAACGGGCTATGGAGATGCCCATCAATAGATATCAATGTGAGTGAGTAGGGATTGCTATGCAACGGATGCACTAGAGCTATAAGTATATGAAAGCTCAACAAAAGAAACTAAGTTGGTGTGCATCCAACTCGCTTGCTCACGAAGACCTAGGGCAATTTGAGGAAGCCCATCATTGGAATATACAAGCCAAGTTCTACAATGAAAAATTCCCACTAGTATATGAAAGTGACAAAATGAGAGACTCTCTATCATGAAGATCATGGTGCTACTTTGAAGCACAAGTGTGGTAAAAGGATAGTAACATTGTCCCTTCTCTCTTTTTTTTATTTGGGTATTTTCTCTTTTTTTATGGCCTCTTTTTTCGTCCGAGTCTCATCCCGACTTGTGGGGGAATCATAGTCTCCATCATCCTTTCCTCACTTGGGACAATGCTCTAAAAATGATGATCATCACACTTTTAATTTTCTTACCACTCAACAATTACAACTCGATACTTAGAACAAAATATGACTCTATATGAATGCCTCCGTGATGTACCGGGATATGCAATGAATCAAGAGTGACATGTATGAAAGAATTATGAACGGTGGCTTTGCCACAAATACGATGTCAACTACATGATCATGCTAGCAATATGACAATGATGGAGCGTGTCATAATAAACGGAACAGTGAAAAGTTGCATCGCAATATATCTCGGAATGGCTATGGAAATGCCATGATAGGTAGGTATGGTGGCTGTTTTGAGGAAGGTATATGGTGGGTGTATGATACCGGTGAAAAGTGCACGGTATTAGAGAGGCTAGCAATGGTGGAAGGATGGGAAAAAGTGCATATAATCCATGGACTCAACATTAGTCATAAAGAACTCATATGCTTATTGCAAAAATCTAGAAGTTATCAAAGCAAAGTATTATGCGCATGCTCCAAGGGGGATAGATTGGTAGGAAAAGACCATCGCTCGTCCCCGACCGCCACTCATAAGGAAGACAATCAATAAATAAATCATGCTCTGACTTCATCACATAACGGTTCACCATACGTGCATGCTACGGGAATCACAAACTTTAACACAAGTATTTCTCAAATTCACAACTACTCAACTAGCATGACTCTAATATCACCATCCTCATATCTCAAAACAATTATCAAGCATCAATCTTTTCTTAGTATTCAACGCCTCAAAAGAAAGTTTCACATATCTTGAATACCAAGCATATTATTATTAAGAAAATTACCATGCTATTAAGACTCTCAAAACAATCTAAGTGAAGCATGAGAGATCAATAGTTTCTTTAAAACAAATCCACCACCGTGTTCGAAAATATCTAAGTGAAGCACATAGAGCAAAATTATAACGCTCAAAAGATATAAGTGAAGCACATAGAGCAAAACTACATAGCTCAAAAGATATAAGTGAAGCCCATAGAGTATTCTATCAAATTACAATTCATGTAAGGCTCTCTCAAAGGTGTTTACAGCAAGGATGATTGTGGCACACTAACAAACAAAGACACAAATAATACAAGACGCTCCAAGCAAAACACATATCATGTGGTGAATAAATATATAGCTCCAAGTAAAATTACCGATGGAAGTAGACGAAAGAGGGGATGCCTTCCGGGGCATCCCCAAGCTTTGACTTTTTGGTGTCCTTGGATTATATTGGGGTGCCATGGGCATCCCCAAGCTTAGGCTCTTTCCACTCCTTGTTCCATAATCCATCAAAAGATTTCACCCAAAACTTGAAAACATCACAACACAAAACTCAACAGAAATCTCGTGAGCTCCGTTAGAGAAAGAAACAAAAGACCACTTCAAGGTACTGTAATTAACTCATTCTTTATTTATATTGGTGTTAAAACTACTGTATTCCAACTTCTCTATGGATTATAAACTATTTTACTAGCCATAGATTCATCAAAATAAGCAAACAACACACGAAAAACAGAATCTGTTAAAAACAGAACAGTCTGTAGTAATCTGTAACTAACACAAACTTCTAGAACTCCAAAACATCTACCAAAATAGGAAGACCTAGACAATTTGTTTATTCATCAGCAGCAATTGGAATCAGTATTTTATCACGTTATGGTGATTTTTAACAATTCGGGCACTGAGCACAAAGTTTCTGGAAATTACAGCAAGATCAAATAACTATCATCCAAGAAGATCCTATAGGTGTAACTTGGCACAAACACTAATTTAAACACAAAATCACATCTAAACAGAAGGTAGATGGATTATTTATTCAACGACAGAAAGGAAATATATTGGGTTGTCTCCCAAGAAGCGCTTTTCTTTAAGGCCTTTTAGCTAGGCATTGATAATTTTAATGATGCTCGCAAGAAAGACAAGAATTGAAGCACAAAGAGAGCATAATGAACACACGTGACAAACACATCTAAGTCTAACGTACTTCCTATGCATAGGAATCTTATAGGCAAACAAATTATCGTAGCAAGCAAAAACTAGCATATGCAAGGAAGCGGAAAGAAACAATAGCAGTCTCAACATAACGAGAGGTAATTTATTATCATGAAAATTTCTACGACCATATTTTACTCTCTCATAATAATAACATGTGGGATCATAAGCAAATTCAACAAAATAGCTATCACATAACATATTCTCAACACGATCCACATGCATGCGAAGTTGACACTCTTCCAAAATAGTGGGATTATCATTAACTAAAGTCATGATTTCTCCAAACCCACTTTTATAAAAAACTTCATAAGATTGAACATTCTCCAAATATGTGGGATCTAAAGTTGTCACTCTTCTGAACCCACTTTTAACATTATTGCAAACAATATTATCAATCTCATATTTATCATGGGGCTTAAATAAATTTTCAAGATCATAAGAAGAATCACCCCAATCATGATCATTGCAACAAGTAGTAGACATAGCAAAACTAGCATCCCCAAGCTTAGGGTTTTGCATCTTATTAGCACAATTGAAATCAAAAGAATTTATAATAGAATCATTGCAATCATGCTTTTTATTCAAAGATCTATCGTGAGTCACTTTACGGATTTCAGGCAAAACCTTATAAAGATAATCTAGTGCATCCAAATCACTAGGAATTGGTTCATCATAATTGGATCTCTTAAAAAGATTGGCAAGTGGATGAGGATCCATAGATCTTAGCTTCTCTGTTTAGGAATAAATACTCAACTATTTCAACCAAACGAGCAAACGAGCCAAGTAAGACATCAAGGCAAATGGAAAAGAGAGGGCGAATAAAACGGCAAGGGTGAAGTGGGGGAGAGGAAAACGAGAGGCAAATGGCAACTAATGTAATGCGGGAGATAGGGATTGTGATGGGTACTTGGTATGTTGACTTTTGCGTAGACTCCCGACAGCGCCAGAAATTCTTCTTGCTACCTCTTGAGCACTACGTTGGTTTTCCCCGAAGAGGAAAGGATGATGCAGCAAAGTAGCGTAAGTATTTCCCTCAATTTTTGAGAACCAAGGTATCAATCCAGTAGGAGGCTACACGCAATTCCCTCGTACCTACACAAAAACAATAGCTCCTCGCAACCAACGCGATTAGGGGTTGCCAATCCCTTCACGGTCACTTACGAGAGTGAGATCTGATAGAGATGATAGATAATATTTTTGGTATTTTTGATAAAGACATGCAAAGTGAAAAGTAAAAGGCAAAGTAAAAAAGCAGAGCAATAATAAAGTGATGGAGATTGATATGATGAGAATACACCCGGGGGCCATAGGTTTCACTAGTGGCTTCTCTCAAGAGCATAAGTATTCTACGGTGGGTGAACAAATTACTTTGAGCAATTGACAGAATTGAGCATAGTTATGAGAATATCTAGGTATGATCATGTATATAGGCATCACGTCCGAGACAAGTAGACCGACTCCTGCCTGCATCTATTACTATTACTCCACTCATCGACCGCTATCCAGCATGCATCTAGAGTATTAAGTTAAAAACAGAGTAACGCCTTAAGCAAGATGACATGATGTAGAGGGATAGTTTCATGCAATATGATAAAAAACCCATCTTGTTATCCTCGATGGCAACAATACAATACGTGCCTTGCTGCCCCTACATCACAGTGGAAAGGACACGTGCAAGATTGAACCCAAAGCTAAGCACTTCTCCCATGGCAAGAAAAACCAATCTAGTAGGTCAAACCAAACTGATAATTGAAGAGACTTGCAAAGATAACCAATCATACATAAAAGAATTCAGAGAAGATTCAAATATTATTCATAGATAGACTTGATCATAAACCCACAATTCATCGGTCTCAGCAAACACACCGCAAAAAGAAGATTACATCGAATAGATCTCCACGAGAGAGGGGGAGAAAATTGTATTGAGATCCAAAAAGAGAGAAGAAGCCATCTAGCTAATAACTATGGACTCGAAGGTCTGAGGTAAACTACTCACACTTCATCGGAGAGGCTATGATGATGTAGAAGCCCTCCGTGATGACGGCTCTCTCCGGCGGAGCTCCGGAATAGGCCCCAAGATGGGATCTCATGGATACAGAAAGTTGCGGCGGTGGAATTAGGTTTCTGGCTCCTTATCTGATTGTTTGGGGGTACGTAGGTATATATAGGAGGAAAGAGTACGTCGGTGGAGCAACAGGGGGCCCATGAGGCAGGGGGCGCACCCTAGGGGGGCGTGCCCCCCACCCTCGTGACCGCCTCTTTTGTTCCTTGGTGTAGGGTCCAAGTCTCCTGGATCACGTTCGGTGAGAAAATCACGTTCCCGAAGGTTTCATTCCGTTTGGACTCCGTTTGATATTTCGTTTCTTCGAAACACTAAAATAGGCAAAAAACAACAATTCTGGGCTGGGCCTCCGGTTAATAGGTTAGTCCCAAAAATAATATAAAAGTGGAAAATAAAGCCCAATATAGTCCAAAACAGTAGATAATATAGCATGGAGCAATCAAAATTATAGATACGTTGGAGACGTATCAACCTCCATGACCTGCGCCTAGTTCTTCTCCGTAGCCACCTTGTCGGTGGCTAGGTCCTTCTCCGCCTTGGCGGCAGCAGCCTTCTACTGCTTAACCTCCTGCCGAGCTTTCAAAAGCTCGGCCAAGGCTGTTTTCATTCACACAGTTCGGCATTAGCTTCTACTTAAAAAAAGCAATACACTCTCCATGTTCAACATAACATTCAAGGATATGAAGCATTGGTCGCCGACCTTGAGACTGCTCAACCCTCTTGTTCATCGGGTCCATGTCCTTCTCAGACCTCTCGAGCTTTCGGTTCATCTCCGCAATCTCCTCGAAGGTGGAGCTCGGAGCCGAGGTGGAAACCAGCACACAAGCACCTTGTAGTAAGCCCCATGATCGATCCATTGATACTCCGAACAAGAGCCTCATCATTTTGGACAGAGTCCTGGGGGCTACTCATTTTGCTCATGTATTTCGACCCCAACACCCACTTCTTAAAACCAGCCTTGTGCTTGGGGGCTACTCACTGGTTGTGTCGTCTAAAGCACCATGAGAGGATGTCTTCGGACAAATACATGAATTTGTAAAGTAAACTTAAATAGAGAAATTATTTTCGCACACGGGCAGAAGAGTACCTCGAAGCTCGTGATGAGGCCCTTAAAGGACTCCCGCATTCCGGCCTCCATGCACTAGAAGCCCTGGAGCGTCACACCGACCAAGGCGCGATGCTTTTCCTTGAGGGAGGAGCCTGTTAAGGCCGCCTCCATTTCTTCAGTCCACCCCACGCTAGCCCGCCTGTCGGTGTCAAAACTGGCAGACCTCGGGGTAGGAGTCCCGAGCTGTGGATCTGGGATCGATGGGTGACAAGGGACGATGAACACAATGTTTTATCCAGGTTCAGGTCCTCTCGAAGAGGTAATACCCTACATCCTGCTTGATTATATATATTGGATGTATAGTATGGTTATAGAGTAGATCTACCTTGAGATTAACATGAGCTAAACTCTACGGTGATGAGGTGATGGATATAGCTCTAGCACTAAAAGACTACAACCCTCGGTTTATATAGACATCGGTAGGGTTAGGGTTACCGGAGATAGATTACAATAAGGAATAAAGAGATCCTGCCTATATATCCTTGACTTGGAGGGGCACACCACGGCTTCATAGATTTCCCGTCACTATACGGCTTCACCAGTCCGACCCATATTCCATGGGTCGGCGTCCTGAGGACCCCTCAGTCCATAACTCCCTCAGTAGCCCCCGAACTTGCCTCCAACGCCAAGGCTTGTTTCCGGCATCCGCTCACCCAATAGTACTCGACTTGCGAGGCGAGTTCTTCAGTGTGCTTTGTTCACGTTCGGAGCCAAGTAATGTCTGGAATCTGGAACGGCAGTCTTCCTTAGCAACGAAGGCAAAAATTAAAAAAATCGTTCAAGTGTAAGCAGTGCCTTCGCCTGACAACTGTTTCTCTCAACAAAGAGTCGCGTCCAGTCATAACGTCGGGCAGTTACTATTTCTCAAAGCGTGGCTCAAGGCTGACGCCACGTTTGGCATGTCTCCTCAAGGTGGAGATTGTGTCTCGCCTTTCGGGGGGTATGATCAATGATTTCGATTCCCCTCCCCGCACATAATGTTGCAGGCATATCGGGTAGTGGAGGGGCCAACGGCATGGAAAAAGGAACCCCTAGCTTATCAACAACCTATAAAGGGGGAGCTACTTTAGTTAGCATCCAATCCTTCTTCCACCGTTCCACGCCGTGGGTAAACGGCTGTGTCCATCTTCTTGCTTGTTCATCGGGCTAGGCCGTGGGGGCAAAGAATCGGTTGGCTGGAGAGGTTGAGTTCTTCGCACATGCCCCAGAGTTCGAACCTTTCTTGGGTCTGCGGACCCCCGAATCGAACATTTGGCGCACCAGGTAGGGGCATGTCGAAGCCTCTTTTCCACCGTCCGCTCCGCCGTCCTTCCGTTGTTCCTATGGCCGACACTTGCCGTGTCCGTGCCAAGCGTCGGGCCGCCCCCATCGTGCCTGTGGGAAACCGCGCCCCTCGCCGCTCTGCCTCCCTGGTGGCTAACGCCGCCACCAACCCTGCTGCCCGCGAACAACAGGACTCATCGCTGCCACCATCCGTGCGGCGCGATGGCCACACCGCGACTCCATCGCCCACTCCGGCCACAACATCGTCGTCTCACGCCCAGCGCGGACCGGCCAACGCGTAAGCCGTGCTGCTCATGGCGTGTGAGCTCCTGCGCTGTCGTCCGACCAATGACCTCTACGAGGATTGGCTTGGCCGCATCGCCGAGCTCGTCAGTGCCGCTAGAGAGGTACCTGCGCCGTCTCACTCGCTGCCTCCCCCGCTGTCTCAGGCGGGTGACGTGGCCCATGGCGTGCCTCCTCCCCCCTCGGCGTGATGTCATTCCCGAGCCCAGGTGTGAGGCACCCCAGCGCGACCCACCGTGCAGGGCACTGATGCGCGATGAAGAAAGTTGTCAGGTGGTGTAGCGGCCCCAAGGATAGGCGTGTGTGCTTCCAGCACCACACCGTCAAGACCGCATGCCGCCAGAGGGAGCGGAACGCGAGCGTCAAGATTATACTCCTCCCCTGCAGATGGCCCCTATGAGTGTGGTAGGTTGTTGTGCTTTTGCCCCAGAGTTGCACAGCGTCGTCTGGCCCGGCAAGTTCAAGCCGGATCTGCGCCCACGCTGCAATTGTACTCCTGACCCCGCTGAGTTTCTCCAGCTATACGAGCTGAGTATTGAGGCAGCGAACGGTAACGACAAAGTCATAGAAAACTAGTTCCCCATGGCCCTCAAGGATGGCGCATGCTCCTGGCTTCTGAACCTTCCGGTGGGGTTGATCTCCTCTTGGGACGAGCTCCATGAGCGCTTCATCACCAACTTCCAGGGCACTTGCAACCGCGCTCCCAGGGCGGGCAATCTGTGACGCTTCAAGCAGCACCCAGGCAAAACCTTGCACAAGTACATACATCGCTTCACCAACGTTCGCCTCATGATCCCGAAGGTGTCAGACGAGGCCATCATTACGGCATTCTCTGAGGGTGTCCGGGATGTCAAGATAAAGGAAGGGCTCGCCGTGCATGAGGATTTGTACTCGACTCTGGAGATGTTTAACATGGCCACCTGATGACCCAGAAGTATATGGGATCAATCGTAGTCCTTTCGATAAGAGTGTCGAATCCAATGACGAGCAGAAGGAAATGACAAGTGGTTTTCAGCAAGGTATTCTCCGCAAGCACTGAAATTATAAGTATCTAGTAGTTTGATAGCAAGATAATTTGTAACGAGCAAGTGACGGTAACGGTAACAAAAGTGCAGCAAGGTAGCCCAATCCTTTTGAGGCAACGGACATGCCAAAACTGTCTCTTACGATAAGCAAAGCGTTCTTGAGGGTACACGGGAATTTCATCTAGTCACTTTCACCATGTTGGTTTGATTTGTGTTCGCTACTTTGATAATTTGATATGTGGGTGAACCGGTGCTTAGGTTCTGTTCTTACTTGAATAAACCTCCTACTTATAATTAACCCCCTCGCAAGCATCTGCAACTATGAGAAAAGTATTAAGAATGAATTCTAACCATAGCATTAAATTTTTGGATCCAATCGGTCCCTTACGGAATAGCACATAAACTAGGGTTTAAACTTCTGTCACTCTAGCAACCCATCATCTAATAATTACTCCACAATGCATTCCCTTAGGCCCAAATATGGTGAAGTGTCATGTAGTTGACGTTCACATGACACCACTAAGGGAATCACAACATACATACTATCAAAATATCGAACACATATCAAGTTCACATGATTACTTGCAACAAGACTTCTCCCGTGACCTCATGAACAAAAGTAACTAATCACAAACAATAATCATGCTCAAGATCAGAGGGGTATTAAATAGCATAATGGATCTGAACATATAATCTTCCACCGAATAAACCATATAGTAATCAACTACAAGATGTAATCAACACTACTAGTCACCTACTAGTACCAAACTATAGTTTTGATACAAACACTGAACACACGAGATGAAGTAGGGTTTGAGAGGAGATGGTGTTGTTGAAGATGTTGATGGAGATTGCCCTTCCCAAGATGGGAGAGTTGTTGGTGATGATGATGACGATGATTTCCCCCTCCGGGGAGTTCCCATGTATCGCTCATGGGAGGGCAAAGTGCTCCTGCCCAAGTTCCGCCTCGAGACGGTGGCACTTCATCCTTAAATTCCTCTCCTTATTTATTCTAGGTCAAAATGACTTATATACCAGAAGAGGGGCACTGGAGGTAGGTGAGGAGGGCACAACCCACCAGGGCGCGCCTGGGCTCCCTGGCGTGCCCAGGTGGGTTGTGCCCACCTGGCGGGCCCCCTCTGGTACTTATTAGCTCCAGTATTTCTTATATATTCCATAAAAAATCTCCGTGAAGTTTCAGCTCATTTGGAGTTGTGCAGAATAGGTAGCATGACGTAGCTTTTTCAGGTTCAGAATTCGAGTTGCCAATATTCTCCCTCTTTGTGTGTACCTTGCATATTATGAGAGAAAAGGCATTAGAATTACTCCAAAAAGCATCATTATACATAAAAATATAAATAACAGTAGGAAAACATGATGCAAAATGGACATATCAACTCCCCCAAGCTTAGACCTCGCTTGTCCTCAAGCGAAAACCCGAAATCGAAAAACATGTCCACATGCTTAGAGAGAGAGAGGTGTCAATAAAAACAAAATACGGACATAGAAGCATCATGTATCTTATTATAACAGCAAAAAAATTTAACAAAAAACTTTAACACATAACTTTTATCATAGACTTCTCATGAATTAGTAACAATTCATCACAACATCGAAGTATAAAGCATAAACTCTATTGAAAACCAACAAACTATGATCTCAGTCAACTTTGCAACTACAATTTCATCATCTTTTCAGGAAGGGTCACATATCGGAGCCTTTTTGGCAAGTCCACATAGTCAACTATCATATAGTCTTCTATGATTGCTAACACTCACCGCATACACATGAGCAAAACCTTTCAACTGGACACAAAGAAAGATAGGGGCTTATAGTTTCGCCTCCCAGTGTACTCACCTCAAGGGTGATGTTAACAATAATAACTCATGCTATCCACATCCAACTGGATATATGTGCCTAGATCTTTCCTCACCACATGATGCTTGCCAAAAGAGAAAAATAAAAAGGAATGGAGAGAAAAACTTTGACTCTAGCATAAAAGTAAATAAATAAATAGTAAAAGATAGGCCCTTCACAGAGGGAAGCAGAGGTTGACATGCGCTTTTTGTTTGTATGGCAATCTCTTAGTGCAAAAGAACGTCACATTATATTGCCCCTTATGATAGCAACCTTTATTATGCAGTATGTCGCTTTTATTCTTTGCCATCACAAGTTTGTACAACGCTCAATTTTCTCTTACACTAAATGACACATTTAGAAGCAATTTTTATTGCCTTATTGCACCAATGACAACTTACTTGAAGGATCTTACTCAATCCATAGGTAGGTATGGTGGACTCTCAAAACAAGATTTGGGTTTAAGGGTTTTTGGATGCACAAGTAGTATCTCTACTTAGTACGGAACCTTTGGCTAGCAAAGATAGGGGGCAAGCACCACATGTTGAAGGATCTATGACAATATAGCTTCTATGTGAATATGAACAAACATAAATCATTATGTTGTCTTCCGTGTCCAACATCAACAACTTTGGCATATAATATTTTGATGGGGGCTCACAATCACAAAAGATGTCCAAGATAGTGTACTTGCATGTGAATCTTCTCTTCCCTTATTAATTCTTTCATGAATTGCATCATTGACCAATGCTATGTTTGTAGATCTCCAATAAAATTTTCTACTTATACTCTTCCTTATGTGATGTCATTACTTACCATAAGATTAGCATATGATCTTTGTCATTTATTTCCTTTCTTTTTATTGAACATGAAAGTAAAGAAAAGAAAACTCAAACTAAACTTTATTATATATCTTGCACACGATTACAAGGATAGATCACTAAGCAAACTTTCGAAAAGAAAGGATCGAACTAAACTTTTATTCATCTAAAGCAAAAGATAACTACGGATCAAACTAAGATAACTAAAGGCAAAAGATAGTGGAGGTGATACGATACCGGGGCACCGCCTCCCCAAGCTTGGCACTAGCCAAGGGGAGTGCCCATACCCGATACTCAATTTTCCTTTGGTGATGAAGGAGGAGGTGGCAGTGATGAAGTAGAGGCGATCTTGTCCTTCATGATCAAAAGATTCTCCAATCTATGGATGACGCTCCGGAGGGCGATGATATGCTCTTACAATAGAATATTTTCACTGGTGCAGGTATTCGGTGACTTGTGCGTTGTCTCCTGCTGGATTGATACCTTGGTTCTCAAACTAAGGGAAATACTTATCTCTACTTTGCTGCATCACCCTTTCCTCTTCAAGGGAAAAACCAACGCAAGCTCAAGAAGTAGCAGTCCTCGTCACCAAGACACTCATTGATGGTGGCGCGGGACTCAACGTTCTCTCCGTCGAGACGTTCGAGATGCTCCAGATGCATTACGACCAGCTCCTCCCCACCAAGCCTTTCTCAAGGGTGACCAAAGGCTCCACCATCCCCATAGGACATATCCGCCTCTCTGTCACCATTGGCAAGCGCGACAACTACCACACCGAGCTCATCGACTTCGACATCGCCCACATTCGCCTCCCGTACAATGCCATCCTCGGGTATCCGGCCCTCGCCAAGTTCATAGCAGTGACTCACCATGGCTACAATGCCCTCAAGATGCCAGGAAGTGGCGGCATCATCACGGTCACCTGCGATGAGAAAGAAGTGGTGTGCTCCCTTGAGCGCGCATCCAGGCCGCATCGGTCAAGAACTCAGATGATGAGGGTGCCATCCGTCCTCCTGGAGGCCGTCCCCAAGAAGAAGAAGCGGCTGCTCCTCAGGGGCCGCCTGGAGGCAGGGCGTCTGACGATCGAGCCTCAGGTCCTGCGCCCACCGCTGGGGCGCCTTCCCCACTCGCATAGGGAGGCGCGCCCGGCGCCCCTCTCAGGACGGGCTCAGGGGCTCTCCTCTGGAGGGCCTCTGACCTGACCAACGTCACGAGGGAGGCGTTCAGGCACCATATGGAGGCGTGCTTCAACGCGCGCTTCCATGAACAGGGGCGAGGCTCTAGGCGTTCAGGAGTTCATCACCAAGGTGATCGGGGAGCTTCAGGAGGCGCGAGCCATGTGTGGCGAGCGTCGCTCCGCAACACCCAGTGCAGCTACCACCTCTTACGTGGGCGGCGAGCTGCACGTCTGCGTATATCCCAGGCCTCAATAGGGTCGCTCCTCAGGAGCTCTTCTGGCTGTCCCGCGTCGGTCGGTGTGAAGGCCGCGCCCACGGCTACGTCTGCATGTCGTTTGTCCTGCCGAACGCAGCTGCCTCGCACCAGCACCACATGTAGAGCATTCTGGCAGCTCGCGAGGCCACGCGCCAGGCGATCCTGACGGAGGAGGTGCCGGAACTTCGTGAGCCCGCATGACCTCCAGAGCCCCCTGGGGCTCAGGAGCCGGCCGGCTTGTGAGGAGCAACTTCTGCAGCGCGCGTCTTCAGCTACAGCAACACTTCTAAAGTGACGTTGCCAAGTGAATTTTTGGTTTGTTCAATTGAGGGCGCCCCACGGGCTGCATTACCCTCGGGCTATCAAGGCCAGCCCCTGCAGCTGCACCATTTCGATTCATGTACTCCGAACCAGTTATGCATGCTCCAGTTGTCATGGTTGTTGGTATTTCTCCTGTCGTTTCGTTGTCTATGGATTCGCCCCTCGCGGCCTCTGCGCATTGCTAAACCAGCCCCTTGCTCGTCCCGCAACGGGAGCTACTAGCACGGCGCCTGTGCTCGGGTCTGTTCCTGCAATGCTGATAAACCTAAGAGATTGAGCTCTGGCTCGCGGCCTAGCCCGTGCACGTCACCTCACCGGGCACTTAGTGCCTCCGTCCTCTTCCAGAAAGATCATCAGCAGGATGGCAAGCGCGGTTGCATGCCATATTTTCCTTCTTTTGGCTAACTCGCAGGAACTTCCGAAGCAGGGACCGCTAGCAGCTTCGCCCGCCTCTCGGGGCGCAACACCTCCTGGGGCACCCCCTCAGAGCCAGCCATTCCTTCTCTCGCGCGAGTCGCTTGCATGTTAAAGGGGGGCTTTGAGCACCGCGCCTCAGGGGCTCCTACTGGCTCTCGGGCCCTCAACCCTGGCCTTGACCACGGCAACGCGACCTGGCATACCAGTGGCGCCAGAGCCTTGCTCGAGGGTCGGGACCCGACGACGTAGAGCACCCAGACGAGCGAGAGAGATGGGGTTGGCACGAGCCCTGCCTAGAGGCGCCATCGGGAGGAAGACATAACTTAACGCCAGGCAGGAAGATTATCCTTGCAGCGAAGAAATTACCGCAGGCCCGCCAAGATAAGTCACCTCTCGTATGACGACACGAACCTCACAATCAGCATTTTGTCTCTAGCGATCTCGCTCGAGCAAGGACATTTCCCATTCAGCCTTCCGAGAGCCGCTTGCGCGCCAAAGGGGACCTCCTGAACATCGCGCCTCAGGGGCTCTTACTGGACCTGGGCCGCTTACCTCCTGGCCTTGACCACGACATCGTGACCTAGCATACCAGCGACGACCGAAGCTTGCCTGTGGACTGGGTCATGTCGGTGTAGAGCACTAAGCTATCGCAGGAATGAAAGGGGGAACCATGCCAAAGCGAGAGACGCAAGCACGACATCGAACCAGAAATGATAGCATTGAAGTGCGAGTGTCATAGTTTTTTCTACATACCCCCACGGGGCTCATCATGGTTCTATGCACAAGTGAAGCAAAAGGAAAAACCCCCTAAGAGCCATAGCCTGGGCGACATCATCAACAACACCGGGATACCATTGTTCCTCCCCCTAGGTCCGGGCGCAGCGGCGCGGTGGCTCGTAGCTATTGTCGTCGCTCGAGTCCGGTCTGGATGAGGCGCCGCTGCTGTCGGAGGTGTCGCGAACAAGGCCAAGGGAATGTTCACCACCAGTGGCCTAGCCGCCTTGGCCGCCTCCCCTACGGCAGCATGCCAAGTGCCCGCCTTCCTTGCCGAAGGCCTTAAAGGAGAGCGTCTAGGCTCCTTCGTACTAAAAATGGATGGCGTGGCCTCCCTCAGGGTGGCAGGCGCGGGTGATCGCCCCCCATCCCCGGGTCATGAAGACATCGCCGGAGTCGATGACCTCAACTTCCGCTTCAGAAGCCTGGCCGCAGCATCCATCGTATAGCAGCCACAACTCGACAGGCCCTCTCGGCGGTATCTCCCTCACGAAGGACCGCGGGAGCCGGATCCAGGTGCGTGGCAGCATTGCCACCCACACCACGAACTCACGGGTCGTGCCTTCAGCATGGGTCCGCGAGCGGGGTGGCCATACGGCCACCGCTCGTTCTCCTCCGCGGATCCATTCCTCGCAGCGTCTGCCGCCACTCCCATGGGCGGGGCTTCGCGCGCGAGCGTACACGGGGACCGGGAAGCCCGACGGAGCACGTTCGTGCCAAGGCCGCGTCACCACGGGCGTCGCGGCAATGTCGCGAGAGAAATCAAGCCTCTTCTTCGGCGCGAGTAGCTCAGGTTCCACCTGAGGGGTTTTTCCGTTCTCCGCGGCAGAAAACCCCCTCACTGGCATCATGGATGCTCTATCAGGACGGTGGGACAAAGTAGGAGCAAGCAGCAAGAAGACGAAGATGAGCCGGGGGGTTTCGCCCCCTCTCGCATTTATAGCCAAGGAAGGCCAATCGCCGGCCTCTCGCGGTTCAAAGTGATGATGCTTTTTTGCATGCATCAAGCAGTTGTCAGGTCGGGCAGTTGCTAAGGCAGTGTGGGGAAGTGGAGACGTGATACGTCTCCAACGTATCTATAATTTTTGATTGTTCCATGCTATTATATTATCCATCTAGGATGTTTTATATGCATTTATATGCTATTTTATATGATTTTTGGGACTAACCTATTAACCTAGAGCCCAGTGCCAGTTTATGTTTTTTCCTTGTTTTTGAGTATCGCAGAAAAGGAAAAACAAATGGAGTCCAATTGACCTGAAATTTCATGGAGTTTATTTTTGGACCAGAAGAAGCCCACGGAGTATCAGAGATGGGCCAGAAGAGTCCTAAGGCACCCATGAGGGTGGGGGGCGCCCCCTACCTCGTGGCCGCCTCGGAGACCCCCCTGACTTGTTACCTATGCCAAAAATCCCTATAAATATAGAAACCCTCGAAAAGAAACCTAGATCAGGAGTTCCACCATCGCAAGCCTCTGTAGCCACCAAAAACCAATCAGGACCCTGTTCCGGCAACCTGCCGGAGGGGGGATCCATCACCGGTGGCCATCTTCATCATCCCGACGCTCTCCATGACGAGGAGGGAGTAGTTCACCCTCGGGGCTGAGGGTATGTACTAGTAGCTATGTGTTTGATCTCTCTCTTTCGTGTTCTTGATTCGGCACGATCCTGATGTATCGCGAGCTTTGCTATTATAGTTGGATCTTATGATGTTTCTCCCCCTCTACTCTCTTGTAATGGATTGATTTTTCCCTTTGAAGTTATCTTATCTGATTGAGTCTTTAAGGATTTTAGAACACTTGTGCTTAACTGTGGTGACAATGGGATATTCACGTGATCTACTTGATGTATGTTTTGGTGATCAAATTGCGGGTTCAGTGACCTTGTGAACTTATGCATAGGGGTTGGCACACGTTTTCGTCTTGACTCTCCGGTAGAAACTTTGGGGCACTGTTTGAAGTTCTTTGTGTTGGTTGAATAGATTAATCTGAGATTGTGTGATGCATATCGTATAATCATACCCCACGGATACTTGAGGTGACATTGGAGTATCTAGGTGACATTAGGGTTTTGGTTGATTTGTGTCTTAAGGTGTTATTCTAGTACGAACTCTATGAAAGATCGAACGGAAAGAATAGCTTTGTGTTATTTTACTATGGACTCTTGACTAGATCGATCAAAAATAATAACTTTCAGGTGGTTTCGTACCCTACAATAATCTCTTCGTTCGTTCTCCGCTATTAGTGACTTTGGAGTGACTCTTTGTTGCATGTTGAGGGATAGTTGTATGATCCAATTATGTTATTATTGTTGAGAGAACTTGCACTAGTGAAAGTATGAACCCTAAGCCTTGTTTCCTGGCATTGCAATACCATTTACGCTCACTTTTACCACTTGCTACCTTGTTTTTTTTATATTTTCAGATTACAAATACCCATACCATCCATATTGCACTTGTATCACCATCTCTTCACCGAACTAGTGCACCTATACAATTTACCATTGTATTGGGTGTGTTGGGGACACAAGAGACTCGTTGTTATTTGGTTGCAGGGTTGTATGAGAGAGACCATCTTCATCCTACGCCTCTCACGGATTGATAAACCTTAGGTCATCCACTTGAGGGAAATTTGCTATTGTCCTACAAACCTCTGCACTTGGAGGCCCAACAACGTCTACAAGAAGGTTGTGTAGTAGACATCAAGCAATTTCTGGCGCCGTTGCCGGGGAGGTGAGTGCTTGAAGGTATATCTTTAGATCTTGCAATTGAACCTTTTAGTTTCTTGTTTTATCACTAATTTAGTTTATAAAATAAAACTACAACAAAATGGAATTGAGGGTGCCTCATATGCTTCATCTTTTTAATATCTTTCGTGAAAATGATGGAAAGGAAAATTGTGCCCAAGTGCTAGAAGAAGAATGCATTAAAATGTTTGGCACTAAATCTTTGAATGATGAGCATGATTACAATGTTGTTAGTACGAACTCTTTGAATATCCATAGTACTAATGATGATCGCACTAGTCATGATGAAAATGTCTCTTATAACCATGTCAACTTTTGTGGAGTACATAGAGTTTGCAAGTACACACCAAATAGGGAAGATAGATTTTGCAAGAGGCATAAGTATTTAGAAACTAAATGGTTGCAAGAAAGGCTAGACATTTGTGCTGAAAATTTAAATTTTCGTAGCCATCCTTGTGAACTTTGCAATGAACATGGTCATTTAAATATCCAATGCAAATTGTTTCATGATCGTATCATGTCCAAAAATTGTGATGACTTGATTTCCCTTGCGCATCATAATGAACTTAGTTTGCTTGTGGGTTATGAAGAAATGAAACGTATAACTAAGGATATGCCAGAATTTGTCCTTGATAAAGTTCTTGATTTTGATCTAGAGGAAATTTATATGTATTGTGCGGTGAATTGCATTGAAAATCCTTATATTGCCAATTACATAAAGACAAGAAAACAAATAGAAGATGAATATAATACTAATGAAAGGGAATAGATTTCCCAATATCCTCCTATTCTTTCTTATGATGAATCAGGTAATGAGGAGGAGCTTTCTATCCAACCAATCTCATTAATAACGAGCTCTAAAAAGAGGATTAAAACCACACATGATGTGAAGAAGAAAAAGAAAAGACGGAGAAACAAAGATAAAAAAGGTATCCCTCCCAAATGATGTTGCTCCTATTACTCATTGTGATGATGATAATTGCTATACTATTGGTGCTATCCATACTATTAATGATGAGAGTGATTGTGCTTATGATATGAAATGTCCCAAGCTTGGGGATGCCATGTTTGATGAGAATGACAAGTTTGAGAATTTATTTAGTGCAATTAATGATTGTCACAAGCTTGGGGATGCTATGTTTTATGAAGATGATATGTTTAACCTCCCAAGTTTTGATATGCAAATTTATTATGATTATAGCATGCCTCCTATTTATGATGGTTATATTGATGAAGTGGGTTTGGAAGAGTGTCAACTTTAGGAAGTAATCATCCCACCATTTTGGAGGGTGTTGAATCTTATTGTGACAATTATGAAAGTGATTTGGAGAGGTCATGACTTTATTAAGTAATGATTCCACTATCTTGGAAGAGGTTTCAATTGATTATGATGAGAACAAAGTTGCTACTTATGATGATTATTGTGATGACACTTATGCTATAAAAAGTAGTGATGATTATATTAAAACTTGTCATGATTATGATTACCCTTTTTATGAACATTACTCTTTTATGTGGAAACAATTTATAGTATTCGGGTTTCTTATGATACTCCCACTATTCCGAATGAGAAGAATTTTGCTTATGTGGAGAGTAGTAAATTTTCTATGCTTGTAGATCATGAAAAGAATGCTTTTTGTGATGGTTATATTGTTTAATTCATTCATGATTCTACTGAAAATTACTATGAGGGAGGAATATATGCTTGTAGGAATTGCAATAATATCCAGTTTCCTCTCTATGTGTTGAAAGTTTTGAAGTTATGCTTGTTTTGCCTTCCTATGCTAGTTGATTATTGTTCCCATAAGTTGTTTGCTCACAAAATTCCTATGCATAGGAAGTGGGTTAGACTTAAATGTGCTAGTCATATTCTTCATGATGCTCTCTTTATGTTTCAATTCTTATCTTTTATGTGAGCATCATTGAAATCATCATGCCTAGCTAGGGGCGTTAAACAATAGCGCTTGCTGGGAGGCAACCCAATTTTATTTTTGTTCTTTGCTTTTGCTCCTGTTTAGTAATAAATGATTCATCTAGCCTCTGTTTAGATGTGGTTTTATGTTTTAATAGTTTTTGTGCCAAGTAGAACCTTTGGGAAGACTTGGGTGAAGTCTATGCGATCTTGCTGTAAAAAACAGAAACTTTTGCGCTCACGAGATTAGCTGCCATTTTTTACTGGAGAGTGCTTTTAGGTTGATTATTTTTGCAGATGATTAATAGACAAATTCCTAAGGTCCAAAAATTTATTTAAGAATTTTTGGAGTTCCAGAATTATTCCTTTGATACAGATTACTACAGACTGTTCTGTTTTTGACAGATTATGTTTTTCGTGTGTTGTTTGCTTATTTTGATGAGTCTATGAGTATTATCGGAGAGTATGAACCGTAGAGAAGTTGGAATACACTAGATATTACACCAATACGAATTTAGAATGAGTTCACAACGGTACCTAAGTGGAATATGGTGGAGGGGGGCACCGCACACGGCTAAGGAACGATCCGTAGATCAACTTGTGTGTCATGGGGTGCCCCCCTGCCCCCGTATATAAAGGAGCAAGGAGTGCGGCCAGCCCAAGGCGCGCTGGAGTCCTACTCCCACCGGGAGTAGGACTCCCCCCAGTTCCTAGTTGGATTAGGATTGGGGACGGGGGAAGAGGGAAGGGGGGCGCCGCCCCCCCTCTCCTTGTCCTATTCGGACTAGAGGGGGAGGGGGCGCGCGGCCTGCCTGGCCGGCCCTTTCCTCTTCTCCCTATGGCCCATCAAGGCCCATAGACCCCCCGGGGCGTTCCGGCAACCCCCCGGTGTTCCGGTAACTTTCCTGTTTTCATCTGGAACCTTTCCGAAGTCCAAACATAGGCTTCCAATATATCAATCTTTATGTCTCGATCATTTCGAGACTCCTCGTCATGTCCGTGATCACATCCGGGACTCCGAACAACCTTCGGTACATCAATACTTATAAACTCATAATGAACTGTCATCAAAATGTTAAGCGTGCGGACCCTACGGGTTCGAGAACTATGTAGACATGACCTAGAACCATTCTCGGTCAATAACCAATAGTGGAACCTGGATGCCCATATTGGCTCCTACATATTCTACGAAGATCTTTATAGTTCAAATCGCATATCGACATACTTTGTTCCCTTGGTCATCGTTATGTTACTTGCCAGATTTTTGATCGTCGGTATATCAATTACTTGTTAAGTCTCGTTACAGGCAAGTCTCTTTACTCGTTCCGTAATACATCATCTCACAACTAACTCATTAGTTGCAATGCTTGCAAGGCTTATGTGATGTGTATTACCGAGAAGGCCCAGAGATACCTCTCCGACAATCGGAGTGACAAAACCTAATCTCGATTCATGCCAACTCAACATATACTTTTGGCGACACCGTAGAGTACCTTTATAATCACCCGATTACGTTGTGATGTTTGGTAGCACACAAAGTGTTCCTCCGGTAAACGGGAGTTGCATAATCTCATAGTTGCAGGAACTTTGTATAAGTTATGAAGAAAGCAATAGCAACATACTAAACGATCAAGTGCTAGGCTAACGGAATGGGTCATGTCAATCAGATCATTCTTCTAATGATGTGATCCCGTTAATCAAATGACAACTCATGTCTAGGTTAGGAAACATAACCATCTTTGATTAACGAGCTAGTCAAGTAGAGGCATACTAGTGACACTCTGTTTGTCTATGTATTCACACATGTATTATGTTTCCGGTTAATACAATTCTAGCATGAATAATAAACATTTATCATGATATAAGGAAATAAATAATAACTTTATTATTGCCTCTAGGGCATATTTCCTTCAGTCTCCCACTTGCACTAGAGTCAATAATCTAGTTCACATCATAATGTGATTCAACACTAATATTCACATCTGTATGTGATTAACACCCATAGTTCACATCATCATGTGACCAACACCCAAGGGTTTACTAGAGTCAATAATCTAGTTCACATCGCTATGTGATTAACACCCAAAGAGTACTAAGGTATGATCATGTTTTGCTCTTGAGAGAAGCTTAGTCAACGGGTCTGTCACATTCAGAGCCGTATGTATTTTGCAAATATTCTATGTCTACAATGCTCTGCACGGAGCTACTCTAGCTAATTGCTCCTCACTTTCAATATGTATCCAGATTGAGACTTAGAGTCATCTGGATCAGTGTAAAAAGCTTGCATCGATGTAACTCTTTACAACGGGCTCTTTTATCACCTCCATAATCGAGAAATATTTCCTTAGTCCTTACTAAGGATGTTCTTGACCAATGTCCGGTGATCTACTCCTAGATCAAAATTGTATTCCTTTGCCAAATTGAGCAAGGTATACAATAGGTGCAGTACATAGCATAGCATACTTTATAGAACCTATGGTGAGGCATAGGGAATGACTTTCATTCTCTTTTCTATTTTCTGCCGTGGTCGGGATTTGAGTCTTACTCAATTTCATACCTTGTAACACGGGCAAGAAACTCTTTCTTTATTTGTTCCATTTTGAACTACTTTAAAATCTTGTCAAGGTATGTACTCATTGAAAAACTTATCAAGCGTCTTGATCTATCTCTATAGATCTTGATGCTCAATATGTAAGCAGCTTCACCGAGGTCTTTCTTTGAAAAACTCCTTTCAAATACTCCTTTATGCTTTGCAGAATAATTCTACATTATTTCCGATCAACAATATGTCATACATATACTTATCGAAATCTTTGTAGTGCTCCCACTCACTTTCTTGTAAATACAGGCTTCACCAAAAGTCCGTATAAAACCATATGCTTTGATCACACTATCAAAGCGTTCATTCCAACTCCGAGATGCTTGCACCAGTCCATAGATGGATCATTTGAAGCTTGCATATTTTGTTATCTCCTTTAGGATTGACGAAAACTTCTGGTTGCATCATATGCAACTCTTCTTTAATAAATCCATTAAAGAATGTAGTTTTGATATCCATTTGCCAGATTTCATAAAATGTGGCAATTGCTAACATGATTCGGACAGACTTAAGAATCGCTACAGTTGGGAAAATCTCATTGTAGTCAACACCTTGAACTTGTCGAAAAACCCTTTTGTGACAAGTCGAGTTTTGTAGATAGTAACACTACTACAAGTATCCGTCTTCCTCTTGAAAATCCATTTATTTAACATGGCTTGCTGATCATCGAGCAAGTCAATCAAAGTCCATACTTTGTTCTCATACATGGATCCTATCTCAGATTTCATGGCCTCAAGCCATTTCGCAGAATCTGGGCTCATCATCGCTTCCTCATAGTCCGTAGGTTCATCATGGTCTAGTAACATGACTTCCAGAACACGATTACCGTACCACTCTGGTGCGGATTTTACTCTGGAAGACCTATGAGGTTTGGTAGCAACTTGATCTGAAGTTTCATGATCATCATCATTAACTTCCTCACTAATTGGTGTAGGAATCACTGGAACTGATTTATGTGATGAACTACTTTCCAATAAGGGAGAAGGTACAATTACCTCATCAAGTTCTACTTTCCTCCCACTCACTTCTTTCGAGAGAAACTTCTTCTCTAGAAAGGATCCACCTTAGCAACGAATAACTTGCCTTCGGATCTGTGATAGAAGGTGTACCCAATAGTTGCCTTTGGGTATTCTATGAAGTCGCACTTCTCCGATTTGGGTTCGAGCTTATCAGGTGAAACCTTTTTCACATAAGCATCACAACTCCAAACTTTAAGAAACGACAGCTTAGGTTTCTTGTTAAACCATAGTTCATACGGTGTTGTCTCAACGGATTTAGATGGTGCCCTATTAAACGTGAATGCATTTGTCTCTAATGCATAACCCCAAAGCGATAGTGGTAAATCGGTAAGATACATCATAGATCGCACCATATCCAATAAAGTGCGGTTACAACGTTCGGACACACCATTATCTGTAGTGTTCTGTGGCGTGAGTAGTGAAACTATTTCACATTGTTTTAATCAAGGCCAAACTCGTAACTCAAATATTTTTCCTCCACGATCAGATCGTAGAAACTTTATTTTCTTGTTACGATGATTCTCCACTTCACTCTGAAATTCTTTGAACTTTTCAAATGTTTCAGACTTGTGCTTCATTAAGTAGATATACTCATATCTGCTCAAATCATCTTGTGAAGGTCAGAAAATAACGATACTTGCCGTGAGCTTTAACACTCATCGGACCGCATACATCGGTATGTATTATTTCCAATAAGTCATTTGCTCGCTCCATTGTTAGGAGAAGCGAGTCTTTAGTCATCTTGCCCATAAGGCATGGTTCGTAAGCATCAAATGATTCATAACCAAGTGATTCCGAAAGTCCATCGGCATGGAGTTTCTTCATGCGTTTACACCAATATGACCTAAACGGCGATTGCCACAAATAAGTTGCACTATCATTATTAACTTTGCATCTTTTGGCATCAATATTATGAATATGTGTATCACTACGATCGAGATCCAACAAACCATTTTCATTGGGTGTTTAACCATCGAAGGTTTTATTCATGTAAACAGAATAACAATTATTCTTTAACTTTAAATAAATAACCGTTTTGCAATAAACATGATCAAATCATATTCATGCTCAGCATAAGCGCCAAATAACATTTATTTAGGTTCAACACTAATCCCGATAGTATAGGGAGTGTGCGATGATGATCATATCAATCTTGGAACTACTTCCAACACTCATCGTCACTTCCCCTTCAACTAGTCTTTGTTTATTCTGTAACTCCTGTTTCGAGTTACTAATCTTAGCAACCGAACAAGTATCAAATACTCAGGGGCTACTATAAACACTAATCAGGCACACATCAAACACATGTATATCAAATATACCCTTGTTCACTTTGCCATCCTTCTTACTCACCAAATATTCAGGGCTTTTCCGCTTCCAGTGACCATTTCCTTTGCAGTGTTAGCACTTTCGGTTTAGGGCTTTGGTCCAGCTTTGGTCTTCTTCACGGGAGTGACAACTTGCTTGTCATTCCGCTTGAAGTTTCCTTTCTTTCCTTTGCCCATTTTGAAACTAGTGGTCTTGTCAATCATCAACACTTGATGCTTTTTCTTGATTTCTACCTTCGTCGATTTCAACATCACGAAGAGCTCGGGAATCGTTTCCGTCATCCCTTGCATCGTAGTTCATCACGAAGTTCTAGTAACTTAGTGATGGTGACTAGAGAATTCTGTCAATCACTATCTTATCCGGAAGATAAACTCCCACTTGATTCAATCGATTGAAGTACCCGGACAATCGAGCACATGCTCACTAGTTGAGCGATTCTCCTCCATCTTTTAGCTATAGAACTTGTTGGAGACTTCATATCTCTCAACTCGGGTATTTGCTTGAAATATTAACTTCAATTTCGGAACATCTCATATGGTCCATGACGCTCAAAACGTCTTTGAAGTCCCGATTCTAAGCCTTTAAGCATGGTGCACTAAACTATCAAGTAGTCATCATATTGAGCTAGCCAAACGTTCATAACGTGCATCCGCTCCTGCAATAGGTTTGTCACCTAGCGGTGCATTAAGGACATAATTCTTCTGTGCAGCAATGAGGATAAACCTCAGATCACGGATCCAATCCGCATCATTGCTACTAACATTTTTCAACATAATTTTCTCTAGGAACATATCAAAACAAACATATAAAAGCATAGGGAAGCAACAACGCGAGCTATTATCTATAACATAATTTGCAAAATACTACCAGGACTAAGTTCATGATAAATTTAAGTTCAATTAATCATATTACTTAAGAACTCCCACTCAGACAAACATCTCTCTAGTCATCTAAGTGATCACGTGATCCAAATCAACTAAACCATAACCGATCATCACGTGAGATGGAGTAGTTTTCAATGGTGAACATCACTATGTTGATCATATCTACTATATGATTCACGCTCGACCTTTCGGTCTCCGTGTTCCGAGGCCATATCTGCATATGCTAGGCTCGTCAAGTTTAACTTTGAGTATTCTGCGTGTGCAAAACTGGCTTGCACCCGTTGTAGATGGACGTAGAACTTATCACACCCGATCATCACGTGGTGTCTGGGTACTACGAACTTTTAGCAACGGTGCATACTCAGGGAGAACACTTCTTGATAGTTTTTGTGAGAGATCATCTTATAATGCTACCGTCAATCAAAGCAAGATAAGATGCATAATGGATAAACATCACATGCAATCAATATAAGTGATATGATATGGCCATCATCATCTTGTGCTTGTGATCTCCATCTCCGAAGCACCGTCGTGATCACCATCGTCACCGGCGCGACACCTTGATCTCCATCGTAGCATCGTTGTCGTCTCGCCAACTATTGCTTCTCGACTATCGCTACCGCTTAGTGATAAAGTAAAGCAATTACATGGCGTTTGAATTTCATACAATAAAGCGACAACCATATGGCTCCTGCCAGTTGCCGATAACTCGGTTACAACACATGATCATCTCATACAATAAAATATAGCATCACGTCTTGAACACATCATATCACAACATGCCCTGCAAAAACAAGTTAGACGTCCTCTACTTTGTTGTTGCAAGTTTTACGTGGCTGCTACGGGCTGAGCAAGAACCGTTCTTACCTACGCATCAAAACCACAACGATAGTTTGTCAAGTTGGTGCTGTTTTAACCTTCGCAAGGACGGGCGTAGCCACACTCAGTTCAACTAAAGTGAGAGAGAGACACCCGCGGTCACCTTTAAGCAACGAGTGCTCGGGCGGTGAAACCAGTCTCGGCGTAAGCGTCTGGCGTAATGTCGGTCGGGCGCTTCATCTCACAATACCGCTGAACCAAAGTATGACATCTTTGGTAAGCGGTATGACTTATATCGCCCATAACTCACTTGTGTTCTACTCATGCATATGACATCAACGCATAAAACACGGCTCGGATGCCCTTTGTTGGGGAACGTAGTAATTTCAAAATTTTCCTACGCACACGCAAGACCATGGTGATGGCATAGCAACGAGAGGGAGAGTGACTGTCCACGTACCCTCGTGAGACCGTGGCGGAAGCGTTATAACAACGCGGTTGATGTAGTCGTGCGTCTTCACGATCCGACCGATCCAAGTACCGAACGTCACGGCACCTCCGTGTTCAAAGACACGTTCAGCTCGATGGCGATCCCGGGCTCCGATCCGCAAAGCGTCGGGGATGAGTTCCGTCGACCTGACGGCGTGGTAGCGATGATGATGCTCCACCGGCGCAGGGCTTCGCCTAAGCTCATGGCGATATGACTTCACCGGCGCGAGGCTTCGCCTAAGCTCATGACGATATGACGAAGTGGAATATGGTGGAGGGGGCACCGCACACGGCTAAGGAACGATCCGTAGATCAACTTGTGTGTCATGGGGTGCCCCCCTTGTATATAAAGGAGCAAGAAGTGCGGCCAGCCCAAAGGCGGCGCTGGAGGAGTCCTACTCCCAGGGAGTAGGACTCCCCCCTTTCCTAGTTGGATTAGGATTGGGGAGGGAAAGAGGGAAGAGGCGCCCCCTCTCCTTGTCCTATTCGGACTAGAGGGGAGGCGCGGCCTGCCTGGCCGCCCTTTCCTCTTCTCCCTATGGCCCATCAAGGCCCATAGACCCCCGGGTTCCGCAACCCCGGTGTTAGAATAACTTTCTGTTTTCATCCGGAACCTTTAGAAGTCCAAACATAGGCTTCCAATATATCAATCTTTATGTCTCGATCATTTCGAGACTCCTCGTCATGTCCGTGATCACATCCGGGACTCCGAACAACCTTGGTACATCAATACTTATAAACTCATAATGAACTGTCATCGAAGCGTTAAGCGTCACGGACCCTACGGGTTCGAGAACTATGTAGACATGACCTAGAACCATTCTCGGTCAATAACCAATAGCGGAACCTGGATGCCCATATTGGCTCCTACATATTCTACGAAGATCTTTATCGGTCAAACCGCATAACGACATACTTTGTTCCCTTTGTCATCGGTATGTTACTTGCCCGAGATTTGATCGTCGGTATCCAATACCTAGTTCAATCTCGTTACGGCAAGTCTCTTTACTCGTTCCGTAATACATCATCTCACAACTAACTTATTAGTTGCAATGCTTGCAAGGCTTATGTGATGTGTATTACCGAGAAGGCCAGAGATACCTCTCCGAGCAATCGGAGTGACAAAACCTAATCTCGATTCATGCCAACTCAACATATACTTTTGGAGACACACAGAGTACCTTTATAATCACCCGATTCACGTTGTGACGTTTGGTAGCACACAAAGTGTTCCTCCGGTAAGCAGGAGTTGCATAATCTCATAGTTGCAGGAACTTTGTATAAGTTATGAAGAAAGCAATAGCAACATACTAATCGATCAAGTGCTAGGCTAACGGAATGGGTCATGTCAATCAGATCATTCTTCTAATGATGTGATCCCGTTAATCAAATGACAACTCATGTCTAGGTTAGGAAACATAACCATCTTTGATTAACGAGCTAGTCAAGTAGAGGCATACTGGTGACACTCTGTTTGTCTATGTATTCACACATGTATTATGTTTCCGGTTAATACAATTCTAGCATGAATAATAAACATTTATCATGATATAAGGAAATAAATAATAACTTTATTATTGCCTCTAGGGCATATTTCCTTCAGTGATATGATACACTCTATCACACATAAGCCTCCTTATATCTTCCTCAAAACAGACACCATACCTACCTATTATGGCATTTCCATAGCCATTCTGAGATATAATGCCATGCAACTTTCCACCGTTCAGTTTATTATGACACGCTCCATCATTGTCATATTGCTTTGCATGATCATGTAGTTGACATCGTATTTGTGGCAAAGCCACCTTCATAATTCTTTCATACATGTCACTCTTGATTCATTGCACATCCTGGTACACCGCCGGAGGCATTCACATAGCGTCATATTTTGTTCTAAGTATCAAGTTGTAATTCTTGAGTTGTAAGTAAATAGAAGTGTGATGATTTTCATTATTAGAGCATTGTCCCATGTGAGGAAAGGATGATGGAGACTATGATTCCCCCACAAGTCGGGATGAGACTCCAGACGAAAAATAAATAAATAAATAAAAGAGGCCAAAGAAGCCCAAAAAAAGAGGTCAAAGAAGCCCAAATAAAAAATTGAGAGAAAAAGAGAGAAGGGACAATGTTACTATCCTTTTTCCACACTTGTGCTTCAAAATAACACCATGATCTTCATGATAAATAGTTTCTTATTTTGTCACTTTCATATACTAGTAGGAATTTTTCATTATAGAATTTGGCTTGTATATTCCAATGATGGGCTTCCTCAAAACGCCCTAGGTCTTCGTGAGCAAGCAAGTTGGATGCACACCCACTTAGTTTCTTTTGTTGAGCTTTCATATATTTATAGCTGTAGTGCATCCGTTGCATGGCAATTCCTACTACTTGCATTGACATCAATTGATGGGCATCTCCATAGCCCGTTAATTAGCCGCGTCAATGTGAGACTTTCCCCTTTTTTGTCTTCTCACACAACCTCCATCATCATATGCTATTCCACCCATAGTGCTATGTCCATGGCTTGCACTCATATATTGCGTGAAAGTTGAAAGAGTTTGAAAAGGCTAAGTATGAAACAATTGCTTGGCTTGTCATCGGGGTTGTGCATGATGGGAGCATTTTGTGTGACGAAAATGAAGCATGGCCAAACTATATGATTTTGTAGGGATAAGCTTTCTTTGGCTATGTTATTTTGATAAGACATTGCTTGGTTAGCATGCTTGAAGTATTACTATTTTATGTCAATATTAAAACTTTGTCTAAAATATTTTGGATCTAAACATTCACGCCACAATAAAGAGAATTACATTGATAAATATGTTAGGTAGCATTCCACATCAAAAATTATGTTTTTATCATTTACCTACTCGAGGATGAGCAGGAATTAAGCTTGGGGATGCTTGATACGTCTCCAACGTATCTATAATTTTTATTGTTCCATGCTATTATATTATCCATGTAGGATGTTTTATATGCATTTATATGCTATTTTATATGATTTTTGGGACTAACCTATTAACCTAGAGCCCGGCGCTTGATTTACATTTTTCCTTGTTTTTTGAGTATCGCAGAAAAGGAAAACCAAACGGAGTCCAATTGACCTGAAATTGCACGGAGATTATTTTTGGACCAGAAGAAGCCCACGGAGAATCGAAGATGGTCCAGAAGAGTCCTGAGGCACCCACGAGGGTGGGTAGCGCGCCCTACCCCCCTGGGCGTGCCCCCCTACCTCGTGGCTGCCTCGGAGACCCCCCCTGACTTGTTCCCGATGCCAAAAATCCCTATAAATATAGAAACCCTCGAAAAGAAACCTAGATCGGGAGTTCCGCCGCCTTAAGCCTCTGTAGCCACGAAAAACCAATCGGGACCCCATTCCAGCACCCTGTCGGAGGGGGGATCCATCACCGATGGCCATCCCGGCGCTCACCATGATGAGGAGGGAGTAGTTCATCCTCGGGGCTGAGGGTATGTACCAGTAGCTATGTGTTTGATCTCTCTCTCTCGTATTCTTGATTTGACACGATCTTGATGAGCTTTGCTATTATAGTTGGATCTTCTGATGTTTCTCCCCCTCTACTCTCTTGTAATGGATTGAGTTTTCCCTTTGAAGTTATCTTATCGGATTGAGTCTTTAAGGATTTGAGAACACTGGATGTATGTTTTGGTGATCAACTTGCGGTTTCAGTGACCTTGTGAACTTATGCATAGGGGTTGGCACACGCGTCTTGACTCTCCGGTAGAAAATTTGGGGCACTCTTTGAAGTTCTTTGTGTTGGTTGAATAGATGAATATGAGATTGTGTGATGCATATCGTATAATCATACCCACAGATACTTGACGTGACATTGGAGTATCTAGGTGACATTAGGGTTTTGGTTGATTTGTGTCTTAAGGTGTTATTCTAGTACGAACTCTATGATAGATCGATCGGAAAGAATAGCTTCATGTTATTTTACTACGGACTCTTGACTAATCGATCAGAAAGAATAACTTTGAGGTGGTTTCGTACCCTAAAATAATCTCTTCGTTCGTTCTCCGCTATTAGTGACTTTGGAGTGACTCTTTGTTGCATGTTGAGGGATAGTTATATGATCCAATTATGTTATTATTGTTGAGATAACTTGCACTAGTGAAAGTATGAACCCTAGGCCTTGTTTCCTAGCATTGCAATATCGTTTACGCTCACTTTTACCACTTGCTACCTTGTTGTTTTTATATTTTCAGATTACAAATACCCATACCTACCATCTACATTGCACTTGTATCACCATCTCTTCGCCGAACTAGTGCACCTATACAATTTACCATTGTATTGGGTGTGTTGGGGACACAAGAGACTCTTTGTTATTTGGTTGCAGGGTTGTTTGACAGAGACCATCTTCATCCTACGCCTCCCACGGATTGATAAACCTTAGGTCATCCACTTGATGGAAATTTGCTACTGTCCTACAAACCTCTGCACTTGGAGGCCCAACAACGTCTACAAGAAGAAGGTTGTGTAGTAGACATCAAGACGCCCACATCCCATCAAGCGCCACGCGTCGACTCGGTCCGCAGGCAATAGGGGCCCATGGTGCTTCGCCCTTGCCCTTTAGCTTCGCCTCGAAGCCAAGTCCGAGCGCGCCTTGGGCCCGAGGGCTACTGTCGGTGTTCTGGGAACCAGGGTACCCAGACTTGCCTGCCTGAGGCCCATGGCGTGGCTCCATCGGCGGCCGGGTACGGCCCATCTTCAGCATCTTCAAAACAAGACCCTCGCGAGGGGCCAAGCCTCGCGAGGCGGACGACGCCAAGACCTCTAGAGGGAGCGGCCTCCTTAGGTTGGCTCTCGAGGAGCGGAGATTTCTATGCAGGTGCCCACCTCATGAGATTGAGGTGACGCAAGCCGTGACGACCAAGGCTAGGCGGGCGCCAGCGGGCGCAGAGCAGCAGGTCTCCTCTTTGGTGCTAAGGAGGCAGATGCAGGTGCGGGGTCCCGAGAAACCAGCCAAAGGTTTCCATTCCCGTGCAACAAGACCAAGACCACCAGGACGGCAGGACGGATTTCATCACCGAGCCCACCACGAGCAGAAGCTTTGCAGGCGAAGACCACCTTTCATCAAGATAGGACGTACTTCTTGTCCCCCTTCAAAATTGGCCACTGTGGGATCCCTTCCCGCCTTCATTTGGAGGAAGAGGACCAAGACCACTATAAATATAGGCTAGCCACCACCATAAGGGGGATCCGATCCTTCCGCACCGCAACACACCACCCCTTCACCAGAGCAGACCTCGCGAGGTTGTTCTTCCTCTATACTAGTTCATCCACAGCCCCTCGTTAGGCTAATCCACCCAAAGCAGTAGTAGGGTATTACACCGCAAGGTGGCCCAAACCTGGCTAAACGGTTGTGTCCATCTTCTTGCTTGTTCATCGGGCTAGGCCGTGGGGGCCACGAACCGGTTGGCTGGAGAGGTTGAGTTCTTTGCACACGCACAAGAGTTCGAACCTTTCTTGGGTCTGCAGAGCCCCGAATCCGACAGCGGCCTCATCCGTACAGGATGGGGACGAGGATGAGGACGAGGAGGAGAGTGCCTCCTCGCACTCTAAGAAGAGGGCGGCATCCGAGGACGCCGAAGAGGTTCAGCACGCTCAAGGTCTGAAGAGGAAGCACCGGCCCAAGCTCGTCCTGTCTGATAGCTCGGACGAGGAGTCTAAAGTGTCAGAGGAGATCTCGAAGAAGGGTCCCAGGGTCAAGCCCCCGGCCAGCAGGTATGGGGCTGGTATTTTCTGCTACCCTCATTTTTCAGCAATTCATTCTAGTTGGAGGCTAACTCCTCAAAATTGCAGTCCTCCACGCGACCGCCCCGTCGAGCAGACCTCGAAGGGGACGTCCCCACCCACCGAACTGGCGGACAGTGGGTCTATGGCGCATTCCACGCCTCCTCTAATCCCTGAAGAGGTCGGGGAGGTGCGGTCCCGAAGGACTCCTCCTCCTCCGAACACAGAGGGCGAGGTTGATGCCGTGATGGCCGAGATTAACATCTCGGTCACTGAAGACCAGGAGGGCGTGTTCCTCCTGGCTGATGTGGGAAGGGAGTCCGGACCGTCCGGACCCCATCAGCCGTCCGCTCCTGAGCCCCCAAGGCCTTTGACGGCACATGTTCCTCTTCCCAGTGGAGAAGGGGCTGGGGAATCGATGCCAGCGCCGAACACCTCCAAACAGGCGACAGCTGGCTGTCCAGACGCACTAGAGGAGTTTGTGAACAACTCTGCCATCGTTGATGGGCACCGCACTCTTATGAGTGCGGTCGTGCAAGGTGTTCGGTCCGTGCAATCCGGACTGAACAACGCTGTCCAAGGCCTTCTAACAGGCTTTGAGGTAAGTCAAGTAATGTTATTTTCTCATAAAGCGGCTGTAGTTTGGGTAGGCCGTGTACATGCCCCCGAGACTCTGCAAGGACTTCGGAGAAGCCTGCAGAGGATCAAATTTGGTAGGTCAATTAATAATGTCGACATTTCTTTTGCTGGCGCAGGCATCTTCCGTTGCTGCGGCTGCTAATGCCACGACACTGGAGGAGATGGATTAGAAGCTCAAGCATTCTAATAAAGATCTTGACCTTGTCAACAAACGGCTTGACGAGGCGCAAGGTAAGCCTTTTGGTAAGATGTATATTTGCTTGATGCCGGATATTGATGATCCGGACTATATGCTGATCCTCTATCATGATGATCTTGCTGCCGCCACCGAGGTCAAGGGCTTGGGAGAGGCCCTGAAGAAAGCCGAGGCAGAGTGGTAGCAAAGAAAACGGCCACTGACAAGGCGGTGGCCGAGCTCGAGAAGGCCAAGCTCGCTGGTGAGCAGCACGAGGCTCGAGTGACCGAAGTTCAAGTGGAGCTCCATAATCCCGCCAAGAAGCTGGAGGTCCTTGAGAAGGAGTAGGAGGAGTGATCCTTCCAGCTGTCCAAGGTGGAGAAAGAGCTCCAGGAAGCAAGGACCGAAGTGCGAGGTGTCTGAGAAGAGCTCCGCCAAGTCGTGCGAATAGCAAATGGTAAGAAATACTTAATATAGAGTGTGTTCAGAGGCGATAGATTCACCCTACTGACGCGGGTCTGGCGCTCCGCATGTCTTCGCCTAACTTCCGAAGAATGTGGCGGCTGTGGCGAATTACTATGCTACTCACGAGGAGGACTCCACGCAACTGCTCTTCTGGTCACAGTTTCTGGATTCTGAGTGTGCTCCCCTCCTCAGCAATCAAATGAAGTAGCTGATGGAGATGCATCGGATTTCCGAGCTGGCCGTGAAGGACCTTTGTGTCAGTATGTGGCCCGCCGAGTCCATTCCAGACACCTACTTCGGCCTTGTGCAGAAGCTGCGGGAGGCACCACTCCGGATTGACGCCATGGAGCGCTCAACGTGCCTTGAGGGGCGAGGCTTGCGTTTGCAAATACAATGGTGCGTTGGCCAAAGATTAATCCAATGGACATGGCCACTGGTCGTCCGCCCAAAGGAAAAGAGCATTGCCGCCCTAAGCAATACTTTGCACAGGTGATGGGTGGCGCGCGGGCGATAGAGGGCTTGTGTTAAAAGGATGTAATGCTTGAATGATTGTATTAAGTTTTTACTAGTTGGACCTTATGCTTTATAATGCGTCTGCCTGACTTATTTTATATTGTTATGATTTTAATTTTTACTCCTATTCGGCCGCATGTTTATTCTGAAAGCTACTAGTCGTAGGCTTCAGCCCCTAGGTGAATGTCACGAGGGGTGCTTTGTCTCCGCGATGTTACCCTTAGCCAACGTCTTGGTACCCGGAGGCGGTAGCGTGTGAGCAAAACTAGACAATCTGACTATTCGGTTTTACTGCTTTCACTTAGCCTTAGGAGCTTGATGGTGGGGGATAAGGACTAGCCCCCTGTGTTTTGTAGTGTACTTTGGGGTAAATGCCTGCCGTTTCCGATCACGTGGTTTGTGTTAAGACGAACCCTTCGTGTGACACGGCAAAATCGCCAATGATTTTTAGAGTCAAACCTCGTCATCGGATCGCTGATCAGTTCGCGCTTACTATGACGGTCAGTTTTCGGCTTTGTCCTCCTGAGGTACTTAAACGGGCGAGCCAAAAGTACAATCGCAGGGGTTCTTTCTTTGCCCTCTTAGCCGAACATGCGAAACATAAGGTGAAAGCACAGGAGCCGGGCTACCCAACTATTGACCTAAGACATAGTTCGGAACATTATGCATATAGTGCAATATCCGAGACGCCGAACACTCAGCGGAAAGTAGTGTCGGACTTCGGGTGCCGAGCTGATATGGAAATCGAGCTCTAGATTAGTTAACCTATCATGTTTCCATGTCGGGCTGTTCGAAGACCGGGGGGGGGGGGGGGGTCGGAAAGGAAATAGACAATCGCAAGATGCGGGTATCCGAGCACCATAAAGGGCATTTTTATTATTTCTCATAGGCTCAAGGCGTCTAACTGTACAATTTGAACTGCGAAGGCATTAGTTGTAAAAAAGGAAAAAATTACAGAGTATGTCACCCGAAGTGAGCGTTCTGTGTTGTCGTTAATGGTTATGACTCCCGAAGGACCAGACATCTTCAACTTGAGGTACGCGTAATGTGGAACGGTATTGAACTTGGCGAACGTCGTTCGGCCGAGGAGGGCGTGATAGCCGTTGTGGAAAGGTGCAATGTCAAAGATCAAGTCCTTGCTTCGGAAGTTGTCTGGAGAGCCGAGCACTACTTCAAGCGTCACCGTGCCTGTGCAGCGGGCCTCCACTCTCAGGATGACCCCCTTGAAGGTGGTGTTATTGGGTTTGATCCTTGACGGATCGATCCCCATCTTCCTCACTGTGTTTGCGTATATCAGATTGAGGCTACTGCCCTCGTCCATTAGGACTCTAGTGAGGTGGAATCCATCAATGATGGGGTCGAGTACTAAGGCTGCGGATCCTCCATGGTGTATGCTAGTCGGGTGATCCCTGTAATCGAAAGTGATCGGGCAGGCTGACCATGGATTGAACTTCGGCGCTACGGGCTCGACAGAATATACGTCTCGCAGCGCTCGCCTCCTTTCCTTCTTTGGTATGTGAGTTGCGTAGATCATATTCACCGTCTTGACCTCGGAAGGAAAGGGTTTCTGGCCTCCATTATTCGTCCTGCGGGCTCGTCATCGTCCTCGCTCAGTGGGCTTCTGCCCGAGTCTTCGACTGTGAGCTTGTCGGACTGCTTTATCACCCAACAGTTATGGTTGGAGTGGTTGGCGGGCTTCTCTAGAGTGTCGTGGATCTGGCAAGTCCTGTCTAGGATTGCATCTAGTCTGGATGGGCCATCGTCGTTGCCTTTAGGGGCCTTCTTTTGGGGTCCGGACTTCTGATTTCGGAATCCAGCATTTACTGTCGTGTCCTCTCCCTCGCCGTCATTGTGGCGACATTTACTTTTGCTACGTCGGGGCTTTCCATTTCAGTCCCGAACCTCGGAGATATCAGGCGTATCGGGGTTGGCGTTTTTTTGAGCGAGCCAACTGTCTTCACCCACGCAAAAGCGGGTCATGAGAGAAGTAAGGGCTGCCATAGTTCTTCGCTTGTCCTGGCCGAGCTGTCTAACGAGCCATTCGTCCTTGACACTATGCTTGAAAGCGGCCAAGGCTTCGGCATCCGGACAGTCGACAATCTGGCTTTTCTTTGTCAGGAATCAGTTCCAAAATTGTCGAGCGGATTCTCTAGGCTGTTGTGTAATGTGATTTAGGTCGTCAGCATCCGGAGGCTGGACATAGGTGCCTTGAAAGTTCTCTCGAAACACATCCTCAAGCCCTTCCCAACAACCTATAGAGTCTTCGGGAAGGCTATTCAACCAGTGTCGAGCCGGACCATTAAGCTTTAGTGGCAGGTATTTGATAGCGTGGAGGTCATCTCCTCGTGCCATGTGAATGTGGTGGAGGAAATCCTCTATCCATACGGCCGGATCTGTGGTTCTGTCGTATGGTTCAATGTTCACAGGCTTGAAGCCTTCTCGGAATTGGTGTTGCATTACCCTCTCTATGAAGCACAAGGGGTGTGTGGTGCCCCGAATTCGGGCTACATCACGTCGGAGGTCTTCGGACATCCAAGTCTGCTGCTGCTCCCGGATTCTGTCATTTCGGTTCGGCCAATCATAATATCCTTCCCATTGAGTGGGCGGATCTTCCCTGGGTCCGTAGATGGACCTGGTACGGCCTCCTCGAGCATCTAGATCATGACGGAGGTCGTGCTCGTAGGCGGGTCGCACTTGATCCTTGCCGTAACAACGAGGTGGGGCGGCGGGGTGTTCGGCCTCGTCAGCTTTTCTGTCCCGCCCTCTAGGGGGGTGGTCCGTCTGTTCGGCATGTGTGTATGTCGGACGTATTCTCTCTACAGCCTCGTCGTCGAACTGCGGCAGCAGTCTTCGCTTGGGATAGCTTTTGATTGGCTGCTCGTGGCCGTACCCTTCTTCAGTGGCTAGGACTGTGGTCCATAGATTGTTGAGGTGTCCTGTTCCGCCTTGATTTTGCTCTTTTGTTTCTTCAGGCTCCGGGAGGTGGCTAGAAGCCTCCACTTGAACCGTTCCTGCTCCACCGGGTCTTCGGGGACGATGAAATTGTCATCGCCGAGACTGGCCTCCTCTTCAGATAGTGGGAGGTAGTTGCTGTCCTCGGAGTCATCTGGGTTGAACGGGTCCTCCTGCCCTGCGGGGTCATCCCGATGATGTTCATTAGCTGCGGCTCCGGCGAGGTCATCCGTACTATTCGCGGTGCCGTTCTCCGCAGAGTCCACATTGCTCGTATGGCTTCAACGTGGCTTTGATCGACGATGTTGTTTTCGGCGTTTGGGCGGCTCATCTCCGGGCTTGTCTCGGTCCTGATTGGGAGTGCCATCGCCGTCCTTGGGGGTCTCCACCATGTAAATATCATTGGTGGACGTGGCCGACCATCGGCCGGTGACGGGGGGGGGGGGGGCAACATCGGTTTCAGTCATGGCTCCCCTATCCTCGTCCATGTATTCGGCGTTTTCTGAATTATAATCTAGCATATCGGTTAAATCATCAACAGTGGCTACCAGGTGGGTGGTGGGTGGGACGTAAAATTCCCCGTAGTATGCCTCAAAGGGTCGATGGTTGTGGGCGGAGGCAGGTCCTCCTGGATGGTCATTTTCTGGATTCGGTCTAGCGCCTCGTTCAACATAGCAAGGGTTGCCGAATTTGAGGGCTCTAGGCCAGATTCCGTTGTAACGGGGTGAGGGGCAATCAATGCCCTGTCCAGTCCTTGGTTTCCACAGGCTGAGCCGAACTCAGGGTACGGTGCCGGATCCTTGAGAGGGCCCGGATTGTCACTGGGGACTAAGGACGGGCCTTGGTTTTTGCGTGTGGTTTCCACGCCGGGATTCGAGATCGAGCTGCTTTGGGCTGGGGTGACCCCTGGCCATCAGTCGCCGGCTCGTCGCAAGGGCTTAGAGGAACGTTGTGACAGGAAGGTTCGACCGAGGTTGACTCTTGGCCTCCACCTCCTGATTCCGCCTCGAAGGCCGAGGACAGGCCCTCCGCAGACATGGCGGATCCGGGCAAAGGTGGAGCCTGGCCCCCGCTTGGAGCGGAGCCCTCCTGGCTCGAGGTTGTTCGAAGGGCGGAGGCCGATCTACAGATCGGATCAGAGGGGGACTCCAGAGCGGGCGTGGCGAGGCCGGCAAGGGTGCGGACGGGGGCAGTGAATCCGGTGAAGACCAGATCGCCCCGTATGTTCGCAACATATTTAAGATTACCAAATCAAATTCGGTGTTCCGGAGCGAAGTTGTCGATCCGACCTAAACGACCGGTCGGATTAGCGTGCAGCACGATGCTGCCGAACGCGAAGAGTTGACCGGGGACAAAGAAGTCCCCGGATTCGATGCCTTCTCCTATGATCAGGCGAGCCATCGATCCTTCGGGCGACCCCACAACAGAACTCTCAATGAAAGCACCAATGTCGGTATCAAAACCGGTAGACCTTGGGGTAGGGGGTCCCGAGCTGTCGATCTGGGATCGATGGGTAACAAGGGACGACGAACACAATGTTTTACCCAGGTTCAGGCCCTCTCGAAGAGGTAATACCCTACGTCATGCTTGATTATATTGGATGTATAGTATGGTTACAGAGTAGATCTACCTCGAGATCAGCATGAGCTAAACCCAACGGTGATGAGGTGATGAATATAGCTCTAGCCCTAAAGACTACAACCTCGGCTTATATAGACAATTGTAGGGTTAGGGTTACCAGAGATAGATTACAATAAGGAATAAAGAGATCCTACCTATCCTTGACTTGGAGGGCACACCATAGCTTCATAGATCTCCCGTCACTATACGGCTTCACCAGTCCGGCCCATATTCCATGGGTCGGCGTCCTGAGGACCCCTCAGTCCATAACTTCCTCATCGCCCTTGGGCGGAAGGAGGGGGTAGAACCTTAGAGCCCGACACCGAAGTACTGGGCATGAGGGTCTCCAACTGCGGCGGTGGAGCCGGAGCGGACTTCGGCTGGGCCGATGATTGGCCCAGCCCCTCTTTGATGACCTCGGGGACTCTGTCCCCTTGGCCTTCTAGGACCGAGGTCTCAACACCGGCCATGAAAGCCGACTCTTCGGCCCCCGTCGCGTCAACGTGGGGGGCCAGAGTAGATGTTGCTTTTGTCGGCCCGTCTTGAGCTGGGGAGGAGTAGCGGGATCTGGTATCCCGCTGGCAGATGGCAACCTGCTTGAGGATTCGATGAGGCGCACCTTTGGCGAACTATAGGAAAATGCTCCTGTGAGTTTTATCCTGCTAAGTGTACTTGTTGCAAAATGAACAAAAGAACAGTGACGTACCCTCGGGATGCCGGTTTCTTCCTTCCCATAGCGAGGGGATCGTCCTCTAAATTGTCAGAGATTACGATCTTCTCCGACGACTTGCCAGTGGCCCCGGCCGAGGTTCTCCTCAGCCTCTTTTGTCCCTTGGGCCGCGTTCCGGCCTTGGCGTCCTCTGACGCCGCCCTCTTCCCTTTAAGGGTAGGGTTCGCCTCATCCTTATCCTCCCCCACGTCGCCCTCGTGGGTGGAGGAGGTGTGGGTCTCCACGGACTGGGTGACCGAGGTGTCCCTAGTCCTAAGGCCCACCTTTCCCTTCTGGGACTTCGGCCCCTTGGGGATCACCATGTGCGGCTCCTCGACTAGGAGTGTCGTGAGCAGGGGGTTCTCTCCCCCTCTGGCAGTGGGGTCGGGCACAACATTTGTTGCGCCTTGGATGCCCATTTCTATGAATATGAAGCGAGGCTATTCATCAAATCTGTCTCACTTAACAAGAAAAGGAAGAATGTAACTGTGTGTGCCAAAAACTTACCGGTGCCGAGGTCCTCCTCTTCCTTGGGGATCTTGTCCTTGGATATCTTGAAGAGACGCTTCCACATGCCAGACAAGGTGGTGTGGAAGAAGTTGAGGAAGGGCCCTGTTTCATGGGGCTTATGCTCCCACGTCAGGGAAGCTCGAAGCTGGAGTGGGAGGAGGCGGCGGTGGAGCATGACGTTTACTATGTCAGCTAGCTGGAGGTTTTTCTGTTGGACCACTATTTGATCTTATTGATCAGTGCCTCCACCTCCTCTGGGTTCCCCCAGGCGATGCCCTTCTCCCTCCAGGACCTGAGCTTCTTCGGGGGGCCAACCGAAAAGGCTAGGACTTCGGCCTGGACGGCTGCGAGTGGCTCGGTGATGTAAAATCACTCCTGCTGCCATTCCTTGACCGTTTTGAAAAAGGTGCCCTCGAACCAATCGGCCTTCTGGTTCTTGCTGACCATGGCCCCTCCACACTCCGCCAGATCGGAGCCGCTAGACTTCGGCTTAACGCCGAAGATCTTCAGCCATAAGCCAAAGTGTGGCTCGATGCAGAGGAAGGCCTCGCAGACCGTGATGAACGAGGCGAGGTGCAAGATGGAGTTCGGGGCCATGTGGTGGAAGTCGAGCCCGTAATAGAACATTACCCCGCGCACGAATGGGTGCAGCGGGAACCCTAAACCTCTGAAGAGGTGGGGGGACGAAGACTACCCGCTCCCCTGGGTTGGGAGCTGGCACTTGCTGGTTGGCGTTGGGAGCGCGGGCGGCCATGTTGGCGGGGATGTATCCCGCACTGCGCAACTCCGTGATGGTGACCTCTGTCATGGTGGAACCACCCAATGCCCTCTGAGGGTGTCAGACATGGTTGGGCGAGGAAGCTTGGATGCGACTGAGGAGGAAGAAAGCGAGATTGGATCTGGGCGCTAGAGCTAGAGAAGGCAGCAGACGGGGAAATGAGAGTGTGCTTGTTTGCATTGTTGGTTTCTTACTCTTATAGGCTGATGAAAAGGCCAAGAGTCCTCGCTACGCCGGTAAAAATGCCACTCCCCCTCAAAAGATGTCGTTGTGCACATGGGGGGAAACAAAATCTTGATAATGTCCCTGAGAAAACATGCACGATCTCCATTTTGATGGGACGCACCACTAAAAGGGCTGCCTCAGGCCATGATTAGTGGTAAGCAGTAACTGCTTGACCCTTCATGGCTCACGCCGCTTCGATGAAGTTGTCAGGCTAGGGGGCACTATTCACACCTACGTGGTCGGCCTTCGAGGCTAAGTTACCCCGCCTCCTCGTACAAGGCGTGAGCTCGGCTAAGTCTTGTTTGTAAGACACTACCTCTTTGAAGAACAGTTCAGGGTTATTGAAGTCACAAAGGGCAACTCGTTTATCAAATCAAGGACTCCGGATCCAAGGTTATGTTCATAAAGGGTATCGTCCTCGGCGTGCAAGACCAGTTCGGGGGCTACTGACAGTGTCCTGGACTAGGGGGTCTAACCTAGCTGGCCTACTCCTCAGGATGGGCTGGTGAGCCCTCATTCTTCTCACAATGGACTCCGTAAGACACATGCTGGAGGCGTGATCGAGACTACATCTACCCAAGACTTGTCGTACACTCCAAGACTTCTCCTACGACCTCTGTGCCAAGATACCGATCTTGTAACCTTAGATGCCCTACCTGGCATGTATATAAGCCAGAGGGTTTAGCCCCTGGAGGGCACATTAACGCAATCTCATTCACCCAGCCTAGATTTAGAACACATCTCACGATCTCGAGGTAGATCAACTTTGTACTCGATACATCTCTATCAATATAAACAAGAGCAGGACATAGGGTTTTACCTCCATCAAGAGGGCCCGAACCTGTGTAAACACCGTCTCCCTGTTTCTGTTACCCACGATCCGAGATCCACAGTTCGGGACCCCCTACCTCGAGGTCTGCCGGATTTCACACCGACAGTGGTGGATGGTTGGCTTGATCGGCAGAGCGGGTCCTCGCATTGTTGTGTGTTCGTGTGGTTGGCGTCTGTTGTTGTGTTCGGCACGCCATTTGCGAGAATGGCCTTGACACTATGTGTTTCAATGTTCGGTGTGGGCTTGTTTGATCCTTATTGTTTTGGTTTTTATCTAATTAAATGGGTCGTTCTCTTTTGATTAATTAATGGACAAGGCAAATATTTGTCTCCGTTAAAAAAAAAATAAAGTTATCATGTGGCTTCCCCTTGAAGAAAATCTTCTACGTAGTTTTTTTTTTTTTGCAATAGTGTTTGTGGCAGGAAGATTAATAACGGATAATATATTAACTGCTTACGAATGTATTCATTATTTGAAGAGGAGGAAAGGCAAGTCTGGAGCTTGTGCGGTGAAGCTAGATATGGGTAAAGTCTGCTATCGAGTAGAATGAAGCTATTTGAGCGAAAGTCCCTTTCTGCTCCCGAGCTCATTTGAGCTCGGTGAACAGTAAAATCAAAAAAAAATAAAAAAAAATTCAAAAAATTCCAAAAAAAATCTCAGAGAAACATTGACAAAAGTTCTAAGTGCTTGCAAAAATTCATCATGAAATCACATTCCTGTAAGGCGTGACAAAAAAAAACAAATTCAGCCTCTAAAATGCTTTTGAAAGTTAATGAACAGTGCTGGTCGTGAGGTGCTGATAAACAATTTGAACATATTCCTACTCATATAAAGAAATTGGTCACTGGTTGGGCCCCGAAGTTAATGAACAGTGCTGGTCGTGAGGTGCTGATCCCGCCTGATGCTGATGTCAGGAGGATCCCTATTGGAAAACTTGAAACGGATTCCTGGATTTTTCTGTTCGTTCGTCCTACCGAGCTATCATGTCTGCGAGGGCGACGAGTATTGCATCAAGCTCCTCCATAGAGAGTAACAATTATTGGAAAACCTTGTGGAAAATGCTAGTGCCATCAAAGGTGCGAAATTTCTGGTGGAGAGTGATTAAAAGGTTTATACCTTGTTTGTCGGTGCTCCATCAGAGACATATTGAGCCTAGGGAATTCCATCTTGAATGTGGCAGGGAGGAGACTACTGTACACGCTATCTTCAAGTGCATTTGGGCCAAAAGATTCTGGAAAGAGATTAAGATTTTTGCAGGTGTTAAAATCCCGCAACTCATGCCTTCATGGTCGATTGATATCTTGTTCGAGGATTTTATGCCTAGGTCTGAAGCTGCGATTATTATGTGTGGTGTGTGGTCTGTATGGTCCTCTAAAAATGCAAGGAAACATGGTGAAAAAGAGTTACGATACTCTGTTACAAGTTCTGTCAGATGGACTCTGGATGTAGCAATAGATTTAGCAATCAGTGGCAAGGAGAAGAAACAACACAAGAAATTGTTGATGCATTGGCCTAAACCACCACCAGGGGTAATGAAGGTTAATGTTGATGCTAGCTTCATATAGGAGCAACGGGTGTTGGTATTTGAGATCACACAGGGGAGTTAGTTCGGGCACAGGCGTTGTGGTATGACAACGCAGCGAGCGTCATCGTAATTAAGGCATATGCAGTACGGAATGGTGTCCGTTTGGCTTGTGATCTTCGTATGCAACATGTGACCTTAGAAACTGATGCCCAGAAACTGATACACCATATGCAGTACGGAATGGTGTCAGAAGAGGGACGATCTGACATTACTAGTACTCTGCAAGAAGTAAAGCAGATCAGTGAGGGATTCCAGAGTTTCCGTCTTAATTTTATTGGGAGAGAGGCAAATGGTCGCACATCTGTGTGCTGGGCAGGCTGGCTAGCAGTAGTAGAAGGAGATGCTTATGGTTAAATTGCGTCCCAGGGTTTCTTGATGCTTGTTTAAGGAACGATTGTAATCCTCCTGTTAAAGCTTAATGAAGTGTTTTGATGCGCAAAAAAAAGAGTTTTGGACGAAAAAAGAACCGGCAATCAGAAGCCAGGTACAGTGTGTTCATCACCAGTTGAGGATGCATGACAAAACTAAGATGATACATACATTAATTTCAGACTGGTATACATGAACATTACAAGGAACTTCCACAAGATTACAAGACGAGTACAAAACTGCTCTGTCTTGGTGAGTCTCCTCGATGATCAAGAATGAGCGACCGCGAGAAGAAGAACATATTAAGCACGCAGGCTGTCATGTCGGAGCAGTTGTAGCCCGTCAGCTCCGTCAGCTCCCTGTTCCACGCGAGGACGTCGGGCGGATTCAGGGTCCGCCTCGCGAGGAAGATCGCGGACGCCGCCAGGAGGGATGGCAAGATGCGGAGGCACGTGTTGTTGAGCAGAGACTGATCAACGAGGCGAGTCGCCAAGGGCAGGATCTTGGTCTTGTCCTCCCCCTGGGCGTACCTCATGAAGTGGCCCAGGAAGGTGTGCGCCGTGGGGCCGCCGAGCTGGTACCCGAGCGCCTCCACCATCTCGCGCTCCATGTCCAGCACCTCCTTGCCCGTGGCGAACTCGCCGTACCTGGCGATCTTGTCGGCCTTCAGCTTCCACACGGCTTTCCGGTCCTCGTATTTGGCGGCGACAAAGACGGCCGCGGCACCCAGGAGTCGTAGCTCGTAGCCGCTATCAGTCGTCAGTGCTCGCACCGACAGCACCCGGTCGACGTAGGCGACGGCGTGGTGGAGCGTTCCGTCGGCCAGATCATGGTCTTGGACGAACTTGTCCATCCATCCGACGAGGGAGGCGCGCGCTGCCTCGCTCACCCGATCCTGCTGCACAAGTAGTCCGGTAGCGGCCGCTCCTCGGCGTTCTTCTCTGTCAACCGGAGGTTGTGGTCGATGTCGTCTTCGTAGTCAGGGCACAGCCGCTGAAGCTTTGTGGAGGCGGCGGCGACGCAGGAAACCGGCGCTGGTGCCGGCGCCGTGGGCTTTGAGAACTTTGGTGGCATGGGTACCTCGCACGGCGCCGGCGGGAGCACCCTGGGACGGCAGGCACCGAAGAAACCGGGAGGCGGAGGTCGACGAGCTGGCACGTCGGCAGCCGGGCGGAAGCAAGATCCGATGCCGAAGAAGCCTGGAGGCGGTGGTCGACGAGCAGGCCTGTTGGCGGCCCGAGCGCAGGATCCGACGCCGAAGAAGCCGGGAGGCGGAGGTCAAGCAAAGGCGCCCGCGTAGGGATCCATGGCGTACTGCATCATCTCGATCGCCGGGAGCAGCGACGGAAGATGGATTGTTGATTGTGCGCTGGGGGTTCGTGGCGTGGGAGGAGGAAGGGGGCTGGCGTCTGTAACGCTATGCGCCGCTATGTGTATGTATATATAGTTCCAGTGCATTTGTTCCGCCGACGACGCTTCTCCGGTCCGAATCCGAGCACAGCTCAAACACACTGCATTTGTGTTTCCTGCTACACCGAACCAACGTGATCAAACAAGCAACTAAATGGCAAAAAATCGGGCACGCACCTGTGCATCCACCTCCAACCGTTTTATATGTGCCATGATCCAAAAAATTGTTCCGGCGAAAATTGGCTAAAAAATTGGATGCAAATTCGGGACCATTTCAATATGAGACAATATACATGTTTTTCTTGTACATACTTCATCCAACTGTTCTTGTACGTCCCTCTTTTTGTGCCTACGGTGCATCTCCCTGTTCTGTTTGATACCTTCTTTATTGTTCAACCCTGTTCGAACCTCTGAGCCTTCAACTCTCCGAGTCATCTATTTTTCTTCCTTTCAAGAGTTAATTATAGAAAACCACCATATTTGAAGCAAGGTTTGCAGAAAACCATCTAGTCCCTAATTTTATGTAAAAATCACCGTGTTTTTAGTAAACTTTTTGCAAAATACACTGGTTGGGTGATTTAGCCCATTTAATCACTTTCTGACACATGAGACCGGACTGTAAGGAGCTGACTTAGCAAAATAATTACACACAACCCCTAGTAGATCTAAAAAAGCAATCAGCCCCCAGACATGCCCGGCAGAGCCCGCTGCCTCGATCCCATCGGATCGGGAGAGCCCGAGCTGGCTGACCCCCCGCGCCACTCCGGTGATGTCGCCGCCACCGACAAGCACGTCGGCGACCACCGCTATAGGCTTCGTGCGGCCCCGAGATGAGGCCAGTACCTGTCGCATCTCGTGCACGTCCGCCTCGTCGTGGATCCTCCGGGCCGGATGAGGCAGTCGTGGTGCTTCGGGCCGCCGCGCAGACGCCCGAACGAGGCCGCCATGCCCGCGGGCAGCAGCAACGCCACCGGGGACCTGCGACCGGGATGCGCCGCCGAACTACTCCGAACTCCGACGAGGATGAGCTCCTGGGCGCCGCGACCCATCCCACTTCGGCGAGGCCGAGCTCCAGTGGACGACACAGATCGCAGATGAGATGAGGAGAGGCGAGGCCGGTAGTGGGCTTCTGGCGGCGGCGACGAGAGCCAGTGGGGGCGCCGCGGTTGCCCCGTTCCGATCGGATCGGGAGCAGGGATCGGATCGAGAGTAGGGGTTGATTGCTTTTTGTTTTTAGATTCAGGTAGTGATTAATCATTGTCCTAGAGAGGCTAATAGGGCAGCTTGTGTTCTAGCTAGCAAATAGGTGGATGCACAAAATATTGTGGGTCATCCGAATTTTCAAGGTTATGTAATCGTAGACGGTGTATCTCTATTTTCAAACGTAATATAATCCACCAAGAAGGTTTTCCATTTAAAAAAGCAACTAAATACATGGTTTATTAGCAAGCTATGTCTTATGAGTTCCGTTATGTTTGCGCCATTAGAATGTAATGTTTGCTTCATTGGGACACCTCCAACGTGGCACCAAATTGGCCTCAATTGCCCAGAGCTGACAGTCCAAACACTTTTAGGCATCCAACACGGCCCACCAAATCAAGCCGGACCGGTCCGAACGTCCAGGATCCTCTCGGTCTCTCTGGCGTACCGTCAATCATAGCCAATAATTCTAGAAATGAGGGATACAGTCCAAAGGACGGGTTATCCGTGGACACGTCCGAACGTGTTTGCACAGTCCAAATCGTTGTTCCGTTTAGTGATCCGAGGTTGGAGATGCCTTATTTCAATAAAGGGGACGTGTCTACACGTCCAAACACAAATACATGGCAGCTAAATTTCTGTGCATTTGCATTATCATACTAGTATGACATGACATCTTCCCATACTAGTGCGTGTTAATGGAATGAACAAAAAGAACCTGGGTTTATGCATCGTATATGAAGCTCTTCATATCAAGTCAGTGATCCACACAATTTCCAGATGCGTGACATATATGAACTTCATTTTCCATGAAACAAGTATAAGGGCATCTTCAACGCGGAACTTCAAACCACCCGCAACTGTTCGGGACGAACGTTCCGGACACATTTTACCATTAACATGGTACACCATCAGTCCGAGCGTCCGTTTTCAGGATCACTGCCGCGTACGCTTTGGCCACCCTGGACCCATCCAAAACCCTTTCGCCCGAAAAACCCTTTCCGCACGAAGCGGTTATCGCGCATTCATGTCGGTCAGTGCTGCTCCAGAACGTACGGACGTGGCTCGACGGCATTCATTGCTGTCAAAGCCACGTGATCGGAGTAGCGGATGGCGCCGCTTCAATGTGGACACAGCGACCGAGAAGCCTACTCCAGCTGTTGCACCGCATTGAAGCCGGCTTCCCGTCCCTTTGCATGGTCTGGCCGCGCCTATATAAGCAGGGCTCGGCCGTTCACACCACACCATTCTCTGATCCTCTTCACCCCCACCCTCTTCGCCCCTCTCTTTGGTGCCGGCCAGACCACCATCTCCATGCTAAAGTCGTGGCCGCACCGGCAGGCGGCAGCAACTCCGAATCTTCGGGGTTCAGATCTTGGCGCCGTCGCTGTCACTCTCCAGGGACCTCGTCCTTCACGGCCACGGCTTCTGAGATCGTCCTTTGGCGACGAGGAGGACCAGCCGCCGCACAAGGCGCCTGCAGCAATTGTGCCTCCTCGCTGAGGCCACAATCACCCGCAGCAACCGCGCCTCCTCACGAAGGCCACAACCAGGAACGATTCGTTCATGCGGCAGATCGAGCCCTTGACGGAGTGGCCGCTCCGCAACCGTGATCCGATGCCACCCTCGCCCCTGCCAGCCCTCGTGAAGGAGTCGCCCTCAATGGCGCACTACTGTGTGAAGCGGGATCAGCCCTCGCCGCCTCTCCACCACATGAAAGTGGAGCCAGTGTCCCCCCAACACAAGCGTGGCGTCCAAATGGGGTGTCACGTGAAGGACGAACCGGTCTCGCCACCGCGACAAGCGCGGCAAGGCCGTGAAGGAGGATGTCGGGCGAGGACAGGGCGACGAGGCAAGCGGCCCTAACATCCTTTTAACTTGTACTAGGTAATTGCCCGTGCATTGCAACGGGGCAAACATATTCTGGTGGCTTAATTGTGTCTAACATATACCTTAGGGACCATTGGACTGTATTAAACTTCTTCCTCGCCCAATTAAATCACTCTCTACTTTCCCGATCGAAGCTCGACACCTACGTCCAGACTCCCTCTAAAAGATTTGCATGAATCATATGTTTGAATTCCCTTTAGAGACATGCACAAATCATAGGTATGGGAAAGTACACTGATATGATGGGCATGGATAGTTGGAACCCATGTTGGCAAAACTTCCACAACTGGATGGAATAATCAATACTATGAAGATCGCGATGTAGAGGAAATATCACCTGTAAATATGACACTTTGCTTTTATTCTAACAAAACAAAATTCAAAAATGAATATCCGAAAAATAGACTTGCTTATGTAAAAATTGTGTGTTGCTATGGAATAAAATTATGATTTTCAACAATGTTTAACTAACTGTTATCTAAAAAGTTTGCAATATTTTACCTTGTAGAGATGATAAATCAATTTAAAAAGGCACTCATTCCGCACTATCAAGCTGCAATTTGTACCGCTGCACCCCGGCCCTCTCGACTCCTTACCTCTTGCGAGCACCATCGCTGCCGTAAAAGGATATTTCCAAGCCAGTAAAATGGAGGATATCAAGAAATTGGTAACCCATATTAGAGAAAATTGCTATACTCAATCTTCATTTTATGCAGCGAAGATGCACCTAAAGAAATATTTAATATTTCACTGAAAATAGTTATGAGTTCAAACAGATCAAGTTACTGTGAATTATAGGATTTTTAACACCTTGATTAGCTATTTGTGGAAATCTCTGATCAAATAAGCTGATTACGCTTCTTACAATAACTATTTTGAATTTTCGATTGAGTCGATCATACATGTAGTTTCATTGTATAGGAAGATGTTTCGAAGTCAGTAAAATACAGAATATTAGTCCATATTTGATACAATTGTCAAAACTGTTAAACCAAATATCCAATATGTGGCGTAAAGCAATATAACCGGAAAAAAAATGAACATGTTTCGAGCTATTTTCATGAATTGCATTTAATCAACTGAAATTCTGAATGTAGTGGGCTAGAATGCTCAACGTCATCTTACATAACACAAATCCTGAATATATAGTTGGCTGGTTGGTTTTCGGAAACATTCTACTGTCTTCAATCATTTGCATAGGACCATCAAATAAATGTAAGACCATCATTTGGCGTCTTCATAGTTTAGTTTATGATCATTGTTCGCTGAACAACATGGTCAGAACATCAAGAGCAAACTTTAGATTTTCCATCGAATTTTCTAAACCAATAGTATGCATCAGTTGCAGGCACAAAAGACAGCAGGGTGCACTTGTGCACGCACACAACAATACTTACAGTTTGGAAATATAAGATCATGTCTTCTGGCCGGTACAGCCCTACTTACGTACACAGGTCGTAACCGATGAAAGTGCAGTCCAGTGGATGCTTATAGCGCCGACGTCCTCCGGCATGGCATCCTCACGCCGCTGCATGGCCCATGCCAGGCCAAACAATGGTTGCCGTATGAAGACCCTTGTCGCATTTATCGACGCTGGCTTGCCACAATCACCGAAACCCAAAGCGCACTGCGCACCTCGCCGGATAAAACATCGGCAGCCCCAGTGGCGGACAAGAAAGGTGTGGAAGTAGGGACGAGAAACCCCGTGGTGCTGCCATTGAACAACAGCGGCATAGCGGCAAAATTGCATCTCTCACACGGGTCTCCCCTGATCGTCACCAGCGTCGCGTCGCTCCATCTGTGACGCATCTACCAATCTCCTTCCCGAATCGAGCGCTGCAGCCCTATTCCCTCTCCTCCCTGCCCCCTCCGTTCGAGCAGGGGCGTACGTGCATCAGCCCCGCAACGCACACCAGCGCGTGATCACGCACCTTAGCTGCCTCGCTGCATGAAGAGCAAGCGGACCTCTACCTCGGCTAGCGACCCGCTTCTCGCATCCCCTCTTTTCCCGGACGGTGACCTCTCCTCTACTCGGGACAGCCCCCTCTCTCTCCACGAGACCACCACGATCGACTTGACGCGCCCTCTAAATCCATGATGGATCTAGACGAGCGAGGCAAGAGAGGGAGGGTTAGGCATCTGGCCGGTGACGGCTGGGAGGAGCGAATAAAGGAGAGGATCGAGGCAGGCAAGGTGAGTGAATGATTAAAGGAAGGAAAAGGAGACATTACCGTCTGTGATTGACCTAGATTAATTTGTTACCCAAGTATGATATTAATTGCCATCTGTGAATTGAATGAATTACCAAATATTGATCAGGAGGAGAGGGAAATCGTTGTAGTGGTGGGAGAGGACCGGACGAAGGGTGGGAGGACGTAAGGGGGGAGACGGAACCTTACGGTTCTTTTAAGTAGTAGATAGAAATCCACACATGGGCCACAGCCCGGAGCAATAGGACAACAGTTGCACTAAAACAATTAGTAGCTGAATTTGCTGCTGCAGTATACACTAAATCATTATTCTAAAAAAAGGTATACACTAAAGCAATTCTACAGCACAACTAAAAAGAATCTATAGTACAGTAACACAAATGAGAAAGAAAATACCCTTTACAACTTCAAGACTACATCAGATCACATCATGTTTGCAAATGGTATTATAATGTTATCGAGCTTAGAAGGTAGTGCCCTGGTGCCGGCCTTGGAATGTTCCGCAGATTCCAGGGCGCGGGATGTCTGGAGCACCATCTCTGAATGGAGCCGCAGGCAGTTCATGGCCATCTAGGAAACAAACGTGGGGCATAGATATTTAGTAAAAAGTGGATAGAGAGACTGCATATCCAACATCTTAGTAATTCGTTTCTCTTTACAAATCATTGAGAGAACAGTCGCCCAATGAACATAAAAGATGGTTAGCTACTCCCTCCGTCCGAAAATACTTGTCATCAAAATAGATAAAAAGAGATGTATCTGAAACTAAAATATGTCTAGATACATCCCCTTTTATCGATTTTGATGACAAGTATTTCCGGACGGAGGGAGTACTTAGCAACTAAGAACTGTGAATTTTGGTGATGATAAAACCATACATCCTACCCACTGACGATCAACTATTTCATATTAACTCCTCAGGCTGTATAGAAGGCGTACAATAGGTATTGAGAGCTGATATTTATGACCGAAAAATAAAAATGATTGTGGTACTCACGGATGTGCACTCTGTATCAGGATCAGCTTCAGCAATACGCAAGGCCCATGTACGTATCCATTCTAAACCAGTAGAAATGTCCTGGTTGCCTTCTATAAGAACTGATGCAACATATGACGGGTGCAAGGCTATCAATACACAAGAAGCTGCAAACAACACAGACCTCCGCACATATGCTTCGGCATGCTGCGAGACCTCCCTGTAGAATAAAATTTCATGTCAAATTCCGCCATTTGGTTACCAAATAAGGTCCCTAACATATGAAATGTTTATCCTGACATGGAATACCTGGCTCTTATCATATCCAGAAGAGCTGGGGCAATGGCTGATGCTTCCGGATGCATGGCCATGCACTTCATACACACACCAAGCATGTATATCAATTTACCTAGGACAACAAAATCCCGATTGAGCAAGTCCACGCCATGTCTTCTCTTGTCATATCCATCCATAACCGGGAGCATAAATGCAGCAGCATACAAAGGAAGTCTGTTTTTTGACCACTCCACCTGCGAATCTTTTGCTTTCCCAAGACCCCATTTGCGAGATTTTCCTGATTTAACCTGGCCTGGTCTACATGGAACTTCTCTTTCATACCGGTGTGACCAATTTTTCAAAAGTGATCCTGTTTCTGATACCTCTCTCCAAGGGCTTGCCCCAACAGGTCCGCTGTCCCTAGGAACCAGCCAAGACGGAGAAGTATCAGATATCAAGTTCCCATGCCGCTGTTCACTCTTTACAATTTTAGTTTCAGCAAGCTCCTGTGCTGCCTCAGTCATAACATCAATAACTAAAATACGCTGACTTATATCCACACTCGATGAATATAGCAATTTGGTAAGAACATCTAATGATTCAAATGGGCTGGTTACCAGCAATGCGACTAATGCCTTCTGTCGCTTTTCTTCAGCAGAATCTTCCTCGCCTTCCATCGCGACATCAGAACAACGAACATGTACCAGTGCTTGAACAAGATCACCCGAGCAGTGGCGCAGCTCATCAGGTGATGCTCTCACAAGCTTTTCGGCAGAACTAAGAGCGCTTTCAACCTTGTGAAGACAAAAGAAAGAAAGGTCAGGATCATGCAGTAGTTTTGTCTGGAAGGTACTCAAAACAATAAATGGAAACTTACACCATCTAGATCGTCAGGTTTTCGCAGTGCAGCTGCAAGATCACTTAGATGTGTGAAATTCTTCTGCAAATCAATGTCATCATCTGACAGATCATACGGCTCCAGGGATGTATCACTGGAAGCATCAATGTTAATGCTTTCCTCGTCATAATGTTCCTCGAAATTTATAGCAGCGCCTGACATTTCATCAGAATCTAGTTTTGACTTGATCTCTACAATTTTTACTCTGTTATCTGAAATATCATGCTTGATAGTCTTTCCCTTTTTGTCACCAGCATGTTTCATGTTCTTACGCGGACATGGTTTTGATTTGCTTCCAAATTCTACATCATGTGAAGGAGCTGTGATCTCCTTTGGAGAGAGAACCCCAAACTCCCAGTCAACATTCTCAGAACAGTCATCATCAAGGTAAAGAGGATTTTTTGGATCAACGACTTTAGAAAATGTCAATGCAACAGCACTTGCCATCTTCCGGACTAAATCAATTGGGCTCTCTAACCTACCTATAGTCAAAACAATATTCGGTGAGTAGATATTATGATTGTGCTTACCGTATCCTGGTAAACAAACACAAGGGGAAAGAAGTACTTACAGCTTACTCCTTGAAGAATACAATTTAATACATCTCTATTCATTTCTAATTCTTCTTTTGACATGTTCTCCAAACATAACCCTATTGCTGCAGTGATATCTACATACTGATTAAGGAGAACAATGCCAAATGATAACTTGCATTGAGAAATGAACAATATAGTTTTAAGTGCATCGAAGGATACAAGCTTGTTGCTCCACTGAATATGACTGAACAAACTCTTTCTTGGACCAAACAGTAACTAAACTTTGCAATGTAACCAGGAAGTTTGATGTCCTTCGCATTTGAGCTTCTGCGACTGAATTTGGTGGGAATTCAAAGACAGCATAATGAAGAATCCACCTCAGGCAGCATAATGGAAATGTTTTCCAAAGCAAAAATTTGTCAATAAACATTGCCCTGAAGAAAGCATTGTGGAAAAGAAAACATATAAGAAAGAAGCAATTTAATAAATTGCTAGTTAGGACATACTGAATTTAGTTGAACATACTCCCTCCGAGCCATTTTACTGTGCCTAAGTTTTTTCGGTTTTTCAGTGATTGTTTCCGACTACACCCCTCCTTTTCTGCCTCAGCTAAAGTGCTCCACATTAATTGTGCATGTTTCTAACAGCTGTGCATGCGGGAGAGGGAAGGTGGGCGTACATGCAGTGGCCAAGAGCCATGCATAACAGGCATGCGGGTACTTCGGCCAATCAAAACAGCTACACTTATAATGGCTCACGCATCCAGATCGCGCAAGTTGCAGGGTAAAACTGCCCTGTTCTTTTGCTTCATTGGCTCTCCTTGGTATCAATGATTAGAATTATACACAGAGTAAAAAGGACCAGAGGGAATACATGGAACCATGCATTTATCCTTCATAGTAAAATAGAAACAGCAAATTGTCCAAGAAAAGAGCCTGAACGATATTTTACCTTATCACCTAACATGCTGACTAAGAAGAAAAAAAGCTTAGAGCCTTAGACATGACTGTATTAACAAAATCTAGCTTTTCAATCCCAGAAAATATTAGGTCCATGAGCAAATACTACTTTATGCTTATGCATCATGTTTTGCCCAGATATCTGTATTCTGTATCAATGTCTTATAGATTCACTATTCCATGAAGGACCGTCAAGGCCGTCATCAAACAGACAAGGGACAAGCTTATTGGATGTTTCTGAACATGGCAACACAGAACTATATAACAATGATGGCATGCATAATATGCCACCACAAAATAATCGCTATCCATTAATAACTAAGACACACAAAACACAGCCAAAGATTTAATGAACACATAGCAGGCAGATTAACATGTACTTCCTCCGTTCCAAAATACTTTAAGATTTATGTTTGTCCTAAGTAGAACATCTTTATGTTCGACCGACTCTACAGAAAAAATATGTTAAAATCTACAACATCATACTATATATAGTTTCAAAATATATTTTATGGTGAAACTAATACGATGTTGTAGATATTGGATATTTTTCTATCGACTTGGTCAAACTTATAAATGTTCAACTTAGGACAAACATAAAACTTCCAAGTATTTTGAAACAGAGGTGGTAGTAGTCAACATCCACAGAACAATCTTCATAGAAAGAAAAAGGTAATCACTGAAATACTGTTTTGCATAGTTGTCAAATTGGATATTTTGAACTAAATCCTGGCCAAGGAAGCCTTTTCACGTATAAGTTTCCTATGCAAAGTAATGTAGCATGCCAAATACACAGTGAAATAAGGAAGTAGCTAAGCAAGAACAAGCACATACAATGTTTAGCAGAATTAAAGTGCGCATAGGTACTATCTCACCTCATAACAGCAATATGCATGATACTCTGATTAAACAGAGTCCACAAAATCCAGTACGCTTCTTCATCATTTAAATGGTGTGATGCAAGTTGGCGCAACATCTCTTCAGTCAATCTTTCAATAGAATGCTGATCTCTCAATGCTTCAACCACACTGAACCAAAACCGAGACTGAGGAACATGCTTAATCATATCAGGAATTATCATCTTACAGTCTGGTGCTACACATCTTTGTAAGTGATTACGGATCATAGGGATCAATTCAGCAACTAAAATGCCTGAAAAGACCAATGCATCTTATCATACATACAAAGAATGAAAGAAATGATTTGATGCCTAAACAGAGAGTACAAATCTTATGAACTATAAATTGTTATGGACCAGGTACTTGCTATGCTAGCTATCAAGAGATCCCACTCAATACCCGAATCTAGTCAAATTTGCAGAGGTGGGGAGTGCGGACAACAGCGCAGAAACAACACTCAAGTATCAACAGTGTATTAGTGCCAAATACATGAAAGGAACCAAATGATTGATGTGCTGGTTATCATATCCATACCGAAAGGATTACAAAGGGGGGAAGGAAACTGCTATGTCACCCAAGCTACAGTAGCAGATAATACAAAAGGAAAATCAGCATGCCAAACTGAAGCATAAAGGGTTGAATGTACTGCAATAATTGTATCCTACCAGACATACTAGTATGTATACACGTGCAATGCACGTCTTAACAATATTGTACGATTATTCTAGTAAAGGAAAAAAAGGTATATAATACTTTGCAATGAATTCAGAGCAAAAGAAATATTGTCGATGTACACATGGAGAAATGAATTAACAGAAAAAAAAATATTGGTATGATACAACTCTTGTGGTCTAGTGACATCTAGAAATTTCCAACGAAAGGAAATAAAGATATACGTGATGGACCCCATAAATTATTTACTTTTGTTTCTCCTCCCATCCCATACGCGTACTCGGGTCTCAGTCAGACTCCTTGACACATTGCAACAATGGTAAGGAAAGCTGGAAGTGTGAGGCGATGGTTCCAGAACCCATTAGAAGCAGCTGAGGCCTGAGGGTACTGTTCACTGCGAATCCCTCAAGTCTCAACCATTAGATCTAGGAGACCAACGGCTAGGATTGATGCTTTAGCTATCACTCAAAACTCGTACACTATGTAGTAGTATAGAAACTACAGCACGATATCAATACTGCACCAACTAGAATCAGGCACACATTTTGTTTAATTGATTTTGTCATTCGTAAATGTATATTTCAGAACAAGTCAACAGCACACATAAACTTGCATTCTGAGATATTAAAACTTACCAGTAGACCCACGACGGCTAACACGGGATAACACTTCACCCACAAAGAGCAACACAGAACTTGGTGCATCCTGTTCATTAATATCTTTGTTAGCAGACGACTCAATAGCTGCTTCTTCCGCTCGAACAAGAAGTTGGCTGACAACACTCTTGAAGAATGACCTTGTTTTATGTCAAGGACTTAAAATTCCAAGTGATAAATATTGTGCAAATAATGGGGAAAATAATTAAGAGAGCAATAATCTCCACCCTCTCCCTACCAAACCCACTGTTTAAACTGCGGCTCACTCACACCACAGTTATAGGAATTCAATTAATAAATAGAAAGAGTTGGGTATTAGTTCATGAGCAATTCTGCATGAATATGGATAGAGGAAGAAAATAATGAAAAAAAAATCTAGTGCACTCCACATCTTTTTTACTATTCTTCTTTCCCCAGGGAGGGGGTATTTAAAAAGAAAAAATGGCAAGCCACAAAGATGTATTCTGAGTAATTTGGGATGGAAGATATACTGTACAGAAAAAGGATACGACGCTGTAAGCGCAGATGAGGCTCCCATTCTTGCTTTATCTGGAACAGATGCAAGTAGTTGTGCAACCCTTGAGATGAAAGTTGTTCTATCTGGGTTGAGAACGCCATCATTATGCTTATTGAGAAACATAAACTCTGCAACAATCTGGCCCACCCCCTTATTCTCAAGCAAGCATAATATTAATAGCCTACAGCGAAGGAAAGAACAAAGAATTATTAATAACAAAGAAAAACTAACTAGCGGTGATGCATCAGAGTATGAGCTGATGGAGTAGGAACAAATCGTTAAATTGTGCAAATCAATTGCTCCTCATAATGCTATGTTGCTTCCATGCCAGATGGTCCACAATGCGACCGCCCTTTCCACATATGCGTTAATTCCACTAAATTATTCAATAGCTTTCAGCCTTTCACCAAGAATCTAGAAAAGGCTAACTAAATATGTTATGAGATTTTATCAACTACTTCCGCCTTTCTTTTTTATTTGCCAATGCTGGTCATCAATAGTCTCCAACACACATCTTTGACCACTGTTTTTCCAATTATTGCTAGCAAAATTAACCAATATCAATATAACATGCTTCTGATGAAAAAGTCTAACAGAATATTTTTCATCTCACAAGTCCAAATACTTTATGTCCATCTGTAGTTGCACTGGTTCCGAAATGACAAGTAGAAGAGTATCAAGTGATCTGCATCTGCATACTCTTTATTTTCGTTATAGTGTACTATCTCCTGTTTCTTCAGCAACCATCACTGATGATTATCAGAAAATGTGTCCACGTTGCTTCTGCTACTGCTAGATAAATAAGATACCCAGAAGTACATGCTAGGATCTGCACAAAAATCCACGTGCTTAATTGTTTGGCACTACGTGGCTCAAGTATAGCATGCAGTGAAAAAATTACCTATCAGGGAAAAGGGCATGACAGTTGTTAAGACTTGCATAGTTAAGTGTTGAACTGTCATACAAGATTTGTGTGTACCAAAATATAAGCTTTGGGGGTTGTCAATTGCCTAAGAAACAAGAGACTTAATTGATTCGAGATCGAAAAAGTTGAACTGACACAAAGACTCAAGTGTGATGGCATAGCCTAAGTAGAGGGTTGCTTAAGAATAACACCTTTCAATGTTCAAACAAAAAATGTTATGATCCTCCTTAGAGTTTTCATTTTGAGATAAAGCTGGAACAAGAGCCTGAATCACTTCAGTAGGAGGTCCTCTGACAAAAAAGGAATCATAGACTTCCTTCCTTGCAGTATTGTGAATCTGCCGTAGCCACTTCAAAGCAATATCTGGACAACCAAAGCATGAAAGTGGGATCGTAAACAGAAACCATATGCCTGGGTTTAGCAAAGTGCAACAAGCTTAGTAAATGAGCTAAGTGTACTGAAGACTCTAATTGTTCATGGGAGCAAAATATACAGAAACCCCTATTCAATACAATGACTGCATAAATCCATGAGATTAATGAGTGATGCAACAGAACAATGATTGTATGGCATTGCCGTTCCCAGATCATGTTGATGGTGTATGTGTAATGAATACTTATGTGCAGATGGTGATCAAATACCCAAGCAACAAGTGCACTTACTGCCAAGTAATATCTTAGACATGGTAGGAAATGCTGGACCATGATAAAAAGCACGCCTCCAAGACTCCCTTTCATCATGGCTGAGGCTCAGAACACTGGTAATCTGAAAACAGAGGAAATAGATACATCATCCTGCTCTATCATGGCCAAAAGGGCTAGAACTCCAATTTTATCTCTCTCAAATGTGCAACTTGGCTTCTGTAACGAGTGCATTACCAAGGATTCAGGTCTATAAAGGATTAAAGGTGTAGGATAAAGTGGATTACTGTACTTGAATGAAAAGTTATACATACGGTGTAACACACCAAAAACCTGCACGACCCAAAATACATCGACAACAAATAGAAAGAACAAGGTTGCTAAACATATACGGTATAAAACTAGGACCTCAGCACTCCGAGGTATTGCAATCTGCTGGCGTTTTATGTGATCGTTCATGCTCCAAGGTTTGTTTATGCTTATTTATTGAAACAGCTTATGAATAACTGTAGTATAGTTAGGGGGCAATTCTTGAGTAATTTTCCCAAAGTCCAATCTAGGTTGTATATTTGAGATAATCATTCTAGCCTCCTGGAAAATCTGGACTGTGCAGAAACGGGACTTGCAATTACTCCAGTTTGTGTTTTGACTTGCAATAGCCTCCTGGAGCATTCTAGGCATGAAAACCTCATTGTTATGATCGAATGAATGGAAAAAAGGCTTCCATTCTCACCTGGCTTTTGATGGGCTCGTCCAAGGTGCCTGCAGGAGAGCGCACACAGAGGAGAGCGCGTCAGAGACCTCCAAGGACGCGAAGGAGAGATGAGGGTGGGGGTGAGTGGGGCTAGGATTCAGAGCCTCACCAGCGACAGTGGCGGAGTCCACGGGGAAGAGGAGGACAGCAACGGCGTGGATCGCGCGGACCACCTCGCCGGCGCTCGACGCTATGGCGACTGCGTCGGCCGCCTCCGCCACCCTGTCCATGGCCAGGGCTTCCAGGCGTGCGACTCCGCCGCCACCCTCCGGAGAGGCCGCTGCCGCGGACACTACCATGGCGCTGCTTGGCTTGCTCGGCATGAGAGCAGTAGAGGAGCTACACAGAAATAGCTGGGCGGGATGGGGCGTGGAGAGATGAGACGGTGCGCGGCTGGCCGGGACGAGCCGCCGGAGGGGATGGAGCCGGAAACCCTTGGCAGCGTGAATAGAGGTTTCCGTTTTGGCTAGGGGGACGCGCTAGGTGTCATCCGGCCGATCCCACTCCAGGATCAGCCGGGTCGGCCACCGTCCGATCACAGCCCATCCGTGTCAAGCAGCTGATCTTGAGGACAGCGTGTGGCGCAGTCCGATGCTGAAGATGTGCATCGCCCCGGTGAGGTGATCCGTAGTGCTACCGATCTTTCTCACGTGCGTGACCCCAACACCACTTCCACGTCTCTTTTTTTTTAAGTAACTTCCACGTCTCTTTGACTAGTATACTACTGTGTTCGCCTCTTGTACCTACCCTGCCTGCCATGAATAAGCGCAGAAGGCACATCTATTGAACGGACAAAGCGAAGCACAACAAAGATGAATCGACCTGCTGATCGTTGCAACATTTGTTCCGTGACTCCATGAAAAATCATCCATCATCGTAATATTTAGAAATACAAGTCTAAGAAAATTGTGTGAGCTGCAGTCGCCAGACACGGAGAAGAGCTATGTCTTTTGCGGCAGCCGACGATTCGACTTTGAAGCACGGGCTGACTTTCTACGGGTGGTGCCCATTAGCAGCATCCGTCTTGGCTTGCGATGATGGAGCCCAGCCCTGTAGCATCTCGTCCCGGTCTGCAGTGATGACGCACTTGCAGCATTTTCATACCGATGGTAGTGAATCAAACATTTTGCAGCGGCGTAGGTCCCCGCTTGCAGCATTCCGTCCGAGCTTGCGGCAACCCAGACAAGGCTACATAGCGACGTGAGTCCCCGCTAGCAATGGCAGCTATGCCAGACCACAGCTTTCCATCCTAGCTTGCAGGTTGCAACAAGGCTGACGAGGATTTGTAGCGGGGCGTATCAGATTGCCCACTGACGAGCATCATACATGAAGTTTGACCCCTAATAGATTGTAATATCACCACTCAATCATTCAACCTAGGAATAGTTGCTGATGTGCAAAGTGGTCAACGAAGTATTTCTCAAAAAAAACATATTCCCTCCATTTCATAAAGTAGTGCGTCTATATTTTTCGAGATTCAAATTTGACCATAAGTTAGACCAATAATATATAAATCATTTTACTGGAAAGTTATACCTTTAAAAACTTCTTTCGAATACGAATTCAAAGGTATATGTCATGCTCCCGCCGCAGTCACCATGTTAATTAAATTTATGGTCAAAGTTAAATCTTGAAAAACATGGACACGCTACATTATGAAATTGAGGGAGTAGTATGTGGGATACCACAGTTTTTACATCATAGCTTATTAAACCCGAACACCAAGCATTTAACTATATGTTTCTTCTTCTTTTTTGCGGCATATTATAGGTTTCTTCCTTAGAAATCAAAATCATGGTATTTAGAAAGAAAAAACACTAAAACATACTTTGGATCCAAACGGGGCCTAAAGTGATATTTTGTGAAACAAACTAAATTAAGGCATGCCCTACGCATCGGTTGGCTAACGCGTTGATCGGATAGGCCACATTCACAGTCGTTGGATCCTACCTGTGATAGCTTTCAATATGGGTCACGTCAGCCATTTAACTGTGACATACCGTTTGCAACATGCCCCATGTTGTGCTTGCACTGCAAACACTTGTCTGCTGTCCAAAGCATTTTTTGACCGTTGCAACGTGCCCTATGTTGTCATTGCAATAAACCCCTTAAGTAGGGTTTGCAACATGACACATATGGGGCACGTCGGCCATTCAGCTACGACATACCGTTTTGCAACATGACCCATGTCGCACTTGCATTGCAAACACTTGTCTGATGTCCAAAGCATTTTTTTTACCGTTACAACGTGCCCAATGTTGTCATTGCAACAAACCCCCGCGGTGCGAATCAACCCGTGGTTGAGTTGGTTAGTGGACAGTGGTATCCCCAACCCATCAGGGTTCAAATCCTGGTGCTCGCATTATTCCTGAATTTATTTCAGGATTTCCGGCGATGCGCTTTTCGATGGGAGGAGACGTTCCGTCGACGACGAGGCGCCTACGGTGACTTCAGAATCTCAAGATGATATGCGGCTCGGTCTCTCGGAGGTGCTCATAGGGATAGGGTGTGCGTGTATGCGTTCATAGGGGTGAGTGTATGCGGCGTGTATATGAACATGTATGCATCTTGATCTTTAAAAAAAACCCGCGGTTTTGTAACATGACCCATACTGCACTCACGTTGTCGCCAGCCGCTCTCCCTCCAGTTGGTGGTCCCCAACACAACCTGTGTTGCCCTCGGCTGTGTACAACACGGGCCACATTGCAAACACGTGTGGGGAGGGGATTGTTGCGCCCAATGGTTGCGGAGGCGGTCGATGCACGCCAACGATCAATCAATCAAGGAGCGAGAAGCCTTTTCCATTAAATTTTCATATATCTCTGTCTTCTGAAGTCTATTTTTTTAACCTTGTAAGTTCCAATTTGTTGACAAAGAATAATTGGTGGCATTAAAGTAGGAATTCTTCGGTAGTATCTCTAATAATCCTGTGATGAGACCTTAACTATATCAATAATTTTGTGCCACAAATGCAGGATAGGTCATGATACACCTTCATGTAGTTTGAAAAGTAAAGCCTTACCACCGCATAATAATTAGTAATAAATTGCCAGCCAAACAGAACACCCTCCCTGAACAACGATAACAAGAAATAAGCTAGTCTTATAAGCCTTTCATTTTGATCAGCAACACGTCACGCTATAGCCAGTTGGACATCTTGCTTCCCAAAGGAAACACACAGAAAACTCTCGTCCAAACATTCACTTCTCCAGCGTAACAAAGAATGGTATTGTTATCTTCTGCACATATTACATCCTGCTTGCGGAATTTGGCACATCGTGCTCGAGTACAAATTTGAAAAGGGAGCAGGAAACGAAAAGAATGACATTTCTATAGTATATAAAAAGGAAGGAGAGAGAAAAAAGGTAAAACTATGGATCCACGCTATTGTACAGTTATGCTATTAGGGGGTTGGTTATTCACAAGCAGTGTCACAAGATGCTGCCTACCAACCATAGGTGCAGGAAGAGCCAATACGCCAAGAGTCCTAGCCTTGCTCGCGGCCGGTTCATCAGAATTTGGCTCCCTGAGACCCTGCAGAAAGATACAAGGCAGATCGACTAAAAACCAGCATGTAGTATGCACTACTGAACTTCCACACAACCATGACAGCAGTGAAAGAAATTCAATCAACAAGGAAGCAATAAGTTCTCCATCTCCTCTCTTAGAAATAAATCTGAGCTAGCAAACGTACTGAACTCAACTATTAAGGGGCATATCTAGTGCATCTAATAGCTAGGGCCTTCGTGCAATTACACAAGTCATTTTGGTTCACGAGACGTCCAAGTAGAACTCAAGACTCAAGATTGACACAGATATTTATACTCGACTATAAATTAAAGGAAACAGACGGAAAAGAGAAAAGTTCAAATTCAGAGCAAAGATATGCCTTTTAGTTCCCCCAGTGACACCTGAGTTTGAAAATCATTACTTGTTGATTTCAAAATAGCTTACCAGATGCCATCAACTCTGTCAGCGATGTGCTTTCCTTGTGCTGGAATCAAGCCAGATGTATGCAATGACTTAATACGCCCTTCAATACAGAAAATATGGCATTGTTATAACACTTGTATTAATTGAAACACTTCAAAGTGACTAAAAATATAGGCTATGTTACCTTTGTCATCCGAATCATGTGCAGCAATTAGTCGTTCAGACTCTGAGCCCATATTAAGAACAAGATGGTCGGATGAACCCTTCCGCATTACTCTAGCATGTGCAGCAGTAGGGACAGATGAAACCGATGCCTTCCCCATTGGCCCCTACAAAGAACAATAAAACAGTGAATTATTACAACCCAGGGTATATGCAATTTTTATTCACCTGTCAAGTGTCAAGATATGTGCTGGTGTGTGAAATCTAGCTCATGTGCAGTGAACTGTTACAACTACTGACATGGGAAATACCAAGAAACCACAAGCATAAGGCCCACGGCCAGGCAAATCATGATGAAAGAACAGTGACACCGCTATATATAATAAAAGAAACATTGGGAACAATAACATATTTTAAAAGATCACGTAGACAAGTAACAAAGCAATGAAGGAACCATAAGACAACGAGGGCTTACCAAATCTTCAATCTCGGATATGTCTGAACCAATTGCCGAGGAAGATGCGTCAAATGCTCTGTCTTTACTAACCTCTGGCTGCACAAGCTGAGAATGATACAAGTCCTCAAGCATCTTAACTTTTGCTGATAACTCATCAACTGTCTTTTCCCTGGCCTGCAACTTCGATCCCAGCTCCTGTTTTACAGACTTGGCATTCCCAGATTCCATACTTGAGGCGATTATTAGTTTTTCCAGCTTTGGTAAGAGTGTTTGTGTGCTTGCAGGTTTATTATCTTCCAGCACATCTTTTCCAGCAAGATATCCAAACCGCTGAATCATTCGCTCCATACTGACTGTTACCTCAAGCAGTTCACTGCTTTTTGATTCCAACTCCCTACGATTTGAATCAGTGTTTCTGCAAACCTCCTTGAGCTGTTCAATTTCACGAGCATGAGGTTCAAGATTTAACTGTAAATCTTCATTTTCATATCTTAAGGTCTCCACTTCACGTTGGAGTGCATCAAATTCATCAATAACGAAGAAGAGTTTGTCCATGGGACTAGAGAACATAGCCACTTCCCTCTGCAAATGCGACTCGCCAGATGGTATATTTAGTTTATTTACTTTTTCAACAAGTGCTTCCAACTGATCCTTTGAAATTGCATCAGTTGTACCTGTTAAGACAAGAAAAATAATAAGTAAGTTTGAAATAAAACGTTGACCATATGAATGTCTACTTAATAGTTTCATGGGAAATTACCTCTTTCTACTGTCGTTTGTTCAAGTGACAGCAACTCTAATTCTCTTGCCTTCAACACATCCTCTCTTTCCTGGTATTCCTGAATCCTTATTTCCATTCCATTGCGCTCATCATATACAGTTCTGAGATCTTCCTCCAGTTTGCATACTCTTTCCAAATACAACTGGTGGTCATTTGAAGCAGTTTCAGCAGCTGACTCGGCTTGTTTCAGTCTCATTTTGAACTCATCTAACAAAGTTATCACTAACCCCTTAATATCAGATAACTTCTGAGACTCTGACTTCAGTTTGTTCACGGAAGATACTAAAGTGTCTACCACCTTTATATAATCACCAGACTCGTCGTCCTTCAAAACAGACAAAGTTTGTCCTACTTTTGATACAATGCTGGAGTTGCCTGTTGCTAAGTCTATTGCGTAACCTAAATCAAGCAAGTCATCAAAAATAATTTGAATCTGTTCAGTGCAATAAATACATTTTGATGACATTGCCCTGAGCTCTTTTTGCAGCGAAAACAATTCATCTTCTTGAGCTCTGTTCTGAGCGTCCTTGTTCTCCAGTTCAATCTTCAAGGAGTCGTGCTCTTCTAAAGTACGAGCAAAGTTGCTGCTTGCTAATTGCAAAGCACGGAGCAACAATATAATATTGTCACTCATATAACCTGATAGATCTTCAAAAAATCCAGAGAAATGTCCAGCTTGAATGCTGCATTGTTCAACAATATTACTCAAGGATGAATCATCATCAATATTCTCTTTTCTGTTTTTTCTGTCAAGCATTCTTCCGCTAACAAAGTTATTGTAATCTTGAAGAGAGAAAAGCTTGCCAAACTCTGAATCCTGCTTATGTGTATATTTAAAAACCAGGTTATGTTTAAATATGCTGAAGTCAAATAAGCACAATTATTCTACTTGAGAAAAATAACTCCAAAACCAAGCAGAGCAAAAACTTGAAAAAGAGGCGAATGCGGAGGAGGGAGGGAGAGGGAGAGGGAGATCCATCGTCCAAAGTAACAAAAGAAACTGTAAGTGGGCAATGTCTAACTTACCGCATAGGCCATAAAGCTAGAACAATTCCTAACATGACAAGACACGACACGTTGACAGCTCAAAATGCGAAGTCATCCAACCATCTAGTCGTCAGTTACATACATGAAAACTACATTACGAACGGGACAGGTCCAACAAAACAAAAGCTGCGTTATGAATAAACGGTGGGGAAGCATTGAACTAAGTCCAGTAACACAATAACTACATTATTGTTGGAAATAGTGTCCTGACAGAACAAGTAATGCTAGAAAACTAGTAGGTTTGACAAATAGTAAATATACTGCAACACACGGAACAAATAAATCAAAGAAATACTTTTGGGAAAAATCATGCAACCATAAAAACACTTTACCTCCATAATAGGATCAATCTGGAACCCCATTGCAGCGAGGTGTTCATGCATACCCTTCACTGTAAGGCTCATATCTCTCAAGGTGCTGACCTTCTTTCCAAATTCTTTAGCCATCAATGATATCATACTATCATCCATTACAAGTGTGCTAAGCTTCTCAAGGTAACCATGATGTTCGGTTGAATGACTTTGTAAGTTTCCATGACTTTTATCCAACTCTTCCAAACATTTAGCTAGCTTAGCATTAAGAGCACTGGTTTCCATTTCATGTTTGGCTCCAGCTTCATTCTTTTCAGCACTAAGAATAGCAACATCTGTTCTAGCCTGTGATAATGCATGTTGCAGTGAGTTAATAGTTGCATTGGCATCTTCTAGTTTGTTGGCGTTATGAGCCAGTTCCTCATTTGTTTTCTCCAACTCCTCCTCTACAGCAGCAGTACGCAATTGCATTTGGTATTTCTCTTCAGAAGTAGAAGAAATATACTCATTTAATTTACTCAACTCATCTTCTAATATCTTCATAGTAGAATAGGAATCAGAAAGCCTGCCAGCTTGCAAAGTAACTTGCTCATGTGCTCTCTGTAGCTCATTCTCCACATGATTCTTAGCAGCTTGTGACTCCATTATGTATTGGGCGATCTGGCTTATTTTTTTCACAGGGTCTTCAGAGGGGTGATCGACAGGAAGAGCGACGCTTGATACTGAATCAACTAGAGTGCCCAAGGAAACTTTAGCTTCTTCCAACATGTTATCTACTTTACCCTTTTCCTCACTAAGGGAAGTAATGTCCAACTGCAGCTTATCAAAATGCGTAACCTGAGAAGATAAATTCTCAACTTGTTCTCTGAGATCAGTATTTGCAGATTCTCCTGACACTATCTCATATTTCAGATTCTCCATTTCTGTGTTCCTTGCTTCCAGATCTCGTTTTAGCTTATCTGATATAGAGTTATTCTCATCCAGAGCTTGTTTTAGATTCTCTGTTTCAGAGTTATTCACATCCAGAGCTTGTCTGAGCTTTTCTAGCTCGGAATTCTTTTCATCTAGAGCATGTTTCAGCTTCTCTATCTCAGAGCTATTCCTATCCAAAGCATGTTTTACATTCTCTGTTTCAGAGATCTTTTCATCAATAGCATGTCTTAGCTTCTCTATCTCAGAGTTCTTCTCATCGAGGACTCGCTTGAGTCCTTCACGCTCCTGTACCAAACCTTTCCCCTTTTTCACGGCCATTGACAGCTTCTCCCTAAGCAACGATGATTTTTCGTCCACCTTTTCAAACTCTTTCTGTAATGAGTCCTTTTCATTTTTCAAAACATAAATCGCCTCTGTCATTTTTTGTAGTTCACCTGATAGTCTCATTCTCTCAGATCTATCAGTCATGTCTTCTTCAAGAATTAATTTACAAAGTGTTAATTCCTGATGTAGGGTATACACTAGTGTTTGTAACTTCTCTAAACTTTCACACTCAATAGGATAGGATTTTGCTCTTCGCTGGATGCTGCTTACGCACTGGTCCACCAATTTCGTAGTCTCCAGGGGCTCATTGTCCTCCCATTTGACATCAGAAACCTCTGTAAATGCCTTTACAAGCTCAGTATTCTGCGATGAGATAACAGATAATTTATCAACAGCACCATTGTATACAGACATTAATTCAGAAAGTTCATTTACAAGTATGTCCTTTGCCTGCTTCTCTTCCAATAGAACTATGGTTAAACGGTCAATTTCCTCATGCATCGAGACCAGTTTTGATTCATGTGCAGACAGCCTATGAAGAGCTTCAGAAGACTCATTCTGCATCCGCACCGCATCATCTTTGGCCTGGTCCAGTGAGTTGACTAGCCAAGTGATTTGTGAATCAAGTTCACCAGTTAAGACTGAGTGTGGAAAGTCAACCGAGCCTAGAATATCTTTAACTTTCCGGTGCTCCAAGAAGACCATGTCTGCAATTTTCTTTTGTTCAACCAACCATTCCAATCTGTCAATCATCTCCAAGGAAAGCAGATCCTCTGGAAATGTTGCCTCTGACATAACCTCTCCAATGCGTTGAAGGAACCCATCACTTATTGTAAGTGTAGTGTTTACATCATTTAGTTGCTCAATGCTTGCCTTAGCAGCTTCCCATGCGTTGTATGTTTCTCTAAGCTCGTCCAAACATTTCTCATGTTCCGCTGACTTTTCATCTAACAACATCTTAAGCTCCTCAAGTCTGCCCTCAGATTCTTGCAAGGCATCAGACCTCTGTTGCAACTCCACCATGCACCTCTCCAGCTCACCTGATTTTTCAGCTAGTGTCTGCTTTAAGGAATCACGATGCTGCACCAACGACTTGCCCTTTGTGACAGCCAAGCTGAGCTTCTCTTTACTAGTTGATAATTTATGCTCCATCTGCTCAATTTCTGCCTTTGTTTTGCCTGCTTCAGCATTTGCTATATCTCGAGCAGCTTTCATTTTCTCAAGCTCTTCAGTAAGGATTTTGTTTTCTTCCACGAAACTGTTCAACTTTTGCATGAAATTTGCTTCATTTCTCTTGCTACTGACCAATTCCTCTGAAACATTACCTAAAATAGTGGCGTGATCGCATTGACCCATGGCCACAAAACCAGGCTTAACCTCTGCCAAGACCTGCTCAAGTTGTTCAATGCCCAATAAAACCTGCCTGTACCGCTCTGTTAGCAACAAAGTTTTCCTTTCGACAACAGATATCCCGTCTTGATCAACACCCTCAAAACTGATGGCATCTTTCCCAATCACGGCATCGACCGATGCAACCATTCGCCCAATAGCTAGTTCTGACACTTGCCTCCACGAACCAAGGTATGCATCCACAACCTCTTTTGACACTTCGACCTCAGCAGCCCTGGCACGTAAGCTGTCAACCTCCTGCTCCCTGGAACGCGCCACTGAATTCAGTTCAAGCACAAGTCTCGAGCAATCATCCAGCATTGAGTGCAGTGGTGCCCTCTCATCAGGATCATCTGCATGCAACGAACTCACTTCCTGCCCCACCAGCTCCTGTAGCATTCTCCGGAGTGTCGCTGCCTCCCGTGCACACACATCTCTCTCTTCCTGAACCAAGCCCAGTTCACATCATCTTATCGTCGGACCAGACAATGGAGCTGGCACGTTGCAATTCAAGTGCAAAATAACATGAACTTAACTAGTGTGAAAAGCAAAAAAAGAAGCAATACCTTGTACTTGCGGCACTCGGCAGCGGCGCTAGACTCGTCCGGGAAGTCGATGACGGCGATGGATTCATCGAGCGAGCGAGCGGTTGCGAGGTCGTCAGGGGCATCCTCGAAGGTCTCGCCGCTGGTGGCATCGTCGGCGGGCATGCTGACGAAGATACCAGCGTCTGGGTCTGCCCCGGGGCTCCGCGCATCCTACACGGTGCAGAAGCAGGAGCTTCCGTAAGCCATTCCATTTGTTTCTGCGGACCCGGGTATCGAAATGGAGATGGCAGAGCCGTTGGAGCGGCGGTGGTGATGATACCTGCGAGGGGAGCTCGACGAGGACGCCGTCGCTGCTGCCGCCCTCGTCGGAGTGTGCCCGGACGCGCGGGGGAGAGCGTCGGCGGGCGGAGGAGGAGGACGCAGATGAGGAGGAAGAGGACTTGGGGGAGGAGTCGGAGTCGGAGTGGTCGGCCATGGCGGCGCCAGATCTGGGCCGGGTCGGGCTGGTGGATCCGATCAAACCATCGCCGAGGAGGAGGAGAAGGAATTGGGGGAGACGATGGCACGTGGGCCCGATCGGGGGGTGCGCGGAGCAGAGCTGCGAAGGTTGGGGAAGACACCGAGCTGACAAGTGGGATCCACGTGGCAGTGGAATAGGACGGTGCTTTGTCACATCCGGTGTCTCTTGGAGTGGGTGGGACCGCGACGGCCCACCTGTCGGTCAATGCTTCCGTGCGACGTTGGGGCATTGCGTGCACTTTTTCTTTGAAAAACATCAACCACTTTATTAATTAGAAATAACGGTTACATCGTCTATAGGTAGAGATACAATATTTTTCATAGGCTCCTCAATCCAATCCCTCGTCACGGAATATTTTGCTAGTCGAGCCAACTCATGCGCTACCCTGTTGGCTTCCCTATTACAATGTTCAAAATTAGTAAGAGGAAAATCACAAGCTATAAAAAACAGTCATCAAAAATTGCTGCTGCCGCTCCTGCAGAGTGTCCTCCATTCTTCATTGTATCAATCACTTCCATATTATCTGAGTTGATAACAAAACGATTACAACCCTCCTTCTGTGCTAGCGATAAGTCAAATCTAAGTGCTAATGCTTCCGCTGTCAGGACATCAGCGCAACAATCAATCTTCCAATTTCCACCTACAATGAAGTTTTCTTTGTCATCCCTAGGACAGCCCTCGCTGTGCCCTTTAGTAGATCACATGATCGAAGGCAGCATCCACATTCAATTTGACAAAGCCCCTAGGAGGTCTACTCCACCCTCCAATCTTCCTATTTGCATTAGGGGAATGGGCATTGCGTGCACTTTGCATGAGGACCGAGGTTGATTCGTGAGCACTCGTTGACCACTGTATGATAGGGGACCACGCGATAGTCCTACACACAGAGAGGAATACGGGCATCTTCAAAACTAATTAATTTTCACCCTCCCTGATTTTTATGAGGTGGGCCCTGCCTCACTCCTAATCTCCAATGAAAAATCGTCACCTAATTGCATTCCGTTGAATCCATAAAAACTAGTCCATGCGTGTAGCATTACTCGGGTCCATGTCTGGGTGGAACACAAAACAAGAGACCCAAAAAGCTTATTTCGTGGTCTGGTCCTTCCACTCGTGCCTAATTGTCACTCACCTACACTACATGTGAAGACAAAGACGTCTTTGACCGATCTCGTCCTGCATTATACGAAAACAGGAGGAAAATTTGCAATATAGAGATCAAAACATTGAGAAGTATATATAATGAATTTTTCTCTTGCGGTTCAACTATACGGGAAGAAAACGAAGTCAGGAAAGTGCACAAGGGGGCCATAAGTCACAAGGGCGCGCCCCCTGGCTTGCGGCTCTCTCATGGACTCTCTTGGTTGTTTCTTATTTTTCTATTTTTTTTATTTATTTCAAAACTGACAGAAAGTATTTTTATGGAATTTTTAGAGCCGTTAACTTACGTACCATGTAACTATTCCCTTTTCAGAATTTTGGAGTGCTCCAGAAAGTCTCTTTTTGGTATTTCGAAGTAATTACTTAAATAACGTCTGGATAAATGTTAATGGGGTACCTGCAATATCTTTCCCTAATAATAAAGCAGCTAGGGCTTCTGGTCGCCATCGTCATTTTTGCGGAAAAGTCCCTTTGTTTTTGGGAATTCAACCTGCAGTCCTATTTTAACTGGGTATCTGAGAAAACGCTTTGCTTTTTCACAAAACACCCTGTTGTGTCAAGTATTCAACCCGCTGTTCGAGCAGATTTGTGTAAAGGAAAAAAACACGACCATGGGAGGAGCACAGGCTCGCCTCCTCTCCCTCTCGCCCACTAAGTCATCGCCGCCGACGCCACCACCCACGCCGGCCGCTTCCCGCGACCTCCGACATCGTGCAACACGCCCCTGAGCTCCCCATAGTTTGCGCCTCCCTCCCATCTGGTCATATTCTCCGCTCCCGTCCTCTATCGCCCGCTCGCAACCCACCCCCATGGCTAGGGTTTCGAGCAGGCTTCGCCAGAGCCACGAGCGCGACAATGGCGGCGGTGGCTCGGAGCCATGAGTGTGACGACTGGAGCCCACTGAATCGTGCAAGCACCCCACCTGGTTCCCCCAGTCGCCCCCCCCCCCCCCCCCCACCCCTCCATGGCTACATCTTTTGTAAGATCCCTTCCACCCGAGCCTCCCCCTTTCTTTTCTTAAACTGATTCCCTATTCCTTGATCCATGCTCCTCTGCTCCTGGAGGTCTCGCTTAGCTATCAGTACAGTGCAGATTGGTTTCTCTCAATTGATTTGGTTGTCTATGTATTACCTAAATTCCAAGGGAACCAACTTACGTGGCATAATGGATGGAGAACAGTAGATATTTTCCTGATTTGTTCACTTGTTTTTAATAATTTCCGTCAGACAAGCATGGGCTTTGTGCAGTAGGCAGAAATCTGTTTGTAATCAATCAAGGACAATGAGAACGTTTATTGAAATCTTTGTAAGTGTTGATCCTATGAATTGCTTTGATTGGAAGTCCAACGATGATCTCATCTCATTAGGAACTCACTTTTCAAACATATGCATTGGTAGTCGTTTTTATCTCTTTACTTTTGCCTTCTAAACATATTGGATTGCACTCTGTAGGAGATGGCACAGTGCTGCAAACAACTCATTATAGTAGTAAGCAAATGCAGATAATTGTATATTGTTAGTTATGTGTCTTTTCATGTGAAATACTATTATTTTGGGGAAAGGCATCTGGCCGAGTTTTAATAAAACAACTCAAATTTTGTATGGTGAGATTGTCTTCAGCAAACAAGATATGTATTGTTATTGGGTTCTTTTATTTTTGTTCTAGGTGTTACTGGAGCGTATTTTTTCATGGTTGGAAACAAGATGTTGCTGGCATTGGAGCTCATAGAGAAGGGTATTATGATAGTCTACTTACTTCTGAGGCAAATTTGTTTCATGTGAAATTACGGAGCTGGAGATGGAAGGGAGCGGAAATTACGGAGCCCTCGCTGAGGCGACTCAGAGGCGATCGGAGATCGGATCCGGTGATCCCGAGAAATCACTAGAAGATCGGAACCTGCGGCAAGAGATCAAGATTGGATCAGGATTGAGAGTAAGGGAAGATCCCCTGGGGCTGAAGGATTCGTGGATCAAGACAAGGAATGTGATACAAAAATATGCAACAAAGAGGAAGGAGAGCACAACAGATCAGGCAAAAACACGGGGAGGGGAGGCAAATCGAAGCATGGCAAAGATTAGAGATAAGATGAGAGAGATGAGAAAGGATCTGGTCAATGATTCAAAGGAAAGAAATTTCTCGGGCAAGGTAACGGAGACCAATGAGGTCCAATTAGCCGATCTGCCAGATGACAGAGGGGGATCATGGCCAAGTAAGGACGACATGGGAGGTGGAGAGAAGGAATAGAATCGCCGTGCCCCGGAAATCTGTGAAGAATTGCCACGTATCTACAGGGAATACTAGAGTATAAAGGATCAAAAGGAGGAGGTCAGCGGCTCACAGAATCCTCATCACACCATCCTGAGTGAGTTCATAGCGACTATGGCGAGTCAGGGAGCTGGCAAGTCTGCGGCGATGGTCCAAGGTGATGTGGTCGCCACGAGCGACAAGGGAAGCCTGGGCACGCACCCACTAGAACGCGGTGGCTTGTCCCGAGATCGGGGTGACCTGTACCATACCCCCGTGGCGCAGGGGGTGCCGGCGACCTAGGGACTAGGCGAGGCAGGTGAGGGCCATGTGGTTGCACCTGTGTTCCCTGTTGACATGGGGATGCAGGCAACTCACGTTGTCAGCCTGGATCTGTCCAAGGAAAGGGCGGCCATGAGGTCACGCTGGATCGCCATCGGCCTCTTCTTCTCAGTCCAGCTCTTCAGCGTGGGTGGGTTCTTCCAAGAGCTGAAGAACAAGTGGGGAGTGAGGGGGCGCCTCAATTACTCGCCCCTCAAGAACAACAAATTCCTGCTTGAGTTCGAGCGGGAAGTTGACCTGAAGTTCAACCTCAACAACGGGCCCTGGACCCATCGGGGCGACCCTTTCCTCATGGTGGTTGTGGACGGCAGCGCCAGACCCGAGGATGTGGAGGTAGCCCACATGTCGATCTTGGCACGCATCTTCGATGCCCCACCGATCATGTTCTTCGAGCAGGTAGCACGTCAAATCGGGGGTAAGCTTGGAGAAATAATTGAGGTTGATGCGGATAGAGAGGGTAGGATCTGGGTGGTTCGATTAGAATCCGTATCAAACATGATGTGGATGAGCCTCTCCGTAGCAAGCTCGAGTTCCATGATTTTGCACAGGATGTGGTGTATCGCCTTAATGTAAAGTATGAGAGGCTTCCTCATTTATGTAGCTTTTGTGGACTCCTAGGGCATGGCCAACGCGAATGTAAGCTGCCGGGGCACCTCTAGAAGATGAGGTATCCGGGAGCGATGTGTGCCTCCCCTTTCAAAAGGAGCAGTAGCAGAGGGGGCTTTGTTGTGCCAGAGACAGCCAGCGCCAGAAAGTTTCTTCACTTTGAAACCGAGCTCCCAGAGGAGGCGAGGTCAGCATCGCCAAAGATGGCTGCAGTAAAGTACAGAGAAGTATCAGACGATGTGCTTGCAGACCCCTTGGTGCAGGAGGCAATCGCCATGGTGAAGGCAATCAAGCTTGGACCGGGAACAACTGACAAGAACAATCAGGAACCAGAGATCAAACCTGAGCAGCTAAGCGCTCTGGACAGCAAGCCCGCAGGGGAGGGAGGCGACAGCAACAACACCCCAGGGCTGGGCCAGGAACCAGCAAACAGTGCTCATAGCCTGGAATTTTCGCCGGGTTTTGAGCCGGTTGCACGCCGGGTGACGAACTCACGCGACATTGTTGTTCTGCCAGAGAAAGTGTTAGAGAAAGGGGAGTGCGGTGCAAGAAAAGAAGAACAGATGGAGGCACTACTGGAATCAGCTTCTTTGCCGTCCGCCGTCTGGCAGCAGACGGCAAAATGTCCGGACGAAAGGGTGCTAGCAAAGGCCTTCTTTGCCGTCCGCTTTTCAGAAACGGACGACAAAGGGTTGTGTCGTCCGCCATCCGATGCCAGCAGACGGCAAAGAGAACGGACGGCGGTGGAGAGCTGTTAGGGGGTTAACGGATCTCTTTGCCGTCCGCTGGGGACGACAAAGAGCTCAGCTAGGCAGTACTGCGAAGCTGCCACGTGGCCAGCTATGCCGTCTGCTGGCAGACGGCAAAGTGTTTTGAATCTTTATCGTCCACTGGCGGACGACAAAGTGACCAAATAGGCAGCCAGTGTTCCCAGGTTTCACAGGTAGCTGCCACATGTCCTCTTTGCCGTCTGCTAGCGGGCGGCAAATAGCTTTGACGTCCGCTAGCAGACGGCAAAGAGATTATATGTCCCCTGTTGTTGTTTGAATTCATTTAATTTCACAGGAATTCACACACAGATATACATATGTATATATTTTGTTCACAGGCACACACAGATACACATATATGATGCATCCAACACACAGATATACACATACATATCTATCTCCATCACAACATACATATATACATAAGAAACATAGTTCCATCCATATATACATATTACATATCACAATGTTCATCCAACACATTGTTCCATGCATCCATATAACAAGTTCCATGTTTTTCATCGATACAAACGAAAAAAAGATAAGGGAAACAAGCACTCCATCCATGCAAGCTTCCATATAGTGAATTAAATCTGCAAAATGGAAACAAGAAAGTTAGAAAAGAAGAAGACTAGCTAGAATCAGAAGAAGAAGAAAATGAAGAAGAAGAAGAAGTAAGCATACTTAGGTAAAATGGATCTAACCTAGCTAATTGTGTCATTTTTGAATTAAGTAAGCATATTATGCCATTTAGAGCTAACTTCGTTTTCGAGAAGAAGAAAACTAGAAGAAGAAGAAGAAGAAGAAGAAGAAGAAGGAGGAGGAGTACGTCGGTGGAGCAACAGGGGGCCCACGAGGGTGGAGGGCGCGCCCTAGGGGGGTAGGCGCGCCCCCTGCCTCATGGCTTCCCTGTTGGTTGCTTGACGTAGGGTCCAAGTCTCCTGGATCATGTTCGTTCCGAAAATCACGTTCCCGAAGGTTTCATTCCGTTTGGACTCTGTTTGATATTCTTTTTCTGCGAAACTCTGAAATAGGCAAAAAAAACATCAATTCTAGGCTGGGCCTCCAGTTAATAGGTTAGTCCCAAAAATAATATAAAAGTGAATAATAAATCCCAATAATGTCCAAAACAGAAGATTATATAGCATGGAGCAATAAAAAATTATAGATACGTTGGAGACGTATCAAGCATCCCCAAGCTTAATTCCTGCTTGTCCGCGAGTAAGTAAATGATAAAAACAGAATTTTTGGTGCGGAGTGCTACTAGGCATAATTTCAATGTAATTCTTCTTAATTGTGGTATGAATATTCAGATCCAAAAGATTCAAGATAAAAGTTCATATTGACATAAAAATAATAATACTTCAAGCATACTAACTAAGCAATTATGTCCTCTCAAAATAACATGGCCAAAGAAAGTTCATCCCTACAAAATCATATAGTTTAGTCATGCTCCATTTTTGTCACACAAGAATGCTCTCATCATGCACAACCCCGATGACAAGCTAAGCAATTGTTTCATACTTTAGTAATCTCAAACTTTATAAACCTTCACGCAATACATGAGCGCGAGCCATGGACATAGCACTATGGGTGGAATAGAATATGATGATGGGGGTTATGCGGAGAAGACAAAAAAGGAGAAAGTCTCACATCAACGAGGCTAATCAATGAGCTATGGAGATGCCCATCGATTGATGTTAACGCAAGGAGTAGGAATTGCCATGCAACGGATGCACTAGAACTATAAGTATATGAAAGCTCAACAAAAAGAAACTAAGTGAGTGTGCATCCAACTTGCTTGCTCACGAAGACCTAGGGCACTTCAGGAGGCCCATTGTTGGAATATACAAGCCAAGTTCTATAATGAAAAATTCCCATTAGTATATGAAAGGAACAAAACAAGAGACTCTATCATGAAGATTATGGTGCTACTTTGAAGCACAAGTGTGGTAAAAGGATAGTAACATTGTCCCTTCTCTCTTTTTCTCTCATTTTTAGGCCTTCTCTTTTTTTATGGCCTCTCTCTCTCTCTCTCTCTCTCTATTCCTCACTTGGGACAATGCTCTAGAAAATGATGATCATCTCTATTTATTTACAACTCAATGATTACAACTCGATACTAGAACAAATTATGACTCTATATGAATGCCTCCGACGGTGTACCGGGATATGCAATGAACCAAGAGTGACATGTATGAAAGAATTATGAACGATGGCTTTGCCACAAATACTATGTCAACTACATGATCGTGCAAGCAATATGACAATGATGAATGTGTCATGATAAACGGAATGGTGGAAAGTTGTATGGCAATATATCTCGGAATGGCTATGGAAATGCCATAATAGGTAGGTATGCTGGCTGTTTTGAGGAAGATATAAGGAGGTTTATGTGTGAAAGAGCGTATCATATCACGGGGTTTGGATGCACCGTGAAGTTTGCATCAACTCTCAATGTGAGAAAGGGCAATGCACCTGCATCAAGAGGCTAGCAACGATGGAAAGGTGAGAGTGTGTATAATCCATGGACTCAACATTAGTCATAAAAAACTCATATACTTATTGCAAAAATCTACAAGTCATCAAAAACCAAGCACTACGCGCATGCTTCTAGGGGGATAGATTGGTACGAAAAGACCATCGCTCGTCCCCGACCGCCATTGAAAGGAGGACAATCAAAGAACACTTCATGTTTCAAATTTGTTACATAACGTTTACCATATGTGCATGCTACGGGACTTGCAAACTTCAACACAAGTATTTCTCAAATTCACAACTACTCAACTAGTACAGCTTTAATATTACTACCTCCATATCTCAAAACAATCATCAAGCATCAAACTTCTCTTAGTATTCAACACACTCATAAGAAAGTTTTTACTAATCTTGAATACCTAGCATATTAGGATTATTTTTAAGCAAATTACCATGCTATTTAAGACTCTCAAAATAATCTAAGTGAAGCATGAGATATCAATAGTTTCTATAAAACAAATCCACCACCGTGCTCTAAAAGATATAAGTGAAGTACTAGAGAAAAAAACTATATAACTCAAAAGATATAAGTGAAGCACATAGAGTATTCTAATAATTTTCGAATCATGTGTGTCTCTCTCAAAAGGGTGTGTACAACAAGGGTGATTGTGGTAAACTAAAAAGCAAATACTCAAATCATACAAGACGCTCCAAGCAAAACACATATCATGTGGTGAATAAAAATATAGCTCCAAGTAAAGTTACCGATGGAAGTAGACAAAAGAGGGGATGCCTTCCGGGGCATCCCCAAGCTTTGGCTTTTTGGTGTCCTTAGGTTATCTTGGGGGGTGCCATGGGCATCCCCAAGCTTAGTCTCTTTCCACTCCGTGTTCCATAATCCATCAAATCTATCACCCAAAACTTGAAAACTTCACAACACAAAACTCAGCAGAAAATCTCGTGAGCTCTGTTAGCGAAAGAAGACAAAAGACCACTTCAAGGTACTGTAATGAACTCATTCTTTATTTATATTGGTGTTAAACCTACTGTATTCCAAATTCTCTATGGTTTATAAACTCTTTTACTAGCCATAGAATCATCAAAATAAGCAAACAACACACGAAAAACAGAATCTGTCAAAAACAGAACAGTCTGTAGTAATCTGTAACTAACGCAAACTTATGGAACTCCAAAACATCAGACAAAATAGGACGACCTAGAAAATTTGTTTATTGAACAGGAGCAATTGTAATAAGTATTTTATCACGTTCTGGTGATTTTTAAAAATTGTTTTCGTGAACAGAAAGTTTCTGGAAATTTCTGCAAGATAAAATAACTATCATCCAAGAAGATCCTATAGGTTTAACTTGGCACAAACACTAATTAAAACATAAAAACACATCTAACAAGAGGCTAGATCAAATATTTATTCCTAAACATAAGCAAAAAGCAAAAAACTAAAAATAAAATTGGGTTGCCTTCCAACAAGCGCTACCGTTTAACGCCCCTAGCTAGGCATAAAGGCAATGATAGATCTAGGTAGTGCCATCTTTGGTAGGCAATCCATAAGTGGCTCTCATGATAGATTCATATGGTAATTTTATTTTCTTCGTAGGGAAGTGTTCCATGCCTTTCTTTAATGGAAATTGGAATCTAATATTCCCTTCCTTCATATCAATAATTGCACTAATCGTTCTGAGGAAAGGTCTACCAAGAATAATAGGAAATGAAGGATTGCAATCTATATCAAGAATGATAAAATCTACGGGCACATAGTTCCTATTTGCAACAATAAGAATATAATTAATTCTTCCCATAGGTTTCTTAATAGTGGAATCCGCAAGGTGCAAGTTTAAAGAGCAATCATCAAAATCACGAAAACCTAGCAAATCGCACAAAGTTTTTGGAATCGTGGAAACACTAGCACCCAAATCACACAAAGCATAGAATTCATGATATTTAATCTTAATTTTAATAGTAGGTTCCCACTCATCATAAAGTTTTCTAGGGATAGAAACTTCCAACTCAACCTTTTCTTCATAAGATTACATCAAGGCATCAACGATATGTTTGGTAAAAGCTTTATTTTGACTATAAGCATGAGGAGAATTTAGCACGGATTGCAACAAGGAAATAAAATCTATCAAAGAGCAATTATCATAATTAAATTCCTTGAAATCCAAAATAGTGGGTTTATTAATATCTTGGGTATTGTTCTCTTCAATCCCACTTTTATCAATTCTAGCATCAAGATCTAAAAACACCGAATTTGTGGAACGCCTTCTAGGTAAAGGTGGATCATACTCAGTCCCATCATTATCAAGTTTCATATTGAAAAACAAAGATTTAATAGGGGACACATCAATAACTTTTAGATCTTCATCTTTATTTTCATAGAAATTTGAAGAACACGCTTTCATAAAGCAATCTTTCTTAGCACGCATCCTAGCGGTTCTTTCTTTGCACTCATCAATGGAAATTCTCATGGCTTTGAGAGACTCATTGATATCATGCTTAGGAGGAATAGATCTCAGTTTTAAAGAATCAACATCAAGAGAAATTCTATCAACGTTCCTAGCCAATTCATCAACTTTAAGCATTTTTTCTTCAAGCAAGGCATTGAAATTCTTTTGCGAATTCATAAACTCTTTAACACTAGTCTCAAATTCAGAGGGCATCTTATTAAAATTTCCATAAGAATTGTTGTAGGAATTACCATAATTATTACAGGAATTGCTAGGATAAGGCCTAGGATTAAAGTTTCCTCTATATGCGTTGTTACCAAAATTATTCCTACCAACAAAATTCACATCCATAGATTCATTATTATTCTCAATCAAAGTAGACAAAGGCATATCATTGGGATTAGAAGAAACACTCTTAGTAGCAAATAATTTCATAAGTTCATCCATCTTTCCACTCAAAACATTAATTTCTTCTATCACATGCACTTTTTTATTAGTAGATCTTTCGGTGTGCCATTGAGAATAATTAACCATAATATTATCTAGGAGTTTAGTAGCTTCTTCTAAAGTGATTTCCATAAAAGTGCCTCCCGCGGCCGAATCTTAAAGATTTCTAGAAGCAAAATTCAATCCAGCATAATTTTTTTGTATAATCATCCACAAATTCAAACCATGTGTAGGGGGCAATTACGTATCATTAATTTCATCCTCTCCCAAGCTTGTGCAACATGTTCATGATCAAGTTGCTTAAAATTCATAATATCGTTTCTAAGAGAGATAATCTTAGCGGGAGGAAAATACTTAGAGATAAAAGCATCTTTGCGCTTATTCCAAGAATCAATACTATTTTTAGGCAAAGACGAAAACCAAGCTTTAGCATGATCTCTAAGCGAAAAAGGAAATAGCTTCAGTTTAACAATATCATTATCAACATCTTTCTTCTTTTGCATATCACACAAATCAACGAATCTATTTAGATGAGTAGCGGCATCTTCAAAGAGGAAGGCCGTGAATTGATCTTTCATGACAAGATTCAACAAGGCAGCATTGATTTCACAAGATTCAGTATTGGTAAGAGGAGCAATCGGAGTGCTAAGGAAATCATTATTGTTGGTATTGGTAAAGTCACATAATTTGGTATTATCTTGAGCCATCGTGACAAATAAGCAATCCAACACACGAGCAAACAAAAAAGCAAGCGAAAAAGAGGTGAACTAAAAAGAGAGGGCGAATAAAACGACAAGGGTGAAGTGGGGGAGAGGAAAACGAGAGGCAAATGGCAAATAATGTAATGCGGGAGATAAGGGTTTGTGATGGGTACTTGGTATGTTGACTTTTGCATAGACCTCCCCGGCAACGGCGCCGGAAATCCTTCTTGCTACCTCTTAAGCACTGCGTTGGTTTTGAAGAGGAAAGGGTGATGCAGCAAAGTAGCATAAGTATTTCCCTCAGTTTTTGAGAACCAAGGTATCAATCCAGTAGGAGGCTACGTGCGAATCCCTCGCATCTACACAAAACAAATAAATCCTCGCAACCAACGCGATAAGGGGTTGTCAATCCCTACACGGTCACTTACGAGAGTGAGATCTGATAGATATGATAGGATAATATTTTTGGTACTTTTATCATAAAGATGCAAAGTAAAATAAAAAGCAAAGGAAATAACTAAGTGTTGGAAGATTAATATGATGAAGATAGACCCAGGGGCCATAGGTTTCACTAGTGGCTTCTCTCATGAGCATAAGTATTTTACGGTGGAATTACTGTTGAGCAATTGACAGAATTGAGCATAATTATGAGAATATCTAGGTTTGATCATGTATATAGGCATCACGTCCGAGACAAGTAGACTGACTCCTGCCTGCATCTACTACTATTACTCCACACATCAACCGCTATCCAGCATGCATCTAGAGTATTAAGTTCATAAGAACAGAGTAACGCCTTAAGCAAGATGACATGATGTAGAGGGATAAGTTCATCCAATATGATAAAAAAAACCATCTTGTTATCCTCGATGGCAACAATACTATACGTGCCTTGCTGCCCCTCATCACACCGGGAAAGGACATCGCAAGATTGAACCCAAAGCTAAGCACTTCTCCCATTGCAAGAAAGATCAATCTAGTAGGCCAAACCAAACTGATAATTCGAAGAGACTTGCAAAGATAACCAATCATACAAGAATTCAGAAGATTCAAAATATTGTTCATAGATAAACTTGATCATAAACCCACAATTCATCGGTCTCAACAAACACACCGCAAAAGAGGATTACATCGAATAAATCTCCACGAGAGAGGGGGAGAACATTGTATTGAGATCCAAAAAGAGTGAGGAAGCCATCTAGCTAATAACTATGGACCCGAAGGTCTGATGTAAACTACTCACACTTCATCGGAGGGGCTATGGTGTTGATGTAGAAGCCCTCCGTGATCGATGCCCACTCCGTGAGCTCCTAACAGGCCCCAAGATGGGGTCTCGTGGCATGTAAGGTTGCGGCGGTGGAATTAGGTTTTGGCCCGTCTCACGATCGTTTGAAGTGCGTAGGTATATATAGGAGGAAGAAATCGTCGGTGGAGCAACAGGGGGCCCACGAGGGTGGAGGGCGCGCCCTAGGGGGGTAGGCACGCCCCCTACCTCGTGGCTTCCCTGTTGGTTGCTTGACGTAGGGTCCAAGTCTCCTGGATCATGTTCGTTTCGAAAATCACGTTCCCGAAGGTTTCATTCCGTTTGGACTCCGTTTGATATTCTTTTTCTGCGAAACTCTGAAATGAGCAAAAAATAGCAATTCTGGGCTGGGCCTCCGGTTAATAGTTTAGTCCCAAAAATAATATAGAAGTGAATAATAAAGCCCAATAATGTCCAAAACAGAAGATAATATAGCATGGAGTAATCAAAAATTATAGATACGTTGGAGACGTATCAGCCACCGTCTCGCACAAGACACCGTTGACCCTCTCCACTGGCGGGCACTACAAAAAAAACACACTTCCGTGATGATACGTGTTTGTCACAGTAGGTCGCGTTTTTTGTCATGCATGTACATCCATGACAAATTTATGACAGAATCAAGATAGTCATACTGTCTTTGTCGTAGAAGTGTTCCATGACATTACCAAAATTATCATCACGGAAGTGTCCACTTCCATGATGATAAATCACGCGTCAGATAAGTGCTTTTGTCAAGGGTGACCGACACGTGGCATCCACCGTAACGGAACGCCGTTAAGATATCGGGTCGGGTTTTGGATCCGATAACCCGTTAACAGCCCCGACCAATGGGGCTTTTCCATGTGTAAAATCATCATTGGCTCGAGGAGACACGTGTCAGGTCCGCGTTGGCACAGGTGTCACTCATCCAATGGGCGAGACGCGCCTATGATATGTTGACACGTGGACCGGCCCATCAATTTTAAATGGGCCGGTTTAATCAAGGCCCACAAGATTTTGCGGACCATAATGGGCCGGCCCAGCTAAAGGCCCACGAGATTTTGCGGACCATAATGGGCTGACCCAGCTAAAGGCCCACAAGATTTTGCGGGCCATAATGGGCCGGCCAAGGTAAAAGCCCACAAGATTTTTGTGTGCCATAATGGGCCGGCCCAGTTAAAGGCCCACAAGATTCTTGCGGTTCATAATGGGCCGGCCTAGCTAAAGGCCCACGAGATTTCACCGACATTATTGGGCCGGCCATTGTGAGGCCCACAAGATTTTGAGGACCCTAGTAGGCCGCCCATTAATCGGCTGCCATGTTTTGGGGCCAAATGTCGCCCATATTTGATCCGGTCCATTAATGGCCTGCCACGCTCTGGGCCTAATAGTGGCCCATATGAGATCCGCCCGTTAAAGCCTACCATGTTCGGGCCAAATTACGGCCCAGATCGAGTTCGCCCTTTAAGAGGCTTTGGGCTCAATTATGGCCCATATCGATTCGCCCGTCAAGCTGGACACTATGCTTTTGGGCCCACTTGCTAAAGGCCCACTTAGTAATTTGGCCTAATATTAGTTTTGGCACATTAAGGGCCCGCTTTAACATTTCAGCCCTATATTAATTTCGACTGTTAAAAGCCCGTCATATAGTTGGGCCTAACTACGGCCCGGTTTGCATCGACCTGCCGCAACCGATATCTCGATTGGGCCAAACAAGGACCGAGACAACTTTGGCTCGTTAAAAGCTCGTGATTTGATTCGCACAATCATGGGCCGGGTTCATTTCGACTGCCGCCGCCCGTGAGCTATTCGCACGTTTCGTGCCCAACCTACATCATGATTGCATGACGCCCGATCATGTACCGTAATTTTATGGTTGACGGTTTATCGCGAAGACAGGATATATATACGATAAAATAACCGCAGCATCGTGAATAAGAAAAACCTAGACTATACAATAAAGAAATTACAGCATATTACATCCACTGGGCATCAAAGTTCGCCACTATGATAAAAAAGCGTAAGCGGACAACAGATTACATACACTGGGCATCAAAGATAGCCAAAGTGCAAATAAACACGCCGAAAAAATAATAATATACAAAACCGACAACACTTGATGAGAGTTCAAGAAAGGTTAGCCTATTGGGAGCTGCCAAGCAAGTGAGCAAGATGATGAGATCAAGGCTTGTTCAACACTTATATCTTCCTCACTCTGAAAGATAAACAAGCGAAGACGGATGAGGTTTTGCACATAAAAGTATCAGTCTTGACAATTCATCACATTTCTTCTTGACGAATAAAGTGGCACAGTTTAAAATTGCATTAACACAATATGGTATTGTTCGTGTCAAGACATGGCAGGAAATGACATTGTGAAGGAGTTGATGACTTCACGACACCACCGGATTACGGATCAAGAACTCATAAGTATCAATGGTTAGTGTCTTGTCAATTTATACCATTTCAAATTGGCAAATAAAGAGACGATTTAAATAATAGTAGACCTGATATGACATTGTTCATAGTTAAGACATTGCGAGAATATGACATTGTCTTTGTAGTGGGTAGGTTCACCACACCATTGGATTACGGATGAAGTATGAAGCATACATGCAAAGTGCAAAAGAAGATCACTTGCTCTGTATAGTTTAATTTACATGGTATGAAGAAGGAACTTGGTTGTACAACTAAAAACTTAAATTGAGAAAGGACAAACTTTTGTTTATGAACTACATAATAAACTTTAAACAAGCAATTTGATGCAAACACCAAAAATAAACAATTTATTGCAGTCATGCCTAACGAAATATATACAACAAAGTTTGAAGGCTTGAGATGGACAAACTTACATTATTGGTGAAGAGGCTCTATAAAGGCCTTGTCCATGATGTTGGGGGGGGGGGGCAATTCAAGAAGTTTACCACAGAATCTTCTTCAAAAGCATTGCCTTTATTCTACGTTTTGTTAAGAGTAAATATAGATGTGATAATATACGAAAAAATGGAGAATATTTAAGATAAGATGAAGAGTGATGCTACATAACCAAGTAGCTATAAATGTAAGTGCAGCGATACAAGCAAAAGGTACAAAGAAAGAGCAATGCACAACTAAACTTCTTCAAGTACCAACCTTATGGTAAGAGTAAATATAGATCCGATGTGTAAAAATGGAGGGTAAAGGAAAATAAGCTACAGAGTGATGGTACATGAACAACTACTGTCATTATAAGTACATCGATAAAGGACAGCATGTACTTACAAGAACAATGCAGAGCTAAAAAACATTGGCATTGGATATATTCTACACTAATGTAAACATTCATACAGATCAGATAATTTGGAGCGCACAATTGATAAGCAAGCTATCATGCATACTGCTATCACATAATGAACTAGGTATGTATGCAAGTACAGTGATACAGGACAACAGGTACTAACAAGGGCAAAGCACCGGGCAACATATTTGCGATATCCTGTCGTTCTTGTCAAACCGGAATTCTTCTCCGAGCAGATTTCCTGCAAAAAAGATCCGTAAGGCACATGCGGAAAAGTAGAAGTTCAAACTGTCATGTGATTTCATAGATTACCTCATCCTGAGGAACGAGACCAATGCATAACAAGGTTTTTCCATTCAATGTCTTCTAAATTTAGCACAGGAGACTTCACCGAAATTCGTTTATAGACTTGCCATCAAAGCGTGATTTCCTCGGGTAACACCGACATCGCTGCAATGCTTTCTTGAAAAGCACAAGCAAGCTTTGCTCGTCATGACTATCCAGATTGACCCTCGCCTAGTTACAACAATGTAATGTAAATCATTGATGTGTTCAATCAGCAGAAAACAGGAAAATAATAAACATGAATAATAGCACTTACACGTAAGTTGGATAGGAAGATGTGAAAATGGTGTTTGTCTTCACAATAATCTTCCCATGATGGGAATATATGCACGTAGTCCCTAACAACATTGAAAGCATTGTCTTTAAACCGGGAATAAATGGAATGGGGTTCCAATCTGCAGGAATTGTCCGTCTCTAGCTTGGGATAGGTCTTCGGCCGTGGACTTGCTGTACTTTTTTCTTTGGAGTGGGATTTTACGTGGTATAGCTGGTGCTATGGCAAATGAAATCGGTATACCTTTTGCTGGAGTGCAGGTCCTGTGGTGGGGGCTAGTGGTGTGGCCAGTGAAGTATGGGTACAGTCTGCTGGAGTCGGTCCTACGTTTTGTGTCACTGATTGTACATCCAATATAAGTGGGGTGTTGTCTGATTTCTCCGGCACCACCATGTTTTTCAAGGACTTTCCTGGTGCTCCTTCAGGTTCTACAGTCACCCTCTTCCTTTTTGATGTCTGATGCACAAGAACAACATTTGAGTGAAAAAACATGGTATGATGACAGATTGAATATGTATTGATAATGGATGGGCATGGCATCTCGACATATATGATGAGTAAACTAAGCAGATGGCGGTGCAACAAAGTAGAAGAGATGCAAGACAACATACGCAAGATACCCGCAATCAATAAAACATTGCCAAATTAGAACAGGCACCTTGATGGGTGAATAGGACATGCCATCTGCCTTTGACTCCTCGAGGTTAGAATAGTCATTAGGATCATATTCTGAACAAGAATCAACAAGTGGGGAGCGTATGAGTTTCATTGCATCCAGAATGGCACTCAATGCCTTGGTGCCAATTTTGTAAGTCATTGGAGTGTTTAGCTTCAAGAGTGGACTGCTGCTAGTGTGGCACAAAGCAGCTACACAGATCATAGTGTAGATATAACGGGAAAACCTTAAGCATCAGAGTAAAATCAGCAAAGTGGAACTTGCTGGAATATATGTGCTAGTATTGCCGGTACGACTAGAAAGGCTTCGGATACCAGCTCTCTTCAAGTGAAGGTGCGATACTGTTAATATCAGTGTAACTCTCAAAGGCGACACATTTCCCCGCATTTCCTTGCTATTCTTATAGGATTCAAGTGGGCAGGCCACTACAAATCCTATTCCTATGTTTACAAGATCCTACGAATCAAAGAGGCTCAAAAGTGTCCATCACAACCTGCCGTATAGACCTCTACACTGCAAATGTCCCTGCTCATCTTCAGTACAAGGAACATACTATACTACTATCATACTCCCTCCGTTCCAAAATATAAGTCTCGGTAGAGATTTCCACTATGGATCACATGCAGATGTATCCAGATACATTTTAGAGTGTAGATTCACTCATTTTGCTCCATATGTAGTCCATGGTGGAATCTATACAAAGACTTGTATTTAGGAACGGAGAGAGTACATATTAAAGAAGAACGGAAGAGGAACATGGTAAAGAAGAGCAAGCAGATTTTGGATAATAAAATGTTGGTTGAGAATTGCCCAAACATGATGAACCAGAGCTAATTAATAATGCAAATCCAAGCTGTCACTCTACCATTAAGGCTGTTGGATGAAGAACCCACGCCTCCTAACCCTTCTTCTTCTTCGTCTCGATTCTTCCCATCTGAGAACACTTGCAGCCGGGCCGGACCACCAGCCCCACCGCCTGTGTTCCTCCGCCACCCCCACCCCCACCCCGCCCCAACCCCCACCCGCATCGAGTTTTCTTCGTTCGGCGAGGCCCCACAACCACCCGAGCCCCTTCGATCGCACCGGCGAACTCCGGCGAGCTCTGAAAAATCGACTGACCCAATTTTGAAATTTAGTCTACTGTGATTTAACTAGTGAGGCATACTAAAGGGATACACCATACGCAGTGGGAGTATAGTGTTGAGCGTGCCATGGCGGATCCGAAGGTGCAAACCGGACAAAGGCAACTTCACAACCAAGACAAGAAATCAGAGTAAAGCAGTGGCGATCTATTTTCTTGCTGCGATAAATAAGTTGAGCAGATACGAAAGAGTACAACCTCTAGTGCGGCGCCGTGTACGCATCTACTGAGAATTTGACGATGCTGCGGTAGCGATGGCTGTCGGCGGCGTGGAAGCAGATCTAGGAGGGTAGACGGTGGTGGCGGGGCGCGGTGGACGAGACGGTCGTAGGAGCGGTGCCGACAAGGTGGACGACGGCGGGGATGAAGCGAGAGGACGGGATGCTAGGATCCCGGTCCGAAGCCATGGATGAGAGAGGTCGATCTCTTGTAATGGACGGCGGCGTCGGGGTATCAGCTCCGGCATGGTGGAGGAGGACGGCAGTGGATGGGGTGGCGGATGGAGGAGGGTGGGGTGGAGAGGGTGTTTTGGCGCCCACGGAGTACGAATGGGGAAAAGGGAGGTAGAGAGGAAGGGGGGAACCATGTATTCGGCGCGCTTGTCTCAAATGCGAGGAAATTTACAAACTTAGCCCTGCTTCAAATTTCTACTACATCACAAAGCAACATTAGTCGGTTGGGGATAGGACGGCAATCTCGCATACACCGAATATTTGCCGACGAGAGTTTGTTTTTGGTGCCCACCGTGTATGAATATGAATAGGGGAGGGAGTTGATTTCGGCCGAGGACACACTGTGTTTTGGCGCACACCGTGTATGAATCCGGGTGGGAGGCGGTTACGTCACGTTTGGGTGAAATTACAAACCTACCCCTATCGAAACCTATAGAAATCCACCAGATAGGCTTTGCGTGGCAGGGATAGGCAGTAGTGATTTCCATCTCGCAGATTTTGGTTTCGGGCGGTTACTGCGACTTTCCCCGCTTCGTTCAAATTTTGCAAAGTGCACGTTTACCGTGCCAACTCAATTCGAATCCCGTTTGTATTCTATTTTTTCAGGCGGGATCCATTTTCAATTGGAATTACATTCTATATATATCATTTTTTATATATACTTTCAAAAGCACAACACCATTTATACATAAATATGGTTTACAAATGGCATGATCTCAGATTCATAAGTTGTATCCATCAATTTGGATTTTCAAATATTTGAAACCACTTTATGTTGAAATCCAACATATGCATTCCTCGCTAACTGTCTCCAATTAATGTGTGTTTCATGTGGGTTTTTTTACTTCTCAAACATGTATAATGTGTTTCACACACGCAACATATAGTGTAATCCCATTTAGACATTAATTGCATATAAACCATGCATTGTTTGTAATTGAAGAATCTATGGATCACCAATATTGATAAACTATATAACATTACACATGTGCCCAAATTCAAATGAATATGCATGTTTGATACACCAATTTGCGTTATGATATTATCGATGTCGTGATCTCCGGTTTAAATATTTGAATCCCTTTAATCCAGATATTCGTCTCATATAGCTATCACTCATGCTTATATAGGACTATCTCTCCGGACCTATACGCGTTCATCGTCTCTCGTGTATCTCTCGTGCTACTGTATGTCGACAATGATCTTTTATCTTTGTAACACACCGACGGTACTCTCTCCCTCGACCTTCATCACTCTATATCTCTCTAAGTATATCTCGCTCCTGTTATGTGTCTCTAACTATGATTCTCCATGTGGAATCTCTTTCTCTCACACAAACACAAAACTTTGTCTCCGGGGTTTCATTTCTCTCTACTATTCCCATGTGTGCCACTCAGACACCCCTCATCTGAGATGTCTTTCGCTCCTTAGATATGAGAACCTACGACTCTTCCTCTTCAATATCTCTTTATCACACACAAACACAAACTCTGTCTCCTAGGGTCTCATATTTCTCCATTGTTCTCTTGTATGTCGCTCACACACACCCTCTCTCCCTAGAGATATCTTGCTGTCAGGACCCGATTCCAAGTCACATCGACCTAGCCGGTAACACCTCATATCACTTTGCGGCCTCACGCACGGTATTCCCACGGGTGTCGCCTTACCATGGCCCGGGACCGTTTGCGTCTTTTGGCTCACGTATATGATAGTGTCGCTAGCATCCACATGACAGAGAACCCGGGCCAACATGGCTAGTCGTGAACCCAAAGCGGCACTAACCCATGGGGACATGCATACATGAATCACATCGAGCATGTCGGTCATCAACGTATGAATCCGGGCTGTAGCACTGGGCTAACAGGACTCCGGTAACCCGGGCTATAGCAGGCTAGGCAGGACTCCGGATGTCACCGCGTGACGTTTCCTGAAGGGCAGAACCACGAGAACAAAGTGAAACACATGCCGGCCCGATCAAGTGTCCAGAGCGGTAGTCTTGGGCTAGCAGGACTCGGTGAACCGGGTCAGAAGCGGACTACTATCGCTCAGAAAGCACTAGACTACATTTCCCCATATGAGAGGCTGCCAAGGATAAACAATTAGATTGTCGGATCCCACTCATACCAAGCATTTCAATCATACACACAATATGCCCGATATGAGTACACACAACATGGCATCACAACAAAACTCTACAACTCAAAGTACTTTATTTAAGAGGCTCCGAGGAGCCATACATAACATGTTCATACAGATAGGGGTCACATGACCCGACACTCAAGTCATACAAACATACAAGCACATGCAGAAGCAAACTAGTCTGAGTACAGACGCTAAAAAGAAAGAAGGCTTGACGAAGCCCTTCTATCTACAATGGCCCTTGTCGGTTTCAAAACCGGCGGATCTCGGGTAGGGGGTCCCGAACTGTGCGTCTAGGCGGATGGTAACAGGAGACAAGGGACACGATGTTTTTACCCAGGTTCGGGCCCTCTCGATGGAGGTAATACCCTACTCCTGCTTGATTAATATTGATGATATGGGTAGTACAAGAGTAGATCTACCACGAGATCAAGGAGGCTAAACCCTAGAAGCTAGCCTATGGTATGATTGTTGTATATTGTATGTCTGTCGACTAGCCTGGCCCTGGTTTATATAATGCACCAGAGGCCTAGGATAACAAGAGTCCTAGCCGAATACGCCGGTGGGGAGGAGTTCTTGTCTTGATCACCAAGTCTTGTGGAATCTTCCTTGTATGCGGCAACTGTCCGGACTGGCCCATGAGTATGCGGCCCTGGGGGTCCTCGGCCCAATCTAACCGATTGGGGGACGACGTGGTGAGTACCCCCTAGTCCAGACACCGTCGAGCCCCTGAACCAGTCTTCAAGTTAGGGACGCTCCTCGATTCTTCCGAACTGTTCTTCATCTTCGGTTGCCGGTCTTGAAAATTGGTTCAACAAATCTTCTCATCTTCGATCTTGAGGATCGCCGAAATGTATTCGGCGAGTTTATACGTCGGGTATCCGAGGAGCCCCTTTAAGTTTCCGGCCTTTATCAATGCCTTGTTATTTTTATGCGACGCCTCGGGTTTGAAGTTGTTCCCGGGCGGCAGCGTCCTCTTGCGTCTGAGCTCCAACACCGGACTACATTCGAGGTATCTTTTGCAGCCGAGCACCAACGCCGGACCTCTTCCCATCTCTAACGCCGGAATGTATCCGAGCTCCAACACCGGACTATGTGTCCGAGCTCCAACGCCGGACTATGTGTCCGAGCTCCAACGCCGGACTATGTATCCGAGGTGTCGCAAATCACCTTGGTTCAAAGAAGTTTGAAGGAGTTTAGCCGAGCTTAATTCCGGAAATGCCCTCTAAGGAGCCAGCCACTTGCATCCGAACTATATGCCGAATTGCTTCCGAGGTGGTCCACCACCCCGAATGTGGGCTGATTTTTGGTCAATATTTTTTATTGATGCAATTTATTCTCTGACGAGATATATAGCGGTAGCCCTCAAGGTGTGTATCGGTCTAAAACCCGAGATGCACACGAAGGATGACATAAGACCGCTGATCCCAAAGAATCACGAGACTCGAGTTGATTTGCCAAATCGGCACGAGGATCAAGTCCTAACTTCGGCAGAATACTTCGACGCAAAAGCGGGCGTGCTCAGACCTCGAGACTCGGGTTGGGTGCGGCCGACCAACCCGAGGATCAAAATCTCCTCGAAACTATTGCACTTAAGATTTTACGCATAGAACAAGCAATGCGGTAGCCCTCGAGACACCGGGTCGGGTGGCAACACCGGATCGGGGATCAATGTGCCCTTTAATATTTGTAAATAATAAGCCCGAAGCCCAAGAGCCCCGAGCCTTAATGCGGGCACGGGTGGACGAATTAAGGATTGATATCCATAGTAAAAACACAAATTATGTGTAATGACTCTATGTATACAAGTACTTTACGTCATTAATGCTCGGATCCGCATTGTGCAAAACTTTGTTGATCGACCATCGGCTTCAACCTCCTCGGCCAAGAGCCAAGGAGTGTTTGTCCTACTTTATAAAGCCTTTATGAGGGCAAAGATTTACGACAAACAAGGCAATCTGGCCGCACGGTTTTATAAACAAAGGTACGCAGAGAGATATATTATATTACTGTTTATGGAAGAAATGTCTTCCAAAGAAAATAGTCCCGCTTATAGGTTCCTTTCTTTGGGTTGTCATGCTAAGCATGATCATGAAACCTCAGCTCCAATGTAAGAGCAAAATATTGAGGATTTAGTTTGGGAGGCCATTACTAGCTCCGGTAGTGTTCGGCGACGATCGAGGTCAAGCCGGAAACACTTCGCCAATGTTATGAATGGCCCGTCATTTAATATAGTCATCGGATCGCTGACCAGTTTACACCTATTGTGACGATCGGTTTCGGCTTTCTCCATCGAGGTGCTTGACCATGCGAGCTGGAAGCACAATCGTGATGGTTCTCCTTTGCACACCTAGCCGAACAAAGCGGAACGTAGGAGGCAAGCGGAGCCGGCAACCCAACTATTGATCAAGACACAATTCAAACTGATGCATATATAGCAATATCCGAGAATGTTTTGCCGAATCTCTAAAGGTGTCTGGCATTGCACCGCGAGACTTGTGCTGAGAACACACAAATAGTTTAAAAGTGCCAAAAGCTTGGAAAACCAAAAAACTTCAGTAAAAACATGACGTCCGAACAAGATCAAGTGTTCGACGCCAATCCGAAAATTGGACTTTAGAAAAAAAGTGCTTGCCGTGCTTTAACATGACACATCCTATCTCAAGACTTGAGCGGGTCGACCACGGCTTCAGCCTCCCCATCCCAAGGCGGAGTACTTCCCATTAGGCCACTTTAGAAAACTAAACCCTAAGCGGTTTTGAGAGAGAAATTAGGCTCCCGGCTAGTGACCGCACACTCGTGTATAAAAAAAGGAGTGATAAATAATAAAAACTTTGCAACGATTAAGAAGAAAAACACTTAGTATGAAACGGCTCAAATAAACATAAGAGCCCCCAAGTGACTTGGGTAAAAGTTGACTATATAATGTAAGGTGACATGTAGAATGCCTTCTAGCCGGATTGTAGATCGTTTGTCGTAGCAGACCTTTTTGCTTCGACCTCTGGACCCAATAGTCTGGAGTGTGTCCGAATACCCTCGTGGTTATAAAAACCAGGGCATGCATGGAGACCAGGCGTAGGGGTCATTAGTGCTTTATCAGACAAGTTCCCAACTAGTTATGTTATATTACATGGTTAGTAAGAAACATCTTCCAGGGAGAATAGTTCCGTTAGGGGTTCCTTTCCACAGGAGGCATGCCCTAAAGTGCATGCCCGACTGCGAAAAGAGCGTAAAAAACATCTGGGGCAGGTAAATGAATAGGTAAGAAATCATCTTTTAGTTCATCGACCGAGTATTCCCTTAAGAACGCTTAGCTTCGGCTTCACCCGGTCTGAGGTACACATCCGGTGACCCGGCAAGAATAATCACAGAGGTGCTCCCTTTACCACCTAGCCGAACAATCGGGAACGTAGGGGTAAGCACATGAGCCAGGCAACCCAGCTTGGCCAAAACTTAAGTCATATCGATGCATATAATGGTGAATAAAAGGTACATGCGGAAGTGTGACACATGTGTTGGGCATAAAGCCCGAATTAATAAGCTTATTTTAAAGAAGCCCCCAGGTATAATGAGCTGGTAGCGCGTCAAGTGTGTGCGAACAAAGTTTCGACAAGGAAAAAAATTTACAAGCAACTTTTTCCAAAAAAGTATAATGCTTGGTCGAACCGAACACAAGTTAGAAATTTAAAACTTTGAGCATGAAGGCAACTTAGCTGGTTAATGTGTTCGGTATCGACAACGCGGTCCGAGCTTGATGCGGGACAAGGTTCCATCCCCCAAGCCGGTCCCGAGGTGGCGGAGCAAAGAGCTCGGCACTCCGAAGTGGTGACATAGCACGGTCAATGCAGGACGGCGGAGTGATGCCGAAGTCCCTGGCATGGGGTAATGGAGTGTTGACGAAGCCCCCCGCCCAGCCGAGGTGACGTCAAAGGATATAGTCCGGCTGGATCATTTTCCTATGCACAAAAAATAGTGCAAACCAGAGATAATAGTAATAAAAAATGTTGCATAATAAATAATTTATGCAAAGTGAGTAATAAAAGAAAATGGCCTGGCGCCGTAGTCGATGTCGAAGCAGGTCGTCGGTGTAATGCAATAAAGGTGTGGCAAAGCCTGGATTCACAGGTCGGTCCGAGTTCCGGATGCGGCGTTCGCTGGACTATGTACGGAAACTGACCGAACCATCATGCGACCGTCGATAATGCGGCCACCATTTGATAGACCTGTGTACATATGATGGACAAACCAGAGTAATAATTCCTTGGGAAAAATTAACCCAAACAAGCAAAAAGAAATACTAGGATTAATAGCACCTGGTTTATTTGTTGTAGCAATCCGAAGGAAGGTGATTCCCAAAATTGGGACTCAATCCGCGCACCCATTGCCCGGTCGGGCTAGTGACGCCAAGTGTCCGGAGTAGGTTGATGAAGAGATGGCGAAGCCCCCGGTCCGGCCGAGATGTCGAAGTAGGTCGGCGTGATAGACACCAGCTTGAAGAAGCAATAGTGCGGCCCTGCCGATGCAGGTCGTGACGTGGTCGACGCCGGCTTGATGAAGCGACCGTGCGGCGATGCCGGTATGCCCGCTCCGTGTAATCCGTGGGCGGCGATGTTGGTAATGATTTATCCTTCGTGATGCCGGACTCTTGTTCGGCTTGCCGAGATAATGATCCGAAGAAGTTGAGCTCGGCTCAACAAAGTGACGATGTGTCTAGCGTAGGTCGGCAACCGTGGAGCAATATTGCCGGACTGGTTTGACACCAGCATGATATTGAAGATCATGTTCAAAAGATTTTAAAATTAGTGGGATGTGTTCGGAAACAAAACACAACACCCCACACAAAAACTTCCTTCAAAAAGGATGTCCGAAATCCCGTTCATAAAAAAGACGAACTCGGGTCGGATTCGTTTTCATGCAGAAATAGATCCAAAAGTGATGCACTAATCGGAAGGTTCCCGGAGTTTGGACGGTCGGATCGAGCTGAAATTTTGAGGGGTGGTAGATATAGGAATTCCGCAGCCGATCAATGGTCCAGAGCAGTAGTGCTGGGCTAGCAGGACTCCGGTGAACCGGGCTGTAGCGGACTACTATCACTCAGAAAGCACTAGACTACATTTCCCCATATGAGAGGCTACCAAGGATAAACAACTAGATTGTCGGATCCCACTCATACCAAGCATTTCAATCATACACACAATATGCCCGATATGAGTACATACAACATGGCATCACAACATAACTCTACAACTCAAATTACTTTATTTAAGAGGCTCCGAGGAGCCATACATAACATGTTCATACAGATAGGGGTCACATGACCCGACACTCAAGTCATACAAACATAAACGCACATGCGGAAGCAAACTAGTCTAAGTACAGACGCTAAAAAGAAAGAAGGCTTGACGAAGCCCTTCTATCTACAATGGCCCTTCACAAGCCTTGGATCACCACCTGGGTGGCTAGTCACTCGTCGACGTCAAGGTCTACATAGAACCCATCGGAGGGGGCGGTGTTGTCATGTGAAAACATTAATTAAGCAAACATGAGTACGGAGGTACTCAGCAAGTCTTACAACAAAATCTTACTATACATGCACATTCTCAAGAAGGTAGTGGAGTTATTGCAGCAAGCCAGCTTTGACTCTTGGCTAAGCTATCCTATGTGACATCACTTGGAAAGCATTTGTCGCACATGAGTTCACTAATCACCAACACAATACTCCATCGTGGATCCTCTCTCGTCAACCCACGAGAGGGCCATCCGCGGTACTCACACTTATCTTGAGGCTTTTAGTAGTATCCATTTACTTGTCTATGAACTGTATAGGTGACCAAGTAGTCCTTTATCATGACGGCTATTCAATAGTTTCATACCTGCAGGGTGCACTTCTTCACACACGCTCACCACTTATCGCCGCTACACGACATGTACTCGCAACCTTCAAGCGGAAGCCCAATGAGGGTGTCGGCCACGACCTGACTAAACACACGAGTCCCTAGTCCAGGTTTATCGCCTATTCGGGTTCCATCCGCAGGGAGTCCGCCGAGGTTTCCACCAACGGCCCGAACGATGTGTGCGGGTTCCCGAGACACCAAACGGCCGAATCGGTACACGGGCCACGTGCCTACCGCAACACAGCCCACCCCTAAGGTCAGCGCTGCAGCCCGGCATGCTACAAACACCAGAAACTACTTTGCAACTCCCGGACAGAGGACAAGAGTGGTTAATAAGTCGAGAGGGTCCATTGGTTTCGGGCCCAATGCGTGGTAGTAACTGAATCTTAAATCACACACACACATCTCAGTTCTTAAGGACGGCTTCAATGAAACAACCCACCATGTACTCCTACATGGCCTCTCATCGATACCTTTACCAAATCGTGTTCAACACTTCACTCTTGTTACCGACACAACCTTTTCACTCTAGTTCATCATCTCGATGAGCCAGACCTGACACAACTCTAAGCATAGCAAGCATAACATGGTAGGAAACACAAATATGGCTCAATCAACTCCTACACATGCTAGTGGGTTTCATCTAGTTACTGTGGCAATGACAGGTCATGCAAAGGAAGTGGATTCAACTACCGCAACACACAGCAGTTTGAATCGCGTTGTCTTAATGCAGTAAACAAGAGCAGAAGCGAGATCATGGGTTTGTATCGGAATGATCAATGGGTTGCTTGCCTGATGTAGTGGTAGTAGGGTACTGCCCTTCAGATGGATATTCGGGTTATCCTCGGAGACAGAACCTACCACGAAAAACACAGAACATAATCAACACATGACGATATGCAACAATATGATGCATGCTATGACATGGCAATATGAATGTGTCTTGGCCTAATGCAAGCTAGAACAGAAAGGAATGAACTCATTTGAATCAAAGATTCAAATGTTAGCTCATTTAACATAGCCATATTAGTGCATTATCTTATTCTGCTTAAACAGCAAGGTTAACTTGTTCTGTCATGCATGAAACCATTACCAATGGATAGATTTAATTTTTCTGATCAAAATTCATATATAAATCTTTGCATTTGGAGTTACAGATTAGTTTCTATGAATGTTTGAAGTTTGCAACAATTTCTGGAATTTTCTGAATACAAATAAATCCAGAAATTAGTTATTGCGTCAGGGTGACATCAGTGGTCAAAGGGGACGTCCAGGTCAACCTGACCAGTGGGTCCCGCATGTTAGTAGTTAATTAGACTAGTTAAATTTACTTAAAACTAATCTGGATAATTAGCAGAGGGGGCCCCACTTGTCATAGACTCAGGGGAGTCAACTTGGGCCCACCCTAGTCAAAGTCAAAGGTCAACACGCCCGCGTTTAGCCGCCGGCGAGGCCAGATGCGGCGGTGAGAGTGCGTTTGTGCATTTCGGCGACCAAATGGGCGGCGGAGGCCATCTACGTGTAGCCGGGAACAAGCCGCGGCGTTTGGTGGCGGTGGTTGAGCTCGGGATTGCCGGAAACGTCACCGGCGACAACTGTGGCGGTCGCCGGAGTCGGGTGAAGATGGACCCGTGGCTACGGGGCATGGCGAGGCGCGTGGAGTGGTGCGTTGGGCTCCTGGGGATGCAGCGAGTGTGGTAGACACGGTGGGATGGCCGGTGGTTGGCCGGAGACACGTCGGCGACGAGCTCGGCGGTGGCGCGTGCGGTGAAGCTCCATGGAGTTGATGAAGGGCTCGTGAGCGAAAACGAGAAGGGGGAGGAGGTAGCTGAGCTCACGGCGGTCACGACGGTGCAGTCGACGCGGTCGGAGACGAGCTGGTGCGGCGGCGACGGCAAAAGGGATCTCCGGCGGTGGCGGTGTCGGGCGAGGTCGGTGCAGCGGCTCCGAGGCAAGCGAGCGCTCGGGGCTCGGCTTGCTCGAAGGAGAGGAGGGCGGCGAAGCGTCTGGACACGGTGGCGCGGCGCAAGGACGACGGAGAGCGCGGGTTTCACGGTGGCGCGGGCGCGGCAGCGTCGGCCATGGTGCGGGCGAGCGAGGGAGAGGAGCTGGGGAGGAGAGAGCGTGTCTCAGCTCGGGAGGAGTGGATGACCGACCAGGTGTGAAACAGTGAGGGAGGAGGCAGGGTGGCGAGCAGCTGCGTGGCCAAAGCTGGTGCCGTCGTCGAGCACTGGCTGCCTGCCAAGCCAAGCAGCTCATTGGAGCGGTGGCTGGGCTGGGCAGCAGTGGGCTTGCAGGATGGGCGCCGGTGTAAGCCTCTCGCTCGGTTTTTCCTTTTTCTATTATTCTGTAAGTTTGTGGACTTATTAAAAATAGTTAGGCACTTCTAAAAATCCTGAAAATAATCAGAGGCTCTGTTTAGAAAAACTCCAACAGCCCACACTTATTTTCAGAATTATTTGAGCATTCAAAATATTTACTAGCATTTAAATGCCCAAATGCAGGTTACATATGATTTAATTCAATGACCTTCTGTTGACCTAGAAAAATGTGCACCAATTTTGCCGGAGGTTCTAACCCAAGACAAAGAGGATGAACTTTTTAGAAGGGAAATTCAGGTTCATTGAAAATATTTTTAGTAAACCTTAGTTGGATTCAGAGGGGTTCTGGGGGTTCTGTCTTCCCCAATTCAAGTTTCTGATGAAAGGTAAACATGATGCAACACTCTAATGCATGGACTAGCTAGGATGTGACAACTCACCCCCACTCAAAAGAATCTCGTCCCGAGATTTTGGATCCGTCGGAAAGAAGGTGGGGTACTCAAGTCGAAGACGATCCTCTATTTCCCAAGTAGCTTCTTGCTCGAAATGGTTTGACCATTGAACCTTGAGAAACTTGATATTCTGGCGTCGAGTGGTACGCTCGGCTTGATCAAGGATACGAACAGGATATTCTCGATAGGTGAGATTATCTTGGAGATCAAGCGTTTCGTGGTCCACTCCACGGATAGAATCCGAGAAGCAACCCCTGAGTTGAGAAACGTGGAAGATATCATGAACTCTGGAAAGATGCGGAGGTAGTTCCAATTGGTAGGCAACTTCTCCTCGTTTGGCAAGAATGCGAAAGGGTCCAATGTAACAAGGAGCCAATTTGCCTTTGATACCGAATCGATGGGTTCCCTTCAAAGGAGTAACCCGAAGGTAAGCCTTCTCGCCAACTTCATAAGACATAGGCTTATGCTTGCGGTCATATTGGCTCTTTTGACGAGATTGGGCTGTTTTCAATTTCTCACGAATAACGCGAACCTGCTCTTCTGCTTCCTGGATCATATCCGGGCTGAAGAGTTGTCTTTCCCCGGTTTCTGTCCAGTTAAGAGGCGTTCGACATTTTCGTCCATAGAGAAATTCGAAGGGAGCTTTGCCCAAGCTTGCTTGATAACTATTGTTATAAGCGAACTCGGCGAATGGAAGGCATTTCTCCCAATTCATACCGAAAGAGATGACAGAAGCTCGAAGCATATCCTCCAGGATTTGATTGACTCGTTCTACTTCACCACTTGATTGAGGATGAAAGGCGGTGCTAAAAGAGAGATGAGTTCCCATAGCATTTTGGAAACTTTCCCAAAATCGAGAGGTGAAGAGACTTCCAAGGTCTGAGTTAATCTCCAATGGAACACCATGAAGAGACACTATTCGGGAGATGTACAAATCAGCTAGCTGGCTAGCGGTTATACTCTCACGAACGGGTAGGAACTGGGCTACTTTGGGAAGACGACCGACAACAACGAAGATAGCATTATTCCCTCTCTTGGTCCTAGGAAACCCGGTAATGAAATCCATACCGATTTTATCCCATTTCCATTCAGGAATTGCCAAAGGTTGAAGGGTGCCAGCAGGCCGTTGATGCTCTGCTTTAACTCGACGACAGACGTCGCAATTAGCAATGTGTTGAGCGATTTCTCTCTTCATCCTAGTCCACCAAAACCTCTGGCGTAGGTCTTGATACATTTTGGTACTACCGAGATGAATGGTGAGAGGGGATTCATGATCTTCCTTAAGGATCAATCGCCTCAGGTTGCGTACCTTTGGAACCACTAGACGGTCTCCAAAGAACACGACACCTTGTTCATCAATGGAGAAACAATCTGCGACTCCTTTCTTGTTGTTTCTCTTGATACGGGAGATTCCCGGATCTACCTTCTGTGCCTTGATGATCTGATCCGTAAGGGTAGGTTTCGCCACCAGGGTGGAAAGGAATCCTCGAGGAGCAATGTGAAGGTTAAGCTTACGAAATTCCTCGTGGAGAAGTGGTTGACTTTGTTGTAACATCAGGTTGTTACAATAAGATTTACGACTTAGTGCATCAGCCATGACATTGGCTTTGCTTGGGGTGTAAGATATTCCTAAGTCGTAAACTGTAATCAACTCGACCCAACGTCTTTGCCTGAGATTCAAATCTGGTTGGGTGAAGATGTATTTCAGACTTTGGTGATCAGTGTAAATTTCGCAACGATTACCAAGAAGGTAATGTCGCCATGTTTTGAGTGCATGGACCATTGCTGCAAGCTCTAGATCATGTGTGGGATAGTTATCCTCATGTGGACGCAACTGTCGAGAAGCGTAGGCAATCACATGACGATCTTGCATGAGTATGCAACCTAGTCCTTGTCGCGAGGCGCCGCAATAGATAATAAAGTCCTTAGAAAAATCTGGTGGAATGAGTACGGAGCAGATGTCGCGCCTTTTTCAGCCTCGAAAGCTGAACTCGTGACCGTGGGGTCCACTCGAACTTTTATCTTTCTTGAGGAGTTCAGTTAGAGGCTTAGCAACCTTGGAGAAATTCTCGACGAAGTGGCGGCAATAGCTCGCTAAACCGAGGAAACTCCAAACTTGCTTGACCGATTCAGGTGGAGTCCAGTCAAGGACGGCTTGAACGCGCTCGGGATTGACATCAATGCCCTTACCAGAGATTACATGGCCTAGATAGGTTACTTCTGGCAACCAAAACTCACACTTAGAGAATTTGACATAAGGGCGATGTTCTCGAAGTTTCATCAATACTAGCCTTAGATGTTCGGCATGTTCTTCCACATTCTTGGAGTAGATGAGTATATCATCGAGGTAAACCACGACGAATTTATCCAAATACTCCATGAAGATCGAGTTCATTAACCGAGAGAAGGTGGCTGGAGCATTGGTTAAACCGAAGGACATGATGGTGTACTCGTATTGGCCATAACGAGTAACAAAGGTCGTTTTAGGAATGTCCCCGTTCTTGATTTTGATTTGATGGTAGCCCGACCTCAAATCCATTTTGGAAAAGACTGAGGATCTAGCGAGCTGATCATACAGGTCATTGATCCTGGGGAGCGGATACTTGTTCTTGACAGTGACCAAATTGACAGGTCGGTAATCTACAACCATCCGATCCGTTCCATCCTTCTTCTTGACGAAGAGGACAGGGCAAGCCCATGGAGAAGAACTAGGACGGATGAAACCCTTTTGCAAGGACTCATCAAGTTGTTTCTTAAGCTCGGCTAGTTCTAGGGGTGCCATCTTATAAGGTCTTCTAGAGATTGGAACGGTTCCTGGAATAAGGTCTATCACGAACTCGACATCTCTGTCAGGTGGAACACCTGGCAGTTCCTCTGGAAAGACATCCGGGAAGTCACGGACTACCGGAATATCTTCAAGGTCTGGAAGGGGATTGGCATTTAAGGAGTAAAGCTGACGCTTAGACACTCGGGTCAAAACATTGATTGTCTTGCCCGAAGGGTGGGTGAGTTGAACAGTTCTAGTAGAGCAATCAATCTTAGCATGATGGGCTGACATCCAATCCATACCCAAGATGATGTTTATGTCCGAGGACTTGAGAGCTATTAGTGATGCAAGGAAAACTAATCTATCGACAAGGATTTCATTCCCATGACTTATTCTAGAGGTTTGCCATCTAGAACCCGGAGTCTGAATTTCCATGGAGGTGTGCATGTCACAAAACGTGGTGTTGTGCAATCGAGCATAGCTCTCAGAAATAAATGAATGAGATGCTCCAGTATCAAAGAGAACAGTTGCCGGATGACAATTAACGAGGAGCGTACCGAGAACGATGTTGGGATCCTCATGGGTCTCCTCAGGTGAGACGTAGTTGACATGGCCACGAGCAGTGGTGGCTGGTTTGGCGTGGAGCACCTTTCCTACTGGCTTACCACGGCCAACAGACTTTCCAAGCTGGCTGGGGTTGTTCTGGGGACATTCACGGATGTAGTGACCCGTCTCCCCGCACTTGAAACAGGTTATCACATTGGGACGTGGAGCAGCATTAGCAGCGGGGCCACCATAGGCCTTGGGCGGTGCATACTGCTGGTTGGGGCGAGGCGCCTCAAAGGATGGCCTCAGAGTGAATCTGGGTGGCAAAGCGGTGCTTGGAATCCACACCCGGCGCTTCTGAGATCCAGAGCCGGATGAAGAACCAAAGTCACGGGAGTGCTTGCGTGAAGCTTCAAAGTCAGTCTGCCCTGTCTCAGCACTGATGGCCTTGTTGACTAACTTCTGGAAGGAGGTGCACTCGTGCAGATGAAGATCACGGCGAAGCTCGGGGCTAAGTCCCTTGCGGAACCTTGCCTGCTTCTTGGCGTCGGTGGAAACTTCTTCAGGAGCATAATGGGCTAGATTTCCAAACTCACGACTGTATGCATCCACAGGCAGTCTACCCTGGGTGAAATTGCAGAACTCTTCCCTCTTACGATCCATGAGACCTTCCGGATGTGATGCTCACTAAAGCCGTGACCGAACTCAGCCTGTAGTGATTTGGCCAACCGGGCGCATAGCCTCAAAATTTTCCCACCAAAGGCTAGCAGGAGGACTTCGAGGTGATAGGCAGCAAAGGTAACCTTATCAGCTTCGCCACGTTGGCGTAACGTAGCTTGTGGGTGATCTTTGTGAAGCCGATCATCCGCATCGAGAGGCTCGACGGAGTGTTTAAACTTCGGTGGATACAACTTGACAAAGTCATTGATTGACACCAGGTCATTCCTTGGTTTGGCGTGCAAGATTCTGCTCAATCCGCTCCAAAGAAGCAATTGGTCTCACGCTTGTTTCTGCTTCGCCTCCATCATAACTTCGGCCAGAGAAGGCGGTTGAGGCAGATTAACATTCCTAGCTGCGCTGGCTTCACCCTGCTCCGGAGTAGCAGGGTTGTTGCGGGTGTTGACCATCCTAGGAAACAAGACAACGGTTTAGACAAGGATGGCAAAATTTGGCAAGGAAGTGCGGAATGTAATGGATAACACCGAATGCAGAGATGTTCATCCGTATGACATGGTAATATAGAAACTGCCATATATATACCAACGGTCATACACACCATTCATAGTTCTAGAGTACAACTACAGTGGAAGACGTTACATCTCATCGGAAGCATTCTAAGCTCCTATACATTATTTTTCTACACTTCCGGAATTTATACACACTAAGTCATATTCCACAAGTCACGCAGGACGGTGGACATACAACTATTACAACACTGGTGATACTACTACTAACTCAGACAGCTCCGTAGTAGTCCTCATAGAAGTCACCTCCATAGCCTAGAAGCTCAACGTGATTATCCGGAAACAGACGGTCCTGAGGAGCTTGTGGACCATAGGGGCTAGGATGAGGTCTTGGACCAACAAACGGTGGCTCATGGGGACCACGGGGTGGGGTGATGCCTCCCACATCACGCCAATCCACCATGTCTGGCAGAGCAATCTCACAGGATACAGATCCCTCGTATCCATACATCCAGCTTGCACATCCGGTGCAAACCGAGTCAAAGTGGCCCAATGATCGGCACGGGTGTTGAAAAGCTCCAGTCTCAAGGCCTGATTCTCTCGGTCCTTATCCTCGAGCATCTCAGCAGTGGTGCGGGTTAGTGAGTCCTCCTGAGTGGAATCAGCATAGATAGCCTGGAGATACCCTTGCGCCCCCGGGAGTGAAGCTGGCATATAACGGAAGTCGGTGTTCCGAAGCAGGCCAGTCCTAATGCTCATGATGGTCATCATAGAGTATGCAGCATCCTGCACAGCCATCTCAATAGTAACCCCGAGTCCATGGGAACAGTGAAGGGGCTCAGTCGATCCAGGATAAGAAGGAAATATCCTGACAGTGCAGAGGTATTGGCTTTGATTAAAGTCTCGGAATTGCTCTTCGACGGTGTATTCGGGATATCAATGGTAAACCGTCTCAATCATTACCCGGACTAACATAGCCGTATGACCAGGCACATCGAGGCACCTGGTCAGGCGAACCACTTGGTTTTGAGCACGAGTGGCCATCTGAAAGCACAACCACAATGCAAAGACATTAGAATTTCTAGGGAAGATCGGACAACATAACAAATTGTAAATGCTCAGAACAGATTTGAGACATTCATAATCAGATTGCAAACCACTCAACAACATCATATCAAGGTTACGGTTCAACTGATAACATAATAAAAGTAGTAGAAACTGAATCGAGGCTGGTAACCAACAATCCTATAAGTTACTACGGATTAGTAACACGTGAACACGATAGAGAGAAGAGAGCCTAGTCCTTAACCCACGTAGAATGAGAAGAGATTGACATGATCGAGGGCATAAGGTAAAGGAGTAAAAAGAGCCTTACGTCCCTCCCACAATCAATTCCCCTACATATAACTAAAGCATTTCTAGACTCGACATCGACCAGTGTGGCTTAGCGAACCTACAGGCAGTCCGGCTCTGATGCCAACGCTGTCAGGACCCTGATTCCAAGTCACATCAACCTAACCGGTAACACCTCATATCACTTTGCGGCCTCACGCATGGTATTCCCACGGGTGTCGCCTTACCATGGCCCGAGACCGTTTGCGTCTTTTGGCTCACGTATATGATAGTGTCTCTAGCATCCACATGACAGAGAACCCGGGCCGACATGGCTAGTCGTGAACCCAAAGCGGCACTAACCCATGGGGACAGGCATACGTGAATCACATCGAGCATGTCGGTCATTAATGTATGAATCCGGGCTGTAGCACTGGGCTAACAGGACTCGTAACCCGAGTACATGTGAGCTAAGCGGGACTCCGGATGTCACCGCATGACATTTCCCGAAGAACAGAACCACGAACGAAGTGAAACACATCCCGGCCAGTCAAGTGTCCGAGCGGTAGTCTTTGGGCTAGCAGGACTCCGGTGAACCGGAGAAGCGGACTACTATCACTCGTAAAGCACTAGACTACATTTCCCCATATGAGAGGCTGCCAAGGATAAACAACTAGATTGTCGGATCCCACTCATACCAAGCATTTCAATCATACACACAATATGCCCGATATGAGTACATACAACATGGCATCAAAACAAAACTCTACAACTCAAAGTACTTTATTTAAGAGGCTCCGAGGAGCCATACATAACATGTTCATACAGATAGGGGTCACATGACCCAACACTCAAGTCATACAAACATACAAGCACATGCGGAAGCAAACTAGTCTGAGTACAGACGCTAAAAAGAAAGAAGGCTTGACGAAGCCCTTCTATCTACAATGGCCCTTCACAAGCCTTGGATCACCACCTGGGTGGCTAGTCACTCGTCGGCGCCAAGGTCTACATAGAACCCATCGGAGGGGGCGTGTTGTCGTCAAAAAACATTAATTAAGCAAACATGAGTACGGAGGTACTCGGCAAGTCTTACAACAGAATCCTACTATACATGCACATTCTCAAGAAGGTAGTGGAGTTATTGCAGCAAGCCAGCTTTGACTCTTGGCTAAGCTATCCTACGTGACATCACTTGGAAAGCATTTGTCGCACACGAGTCCACTAATCACCAACACAATACTCCACCGTGTATCCTCTCTCGTCAACCCACGAGAGGGCCATCCGCGGTACTCACACTTATCTTGAGGCTTAGTATCCATTTACTTGTCTATGAACTGTATAGGTGACCAAGTAGTCCTTATCATGACGCGGCTATTCGAATCGTTTCATACCCTGCAGGGGTGTACTTCTTCACACACGCTCTCACCACTTATCGCCGCTACACGACATGTAATCGGCAACCTTCAAGCGGAAGCCCAGCGAGGGTGTCGGCCACGACCTGACTAAACACACGAGTCCCTAGTCCAAGTTTATCGCCTATTCGGGTTCCATCCGCAGGGAGTCCGGCCGAGGTTTCCACTAACGGCCCCGAACGATGTGTGCAGGGTTCCCGAGACACCAAACGGCCGAATCGGTACACCGGGCCACGTGCCTACCGCAACACAGCCCACCCCTAAGGTCAGCGCTACGTGTGGCCCCCAGCATGCTACAAACACCAGAAACTACTTTGCAACTCCCGGACAGAGGACAAGAGTGGTTAATAAGTCGAGAGGGTCCATTAGTTTCGGGCCCAATGCGTGGTAGTAACTGAATCTTAAATCACACACACACATCTCAGTTCTTAAGGACGGATTCAATGAAACAACCCACCATGTACTCCTACATGGCCTCTCATCGATACCTTTACCAAATCGTGTTCAACACTTCACTCTTGTTACCGACACAACCTTTTCACTCTAGTTCATCATCTCGATGAGCGGACTGACACTACTCTAAGCATAGCAAGCATAACATGGTAGGAAACACAAATATGGCTCAATCAACTCCTACACATGCTAGTGGGTTTCATCTAGTTACTGTGGCAATGACAGGTCATGCAAAGGAAGTGGGTTCAACTACCGCAACACACAGCAGTTTGAATCGCGTTGTCTTAATTCAGTAAACAAGAGCAGAAGCGAGATCATGGGTTTGTATCGGAATGATCAATGGGTTGCTTTCCTGGTGTAGTGGTAGTACGGTATTGCCCTTCAGATGGATATTCGGGGTTATCCTCGGAGACAGAACCTACCACGAAAAACACACCGAACATAATCAACACATGACGATATGCAACAATATGATGCATGCTATGACATGGCAATATGAATGTGTCTTGGCCTAATGCAAGCTAGAACAGAAAGGAATGAGCTCATTTGAATCAAAGATTCAATGTTAGCTCATTTAACATAGCCATATTAGTGCATTATCTTATTCTGCTTAAACAGCAAGGTTAACTTGTTCTGTATTGCATGAAACCATTACCAATGGATATACTGAATTTTTCTGATCAAAATTCATATATAAATCTTTGCATTTGGAGTTACAGATTAGTTTCTATGAATTTTTGAAGTTTGCAACAATTTCTGGAATTTTCTAAATACAAATAAATCCAGAAATTAGTTATTGCGTCAGCAGTGCGTCAGGGTGACGTCAGTGGTCAAAGGGGACGTCCAGGTCAACCTGACCAGTGGGTCCCGCATGTCAGTAGTTAATTAAACTAGTTAAATTTAGTTAAAACTAATCTAGATAATTAGCAGAGGGGGCCCCACTTGTCATAGACTCAGTGGAGTCAACTTGGGCCCACCCTAGCCAAGTCAAAGGTCAACACGCCGGCGTTTAGCCGCCGGCGAGGCCAGACGCGGCGGTGAGAGTGTCTTTGTGCATTCCGACGACCAAATGGGCGGCGGAGGCCATCTACGTGTAGCCGGGAACAAGCCGCGGCGTTTGGTGGCGGTGGTTGAGCTCGGGATGGCTGGAAACGTCGCCGGCGACAACTGTGGCGGTCGCCGGAGTCGGATGAAGATGGACCCATGGCTATAGGGCATGGCGAGGCGCGTAGAGTGGTGCGTTGGGCTCCTGGGGATGCAGCGAGTGTGGTACACACGGTGGGATGGCCGGTGGTTGGCCGGAGACACGTCGGCGACGAGCTCGGCGGTGGCGCGTGCGGTGAAGCTCCATGGAGTTGATGCAGGGCTCGCGAGCGAAAACGAGAAGGGGAGGAGGTAGCTGAGCTCACGGCGGTCACGACGGTGCAGTCGACGCGGTCGGAGACGAGCTGGTGCGGCGGCGACGGCAAAAGGGATCTCCGGCGGTGGCGGTGTCGGGCGAGGTCGGTGCAGCGGCTCCGAGGCAAGCGAGCGCTCGGGGCTCGGCTTGCTCGAAGGAGAGGAGGGCGGCGAAGTGCCTGGACACGGTGGCGCGGCGCAAGGACGATGGAGAGCGCGGGTTTCACGGTGGCGCGGGCGCGGCAGCGTCGGCCATGGTGCGGGTGAGCGAGGGAGAGGAGCTGGGGAGGATAGAGCGTGTCTGCGAGCTCGGGGGAGGAGTGGACGACCGACCCAGGGCGGCAGAACGGTGAGGGGAGGAGGCCGGGCGGTGAGCAGCTGCGTGGCGCGCACTGGTGCCGCCGTCGAGCACCTGGCTGCCTGCCTGGCCAAGCCAAGCAGCTCGCTGGAGCGGTGGCTGGGCTGGGCAGCAGTGGGCTTGCGGATGGGCGCCTGTAAGCCTCGCTTTTGGTTTTTCCTTTTCTATTATTCTGTAAGTTTGTGGACTTATTAAAATAGTTAGGCACTTCTAAAAATCCTGAAAATAATCAGAGGCTCTGTTTAGAAAAACTCCAACAGCCCACACTTATTTTCGTAATTATTCGAGCATTCAAAATATTTACTAGCATTTAAATGCCCAAATGCAGGTTACATATGATTTAATTCAATGACCTTCTGTTGACCTAGAAAAATGTGCACCAATTTTGCCGGAGGTTCTAACCCAAGAAAAAGAGGGTGAACTTTTTAGAAGGGCAATTCAGGTTCATTGAAAATATTTTTAGTAAACCTTAGTTGGATTCAGAGGGGTTCTGGGGGTTCTGTCTTCCCCAATTCAAGTTTCTGATGAAAGGTAAACATGATGCAACACTCTAATGCATGGACTAGCTAGGATGTGACACCTGCGTTCCCTCGTATGTCTCTCTAGCTATCACTCTCGTTGTGAAATATCTTTCTCTCTCGCAGACACAAAACTCCGTCTCTCTGGATCTCATTTCTCTCTGATATCTGTTTGTATGTGACTCACATGCACCCTCTCTATCTCTCTCACACCCACACACATAAGCCAGCCTTCTATCCACTCGACTCCTATCTCTAACGCACACTAGCTAGCATCTTTATCTTTCTATTTATCTGTTTCTCCATCAACCTTCTTTCTCGCCCTCACTCTTGATTCCTATCACGCACACTACATATGTTTCTCTCTACATGCAGTCAAGTGCCCTCTCACACACATATATAACTTCACCATTTGAACCACCCGACGGTCATCTCCAACACCCAAACTAGCGGATGTCCCTCTAGCTAGCATCTCCATCTCTGTATCTATCTGTAGTTTCTCTGTCAACATTTCTTTCTCGCACGGAGTCTTGCTTCCTATCACCCACACTATATATGTCTCTCCATACATATGCATTTAGGTTGGTCTCTTTTGCACAATCGTTGCGCCTCACTCCCTCTGCTCGCCATAGATGAATGCTCTAGCCCACGCCACTATCTCTTAAAGACAAAAACACATGCTCAATTGTCGGGCCTTCTTCCCTGCATTCTCACATGCATGCATATTGTCATACCTATCCATCTCTCCCATGTCGTTGATCTTATGACTTATGTCTTCTTTCTTTTATCTCGATCATGCGCGCGCGCACACACACATCCCACGTATACATGTATACCTCTCACAAATGCACGTTCAAGGTCTCTATGTCTCCATACGTAGTTAATTACCCTCAATCCTAACGCCACATCGAATCGTTCTCCTCTTTTGTGCACATAACTTCCGCTTTGGATGGGTAAAACACACAATCACACTTAACAATCTCCTTCTAGCTACCCCCCCCCCCCCGCCTCTCACTCTTCCCCTATATCCCCGAAACCAATAAGACCATCCATTTGTTTAATTCCCGCCTACATGCAACATCGATATATAGTAGTCTTCCTCGGTGTCTCTCGAACAAACACGTTCTCTCGATGTCGAGTCCTCTCACGCGCACACACCTTCTCTTCCCTCTCTACGGGCATTTTCTCTCTCGCACCCCATCGTTGGCGGCCTCTGCCATACACATCACCTCTCTATGATGAAGCCATGCACACTTAAATTACATCCGCCACAGAGGACCCCGCAACACACACACACACACGCACGCACCCCCCCCCACACACACTAAGACTCCATCTCTCTCTCTCTCTCTCACACACACACACAAACACACACACACACACGCACGCACACCCCCCCACACACACTAAGACTCCATCTCTCTCTCTCTCACACACACACAAACTAAGACTCCATCTCTCTCTCCTCTCTCTCTCTCTCACACACACACACACACCCCACACACACACACACTAAGACTCCATCTCATACACACATGCTCTAGGCGGAGCATTTGTTCCTACCACCCTTCATCCAACCTTACCCGTATGATAAACAATCACCTTTATTTACTTGCATAACATGGACAAATTCCACTTTACTTTAGTAGTCAGCAAACTTATCATTTGTACCCTTATAAAAAACGAGTTGGCGGTGATGGTGTGCCTGCCATCTCGTAATCTGCACCGTATGATCTATATCCGAGGATAGAAAGCAAACTATGATAATTTTACAAAAGATACCCGCACCTCTCTCCACGTCATTATCTCCCGCAACCTCATTGCTCAACAATTAAAAAGGAATAAATCTACGGAACAATCTAGCATGCATGGTGGCGCTGCCGCTGGCGCGCAAATCCATCCCCATGCCTCCGCCCATTCCGACCACCACCACCACCACGCTCCACTCCTCCTCGCCTTATCTCTCATCTTTCATTTTTTCGATTACATTCTCGAGATACCAGTTTTCCGATAAAATTCTCGAGATATCATTAGTTTTTACACATGGGATTACTCCTGCATGGGTCAATCACAACAGGTGTTCTGTAAAAAAATGCATATTGATGTTCCATGCAATGCACGAGAATCTTGCTTGTAATTATATAACGCAAATCACGAACAGGAAGTGACATTTTTTGACACAACCACGTTAACATGGCCACGTAAATCACTAGCTAAAGTAAATACCATTATACTTATATCCCGATGCAAAAGGTTGAGTACATGTCCGAAGAGTAGAGTCCCACACACACACTCTGTCTCTTAGAATCTCTCACACACACACACACCAGTTACGTGACGCCCACAGCAGACACGTATGTTACAATTTGTGCACCGGCGGGTACACGTGGTGCTGCGCATTTATTTAAGCCGGAAGGCGAACCCAAACAATAGCTGCATTCATTCCCCTCCCGCCGCCTCTTCTCTGGTCACCGTCGCCCGGTAGCCATGGGCTGGCCGAAGGCAACAACATACGCCATACTCCACGAGCGGCGCTTTAATATGGAAATTTTAGTGGTCATGCATGCATCTTTTGTGCTAGCACTCCTATATAAGGGTTGACGGTCGCTTCCTGCGGACGTCGCAGCGTCTGATGAAAGAGGAAGGAGAAGGGAAGCGGGCTGTGGAGTAACGTTTTTACCACAATTTCTTAGGAAACTGAGTGCAATAATTGAGTAGTTTTGCGAACTACCAAGATTACACCAAACGGTTCAAAACCTATTCTCCCTTGCCGGTAGCGCGCTTCGCGTGAAACGGTCAGCGTAAGCCCTAGAGCGTCGATTACGCATTAATGCCCGGCAGAGCGGAGGCGACCTCTCACCGGCGCCCGGCTTTGAAGTGGCGCGACGGCCGAGAGAGCGCCGCTTCCGTGCACGCGATCGCTTCCACGTCGAGACTGGCCATAGGCCCTGTTTGGATCCATGGGTTAGAGTTAGTTTGAGCTAGTTGGGGCTCAAATATCCCTAAAGTATCCAAGCATGAGGGTTTAAATTGGAGCAAGTTGCACCGAACCCACCAAGAAAAAACTATCCCACCCAAGAGGTGCTAACTGGAGATAGTTCTCATTGGGACCACTGAAAAATCACTTTTCTCTCTCCATGAAGTGCATTTATTGTCAACCTAACCGTGTCACCCAAACACCTCTTTGGCTACAGTTAGTTCAGGGTTAGTCATGAGTTAGTCTAACCTCTAGCTAAGTTAGAGTATCAAACAGAGCAAGATAGGACATGCAAGTTGCTCAAAGCATACAGGCAAATTCGTACGTGAAAGGATTTTTTTCTTTTTGAAAACGGAACGTGAAAGGAATTTTTTTAGAATGCTCTTGGCATGTCGCTAACATGTGATAGTTAACCGACCTCAATAGACGGCAGAAACGCCAGCCCGCCGCACTTTGATAGAGACGAGGAGGGAGAAGTGATACAGGCTGCTGGATTACTAGAGATAGGTGTCGCACGTTAGCCATGTACTAGTATGATGTAACTACACTGGGCTGTCGTGTTTCGCACTCTTCCAGTCCACTGTGGAGATGATTGGTTAATTTTATATCGCTGAATAATATTAAATATTATGAGTGCAGACGCTCCACCACGAGGTTCCTTGCTCCTTCTCGGTCGTCCAGAATCTATGTTCTTCCACTCTATTTTTTTACGTGAGCTTTGTTCATCCTTTTGCCAACACGCGAGACATCTAGCATCAAGGTGCACGTGTTACGCAAGGATCATTCCATCTATATGAAGAACATGTGGGACTGGAACTACGAGATGGACATGTACCTGTGGAGTGGACGTCTGAACTCGAGTAATGTAGCGCAAAGAAGTGAAGTAGAAAGGCACAAATGGTATGAACATGCGTGGCATATAGGGTGTGTTTGGTTGCGTTCTCGCCTCAAAGATAGTTGTTCCCTCTTCATGCATGCTCAACTCAACACCCTCTTCATGCATGCTCTCTTCATGCATGCTTCTAGTGTATTTGTGCTAAACTAGTGTGGACTCATGCACCCTCCATACACTCTACCAAACACCCAAAAGTAGGTCGAGAAGGGAACTCTTGGGCGGCATTTGTCTCTTCCTACGTATTACCACTAAATGTTGTACGTGCAATGCACGGTGATGTTATGGAGTACGTGCCTAAGTACTCTACTACTACTATATTAGTTGGAGGCACATATTAACTTTTATATTTGTTTATGTGTATGCCCCGAGACCTTCCAACTAGACGTGTCTTTCTCTCCAGGTCGCACTTTGTATCGTTCATACCACTAAGTACTACTACATGTGGTCTCCGACCCAGAAGTGGAAGAAGTGGAGACGCTCTACCACACTGTTTTTTTTACGATGGACTCTACCATGCTGTTCATGTCCCACTCCTTTCACGACGCAGGGACATCCAAAGACGCGTCGTGTTTGGCACCCTTCGTCGTAAGAGTTGAAACGCTAGCATTCATCAGAAATAAAAATAATTATAAATTGGCAGTGATACTTTTTTTTGCGAACCAATCAGCAGTGATACTATACCACGCGGTTTCCTTGCTCCTCGATATCGGAAAGAATACTTCCGTTCGCCAACATGTGGGACGTCGACCATCCTGGTCCACTTTCCATGCACGCAAAACTCCAAGGGAGAGTCACCTAGGTCGTCGCGCCGCGGTAACAATGACTAATGCGCCGTCAAATCACAGGCCCACTTCCCACTTTGAAGTTGCTCGGACGAAGGAACCATCATGACTTCATTGAATTCCGCTTCTTGAAGAAAACTACTGTACCAGTAGTACTGCTAGCTACAGTAGTTACTCCAACAGAGGCGTCCTTTCGTTCATAGGATAGAATATGAAAATCATAGGAAGTGAGATGACATGCATCTCAATTCCTATAGAGAAAGAGATGCCATTTGATGCTTAGGATAGGAATTTTTCCATTTAGTCTAGGCTAATGTACTAGTAATTTGCTCTAAAAACTACAGTAGTAACTAGTAGTATTGGTACATGCTCGTACTCAGACACAGACACACACACTAACTACTAGTACTACTACTTCTCACATGCTGGCCAGACGACGTCGTTCTCCTTCCCGACTTTGTCGGCGACACCCCACCGTGCTTGGATCTCCGCCGACCTCTCCATGGCAGCGTGCGTCCTTTTCTTTCTTGCGCGGCGGGCCTCTCTTTTCTTGAGTGCTTCACGACTTTTCCGCTCCCTCATGCGGCTTTGGCCGCCTCTTGCTCTACCGCCCATTCGGCCTTGGCATCTTCAAATTCCTCCCACATAGTTGTGAGGTCGCGAGCGGCGATGAACTCGGCACGGCGGGATGCCATTGCTTCCCTACCATTTTGTGTTCTAGATTTCTATCGATCGATCGCGCGAAAATGTTATGCTTCGCAAGTTCTAAAGGAAAAGGTGGCACACTTATGACTCGTACACGTCGCAACCCCGATAGTCCGGCTCGCACGCTGCTCACCAGAGGGGACATACGTTGTCTTGCAATTTCACTGACATGTGGGACCGTAATTGAATGAACCATCGATAGCCGAAATAGATTTTGCTCGGTGAGCGTCGGCTAAGAAGAGAGAAACAGGGGAGGGAGAAGAGATCGCCCGCCCGCCACGCACAGACTCCAAGAAATATATGGTGATAATGTGAGGTGGGCCATGCTGGAGTCTGGACCGCTTCCGGAGTTCGCTCTCACCGCCCTGGCCCCTCAAGACGACAGCTGCCCGCCGCATGCATGCATAGCAAGTAGTACTCCTTATGTGGAGGAGAGAGAGGCACTGACAAAGTCAAGGAGTGGGCTCTGCAAGAGCCCGTCTCTACACGTGCTCCTAGGTATAAAAAAATAATTCTAAAAAGGCATAAAAACAATTGTGTCTTAAAGAAAGAAAGGTAAAAAACAGTTGAGAGGAACTAGATAGAGAGAAAGTGAGAAAAAGTCAGCTTTGGGCATTACATGAGGAAGGAGGGAGTGGTGCACATGCCAAGTTCACTGGGCTGCCGTGTTTCACACTCCTCCGTTGTAACAGTGGAGACAATAGCTTTCATCAAAAATAAACAATGAATACTCGTTGCTCGTCCTCTATATCGGAAAGAATACTTTCATTCACCGACATGTGGGACGTCGACCATCCTGGTCCACCTGCCATGCACAAAATTATCCTGGTCTACCCCGGTCGTATCGCAGGCCCAACCTTTCCCACTGTAAGTTGTTTGGACGAAGGAACCATCATGACTTCGTTGAATTCCGCTTCTTCAAGAAAACTTACTGTACCCACAATATCGCTACCACACGCCAAGACCGGATGGCACTGTACCACGTCATATCACCGAAACCCACTAGGCCAAACTAGCCCGCCTAGGTCATCTATTTTGGAACGGAGGAGTACATCTCAAGACCGCTATGATTTTGTGTTGCACGTTCTCGTACTTTTGCTACGATTTTCCTACCCTATGAACCAAATGAGGCCTGAATGTATGTCGACTATTGTCTGATCGATCGCTAAGCCTACAATTTTAGGAGCTAGGGCTATTGGTCGATCGACGAGGGATAAGTATAAGCGTACCACAAGCTCATCAGCCCCAACGCTTTCTCTTCGGTGAGTGTTTTGCAAGTACTATAGCTTGCACAAGAGCTAGCCTACTAACACCAAGAATCATCAAACAAGCCTGGCGATATGATAAACATTTCAAACTTACATCTAAGCATGCCATATATTACATCAAAAGCTGGTGAGGATACATACATTTCCATAACTCGGAGAGGGTTCGCATGATTCATCGCATGATTCACTATCAAACAAAAGTAGCAAGATCCGCCCACACAAGACAGTGCACTAGCCCTAAGATGGTTTGATAACACGCATCGTTCTGGTAATTAAACACAGGGCAATGCAAACTACCCTAAAGGATTAGCGCGACCAACTATTTCTTGTCATCGATCTCTCGGGCAATGACCACAGCACGGACAACGACATGGGAATCGATTTCTGGGGTGATGTCCACAGATCGATCGCGACATCGGAATCGATCTTCGGGCGATGTCCACAGGATGGACAGCGACATCGAATCGATCTCCGGCGATGCCAACAGACGGGCCACGACATCGGAATCATCAAGGACGCCCACCGCACCTGCACAACCCTAACATATTAGCAAGCACATTGCAAATAATCAAAAACCACAACTATGGTAATAAGCCATTATTTTTTACCTTGTGCAGCTCACCGGGGATCTCATCCTCCGGGCCCATCTCCTCGTCCTCGATGGGGGCCATCACCTTGCTGGGGAATACTGCTTCTCAACGGCGACTATCTCCTCAAACTCGGTCTTGAGCCTCACATAGGTGGCAATCAGAGTTCCCGGGTAGGCACGGTGGGGCCCTTTGCTGTTATTCCAACTTTCTTTGAGGAGTTCATCCGCCAACGCGTCCTCAACTCTTTGGCCGCTGCTTGTTTCTTGGAGTTCTTCGTCTCCATGGGTTGGCCCGCCAACATGGTCAACTCGTTGGTCGGTGCTTGCTTCACGGAGATCGCTGTCTCCGATGGGTTGTCCGTCGGCAACTCTTTGCCTAGTGCTCCAGGATCCATCAATGAACTGACAAACAAAAAGCAATCGAAAGGAAACCACAATCGCAATGAAAATGGGAAAAGAATAGGATGTGAGAATCGGTCGGTGCTTCGCAAAAAGAAGATTCTTGGAATGAAAATATAGCAGCATAACTGATTCGCCCACCTTTCCTTCGTCGGTCTGCATGAAGAAAAATGGCAGAAGTGAGTAGCTGGAGTGAGGTTTTCTTCAAGAAAAGGAAGAAAGGGCTTGAACGAGCGTTCTAGTGAAATGATGGTTGCTTCGTCCAGTCCAACTTGGAGGCCACCTTACCACTGCTGGTAAAGGTGTGGGTTTTGTGGTATGACGGGTCATGACGACCACACCGGGGTGACAGGTGAGTCTCGACTATAGCACCTCGCTGTGATTTGGTGGATGGCATGCGGGCCCGGATGCTTTGAAATGTCCCGCATGTAGATAGAGCCGCTAGTCATATAGGAGTGCTCAATATTGTGCACCGCGACCAAGGCGGAGAGGAAAACGAGAGAACTACGTAATTAATGCATGAGTTTAATTAGGGTAGTTTTGTAAAGTATGAGATACATTCCTCCAGTCGCAAAATGCCTTGGTTCATGAGATTTGAGCCCTATAAACCAGAAGGGAGGGAGTACTGCACACGGTGTAGTCTAGTCACTTGTTGAAATCTCTAGAAAGGCAAATACTCCTTTCGGGTTTCTGTGGCTATACTACTCCCTTCGCCTAGGTGTGTAAGTCATCTTACGAAAACCAAATAGTCCCAAAACACTTAGGCGCGGTGCATTAACTTCTACCTTGGTTCTTGTTTCTTGACATATCAACCAATAAGAGATGAGAGGTGTGCATGCTTTTAATGACTTGCAAGGGCTAGTTCATTGCATGCAATGCTATTAATTAGCAAATAAACATTGGTGTCCCCAGGAGGAAACGGTGCTAAGCGCGTGGACCTATGCAGAATGAGTATCAACCAATGGATAATGGAGTTTAATTGTTAAACAATAGCAATTCTGTCTCATTTAGGAGCCTGGCTAGTACTCCAAGGAACCGCACCACGTGAGCGTTCGCAACTGCCACGTTCGGGTTGCGCTTGGCTCTTCGCCTCTTCGAGAAGACGAGCAATGATGTTACTCCTACTTCTACAGTATCGAATCTGTTGCTGCATGTCCGTCCACCTCGTGCGGGAGGGATAGCGTAGCGAAGTTTACTACATCGCTCCTCGCTTTATGCGTCTATGACAGGTGGGCTCAACAGGTGGTTGGCCCTCCTGTCATGCAGCCAAAGGCAGGTGCAGTTAAGGCACCGGAGCTCAGTCCGCGAGGGAGAGGGCGTTGTAGTAATCAAATTTCTCGGTCTTGTACGAGTTGACGTGACACATCAAAGCACTGCACTCGATATAAGTCTTTTTACACATTTCAAATGGGCTACTTCGTATGTAGGAGTAGACATATTCTGCTTCGTATGTAGTCACTTGTTGCAATCTCTAAAAAGACTTATATTTGGAAACGAAGGGAGTACAACGCATGCATGCATGCCGTGACTTTCCTTTTGATACTTGCACGTGTTGATTTGATGCACCTTGCCAAATTTTGACTATAAATTTAACTAAACAAATTTGCATGCATGTCAAAAAAAATTACGGGGCTGTTTGGATTGTGACTATGTTTGTCTTATGTTGCCACATTATTTTTCCCACACTTGCCACACTTGCCTAACCTGGATTGCTCAAATTGTTAGACACACTTTGGCTTGCCTAAGGGAATCTTGCCACAATTTTTGTGTCTATGACATGTGGGGTTCACTGCTAATAAAAAATTCTTGTCTTAGGTGTGGCTAATAAAAAAGACTTATATTTAGGAACGGAGGGAGTAGAAAATACAAATAATAATGCATGTTGGGGCAACCCACGTTTCCGCTAATTTTAGCCGTGGGCTTGTTCACAATTTTTACGAGGGGGTGGTTGTTCATTTAATGGAGGGACTTGTAGTACCAGACTTGAACGATACAAAGTGCGACTTGGCACACCATAACACCACTTGGAACAAGCGGGTAGCTATCTCAAAAAACAATCAGCAACTAAAAAAAACCGCGACCTGGCATGTAGTAGTACACAATTTTAAATGATTGTTTTGATGGAGTGAAAAAGGAAAACTACCCCACTAGGTATATATAGGCCGGAGCCTCCGCGTTTGCTTGCTAGGGTTGCTCTATTCACACACTCTCATCCTCTCCAGATCTAAACAAGATAGGGGTAGTAACACTGTCTTTCTCCCTTCAAAAACACGGGCTTTCTATCCTCACCGCTGGTTACCGATCCAGACGTTTCCCCCTCCGCCGGTGAAGGGGAGGAGGGGCAGCGTTTAGGCCGTCATCGACGGCGAGGGAGGAGACCCACTGCCGGCCGCACCGTTATCTCTGGCCGAGCGCCGGCGCGGGAGGTCCTCCGATCCCTTCGTCGTTGCCTGTGGGCGGATTCAGCCTCCCACCGCCCACCTATCCACATCCCGACGACCTTCAGGTATATCTTCGTTCGAAACCGCCTTAGCTCTACTTCCCCAGCTCGCTATGTCGCTGCATGTGCATCATTTTCTACCTCTCAGCCCCTCTCGATCGGATGGTCCAACGTCACATATTTTTTTCTTCTTCTATTGTTAGAGGTAAAGCTACTTCATGGAGTCGAATCTTGTACTCCCTCCATCCGAAAATACTTATCATGGAAATGGATGTATCTAGATGTATTTTAGTTCTAGACACATCCATTTTGATGACAAGTAATTCCGGACGGAGGGAGTACTTGGTTCAAACAAGAAATAAAGTGGGGATGGGGGAATTTAGTATGTACATCGGACTTGGTACAAACAGGAAGGAAAGGGGGTGAAAGTAGTACAGACTGGTCATCCAACCGGTCTCTTGGTCGAAAAGGGAAATATAGGGATAACGCTATACACAGTGGTATGACCAGGACTAGATTTGCTATCCACACATAGGAGTAGGTGGCTAGAGTGAACAAAAATGGGACCAACCCAGATATGTTTCTTGGATGTTTGTTTCTCGGGGCAACAAACTATGAATCACCACTTTATGCCCCTGTTTACGTACATGGTGCTGGACTGCTGGTGCACCCACTGTCCCATGCCCTTATACCAAATATTTAGGCTCCGTTCGGAATAAAGGGGCAGAAAACATAGGTCTTGATGAAAATAGAGGAATAGGAAAGGAATGTAGGTATAAAACTATGGAACAACGAACCGGAGGAAACTCTCAAGAGAATGTGTTCGGATGGACTACGAAATGTACATATTTGTTTTTTAGAGTAGCATGCTTGGCAAGATGAGATGCTATTTGTTTATTTAGCTACACAGTGACTACTCTTGTCCTCACCTCACGCACCACACATAGGTTGATTTTTTATTCCGCAACACAGCACAACAACCTGTCTAACGCATGGCGTGAAAGTTCGCCTCGGGCTTCCGCCCAAAAAATGAGCGGCACGTGGATGTTTCTAATCCTATGGAATCAAGATTACCAGACTAGCTTTCCTACGAAACACTATTCACCTTTTCCGTGTTCAACGGTTGGAAGGAAAGAATACCGTAGGAATTGTGTTCCTCTGAAAATCCTGCACCAAACACGTGAACCGAACGCAGCCTTAGCTGTTCTTAATCTAATGTCCCTGGTAAAATGAAGCCATGCCACCGTTATAAGCCATGACAAGTTTACCCAAATGTTTTGCCTGTAATTGTTTGAGACTCGATTGTTTCCTCTGTGCCTTTTTGTGCAAACAGGATATCCAATTCACACAGTTCGTTGTAGACCTTTTGGTGCCTTTGCACAAAACTCTTCTTAAAAGAAGTGACTTTTGTGCTGTTTAACTGGAATGTCAGAATGGAACAGTTGGTTCATTTTGGTGGAACTGCACAAAGGGAGATCTGTGTTCCAATCCTCATCATCCATATTGGCACCATAACCTTCCTTTAGGTAAGAATGATATTTAATGCATGTGTTCATCTCTATTTTCTGACTGCCATGAGAAATAATGTTGTTTTTACTAGTACACTTGTACTCCCTCACTGATAAAACCAATTCTGAATTAGAAGGCCAATCATGTACTTGGTTTCACCAACTGGTGAGGATAAAGAGAAACAGAGCATGAAGAGGAAGAGGAAGAAGAATAAACAGTGCCAAGGCGATCTTGCTGAAGCCAGAGGCCTCAGTCGAGGCCATTCAAGGGCTCCGGCAACGACTACCTTACATGTGAGACGATCCTCCAGGGAGCCCTTCCACTTCTGCTGTCTCACTTAATTAATTAGGAGTACTTAAGTACCACTAATTTATTACAGCCTAATTTTCCTGTTGGAGTTAAACAAATCTTTAGTAGGACCCTATGCTGAATCATGTACGTGTGTATGTTTGTCTATGGAGGTGAATCATGTGGTGGAGCAGGGGGGAATATTATTAGTGTCATGACATAATAGTGCTATTGTTTTGCATGTCAATTTATTGCCATTGGTTAAATGAGGCAATGTGTTGCGTATTGTCCATCATGAATTTGATGCTACTGTTTGAGTAATATGCTAATGTCTTCCTATCCTTTCTCACTAAGCTAATGAAGGTTTCAACTTATTCCTACTTGTGCAAACAGGGATCATGTTGTGCCAATCATACATTTTAGTGGAACTACACAAGACAATACAATGAACTGTATCCCAGCCAGTGCTTTAACTCTGCTAGAAGTTCTTGATAATCTTTCGATATAATCTCAACACTGGTAGACAAGAGTGATTTCAACCATACATTTGAAGTGCACAAAAATATATACTATTGTGTGATCCCAATGAGTGCTTTATCATCTCTTATGGGACTACATGAATAAGCTTTTTTTCTCAGGTTGGTACGGGCCTAAGGCCTTCATCCATATTAGTTTGCTATCATCTCTATTTGTATCGTGCTACTGTCATGAGAAACTCCTTTATCTTTGCACGTTAAAGTTTTGCAACCTATGATAAATGGCAATGCTTTGAGTGTTGAGTTGAGCTAATTGGCACTGATTAAATAAACTAATACCTCTCTTTAAGCAAGACTACTATGTTGCTAACTTTACCCATTAAGATAATGAGGGTGCTTCTATTTGTTAGTGTATGTTTCATCAACTAGTCCCACTATTACAAGTAATCTCACTCTCTCAATATATGTGCCAACAGGGATGCTCGATTTTGGTGGAACCGCACAAAAACTTTGGGTGCTTCATTGCCTCGACGGCTTCCGTCCTTTCTGTCGATCGCTAATCTCCGCTTGCTTTCTTCCTTTCTTTGTCGCCGCTTGGCTTATCTCGGCTTCGAGTCAAAGGAAATAGTAATTGATATGCTACCTCACACAGGTTGGTACTGGTCTTTATCCTGATTATTGTGCCTATCATATGTATTGGTAATTTGGTATTGTGCCTACTGTTTGCCGATTTCATAAAGGAGTAATTTGGAGCCTGAACTTGCAGGCAAATCATTACATTGGGTGATTTCAGTAGAACTGCACAAAATGATCAGACGGACAGGTACTTATGCTGCTGCTATGTACTCCAAAGTTCACTCAGACAAGCATAGATGTTGACAAGAAGTGCCTATATTCATTCGAGTATCAACCGGCGTCAACCAATTGTCAAACTCCAAGTATTAGGAGAGTGAATGCCAAAAATGTTGCTTGGTGCATAGCCTAGAAAACGTAGTCCAGTCTTTGGTCCCAACTTGTTCCTTTTGGTTATCGGCACATATGGTAACGAACTATATGGCATGGAGTCTAAAGATTCCAGACACGTTGGTTGACGCCAGATATTCATCGGCACTTAATCGGCCTCGCACGCCAAGGATGCTCCATTTCAGTTGAACTACACACAAAATTTGGGTGGTTCATTTTCTCAACCGCCTCCTTTCTCGCCGCAATGTAGAATTTTGCCGAGATACATGACCAAGATGAGCCAAGAAACTAGTTGGATGAAAGTAGTGGCCAAGTTGCTCAAACCTCCCTCGCACGAGGCCACTATTTGAGGATAAACCTACAAGCAAAGTTCAGATTGTCTCATGCTTGCCTCTTATGTACTCGAAAGTTTACTCGTACAAGAACTAATTTTAGCAATAAGTACCTCCAATTGAACACCATTTACCAGTCTGTACCCTAGGTAATTAAAGTTTGTCCATGGATCATATTGGCTGTGATCTCAATCATTTGGATGCATAAACATACTGAACATGTGTATATCTGAATCTTTTTGTGAATTATGTATGAATATTGTCGTGTGATCTATCAATCATTTGGATGCATAGATATCTTTGAGCTTGTGTATATATGAATCTTTTGAGTTGTTCATAGTGAATGTTGGCTATGAATATGAACGTGTCCTGTGAAACTGAGTTTGATATAATTGTTTACCTTTTCTTTTGTATTTGTGTGTGAACTTGTTAGTATGCCTACTGTGGGGTATAAAACGCAGGTCTCTTATAAAAGTAATGTTGTGTCCAATTTATGTTTTTCCTTCTAACCACATTATATATATTTATATTATTACTATTATCTTATATTTTATATAGACTTATATATACATTATAAAAACATCCCACATGTTATTAACTTATAAAAGTAAATGTTTAACGGAAGTTGGCAAGGAAAATCCTGGTTGTTTTTGACTCACAGGCAAGGAAAATCCTGGTGATTGCGTACAAAAGCTTGCGAAGATTTTAAGGACCAAATTAATAATAACGTGCTCATTTTTATTTTGAGCAATAACTCGCTAATTTCTTAATTATATATATATATATAATGTGCCTCTCCGGTTTATTCTTTGATATTAATTGCTCCTTCTAACATAACATTATATATATAACGAGCCCACCTAATACGTGTATTTCAAGGAAGTGCAAATGTGTTGGGATTTCTTAGAAAATATAAATGGGCCTGATTGACGCGAAATTATTTGTTCACCCAGCCCAGCAAATGGACTTTACATTCTAGAAAACATGGGTTAAATATATGCCACATTTTTGCAGGCTGACATGTGGGCCAATAGGTCGAAGCCTACGCAGGGCGTTGTCAACTTGGTCAACAAATGATTATGACATCCACAGCCATTGGATTTATATCCAACGGCTGGCATGCACCTTCAATCTCTCATCTTCTTCCTCCAGCGTCGCCGGGACCGCCTGGTCCGGCCTCCGGCAGCTAGCGGCTCTGCTTAGCACGCATTGATATCGCTGCGAAGCGCTACCCCACCGCCGGCCAGGCTATCCCTCCACCGCTCGACACCTCCTGTTATTCTCCACAGACTACAGCCCCACGCCGCAACAGAACCAGTTATAACCCTTCTCCTCCTCTCAATCTGTGACTCCACTGCCGCGTTTTCCCATCTCCGAGTCGTTCCCGTCCGGGGCCTCGCCGTCGTCCACCGCCTCGCTGCGTTCGGTGCGGCGTGGTCAACAAACGAGAGTCATTGGAAGAGGACTGTACATGGAGAGCCTGACGGCTAGGCCCCACGAGGTCCATGGTCGCACGCAAGGAAAGTTCCTCCTTATTAAGCTGAAAAAAATGTTTCCTCCACCTGACAGCTGGGACCCACCGGCTGTATCTTCGCACGGAAGGAAGTGCCTCCTTGTTTTGCGAAAAAAATTATTCATCCCGTTGACAGCTGGGACCCGTCAGATTTGGTGACTGACTTGTGGGCCTACTAAGCGGACGTGTACGCACGGCTTTGTCAACTTAATCAACAAATGATTCTAGCAGCTGGACCGTTGGATGTTAATCCAACAGCCGTGCTCCTTCTTCAACCTCTGTTCTTGCTCCTGTCTCCCGTGGGCGGCATTGTCTTGTGCCGCCACAAGACCAACCAGTGAAGTTTCCCACCTCTCCATCTGCGACTCCACCGCCTGCCTTCCCCATCTCCGGGTCGTTCGATCTGCGCGCTTCGACGCAGTGTGGTCAACATGGTCAACAACCGAGAGTCATCGGAAGATGATCAGACGCGTGAGAGGTCGATGGGGACGCACCACGCCCATGGACGCATGCATGCAACGGAACGCGGCGAGGTCAACATGGTCAAGGAACGACTTCCATCTAAGTATATCAGACGTGGAGAGTCTCACCGGGTCCACGGCCGCAGCAAGTAAGTGCCTCCTTATTACGTGGAAAATAATGATTCCTCCAATCGATGTTAGGGACCCATCGGACGGGCCACCGTATTTTGCGAAAAACCCGCTTGTTTCCCGAGCTGGGACCCACCGACGGGCCACCGTATTTCGCGAAAAACGTTCCCTCATTGCCGCTCGGACCCACCGGAAGTGCCTCCTTATTATGCACAAAAAATGAATACTCCCCGCTTAGCTGGGACCCACCTTGGTGGGAGGCTGACTTAGGGGCCTACTAAGTTGACGGGACGAAGGGCTTTGTCAACTTAGTCAATATGAACGATTCTTGCTCCAAAGGACTGCATGCGATGTCCATCCAACGGCCGTAGTGCTTCTTCAACCTCTGGTCTTCTTGCTCCGGCCGCCCAAAGCAGCGCGCCGGTCGTGTCAAGATGCTCCTGCCTCCCGTGGTCGGCTATGTTGCCGCTGAGGCCTCACCGCCTACTATTCCCACCGCTGGCCAGCCTCGGGCGATGGCAGCCTCACACCGCAGCCGAACCGGTGAACCCTCGTACTCCTCTCCGCTGGCTTCCACCGCGCGTCTTCCCGGCTCGCGTCGTCCCCTTCCTAGGCCTCGCCGTCGTCCACCGCTGGTGCTCTCCATGTGGCGTGGTCAACGTGGTCAAGGAACGACTTCCATCGGAAGAGTATCGACGTGGAGAGGTGATACCGTGGGTCCACGGCCACAACCCAGTTTTTTGTGATTTGCCAAGTAAGTCGCTTTGTCGTGCCTGTTGGGCTGCAAATCTTTCAAGACGAGGAGAGCTTTCATTCGGCTGGCCGACAAAATGGCCCATTAGTAATGAGAAATGGGCTGTACATTTTTAAAACACATCAAACCGGCAATTAGTTTCAAATATCTTTTTTCTCATTTCGAGATTTTAAATTGCATTAATTTTTATGCGTGGAGAATTTGTTGGATTTTATATTGATATACATTTATTTTTAAAATCAGTTTGAATGCGAGTCAAAATTTCGGGATTAAAACAGTTCGGACCGCACCGAAATATGCAAAATTTCGTATATTTTTTTAACCATGGCCACAATATGGGCTGTAATGCTAACAAAAAGAATATGGGCTCCAAAAAAACCATAATAATTAGCAAATGGGCTGTAAATTATTAGAAATAATGGCAGATGGGTTATATGCTGTTTTCCACAGATTTGAGGCTTTCCTAAAAAGGTTGACGACAAGCAAAGGATCGTTGGATGGCCATCCAACGGCCGTCGTCTTCTTCAATCTCGCTCTTCTGCTCGGCCCGCTCAAACAAGCGCCATGGACTGCTGCTCCCTCCTCCTCCTGCGGCGGCTCTGTTTGCCGCTGAGAGCCTCACCGCCCCACCGTACTCCCATCGCTGGCCTAGCCATCCCTCTACTCAACCACACCTGCTGTTATTCTCCGGCGACGGTAGACGAACCAGTAAACCCTCGTACAGTCGTGCTCCCCTCCGCATGGGAAACAACTGCCGAGTCTTCCCTGCCTCCGTGTCGTTCCCTTCCTAGGCCTCGCCGTCGTCCACCGCCCTGGTGCTCTCGGCGCAGCCTGGGCAACGTGGTCAATGACCGACATGCATCCGAAGTGCATCAGACGTGGAGAGGCCGGCGATTGGGTCCATGGCCGCACGCAAGGAAATGCCTCCTTATTACGCCGCAAAATAATGATTCCTCCACCGACATCAGGGACCCACCGAAAGGGCCTCAGATTTCGTGAAAACGTTACCGTCGTGACAGCTCGGACCCACCAGCTATATCTTCGCACGCAAGGAAGTGCCTCCTTATTACGCACAAAAATGAATACTCCCCTATTAGCCGGGACCCAGATAGTGGCAGGCTGACTTGTGGGCCTACTAAGTTGACGGAGGGCTTTGTCAACTTAGTCAATATGCACGATTCTAGCTCCAGTGACCGTACGATGTCCATCCAACGGTCGTAGTGCTTCTTCAACCTCTGGTCTTCTTGCTCCAACCGCCCAAACCAGCGCCGGTCGTGCCTCGTGCTCCTACCTCCTGTGGCCGGCTGCGATGCGGCGGAGGCCTCACCTCCCCCTACTACTCCCACCGCTGGCCAGGCCATCCCTCTACTCACCCACACCCCTGTTATTCTGCAGCGATGGCAGCCTCACACCGCAGTGAACCAGTGAACCCTCGTACTCCTCCGTGTGGGCATCCACTGCCGCGTCTTCCCTAGCTCTGTGTCGTCCCCTTCCTAAGCCTCGCCGTCGTCCACCGCCCTGGTGCTCTCGGCGCGGTGTGGTCAACGTGGTCAAGGAACGGCTTCCATCGGACATGGAATGTACATGGAGAGGTCGATACCGGGTCCACGGCCGCAGCAAGGAAGTGCCTCCTTATTACGTGCAAAATAATTATTCCTCCACCTGAAAGCGGGGACCCACCGGACGGGCCACCGTATTTCACGAAAAAAAGTTTCCCCCTGACTGCTGGGACCCACCAGCTACATCTTCGCATGCAAGGAAGTGCGTTCGGGCAAAAAAAATGATTCGCGCCCCTGACTGCTGGGACCCACCAGCTACATATTCGCACGCAAGGAAGTGCTCGATACCGGGACCCACCTGGTCGAGCGCACGAAGCGTTGTCATTCGGGTCGCGAACGATGTACGTACATATATATTGGTGGACGAGGCGGCGCGACGTCGTAGTAGAGGCGCGTCTTGTCGTAGTAGAGGCAGCGCCGCGTAGCATGTACACATACGTCTGCCGTGGTGCAAGAAAGAAAATACGCCACGTATGTGTACATACGGGCGGGGTCTCGAACGCCTACTACTCGCGATACGACGGCGGGGCTCGTGTACATGGTTGGGTCGGAACGGAGAAACTGCGTCGTCGTGTTCATGGGGAGGCAACAGAATGCGTCGTGTTCATGGGGAGGCAACGGAATGCGTCGTGTTCATCAGGAGGCAACGGAACGCGTGGGAGCCAACCGGCTGGGTTGGAACAGAATGCGTGGTCATGTTCATCGGGAGGGCTTGGACAGAACATGCAATGGAAACGAGGCCTGGCGTACCACACAACGGAGGAAACAGACCTCCTACGTTCGGAACGGGGTCCTGTTGATCGGGAGGGGTGTGGCGTACCGCAAAACAGAGGAAACGGACCTCCTACGGTCGAAACAGGGTCTGTTGATCGAGGGTGTGGCGCATCCGCAAACGGATTTAAACGGACCTCCTCACGGTCGAAACGGGGGTCCTGTTGATCGGGAGGGGTGTGGCGCATCGCGAAAGCGGACCTCCTACGGTCAAACGGGGTCCTGTTCATCGGGAGGTGTGGCATACCGCAAAATGGGACTCCACGGGATACTGTTCATCTCCACCATCGACCTCCTCCAGCCTCCACGGGCTGCCGTCGACCTCCTCCAGCCTCCACGGGCTCCTGTTCATCCAGCCTCCATCACGTGCTACTCCTCCCGGCTCGTTCAACCACCCTCCACGGGCACCCTCCATCGTCTCTGCTCATCCATCTCTCCACACCACGGGTCCTGTTTAACCACCCCTCCACGGGCACCCTCCACCGCTTCATCGCTCATCCAGCCCTCCACCACATCACGGGTCCTGTTCATCTAGAGGCAACGCCATCGGTCCTTTATTCATCCAACCCCCTCGCAACGCCAATCGCTCATCCAACCCCCCGCAACGCCACCGCTCATCCCAGAGGCGGCATCGATCGGCTTGATTAGCAGCAGAGCGGCGAATTGCTCGATCGGGTTCGATTAACGACTATCGATCGATCGCCGGGTTCGATTAACGACTATCGATCGATCGCCGGGTTCAAGAACGCGTAACTGCGGTGCAATCGCCGGGTTCGATTAGAGCCCAACGCCTCGCTTCGGGTTCGATTAGAGCCAACGCCTACGCACCTGCCAGACGTGTACGAGAAAGCAGCATCGCTCGGGCCCCGACCTCCCACCGTAACCGGCAACTCCCTGAAATTTTCCTCGCCCTCGCTTCTACCACGGTTTTTTCTGTCATGGACGGCCCAAAGAATGTCATGCAGCTGCGTCTCCGGCCCGCCCAAGACGAAAAGCCCATTTTCTGTCATGATTTTTTGTCATAGAAGTAGGAGCCCACCACATCTATGATGATACCGGGTTTTGTCACAATTATCGTCATAGAAGTGTCATATGCATGACAGGCAAAAAATTCGTTCGGCCCAAAATGTCATGGATGTGTCTTTTTTTTGTAGTGGGGGCCTGGGCAACCGAGTACAGCTCCCAGGTCAGTGCTAGCTGTGGAACTTGACCCTCACCGGGCAACGTGACCCACCCAGGAAGTGCTGCCGGCAAAGCACACCAAGGACCTGGTTGGGCCTACGGGCACTAGGGGGGCGTACCCAGCCCCTGCAGTATGACAAGGCCAACACATTAGATATTAATTTGAAAGAACATGAAGGCAAAAGGTTAAAAAATAGTAAATGCACTTACTTCAACCCTTTAGGCGCAATCAACCACCTCTGGTCGGGGGTCGTCGGCACGGGCGGGAGCTTTGTAGCGCCACGCTTGTAGGCCTTCTTGCCCTTCTCAACCAGCTCGTCGTCGCTATAGCTATCATCTGAAAAGGTGTCCTCGCTACCATCCTCCGGGCCACTAGCCTCCGGAGTCTTGTGGGCCAAAGACTCCTTGACCGGAGTCTTCTGGGTCGAAGACCCCGTGACCGGAGTCTTCTGGGCCGAAGACCCCGTGACCGGAGTCTTCTGGGACGAAGACCCTGTGACCGGAGTCTTCTGAGACAAAGACTCTGGGACCGGACTCACGTGGGGCGAAGGATCGGCAACCCGAGTCTGGTGGGGGGGAAGGATCAGCGATCGGAGGCTCATGGACCGGAGTCCGAGACGGGTCCACGTCAGACGGAGCACTCCTGTGGTCGGGTCAATCAGCTGAGGGTGGCGGCGAGGAAGGCGTAACAGCCTTCCTACCTCTCCCGCTGCCACGTCCACCTCTAGCAGGCTTCTTCGTCCTGCCCCGACCTCTCCCAGCCGCAGAAGAAGCGCCCGCCGCAGTTGTCTGCATACTGTCTACCAACGCTCTCCGGAGGGGCAGGGGTGCAATAATGGAACCACCCTAGGGGAACATGCCAGTCGAGGAGGCTGGTGACCATAACCAATAAAGCTTGAAGCTTACTGCAACAGAGAGGTTGCCCACTGAGGGACCGGAGGGACCGGAGGGAGAAGTAAACTAAGCTGTCAGCTAGAACATACGACAAGCAGGGCATGTTCTCATACAAGGGCGTGAAAAGAGAAACAAAGGAGGGAAGAATGCCAGAAAGATGCGCAAACTGGAGAACACGATGCTGGGAAAGAGGGGAGTATACAAGGCTGCAAGGGGAACAATAGAGATGCAACCTGAAGGGCCAACTATGGAATGCCACAAGAAGCAGAAGGGATCGGATGACACATAGAAGCTGGTGGATGAGGGGAAGGAGGAAGCACAGGAAGCAACCGGGCTAGGGGCTCCCGGTATACTAACGAGCGTGACTGAGAGCGCCCGTCAGGAGCCATGAGGATACTAAGCTGGAACTGCCGGGGCTTGGGGCAGCCCCGGACAGTTCAAGAGTTGGTGTGCCTTGTCAGCACACATCGCCTGTCCATCGTCTTCCTCTCATAAACTAGGCAGAATAAAGAGAGGGTTAGCAGTCTTAGGGGGAGGCTTGGTCTTAAGAATTGAATGCTACATGATGGAGTAGGGAAAGGGGCAGGGTTAGCCTTGTATTGGGATGATTTTGTTGAAATAAAAAAGCTCTCAGTTGGTCCGCACTACATTGATGTGTTGATTCGTAATAACCCCAATGACTAATGGTGGAGGGGCACCTTTGTATATGGCGAGCCAAAACCACATGAAAGACACCACATGTGAAATCTGCTTAAGAGGTTAACAACTCAGGAGCGTCGTGGATGGTGATCGGAGATTTCAATGGAACACTATGGCAAAGCGAGCACTTTTCATGTGCTAAAAGGTCAGAGAGGAACATGGTGGACTTTAGGGAGGTCTTAGGCTGGTGTGACCTACACGATCTTGTATACCGCAGACCAGACTGGACATACGATAGCAAACAGATTGGGAGGGGTAATGTGAAGTCTAGATTAGACATAGGGGTTGCCTCGCCGGGCTGGACTAGAAAATTTCAGAACGCCCAAGTTGAGCACCTTTGTTCTACTAGATCTGATCACCTACCTCACCTGCTGAAGTTGATACGTCTCCAACGTATCTATAATTTTTGATTGTTCCATGCTATTATATATTCTGTTTTGGATGTTTAATGGGCTTATTTATACACTTTTATATTATTTTTGGGACTAACCTATTAACCGGAGGCCCAGCCCAAATTGCTGTTTTTTTGCCTATTTTAGTGTTTCGCAGAAAAGGCAAACGGAATCCAAACGAAATAAAACCTTCGGGAACGTGATTTTTGGAACAAACGTGATCCAGAGGACTTGGAGTGGACGTCAAGAAACGAACGAGGAGGCCATGAGGCAGGGGGCGTGCCTACCCCACTTGGGCAGGCCCTCCACCCTCATGGGCCCCTCGTGGCTCCACCGACCTACTTCTTCCTCCTAAATATACCTACGTACCCCCAAACCATAGACGAGCACCATGAAAACCTAATTCCACCATCGCAACCTTCTGTACCCGTGAGATCCCATCTTGGGGCCTTTTTCGATGTCCTGCCGGAGGGGGCATTGATCACAGAGGGCTTCTACATCAACACCATAGCCTCTCCGATGATGTGTGAGTAGTTTACCTCGCACCTTCGGTCCATAGTTATTAGCTAGATGGCTTCTTCTCTCTTTGGATCTCAATACAAAGTTCTCCTTGATTCTCTTGGAGATCTATTTGATGTAACTCTCATTTTGCGGTGTGTTTGTCGAGATCCGATGAATTGTGGGTTTATGATCAAGATTATCTATGAACAATATTTGAATCTCCTCTGAATTCTTTTATGTATGATTGGTTATTTTTGCAAGTCTCTTCGAATTATCAGTTTGGTTTGGCCTACTCGATTGATGTTTCTTGCAATGGGAGAAGTGCTTAGCTTTGGGTTCAATCTTGCGGTGCTCGATCCCAGTGACAGCATGGGAAACGACACGTATTGTATTGTTGCCATCGAGGATAGAAAGATGGGGTTTATATCATATTGCATGAGTTTATCCCTCTACATCATGTCATCTTGCTTAAAGCGTTACTCTGTTCTTATGAACTTAATACTCTAGATGCATGCTGGATAGCGGTCGATGTGTGGAGTAATAGTAGTAGATGTAGGCAGGAGTCGGTCTACTTGTCACGGACGTGATGCCTATATACATGATCATACCTAGATATTCTCATAACTATGTTCAATTCTATCAATTGCTCGACAGTTGTTCGTTTACCCACCGTAATACTTATGCTATGTTGAGAGAAGCCACTAGTGAAACCTATGGCCCCCAGGTCTATTCTCCATCATATTAATCTCCCGTCAACAAGCTATTTCTATCTTTATTTACTTTGCAATCTTTACTTTTACTCTTTATCATAAAAATACCAAAAAATATTATCTTATCATCTCTATCAGATCTCACTCTCGTAAGTGACCATGAAGGGATTGACAATCCCTTTATCGCATTGGTTGCGAGGTTCTTATTTGTTTGTGTAGGTGCGTGGGACTCGAGCGTAGTCTTCTACCGGATTGATACCTTGGTTCTCAAAAACTGAGGGAAATACTTACGCTACTTTACTGCATCACCCTTTCCTCTTCAGGGGAAAACCAACGCAGTGCTCAAGACGTAGCAAGAAGGATTTCTGGCACCGTTGCCGAGGAGGCCTACACCAAGTCAAGTCAAGATTTGATTTCCCGTCAACGAGCCATTTCTGGCGCCCGCTGTCGGGGAGTCTCACGACAAGTCAAGACATACCAAGTACCCATCACAAACTCTTATCCCTCGCATTACATTATTTGCCATTTGTCTCTCGTTTTCCTCTCCCCCACTTCACCCTTGCCATTTTATTCGCCCTCTCTTTTCGTTCGGCTCTTTTTCGCTTGCTTCTTGTTTGCTTGTGTGTTGGATTGTTTGCTTGTCACAATGGCTCAAGATAATACTAAATTGTGTTAATTTGCCAATACCAACAATAATGATTTTCTTAGCACTTCGATTGCTCCTCTTACCGATGCTGAATCTTGTGAAATTAATGCTGCTTTGCTGAATCTTGTCATGAAAGATCAATTCGCCGGCCTTCCTAGTGAAGATGTTGCTAGACATCTAAACAGCTTTGTTGATTTGTGTGATATGCAAAAGAAGAAAGATGTGGACAATGATATTGTTACATTGAAGCTATTTCCTTTTTCGCTTAGAGATCGTGCTAAAACCTGGTTTTCGTCTTTGCCTAAAAATAGTATTGATTCTTGGAATAATTGCAAGGATGCTTTTATCTCTAAGTATTTTCCTCCCGCTAAGATCATCTCTCTTAGAAACAATATTATGAATTTTAAGCAACTTGATCATGAACATGTTGCACAAGCTTGGGAGAGGATGAAATTAATGATACGTAATTGCCCTACTCATGGTTTAAATTTGTGGATGATTACACAAAAAATTTATGCCGGATTGAATTTTGCTTCTAGAAATCTTTTAGATTCGGTCGCGGGAGGCACTTTTATGGAAATCACGTTAGGAGAAGCTACTAAACTCCTAGATAATATTATGGTTAATTATTCTCAATGGCACACCGAAAGATCTACTAGTACGGTTCATGCGATTGAAGAAATTAATGTCTTGAGTGGAAAGATGGACGAACTTATGAAATTATTTGCTAATAAAAGAGTTTCTTCCGACCCTAATGAAATGCCTTTGTCTACCTTGATTGAGAATAATAATGAATCTATGGATGTGAACTTTCTTGGTAGGAATAATTTTGGTAACAACGCTTACAGAGGAAACTTTAATCCTAGGCCGTATCCTAGTAATTCCTCTAATAATTACGGTAATTCCTACAACAACTCTTATGGAAATTTTAATAAGATGTCCTCTGATTTTGAGACTAGTGTTAAAGAATTTATGATTTCCCAAAATAATTTCAATGCTTTGTTTGAAGAAAACTTGCCTAAGATTGATGAATTGGCTAGGAACGTGGATAGAATTTCTCTTGATGTTGATTCTTTGAAACTTAGAACTACTCCACCTAAGCATGATATCAATGAGTCTCTAAAAGCCATGAGAATTTCCATTGATGGGTGCAAAGAAAGAACCGCTAGGATGCGTGCTAAGAAAGATTGCTTTGTGAAAGCGTGTTCTTCTAGTTTTTATGAGAATAAAGATGAAGATCTAAAAGTTATTGATGTGTCTCCTATTAAATTTTTGTTTTGCAATATGAATCTTGATAATAATGGGACTGGAGATGAGTCAACTTTAGTTAGAAGGCGTCCCAAAAATTCGGAGTTTTTAGATCTTCATGCAAAAATTGGTAAAAGTGGGATTGAAGAGGTCAAAAATTTAGATATCAATGAACCCACTATTTTGGATTTCAAGGAATTTAATTATGATAATTTCTCTTTGATAGATTTTATTTCCTTGTTGCAATCCGTGCTAAATTCTCCTCATGCTTATAGTCAAAATAAAGCTTTTACCAAACATATCATTGATGCTTTAATGCAATCTTATGAAGAAAAACTTGAGTTGGAAGTTTCTATCCCTAGAAAACTTTATGATGAGTGGGAAACTACTATTAAAATTGAAATTAAGGATCATGAATGCTATGCTTTATGTGATTTGGGTGCTAGTGTTTCCACGATTCCAAAACTTTGTGTGATTTGCTAGGTTTCCGCGAATTTGATGATTGTTCTCTAAACTTGCACCTTGCGGATTCCACTATTAAGAAACCTATGGGAAGAATTAATGATGTTATTATTGTTGCAAATAGGAATTATGTGCCCGTAGATTTCATTGTTCTTGATATAGATTGCAATCCATCATGTCCTATTATTCTTGGTAGACCTTTCCTTAGAACGATTGGTGCAATTATTTATATGAAGGAAGGGAATATTAGATTCCAATTTCCATTAAGGAAAGGCATGGAACACTTCCCTAGAAATAAAATAAAATTACCTCATGAATCTATTATGAGATCCACTTATGGATTGCCTACCAAAGATGGCAATACCTAGATCTATCCTTGTTTTTATGCCTAGCTAAGGGCGTTAAACGATAGCTCTTATTGGGAGGCAACCCAATTTTAGTTTAGTTTTTTGCTTTTTTGCTTATTTTTAGGAATAAATTTTTGATATTTCCTCTGGTTAGATTTGTTTTTGTGTTTTAATTAGTTTTTGTGCCAAGTGAAACCAATAGGATCTTCTTGGATGATAGTTATTTGATCTTGCTGAAAATTCCAGAAACTTTCTGTTCACGAAAACAATTGTTAAAAATTACCAGAACGTGATAAAATACTTATTCCAATTTAAGCAGATCAATAAACAAATTATTTAGGTCTTCCTATTTTGGTAGAATTTTTAGAGGTCCAGAAGTTTGCGTTAGTTACAGATTACTACAGACTGTTCTGTTTTTGACAGATTCTGTTTTTCGTGTGTTGTTTGCTTATTTTGATGAATCTATGGCTAGTAAAATAGTTTATAAACCATAGAGAAGTTGTAATACAGTAGGTTTAACACCAATATAAATAAATAATGAGTTCAATACAGTACCTTGAAGTGGTGTTTTGTTTTCTTTCGCTAACAGAGCTCACGAGATTTTCTGTTAAGTTTTGTGTTGTGAAGTTTTCAAGTTTTGGGTAAGGATTTGATGGATTATGGAACAAGGAGTAGCAAGAGCCTAAGATAGGGGATGCCCAAGGCACCCCAAGGTAAATCCAAGGACATCAAAAATCCAAAGCTTTGGGATGCCCCAGAAGGCATCCCCTCTTTCGTCTTCGTCCATCGGTAACTTTACTTGGAGCTATATTTTTATTCACCACACCATAAGTGTTTTGCTTGGAGCGTCTTGTATGATTTGAGTATTTTTTTAGTTTTCCACAATCATTCTCTCTGAATACACTTTTGAGAGAGAAACACATGATTCGGAATTTAATAGAATACTCTATGTGCTTCACTTATATCTTTTGAGCTATATAGTTTTTGCTCTAGTGCTTCATTTATATCTTTTAGAGCATGGCGGTGGCTTGTTTTATAGAAACTATTGTTCTCTCATGCTTCACTTATATTATTTTGAGAGTACTACAAAACAGCATGGTAATTTGCTTTAATTCTGAAATTAGTCCTAATATGATAGGCATCCAAGATGAGTAAAAACTTCCTTATAAGTGTGTTGAATACTAAGAGAAGTTGATACTTGATAATTGTCTTGAGATATGAAGATGGTGATATTTGAGTCATGCTAGTTGAGTGGTCATGAATTTGAGAAATACCTGTGTTAAAGTTTGTGATTCCCGTAGCATGCACGTATGGTGAACCGTTATGTGATGAAGTCGGAGCATGATTTATTTATTGATTGTCTTCCTTATGAGTGGCGGTCGGGGACGAGCGATGGTCTTTTCCTACCAATCTATCCCCCTAGGAGAATGCGCGTAATACTTTGTTTTGATAACTAATAGATTTTTGCAACAAGTATATGAGTTGTTTATGACTAATGTTGAGTCCATGGATTATATGCACTCTTATCCTTCCATCATTGCTCGCCTCTCTAATACCGCACACTTTTCGCCGGTATCATACACCCACCATATACCTTCCTCAAAACAGCCACCATACCTACCTATCATGGCATTTTCATAGCCATTCCGAGATATATTTCCATGCAACTTACCACCGTTCCGTTTGCTAAGACACGCTCCATCATTTTCATATTGCTTTGCATGATCATGTAGTTGACATCGTATTTGTGGCAAAGCCACCTTCATAATTCTTTATACATGTCACTCTTGATTCATTGCATATCCTGGTACACCGCCAGAGGCATTCATATAGAGTCATATTTTGTTCTAAGTATTGAGTTGTAATACTTTAGTTGTAAGTAAATAAAAGTGTGATGATCATCATTATTAGAGCATTGTCCTAGGTGAGGAAAGGATGATGGAGACTATGATTCCCCCACAAGTCGGGATGAGACTTTGGACTAAAAAAAGAGGCCAAAAAAAGAGAAAAGGCCAAAAAAATGATGAGAGAAAAGAGAGAAGGGATAATGCTACTATCCTTTTTCCACACTTGTGCTTCAAAGTAGCACTATGATCTTTATGATAGAGAGTCTCTTGTTTTGTCACTTTCATATACTAGTGGGAATTTTTCATTTATAGAACTTGGCTTGTATATTCCAATGATGGGCTTCCTCAAATTGCCCCAGGTCTTCATGAGCAAGCAAGTTGGATGCACACCCACTTAGTTTCCATTATTGAGCTTTCATACACTTATAGCTCTAGTGCATCCGTTGCATGGCAATCCTTACTCACTCACATTGATATCTATTAATGGGCATCTCCATAGCCCGTTGATACGCCTAGTTGATGTGAGACTATCTTCTCCTTTTTGTCTTCTCCACAACCACCGTTCTACTCCACCTATAGTGCTATATCCATGGCTCACGCTCATGTATTGCGTGAAGATTGAAAAGGTTTGAGAACACCAAAAGTATGAAACAATTGCTTGGCTTGTCATCGGGTTTGTGCATAATTTAAATATTTTGTGTGGTGAAGATAGAGCATAGCCAGACTATATGATTTTGTAGGAATAACTTTCTTTGGCCATGTTATTTTGAGAAGACATGATTGCTTTACTAATATGTTTGAAGTATCATTACTTTTATGTCAATATTAAACTTTTATCTTGAATCTTTCGGATCTGAATATCCATACCACAAATAAGAGAATTACATTGAAAATTATGCTAAGTAGCATTCCACATCAAAAATTCTGTTTTTATCATTTACCTACTCGAGGACGAGCAGGAATTAAGCTTGGGGATGCTTGATACGTCTCCAGCGTATCTATAATTTTTGATTGTTCCATGCTTTTATATATTCTGTTTTGGATGTTTATTGGGCTTATTTATACACTTTTATATTATTTTTGGGAATAACCTATTAACCGGAGGCCCAACCCAAATTGCTTTTTTTTGCCTATTTTAGTGTTTCGCAGAAAAGGAATATCAAACGGAGTCCAAACGGAATAAAACCTTCGGGAACGTGATTTTTGGAACATACGTGATCCAGAGGACTTGGAGTGGACGTCAAGAAATGAACGAGGAGGCCACGAGGCAGGGGGGCGCGCCTACCCCCCTTGGGCGCGCCCTCCACCCTTGTGGGCCCCTCGTGGCTCCACCGATCTACTTCTTCCTCCTATCTATACCTACGTACCCCCAAACCATCAAGGAGCACCACGAAAACCTAATTCCACCGCCACAACCTTCTGTACCCGTGAGATCCCATCTTGGGGCCTTTTCCGACGTCCTGCCGGAGGGGGCATTGATCATGGAGGGTTTCTACATCAACACCATAGCCTCTCCGATGATGTGTGAGTAGTTTAGCTCAGACCTTCGGGTCCATAGTTATTAGCTAGATGGCTTCTTTTCTCTCTTTGGATCTCAATACAAAGTTCTCCTTGATTCTCTTGGAGATCTATTTGATGTAACTCTTGTTTTGCGGTGTTTTTGTCGAGATCCGATGAATTGTGGGTTTATGATCAAGATTATCTATGAACAATATTTGAATCTCCTCTGAATTCTTTTATGTATGATTGGTTATCTTTGCAAGTCTCTTCGAATTATCAGTTTGGTTTGGCCTACTCGATTGATCTTTCTTGCAATGGGAGAAGTGCTTAGCTTTGGGTTCAGTCTTGCGGTGCTCGATCCCGGTGACAGCAGGGGAAACGACACGTATTGTATTGTTGCCATCGAGGATAAAAAGATGGGGTTTATATCATACTGCATGAGTTTATCCCTCTACATCATGTCATCTTGCTTAAAGCGTTACTCTATTCTTATGAACTTAATACTCTAGATGCATCTTTGGATAGCGGTCGATGTGTGGAGTAATAGTAGTAGATGCGTGTGAGTCGGTCTACTTGTCACGGACGTGATTCCTATATACATGATCATACCTAGATATTCTCATAGCTATGCTCAATTCTATCAATTGCTCGACAGTAATTCGTTTACCCACCGTAATACTTATGCTATCTTGAGAGAAGCCACTAGTGAAACCTATGGCCCCCGGGTCTATTTTCCATCATATTAATCTCCCGTCAACAAGCTATTTCTATCTTTATTTACTTTGCATCTTTACTTTTACTCTTTATCATAAAAATACCAAAAAAATTATCTTATCATCTCTATCATATCTCACTCTCGTAAGTGACCGTGAAGGGATTGACAACCCCTTTATCGCGTTGGTTGCGAGGTTCTTATTTGTTTGTGTAGGTGCGTGGGACTCGAGCGTAGTTTCCTACTGGATTGATACCTTGGTTCTCAAAAACTGAGAGAAATATTTACGCTACTTTACTGCATCACCCTTTCCTCTTCAAGGGAAAACCAACGCAATGCTCAAGAGGTAGCAGCAGTTCGGAAGCAGAATGGAGTAATAAGGAAAAAATAATTCTGGTACGAGGCCTTATGGGAGAGGGAAATGACTTTGCAACCCACGATAGGAATGCTGGAAGAGAACTGGGGTGGCTGTAAGTCTAGAAGAGATTCAGAAGAAAATACATGATATGCATCAAAGTTTGAGTAAATGGAGTGCAACAAGGATTGGGTCCATCACTCGACAGACTAGCAGTCTTCGAAGGTGGCTGAAGTGGCTCATGCACAAACCATCATGTGAGGCAAATGACAGAGAGATCCAGAAGGTATCGACGGAACTTGATGAAATGCTGTGGCGGGAGGAGATTTTATGGAGGCAAAGGTTGAGAGGAACGTATATACGAGAAGGTGATAGGAACACAGACTGGTTCCATCGACAAGCCACATGGAGAAGGAAGCAGAACACCATTATGAAACTAAAGAACGGGCAAGGCTAGTGGGTAGAAGGAAGAGAGGATCTCCAAAAAATGTCCACAGATTTCTTCAAAGTGTTATATACAGAGGACAAGAATGTAGTACCGCGAGAGCTGCTGGTTTTATTCTCAAGAATGGTTAGTAAGGAAATGAATGAGCAGCTTGAACGGGACTTCACAGAGAAATAAATCAGCGATACACTTTTCCAAATTGGGCCACTCAAAGCACCCAGACCAGATGGTTTCCATGCTCGTTTCTTTCAGAGAAACTGGGGCGTCCGTAAAGCAGAGGTGGTGTCAGATGTGCAGGCTTTCTTTCAAAATGATGAGATGCCAGAGGGGTTGAATGATACGATTATTGTGTTGATACCCAAAGGAAATGACCCAAAGTGCCTGAAAGACTTCAAACCAATAAGCTTATGCAATGTGATGTACAAGGTGATCTCTAAATGCTTAGTCAACCGGCTGCGACCCCTCCTAGATGATCTTATCTCAGAAACACAGACTGCATTCATCCCGGGATGCATGATAACAGATAATGAATTGATCGATTTCGAGTGATTTCACAAAATCAACACAGTAAGGTAGCCCAGAACACCCACTGTGCATACAAGTTGGATTTGGCAAAAGCTTATGATAGGGTTGACTGGAACTTTCTGGAGGGCATCCTAGAGAAATATGGATTCAACAACAAATGGAGAGGTTGGATCATGACTTGTGTACGGTCCATGAGATACACGGTGAGGCTTAACGGGGAATTGCTAGAGAGGTTTAAGCCCTCGAGAGGATTGAGGCAAGGAGACCCGCTAAGCCCATATTTATTTTTGTTCGTGGCGGAGGGCCTGAATCGTCTCTTACACAAAGAAACAGAAACCGGAAGGATTACCCCATTAAAAGTAGCCCGTGGGAGCCCGGGCATCTCTAACCTACTCTTTGCAGACGATAGCTTACTATTCTTCAAGGAAACGATGTTGGGGAACGTAGTAATTTCAAAAAAAAATCCTACGCACACGCAAAATCATGGTGATGCATAGCAATGAGAGGGGAGAGTGTTGTCCACGTACCCTTGTAGACCGAAAGCGGAAGCGTTAAAACAACGCGAATGATGTAGTCCTACGTCTTCACTATCCGACCGATCCAAGTATCGAACACACGACACCTCCGAGTTCAGCACACGTTCAACTCGATGATGTCCCACAAACTCCGATCCAGCAGAGCTTCGAGGGAGAGTTCCGTCAGCACGACGGCGTGATGACAGTGATGATGTTGCTACCGATGCAGGGCTTCACCTAAGCACCGCTATGATATTACCGAGGTGGATTATGGTGGAGGGGGGCTGTCGGATTTCGGGTTCTGGCAGACCCTTGAGGTTCGAACACTGGGGTGCGCGCGGAGATCTTTCCCCTACCAGCTCACGCGTTAAGCGTTTGCAAGGGATCTAAACTAGGAACGGTGAACAACACAAGAGACACGAGGTTTATACTTGTTCGGGCCACCGTTGTGGTGTAATACCCTACTCCAGTGTGTGGTGTGGTGGATTGCCTTTGGGGCAGATGAAGAACAGTACAAAGGAAGAACAACCTCGCGAGGGGCTGTTCTTGAGCTGGTGCGATGGACTGCTTGGGTGAGTCCAGTCGCTTCTCTCTCTCTCTCTCTGGTAGGTTCGACCTGTGTCTCGTCGATCGATCCCCTTATTCCTCTCTCTTTCTTTTTTTCCTCTTCCCCCTCTTCCCTCTTTGTGGTGGCTAGTCCTACTTATAGAGGGAGGCCCTGGGCCTCTTCCCAAATAATGAGCGGGAAGGGAGCCAACAATTGGCCATTTTGAAGGGGAACATCTAGTACACTTATCCTGACTAAAGTTGGTCTTCGGCTGCCAAAGGCTCGACGGTGACGCCTGGCCCCTGGGCTCCACGATGACCTCCGTCCTGCCGCTCTGCTGGTCTTGGCCTTGTTGCACTGAAGCGGTAACCTTTGCCTGATGCCTTGGCCTGTGCTTGCCTCCTTTGCACCAAAGGAGAAACGAAGACACTGCGCGGGCTGGCGCCCGCCTGGTCTCGATCGTCATGGCTTGCATCATGGGGCACCCTCGTGAGGTACCCTGCCTTGATCTCTCCGCCTCCTCGTGAGCCTGCCTGATGAGGCTGCTCCTGAGGAAGGTTCCTGTCGTCCGCCCCGCGAGGCTTGGCCCCTCGCGAGGGTCTTGAGCTTGAGCTGATGAAGCTGGGCCGCACTGGGCCCCCACTTGAGCCACGCCGCAGGCTGTAGGCCACAGGCAGGCAAGTCTGGGGACCCCCGTTCCCAGAACGCACAGTAGCCCCCGGGCCCAAGGCGCGCCCGGACTTGGCTTAGCAGAGAAGCGAAGGGGCAAGGCGAGCGCTGGGCCCCAACAACTGGCCTTGGGCGCTGCGTGGTGATTGATTGGTCGTGGGCGTCTCCGCCTCCCCATGACGCCTCGGCAACCGTCCTTCTGACAAAAAGGAGGCACAAGCCAGACTTGGTGCTTGTTCTTGCTCGCCTTGCTCCAGATCCCCTTTCTCGCCCTTCTCCTCCTTGCTTTCGAAATCCTCCAGATCTACCTTAATCCTTCCCATCTTGCAAGCCATGGCGCCTCGCAAGACCCCGACTGGGGCCTGGTACCTCCCGGCTCTGGATCCTCCGACTGTGTCGGCGAAGAATCTCGTCCTTGTGTGCCGGAGGACGGTGGCGCAGGGCAACGAGGGGGCGGCTGTGCTCAAGGCCGGCTCCGATCAGCCTGAAGGCAAGGGGGGCACCTTCTACCCGTTCTTCGTGAGCGCCATTATCACCGGTCTGGTCCCTCCTTTTTCCGAGTTCTTCTTTGCTGTTCTCCGCCAATACAACTTGCAAGCTCTGCATCTCCACCCCAACTATGTTCTTCTCCTGGCGATTTTCGCCTACTATTGTGAGGCTCAAGTTGGGATAAAGCCCTCGGTAGCTTTGCTGCACCATTACTTTTACCTCCGGGTCTCTCGTGGCTCTATTACTGCATGCACGAGCTTTGTCGCATATTCCAGCTCTAACTCCATCTCCAAGCCCGGGAAGAGGATCGAAGGCTTCAGGAGCAAGTGGGTCATGGTCGATGTCGGGCGCATCCACCCCCGTCTCGCGCTGTCGTCGGGGCAGACCGAGACCGTTGATGCGTGGTCTCGCGCGGAGCTCATCGACCCTCGTGCGAATATGGTGCTAAAGAGGATAGACGCGGACCTGAGGCCAGGCAACTTGGGGGCGGTGAAGCTGACCGGGGCCACGCTCCTGAGGGAGTTCCCGGAACACCGGGTGGCTCCGCTCCGAGAGCATTCGCTCCCATTGTGGAGGCTTGGGGAGGCAGGCGACGCCATTCGCCTGAGCTCTGAGGCCCTCTCTGACGAAGATCTGGCCGCGGCTCTTCACTCCTTGGTCGGGGGAGACGTGGCGAGGCCGGAGGGCGCTCCCGTCCCCCTGTTCCTCCGCGACGACTGGGAGCAAGTGGTGAACGACATGCCCACCTTCAATGGTGAGGGGCTGGTGCCCGCCGGGGCTCCCGAGGATCTGACGATGTTGGCGACGGTGAACGTTTCCTCCAGCAACTCCAGCGGGAGTGAGGAGGAAGAAGAGGAGGTGGAGGAAGAAGAGTCTGACTTCGAGGCGGCTGGCGAGGAATCAGGTGATTCCTTCCCTCGGCGCAGGTCCCACGCCCTTCGCTCCATGCCGGATGACGACGAGGCCGGTGCCAGGCGAGGAGGGGAGGATTCTCCCCTGGTTCTGAGGAAGGGCATGTCGGAGCTGGTTCTCCCAGGGTCCGTTCTGACTCCGGGGCGGTCTGAGGCCAGCTCCGACCTTCCCGACGCGCCTACTGCTTCCGGGCCTCCCAAGGCTGACCCTAGCTGCAGGCTTTCAGGCTTCAAGTTCGGCCGGAGGTTGCTCGAGCCCGCGGACGACGACCAGTAAGTGTTCGATCCTTGTTTTGCTTTGCTTCTGCCGCCGAGGCTTGACGTCTGTATTCTCTTGGCAGTCGGCACTGCAGCAAAAAAGCGAAGGGGCCTGCGACCCTGCACTGGCGGGTTTACTGCCGGGCTGAGGCTCACTTTGTGGGGAAAGGAGGCAGCAAAGCTCGCGCCTCCCCTGCCCGGTCATCCTCGCGAGCCCAGCAGGGGCACTCTGGCGGTGAGTCAGCCCCCGTGGTCCCGCTGACTCTGGAGGCGCCTGCGCTTGACGTTGTCGCTGAGGTGCCCAAGGCCCAGGGGGCTCCTCCTTCCCAAACCGTGATCACGCTGCCGCCTTCTACACCTGCTCCACCGGCTCCGATCCTTCGATCCTCGGCCATCCTGGACCAGGCTGCCAGCGAACTGAGCCGGCTGCAAGAGGATCTCCGGAATGTTGATCCCCGTCTGGTGGCCGGGCGCCTGGAGCTGGCTTCTGGCTGGGCCCGCTCTGCTGCCTCCGTCCGAGCGGCGCTGAGCCAAGCCGCGTCGGCCTCCGATGGGGAGAAACAAGCCGCCCGCTAGGCCAGGGCCACTCGCGATGCTGCCCAGGGCGACGCCGCGGACGCCCGGGACCGCTGCAAGGCGCTGGATGTCGAGCTGCAAGGCCTGCGCGACGAGCTCGCCAAGGAGGTCCGCGGCCGCCAGGAGAAGGAGAAGGAGATGGAGGCTCGGGAGGCCGCCGTCAGGGACCGGGATGCCAAACTCGATGGCTGCCGTGGCTGGTTGGAGACGCTGGAACAGTCGCTGAAAGCGGAGAGGATCGAGCTAGACAGGAAGGCAAAGATCCTTGTTTAGGATCGGGTGGCCTTTGCCAGGTTGGAGGAGAAGGCTCGCGCCGTGTTGAAGACGCTCTACGAGGGTGGCCTGGAGAAGCCGTTGGCTGGTGCGGAGGACGGCCCCGCCGAGCTGTTTCCTTTCTTGGTCCGTGCACTTGAAGATGTCGTGGACAGCCTTGGCCCCACGGCCGAGGCCGAGGCGCATGCCCTGTCTTCTGCAGCGCTGACGCGTGTCCTCAGCCACGTCTACCTTCGCGACCCCAGCGTCGACCTTGATGGCCTGCTGGAGCCTGTGAGCGGCGACCTTGCCGCCGCTGCTGCTGAGGCCGTGAAAGGCTGAGCCAAGGCGCTGCTGGGGAAGTTCCGCGCCTTCAGCACCTTGCCTGGGCGTGGTGCCACCAGCTCCGCGGCCTCGGGAGGTGGGGGCGCCACAGGAGAGTGATCCCTTCGCAGCTTCCGCTCTGTTTTAATTCCTGCAACATGCACCATGCCTCGTGGAGGCGTTTAAACTTGTGTTTGGCGTTGTGAAACGACTTATTGCTTGTAATATTTGCTTTTAATTCGCATTCTTCCCTCCTACTTGCGTGTGTTCTATGTTGGCAGGGCCCGACCCCGCGCATACCTCAGCCGCTGTTAGCCCCGACCGGAGACCAGGACGGGACCAAGGAGTGAGGGGCTACGTGGCAAGTTAGGCTCCTGAGTCGCGATGCTCAGGAGTCCCCCTTGACGCGCGAACAGCAAGTAGGGACAGGAGGCATAGGAGTGGACTGGTCGTTCTATGTCGGCAGAGCCCGGCCCCGCGCATACCTTAACCGCCGTTAGCCCCGATCAGAGACCAGGACGGGACTAAGGAGTGAGGGGCTACGTGACCAGTTAGGCTCCTGAGTCGCGATGCTCCAAGAGTCCCCCTTGACGTTCAAACGAATTTTCATACCTTGGCTCCGCTCGGGGAGGCTTGACGACCAGGTCCGAGGGACCTGGCTGGGTGGCGTCACGTTCGGGCATGGCACAGGGCGCAACCCGTGTCCAGCCCCTCGCGGCACTCCCGTGGGAGGCGTTGCGATGGCGCCTGCACACTTGAGCTCTGGGCTCCCCGAGGTTGATACGGTTGTGAGCCGCCCTCGGTTGTTTATCACCGGCTGAGCATAAGCGCTTCCGTGTGTACGGGCATAGCCGCTCCTCGGCGGTGTCGTCGACCAGCGGAGCATGGTGCTTCCACTGGTTCAGAAGGGGATCCCTCGGGAGGAGTCACTGGGCGTGTACAGCCCCATACGACACGTGGCCGGCATGGTAGGGCTAGGAGAGGTGTGTCTGGGCACCCATGAGCGGTAGCGGGACTCACGAGGCCTTACCTCGAGGCGGGTTGCGCCTGGCTGCAGGCCTTTATCAATGGTGTGTTCCTGCAGGGTTAGAATGCAAATGCTCTACGTCCTCGTGTCCACGCCCTCGAGCGAGCTCGGCCACGGCTTGGTATGACAGTCGCGATCTTTGTGGGTCAAGGCCAGGGGGTGAGGGCTGGAGAGCCAGTAAGAGCCCGTGAGTCGCGTTGCTCAGGTACCCCCTTTTAACGTGCAAGCGCTTTGCATTAGGGCGGAGAGGTTCGTGACAAACAGTAGGCAATAATTATGTGAATCAGGTTAAGCGCGGAGGAGCAAATCCATCTAGATAGGTGCGGAGAAAGCACATGCCACTGGGTCTGGCCCGAGCAGCTTGGGGATAATGCAGCCCGAGGGGCGCCCCCAACAAGGTAAGTAAAGAACATAAGCAAAACAGATACATGTCGCAGGGACGGACCCACGCGGCACAGGAATGATGCAGCCCGAGGGGCGCCCGGCTGAAAACGGAACTTGGAAAGGTGTCACCTGATATGGTCGGAGATGGCGGGGTGTTGAGGTAGCGGATGACGCGTGATGAGGAAGCCGACCCTCACGAGCCCTCCGGTCCTGGAGCCTCAGGATGCTCCGGGGGCACGGGGGGGTTCCTCGAGAGCCATCTCCATCTCTGCCAGGATCGCGCACTGCTTGACCTCCTGAGCCTCCAAAGTGCACCTCAGCAGGCGCTGATGGGCAACAACCGCGTTCGGCGGGCCGAAGGGCATGCGAACGTAGCTGTGCGGCGGCCCCTCGCGACGCCCCACGCGCGAGGGCCAGAGGCGCTCCTGAGACGCGGCCCGGTTGAGCCCTGGTATGTCGATGCAGATTCGCAGCTCAGCATCCTCGCCTGGATGTGGGGCCACGACGGGCAAGCGGCGACAGCCGCGCATGACTCTTGACTCCTGTAGCTCCTGGGTGTTCCTCATGATGAACTCCTGAGGGTTTGGCCCTCTTTGCCTCATACCTTCCAGAGGGAAACGTGCCTTGAAGCACGCCTCCAAGTGGTGTCCGAGCGCCTCCCTCGTGACTCCGGCTAGGTCGGTGGCTCGCCATGAAAGATCCCTCGAGCCCCACTTTGAGGAGGGTCTTGGCGCGCCTTCCTATGCGACGGAGGGTGGCGCCCTTGAGCAGGCGCGGGTCCTGTCACCACGCCTCTGGAGGTGCCTACCCCATGAGGGCTTGGACCAGGCGAAGCCTTCTTCTTCTTAGGGATTGCCTTGGGAAGTCTCCCGCTCCTGTGATCTGGGTCTTCGATTGCTGCGGCTTGGAAGGCACGCTCAAGAGAGCACACTGCATCCCTTTCCTCACAAGGCACTGTGATGACTCCTCCGCTTCCTGGCATCTTGAGGACATTGTAGCCATGGTGAGTCACTGCCATGAACTTGGCCAGAGTTGGGTACCCGAGGATGGCATTGTATGGCAGCGAATGTGGGCGACGTCGAAGTTGATGAGCTCGGTGCGGTAGTTGTTGCGCTGTCCGAAGGTGACGGGAAGAAGAACTTTCCCTATTGGGACGGTGGAGCCGTCGGTGACTCCCGAGAAAGGCTTGGTCGGCTGAAGCTGACTGTATGGCACTTGGAGATCGTTGAATGTCTTGACAGATAGGACGTTGAGTCCTGCTCCGCCGTCGATGAGGGTCCTGGTGACTTGCACGTTGCTGATGACTGGTGAGCAAAGCATGGGGAGGACTTCGGCCGTTGCAGCAAGACTTGAGCTGATCCATGAGCTGAATGCGCATGACGACCACTGAGAGGGCGTGTGGACTCGGCACAGGGAGGACTGCATTCACCTCATGAGCAAAGCTGCTTGAAGATGCTCGAGAGGCTGGGGCCTAAGCGCCACCCAGGATGCAAGCGATCGCGCGCGGCTCCTGGAAGCCCCCAGCCCCCTCGTCCTGATGATTGTCTTCGTACCTCCTTGGCGGCTGTGGCAGAGGTGGGAGCCTTGCGTTGCCTTGAGGGCGGTCCTCACGAGGCTGGTCCCTCCAACCTCCCTCATGAGGCTGGTCCTGCCCGGTCCTCGCGAGGTCATCACACGCCATCCTTGGCGAGGGCCACGGTCTTCCCAGCGTCCTGCGCCTCGTCCTCCTCCTCGGCCGTAGCCTCGATCATCGCGCTTGGGGCGTCGGCCGATACGCCCTTCTCGCACGGCCCTGAGCTCCTGGCATTCATTGGTGTTGTGGGTGTGGAGGTCGTGGTATACGCAGTACCGGCTGCCTTTGGATGACTCAGGATGATCCCTGCCTTGCTTGGTGTCCGGTTCTGCCGCGAGCACGGCAGCCCCCTTGCGCTTCACGTCCTTGGCCTTGGGCTTCTTCTCTTCTGGATCAGCAGCCAGAAGCTCGAGGAGGAGAGGCGCCCTTCCTCGGCTCTGGCGCATTTGGTCGCCAAGTTGAACAGCTCGAGGATGTGCACAGGTCGTCATGCATTGCTAGCTCCTCCTTCATCTTGACGTCACGCACGCCATCGGAGAAGGCTGAGATGATGGCATCCTCAGTCACCTTGGGAATCTTGAGGCGGGCGTTGTTGAAGCGCTGGATGTACTTCTGCAGGGTCTCTCCTGGATGCTGCTTGATGCGGCACATGTCGCTCACGGCCGGAGGCCGGTCGCGAGTGCCTTGGAAGTTGGCGATGAAGCGGGTGCGCATCTCGTCCCAGGAGGAGATCGTGCCGGGAGCCAGGTTTAGGAGCCAGGTTCGGGCTCCGTCCTTGAGCGCCATGGGGAACCAATTCGCCATGACCTTTTCATCCCCGTTGGCGGCTTCGATGCCCAGCTCGTAGAGCTGAAGGAACTCCGCGGGGTCGGTAGTGCCGTCGTAGCAAGGAGGCAGGTCTGGCTTGAACTTGCCGAGCCACGCGACGCTGCGCAGCTCGGTGGTGAAGGCGCGGCAGCCTGCGGTGGCCACCGGGACTCTCTACTGCTGTGGAGCTTGCTCTTGTGGATTCCCGCGCGCCGCTTCCTGGAGCAGCGCGGGGTCTTGACATGGTAGCGCTGGAGTGCGGTCGCGGCGCTCCGGTCCTGGGAGAACGCGAGCACCTTCTTGGGGACGAGGGATCTCCTGGCAGCTCCTTTCTTGTTGCGCGGGCGCCGGACGCGGAGGGTCTCGGCCCGGGGCCGCGCGCCTTGGAGCCAGGGCGCCTTCTTGGGGAGGAGGTGGCGGGGGCACCTCCGGCTCCCTGCCTCCTGCGTGGGGTGAAGGGCGAGGCAGCGAGAGGGACGGCACGGGGGAGCCCCCTGCAGCGCGGACGAGCTCGGCGACGCGGTCGAGCCACTCCTCGTAGACGTCGTCGATAGGACGGTAGCGCAGGAGCTCGTTTGCCGCGATGAGCGCGACTCGAGCCTCCATGGGAGCGCGGTGCGCGCGGGTGAAGAACCAGCAGGGGCGAGCGAAGGAGTAGTGGTGCGGCCTTCTCGCCTCACCGATGGATGCAGGGATGAGGCCTGCTGCTCGTTCCCCGCCGGGCCGGTGGCGGCTGTCGGCGTTTTGGGAACGGGGGTACCCAGACTTGCCTGCCTACGACGTGGCTCAAGGGGTGGCCCAGCACGACCCATCTTCATCAGCACAAGCTCAAGACCCTCGCAAGGGGCCAAGCCTCGTGGGGCAGACGACAGGAAGCCTCCTCAGGCACGGCCTCGTCAGGCTGGCTCACGAGGAGGCGGAGAGATCAAGGCGGGGTGCCTCACGAGGTGCCCATGACGCAAGCCATGAGGACCAAGGGCGCCAGGCGGGCGCCAGCCCGCGTAGTGTCCTCGTTTCCTCTTTGGTGCAAAGGAGGCAAGCGCAGGCGAGGGCATCGAGCAAAGGCAGCCACTTCGGTGCAACAAGACCAAGACCAGCACAACGGCAGGAAGGAGGTCATCGTGGAGCCCAAGCCGGCGTCATCGTCAGAGCCTTTGGCAGGCGAGGACCAACTTTAGTCAGGATAAGTGTACTAGATGTTCCCCTTCAAATTGGCCAATTGTTGGCGCCCTTCCCGCTCAATATTTGGGAAGAGGCCCAGGGCCTTTGCCTATAAATAGGACTAGCCTCCCACAGGGTAGAGGCATCTGCGATCCAGGGGTCCGGAATCCAGAGAAAGAGAGAGAGAGAGAGAGAGAGAGAGAGAGAGAGAGAGAGCGGTCGAACTCCCCATAGCAGTTCATCGCACCGGCCAAGAACAGACCCTCGCGAGGCTGTTCTTCCTTTGTATTGTTCATCATCAGCCCCTGAGGCAATCCACCACACCGCACACTGGAGTAGGGTATTACACCACAATGGTGGCCCGAACCAGTATAAACATGGTGCCCCTTGTGTTGCTCTTTGTCTAGTTTAGATCCTTGCGAGGCGACGAGGGGCAGGTAGGTAGGGGGTGAGATCTCCGCGCACCCGAGTTGAAACTAGAGGGTCTGCGGAACCCGAAACTCGACATTTGGCGCGCCCGGTAAAGTGCGCGGAATCCGTCTTCCACCGCCTGTTCTTTGCCGCCCATCGCATCCATGTCGACGCCTTCGTCGGGCCGCGCCGGCCTTCAGACGCTTCGCTACTCGCGTCGCCCAGACGGCCGCCGTCGGCGGTTGCCCCCGCCGTTCCCCGTCGCCTGCCGTCAACGCCACCACCGGCCCAGCGGGGAACGAGCAGCAAGCATTGTCCCAGCATCCATCCGTGAGGCGAGACGGCCGTACCGCCACTCCTTCGCTCGCCCCAGCTGGTTCTTCGTCTCGCGCTTCGCACGCCCATGGAGGCTCGAGCCGCGCTCATCGTGGCAAACGAGCTCCTGCGCTACCGCCCTGTCGACGACGTCTACAAGGAGTGGCTCGACCGCGCGCCGAGCTCGTCCGCGCCGCAGGGGGCTCCCCAGCGCCGTCCTTCTCACTGCACCGCGCCCCGCTTTGCGCAGGCCACGAAGCTCCGGGGGCGCCTCAGCCGCCTCCCCCTCAAGAAGGCGCCTTGGCCCTAAGGCGCGTAGCCCCTGGGCGGAACCCACTCCGCCCGGCGGCGGCGCAACAAGAGAAGAGCTGTCAAGAGGTTCCTCGCCCCCAAGAAGCTGCCTGAGTGCTCCCTGCACCAGCCCGTCATGACCGTGCTCCTGCTCCAGCACGCCAAGACCCCGCGCTGCTCCCAGCGGCAGCGCACGGGGACCCGCAAGACCAGGCCCTTCCTCACCAAAGGCCTCCCGTGTCCACTGCAGGCTGCCGCGCCTTCACCGCCGAGCTACGCAGCGTCGCGTGGCCCGGCAAGTTCAAGCCAGACCTGCCTCCTCGCTACGACGGCACGGCCGACCCTGCGGAGTTCCTCCAGCTCTGAGCTGGGCATCAAGCCGCCAACGGGACGAGAAGGTCATGGCGAACTGGTTTCCCATGGCGCTCAAAGGCGATGCCCTTTTGGCTCTGAACACGGCTCATGGCACGATCTCCTCCTGGAACGAGATGCACACCCGCTTCATCGCCAACTTCCAAGGCACTCGTGACCGGCCTCCTGCCGTGAGCGACATGCGCCGCATCAAGCAGCAGCCAGGAGAAACCCTGCAGAAGTACATCCAGCTCTTCAACAATGCACGCCTCAAGATTCCCAAGGTGACCGAGGAGGCCATCATCTCAGCCTTCTCCGATGGTGTGCGTGACGTCAAGATGAAGGAGGAGCTGGCGATGCATGAAGACCTGTGCATATCCCTGGAGCTGTTCAACTTGGCGACCAAGTGTGCCAGGGCTGAGGAAGGACGCCTTTCCCTCCTCGAGCTGCCAGCTGCTGACCCAAAAGAGAAGAAGCCCAAGGTCAAGGACGTGAAGCGCAAGGGGGCTGCCGTGCTCGCGGCAGAACCGGACACCAAGCGAGGCCGGGATCAGCCCGAGTCTTCCAAGGGCAGCCGGTACTGTGTGTACCACGACCTCCACACCCACAACACCAACGAATGTCAAGAGCTAAGAGCCGTGCGAGAAGGGCGAATCGGTTGACGCCCCGACCACAATGATCGAGGTTACGGCAGAGGAGGAGGAAGAAACGCAGGACGCTGGGAAGACCGTGGCCCTCGCCAAGGGTGGCGTGACCGACCTCGTGAGGATCGCTGACAGGATCAGCCTCGCGAGGGAGATTGGAGGGACCCGCCTCGAGAGGGAGGCTGGAGAGATCAGCCTCGCGAGGATCGCCCGCAAGGCAACGCAGTCCTCCCTTCACTGCCACCGCAGCCAAGGAGAAACGAAGACCATCACCAGGACGAGGGGGCTGGGGGCTTCCAGGAGCCACGCGCGATCGCCTGCATCCTGGGCGGAGCTCAAGCCCTAGCCTCTCAGCGCATCTTCAAGCAGTTCGCCCGCGAAGTGAATGTAGTCCTCCCCAAGCTCGAAGCCACGTGCCCTCTCAGGTGGTCAGCGTGCGCCATCACGTTTAGCTCAGCGGATCAGCTCAAGTGCACAGCCACAGCCGGAGTCCTCCCGATGCTCTACTCCCCAATCATCAGCAACGTGCAAGTCACCAGGACCCTCATCGATGGCGGAGCAGGGCTCAATGTCCTGTCTGTCAAGACATTCAACAATCTCCAAGTGCCGTACAATCAGCTTCAGCCAACCAAGCCTTTCTCCAGGGTCACCGATGGCTCCACAGTTCCGATTGGGCAGGTCCGCCTCCCTGTCACCTTTGGGGCGCTCGACAACTACCACACCGAGCTCATCGACTTCGACGTCGCCCACATTCACCTGCCATACAATGCCATCCTCGGGTACCCAGCTCTGGCCAAATTCATGGCCGTGACCCATCACGGCTACAATGTCCTCAAGATGCCAGGAAGTGGTGGAGTCATCACGGTGCCTTGTGAAGAGAGACGCAGTGTGTTCCCTGGAGCGTGCTTTTCAAGCCGCATCACTTGAAGACCCAGATCACGGAGGCGGGAGGCTCCCGAGGCTCCTCCCAAGAAGAAGAAGACATCGCCTGGCCCGACCCTCGGGAGGCAGGCCCCTCGAGTCCGCGCCTTTGTTCAAGGCGCCTCCTTGTCGTGTAGGAAGACGCGCCCGGCGCCCTCCTCGAGCAAGGCTCGGGGGCTCTCTCCTGGAGGGCCACCGACTTTGCTAAGATCACGAGGGAGGCGCTTGGGCACCACTTGGAGGCGTGTTTCAAAGCACGTTTCCCTTAGGAAGGAGCAAGGCAAGGAGGGCCAAACCCTCAGGAGTTCGTCAGCCAGATCATTCAGGAGCTGCAGGAGTCAAGAGTCATGAGCGGCAACCGCCGCTTACCCGCCGTAGCTCCCCATCCAGGCGAAGATGGTGGGCTGCGCATCTGCATCGACATACCAGGGCTCAACCGAGCCGCCTCTCAGGAGCGCCTCTGGCCCTCGTGCGTGGGGCGTTGTGAAAAGGTCCACCCCACAGCTATGTTTGCATGCCTTATGGTTTGCCGAACGCGGCTGCCACGCGCTAGCGCCTCATGAGGAGCATCCTGGAGGCTCAAGAGGCCAGGCGTTCCGCAGTCCTGGCGGAGATGGAGATGGTCCGCGAGGAGCCACCAGCGCCTCTGGAGCCTCCCGAGGCTCCTGGGCCTGGGGGCTCGTGAAGATCGGCTTCCGCAGCGCACGACGTTCGTTACTTCAGCATCCCTTCGTCTTCAACGTTACCAGGTGATATCCTTCGAGTTTCATTTTCATTTGGGCGCCCCGAGCTGCATCATTCCCGGGCGCGTGGGTCCGTCCCTGCAGCGTGTATCCCTTTTGCTTCATGTTCCTAGCTTACTTTATTGGGCGCCCTCGGCTGCATCATCCCCAAGTCGCTCGGGCGTGACCAGCGATGTCCGCCTTCCTGCACCTATCTAAATGAACTTGCTCGCCGTGATGATTAACGTGTATGGCCTAGTCGCCCGCTCGATTGACACCAACTGATGGAGCTGCTCCCCAACGGCACGACGCTTGCGCATGGGTCCGTCCCTGCAATGCCGACAAACCTAAAATGGCTGAGCTCTGGCCGCGGCAGCCCCGCATAGCGCCATCTCGCCAAGCCTTCAGTGCCTCGTCACCCCTCCAGAGCAACCAACGGCTGACTGTCGATTGTCATGGCGAACTCTTGTTCTTTTTGTGATGACCCTGCAGGATCTCTTCAAGGAGCAGCGCCAGGCGAGGCCCCCACGGCGTCTTCTTCACTCTCGTCCGCGCGAACCGCTTGCACGTTAAAGGGGGGGTACCTGAGCATCGCGACTCATGGGCTCCTACTGGCTCTCCAGCCCTCACCCTCTGGCCTTGTCCACGGCATAGCAACTTGGCATACCAGCGATGGATGAGCCCCGCTCGAGGGCCGGGACCCGAGGACGTAGAGCAGAAAGGGGAGTAAGGGCGAAAGGGAAGAGGCACGCAGGGACCTCGCCAGGCAACTCCTCATCTGCCAATGCGCGGACCTAACGCCGCACCAGGAAGCAGTTTCTGACTCCCGAGATAAGTCATCCTCCGGAAACACTAGCCATCGCAGCACCGACCTCGCACCTAAGGCAATCCCGTGCTAGCAACGTCACGCTCCTTTCTCACCGAATGATGGCTGCTTGAGCGCTAAAGGGGACCTCCTGAGCATCGCGACTCAGGGGCTCTTACTGGACCCTGGACCGCTCACCTCCTGGCCTTGACCACGACATCGCGACCTGGCATACCAGCGACGGCTGAAGCCTGCCTTGGGCCCGGGACTGTCAAGCAGAGCATCAAGCCCTCGTGAGGTTCGAAAGGAGAAACTAAGCTAGGATGGGGTGAGCATCTCGCACTACTTCACGACAAGGATCATATTAACAAACAGAACCATAGGCACCTTACAAGCCCCCACGGGGCGCATTTTTCGATTCTTCGCAGGGAACAAAGGAGCAGATCCTAAAGTACACTAACTATACGCGCCTCCACAAGAGACGCCATCATCAACAGTGGGCCGTCAGGCACCGGCGCCAACCCCATCCAGATCAGAGGCGGCGGCGGCCTGACGAGCCCGCCCTGCTCCGAGAGCGGCGCAAGCTCGGGGGCTCGTAGCTGTCGTCGCTCGTCTCCGGAGTCGCGAAGAGCTCGGCGGAGTCGCTGGATCCTCCGACGCCTCCGCCGCCTGAGGAGCTGTCGGGGGAGCGGTCAGCAAGCCTAGTCCTCGCCGTGGCAGGGCCCCGACCACCCCTCTCAGGGCAGCACTCTAGCCGGCATCCTTCCACGTCGAAGACCTTGAAGAGCATCACAGAAGCGCCGTCGTACTCCAGGTGGATCGCGAGGGCGCCCCTCGTCCTGCAGACCCGGGCGATCTTGCCCCAGCCTCGAGTCATGAAGACCTTTCCCGGAGCGACGACCGCAACCTCCACTTTGGTCGCAAGGGTGCTGCAGCCGGCGTGCTGCAACCAGAGCTCCAGAGGTCCCCTCTGCGGAATCACGAAGGTGAAGGAGGGAGGAAGGCGAATCCAAGACTGAGGAGGCATGGCGGCGTGGAGCACAGACTCTCGGGAGGAGCCCTCGGCGTGGACTCCAGGGGGAACAACGCGCACCGCCGTGACCCGCCGGCGCCGACGGCGGCGTCGTCCATGGCGCTCGGCGTCAACTCCTTCAGGGCCCTCAATGCGGGCGTACAAGGGCAGCGGGAACCCTGGCGGCGGCCGCTCGTACCAGGGCCTTGACACCTCCTGCCGGGCGCCCTCGTCTCGACGGCAGAAGGCTAGCCGTTTCTTCGGCGGAAGCGGGTCGGGACCCTCTCGGGGAGCCCTTCCTTTCTCTTTCGCGGAGAACCGGCGGATCGGAGCCATTGCCGCAAAGTGGAGCAAGGGATGGAGAAGAGGGAGAAGCAAGAAGAGATGGTCCGGAAGGGCACACGCCGTTCCGTACTTATAGCCGGGGAAGGCCAACCGACGACCTCCACGATCACAGGTAATCATGACCCGCTTTGCATGCAGGGACTTGTCAATTCGTGCAGTCGCCGAGGCGGCGTGGGGGAATAGGGACGCCCATGTCCAACCAACCACCACGCGGTTCCCAAGGCCACAGGCTGTTAGGGCCCGCGGCACTTCGCACTTGCCCCTTCAGTTCTCTGCTCAGCCAAGTCCAGGCGCGCCTTGGGCCCGGGGGCTACTGTCGGCGTTCTGGGAACGGGGGTACCCAGACTTACCTGTCTGCGGCCTACGGCGTGGCTTAAGGGGTGGCCCAACATGGCCCATCTTCATCAGCACAAGCTCAAGACCCTCGCGAGGGGCAAAGCCTCGCACGACGGATGACAGGAAGCCTCCTCAGGCACGACCTCGTCAGGCTAGCTCGCGAGGAGGCGGAGAGATCAAGGCGGGGTACCTCACGAGGTGCCCATGACACAAGCCATGACGACCAAAGAGGCATGGCGGGCGCCAGCCAGCATGATGTCCTCGTTTCCTCTTTGGTGCAAAGGAGGCAAGCGCAGGCGAGGGCATCGAGCAAAGGCAGCCATTTCGGTGCAACAAGACCAAGACCAACACAATGGCAGGAAGGAGGTCATCGTGGAGCCCAAGCCGGCGTCATCGTTAGAGCCTTTGGCAGGCGAGGACCAACTTTAGTCAGGATAAGTGTACTAGATGTTCCCCTTCAAATTGGCCAATTGTTGGCGCCCTTCCCGCTCAATATTTGGGAAGAGGCCGAGGGCCTTTGCCTGTAAATAGGACTAGCCTCCCATAGGGTAGAAGCATCTAGGATCCAGGGTCCGAAATCCAGAGAGAGAGAGAGAGAGAGAGAGAGAGAGAGAGAGAGAGAGAGAGAGACGATCGAACTCCCCTAGCGATTCATCGCACCGGCCAAGAACAGACCCTCATGAGGCTGTTCTTCCTTTGTATTGTTCATCATCAGCCCTGAGGCAATCCACCACACCGCACCTTTGGGTAGGGTATTACACCACAATGGTGGCCCGAACCAGTATAAACATTGTGTCCCTTGTGTTGCTCTTTGTGTAGTTTAGATCCTTGCGAGGCGACGAGGGGCAGGTAGGTAGGGGGTGAGATCTCCGCGCGCACCCCAGAGTTCGAACCTAGAGGGTCTGCCGGAACCTGAAACCCGACAATGGCGTTGGCGGCAGGCGACGGGGAACGACGGGGGTGTCCACCGACGGGAGCCGTCTGGGCGACTCGAGCGGCCCGAGCAGCTCGGCGCTCAGCGCGGGTCGGCGAGCGTCAGCCATGGACACGACAGAAGGATAAGACACGACCAGCGGAAGAAAGATTCCGGCGCACCCCTACCTGGCGCCCCAAATGTCGGATTTCGGGTTCCGGCAGACCCTTGAGGTTTGAACACTGGGGTGCGCACGGAGATCTTTCCCCTACCAGCTCACGCGTTAAGGGTTTGCAAGGGATCTAAACTAGGAACGATGAACAACACAAGAGACACGAGGTTTATACTGGTTCGGGCCACCGTTGTGGTGTAATACCCTACTCCGGTGTGGTGTGGTGGATTGCCTGCAGGGCAATTGAAGAATAGTACAAAGGAAGAACAGCCTCATGAGGCTGTTCTTGAGCTGGTGCGATGGGCTGCTTGGGTAAGTCCAGTCGCTTCTCTCTCTCTCTCTCTGGTAGGTTCGACCTGTGTCTCGTCGACCGATCCCCTTGTTCCTTTCTCTTTGTTTTTTTCCTCTTCCCCCTCTTCCCTCTTTGTGGTGGCTAGTCCTACTTATAGAGGGAGGCCCTGGGCCTCTTCTCAAATAATGAGCGGGAAGGGCGCCAACAATTGGCCATTTTGAAGGGGAACATCTAGTACACTTATCCTGACTAAAGTTGGTCTTCGGCTGCCAAAGGCTCGACGGTGACGCCGTCACTGGCTCCACGATGACCTCCGACCTGCCGCTCTGCTGGTCTTGGTCTTGTTGCACCGAAGCGGTAACCTTTGCCTGATGCCTTGGCATGTGCTTGCCTCCTTTGAACCAAAGGAGAAACGAGGACACTGCGCGGGCTGGCGCCCGCCTGGTCTCAATCGTCATGGCTTGCGTCACGGGGCACCCTTATGAGGTACCCTGCCTTGATCTCTCCGCCTCCTCGTGAGCACACTTTGTGAGGCTGCTCTGAGGAAGGTTCCTGTCGTCCGCCCCACGAGGCTTGGCCCCTTGCGAGGTCTTCAGCTTGAGCTGATGAAGCTGGGCCACTGGGCCCCCCACTTGAGCCATGCTGCAGGGCAGCAGAGAGCAAGTCTAGGGACCCCCGTTCCCAGAATGCCGACAGGGGCACCGCACACGGCCAAGAGACCAATGATCGATTGTCGTGTCTCCAAGGGGTGCCTCCCTCCATGTATATAAAGGAGTGAAGGAGGGGGAGGGGACCGGCGCCCTATGGCGCGCCCCATGAGGAGTCCTACTCCCACCGGGAGTAGGATCCCCCCTTCCAAGTAGGAGTAGGAGTGAAGAGGGAAGGGAGAGAGGAAGAGAAGGAAAGGGGGGCGCCGCCCCCCTCCCTGTCCAATTCGGACTAGAGGGGAGGCGCGGCTTCCTGGCCGCCTCCTCTTCTCCCACTAGGGCCCAATAGGCCCATTATACTCCCCGGGGGGTTCCGGTAACCCCCCGGTACTCCGGTATATGCCCAAAACCTCCCGAAACACTTCCGGTGTCCGAACATAGTCGTCCAATATATCGATCTTTACGTCTCGACCATTTCGAGACTCCTCGTCATGTCCGTGAACATATCCGGGACACCGAACTACCTTCGGTACATCAAAACACAAAACCTCATAATACCGATCGTCATAGAACTTTAAGCGTGCGGAACCTACGGGTTCGAGAACTATTTAGACATGACCGAGACACGTCTCCAGTCAATAACCAATAGCAGAACCTGGATGCTCATATTGGCTCCCACATATTCTATGAATATCTTTATCAGTCAAACCGCATAACAACATACGTTGTTCCCTTTGTCATCGATATGTTACTTGCCCGAGATTCGATCGTCGGTATCTCAATACCTAGTTCAATCTCGTTACCGGCAAGTCTCTTTACTCTTTCCGTAATGCATGGTCCCGCAACTAACTCATTAGTTGCATTGCTTGCAAGGCTTATAGTGATGTGCATTATCGAGAGGGCCCAGAGATACCTCTCCGACAATCGGAGTGACAAATCCTAATCTTGATCTATGCCAACTCAAAAAGTACCATCGGAGACACCTGTAGAGCACCTTTATAATCACCCAGTTACGTTGTGACGTTTGGTAGCACACAAAGTGTTCCTCCGGTATTCGGGAGTTGCATAATCTCATAGTCATAGGAACATGTATAAGTCATGAAGAAAGCAATAGAATATACTAAACGATCAAATGCTAGGCTAGCGGAATGGGTCAAGTCAATCACATCATTCTCTAATGATGTGATCCCGTTAATCAAATGACAACTCATGTCTATGGCTAGGAAATTCAACCATCTTTGATTCAACGAGCTCGTCAAGTAGAGGCATACTAGTGACACTCTGTTTGTCTATGTATTCACACATGTACTAAGTTTCCGGTTAATACAATTCTAGCATGAATAATAAACATTTATCATGATATAAGGAAATATAAATAACAACTTTATTATTGCCTCTAGGGCATATTTCCTTGATCTCCCACTTGCACTATAGTCAATAATCTAGATCACATCGCCATGTGATTTAACATCAATAGTTCACATCACCATGTGATTAACACCCATAGTTCACATCGTCATGTGACCAACACCCAAAGGGTTTACTAGAGTCAATAATCTAGTTCACATCGCTATGTGATTAACACCCAAAGAGTACTAAGGTGTGATCATGTTTTGCTTGTGAGAGAAATTTAGTCAACGGGTCTGCCACATTCAGATCTGTATGTATTTTGCAAATTTCTATGTCTACAATGCTCTACACGGAGCTACTTTAGCTAATTGCTCCCACTTTCAATATGTATCAGATTGAGACTTAGAGTCATCTGTATCAGTGTCAAAACTTGCATCGACGTAACCCTTTACGACAAACCTTTTGTCACCTCCATAGTCGAGAAACATATCCTTATTCCACCAAGCATAATTTTGACTGCTGTTCAGTGATCTATTCCTAGATCACTATTGTACTCCCTTGCCAAACTCAATGTAGGGTGTACAATAGATCTGTTACACAACATGGCATACTTTATAGAACCTATGGCTGAGGCATAGGGAATGACTTTCATTCTCTTTCTATCTTCTACCGTGGTCGGGCTTTGAGTCTTACTCAATTTCACACCTTGTAGCACAGGCAAGAACTCTTTCTTTGACTGTTCCATTTTGAACTACTTCAAAATCTTGTCAAGGTATGTACTCATTGAAAAGACTTTATCAAGCGTCTTGATCTATCTCTATAGATCTTGATGCTCAATACTTAAGCAACTTCACCGAGGTATTTCTTTGAAAAACTCCTTTCAAATACTCTTTTATGCTTTCCAGAAAATTCTACATTATTTCCAATCAACAATTTGTCATTCACATATATTTATCAGAAATGCTGTAGTGCTCCCACTCACTTTCTTGAAAATACAGGCTTCACCGCAAGTCTGTATAAGACTATATGCTTTGATCAACTCATTAAAGCGTATATTCCAACTCCGAGATGGTTGCACCAGTCCATAGATGGATCGCTGGAGCTTGTACATTTTGCTAGCACCTTTAGGATCGAAAAAACCTTCTGGTTGCATCATATACAACTCTTCTTTAAGAAATCCATTAAGGAATCTAGTTTTGACATCCATTTGCCAAATTTCATAAAATGTGGAAATTTGCTAACATGATTTGGACAGACTTAAGCATCGCTACGAGTGAGAAAATCTCATCGTAGTCAACACCTTGAACTTTGTCAAAAACCTTTTTCGACAAGTCTAGCTTTGTAGATAGTAACACTACTATCAGCGTCCGTCTTCTTCTTGAAGATCCATTTATTTTCTATGGCTTGCCGATCATCGGGCAAGTCAACCAAAGTCCACACTTTGTTCTCATACATTGATCCCATCTCCGATTTCATGGCCTCAAGCCATTTTGCAGAAGCTGGGCTCATCATCGCTTCCTCATAGTTCGTAGGTTCGTCATGGTAAAGTAACATGACCTCCAGAGCGGATCTCACTCTGGTTGACCTACGAGGTTCGGTAGTAACTTGATCTGAAGTTGCATGATCATCATCATTAGCGTCCTCACTAATTGGTGTAGGAGTCACAGGAAAAGATTTCTATGATGAACTACTTTCCAATAAGGGAGCAGGTGCAGTTACCTCATCAAGTTCTACTTTCCTCCCACTCACTTCTTTCGAGCGAAACTCTTTCTCTAGAAATGATCCATTCTTAGCAACGAATGTATTGCCTTCGGATCTGTGATAGAAGGTGTACCCAACTGTCTCCTTTGGGTATCCTATGAAGACACATTTCTCCGATTTGGGTTTGAGCTTATCAGGATGAAACCGTTTTAACATAAGCATCGTAACCCCAAACTTTAAGACATGACAACTTTGGTTTCTTGCCAAACCACAGTTCATATGGTGTCGTCTCAACGGATTTAGATGGTGCCCTATTTAATGTGAATGCAACTGTCTCTAATGCATAACCCCAAAACAATAATGGTAAATCGGTAAGAGACATCATAGATTGCACCATATCTAATAAAATGCTGATTCACGATGTTCGGACACACCATTACGCTGTGGTGTTCCAGGTGGTGTGAGTTGTGAAACTATTCCGCATTGTTTCAAATGAAGACCAAACTCGTAACTCAAATATTTTCCTCCATGATCAGATCGTAGAAACTTTATTTTCTTGTTATGATGATTTTCCTCTTCACTCTGAAGTTATATGAACTTTTCAAATGTTTCAGACTTATGTTTCATCAAGTAGATATACTCATATCTGCTCAAATCATGTGTGAAGGTCAGAAAATAACGATACCCGCCGCAAGCCTCAACACTCATCGGATCGCTTACATCAGTATGTATTATTTCCAATAAGTCAGTTGCTCGCTCCATTGCTCCGGAGAACGGAGTCTTAGTCATCTTGCCCATAAGGCATGGTTCGCAAGCATCGAGTGATTCATAATCAAGTGATTCCAAAATCCCATCAGCATGGAGTTTCTTCATGCGCTTTACACCAATATGACCTAAACGGCAGTGCCACAAATAAGTTGCACCATCATTATTAACTTTGCATCTTTTGGCTTCAATATTATGAATATGTGTATCACTACGATCGAGATCCAACAAACCATTTTCATTGGGTGTATGACCATAGAAGGTTTTATTCATGTAAGCAGAACAACAATAATTCTCTAACTTAAATGAATAGCCGTATTGCAATAAACATGATCAAATCATATTCATGCTCAACGCAAACACCAAATAACACTTATTTAGGTTCAACATTAATCCCGAAAGTATAGGGAGTGTGCGACGATGATCATATCAATCTTGGAACTACTTCCAACGCACATCGTCACCTCGCCCTTAACTAGTTTCTGTTCATTCTGCAACTCCTATTTCGAGTTACTACTCTTAGTAATTGAACCAGTATCAAATGCCAAGGGGTTGCTATAAACACTAGTAAAGTACACATCAATAACATGTATATCCAATATACCTTTGTTCACTTTTCCATCCTTCTTATCCGACAAGTATCTAGGGCAGTTCCACTTCCAGTGACCATTTCCTTTGCAGTAGAAGCACTCAATTTCAGGCTTGGGTCTAGCTTTGGGCTTCTTCACGGGAGCAGCAATTTGCTTGCCGTTCTTTTTGAAGTTACCCTTCTTCCCTTTGCCCTTTTCTTGAAACTAATGGTCTTGTCAACCATCAACACTTGATGCTTTTCTTGATTTATACCTTCGTCGATTTCAGCATCATGAAGAGCTTGGGAATCATTTCCGTTATCCTTGCATATTATAGTTCATCACGAAGTTCTAGTAACTTGGTGATAGTGACTAGAGAACTCTGTCAATCACTATCTTATCTGGAAGATTAACTCCCACTTGATTTAAGTGATTGTAGTACTCAGAAATTCTGAGCACATGCTCACTAGCTGAGCTATTCTCCTCCATCTTGTAGGCAAAGTACTTGTCAAAAGGTCTCATACCTTTCGACATGGGCATGAGTCTGAAATACTAATTTCAACTATTGGAACATCTCATATGCTCCGTGGCGTTTCAAAAACGTCTTTAAAGCCCCGATTCTAAGCCGTAAAGCATGGTGCACTAAACTATCAAGTAGTCATCATATCGAGCTTGCCAAACGTTCATAACGTCTGCATTTGCTCCTGCAATTGGTCTATCACCTAGCGGTGCATCAAGGACATAATTCTTCGGTGCAGCAATGAGGATAATCCTCAGATCACAGATTCAATCCGCATCATTGCTACTAACATCTTTCAACTTAGTTTTCTCTAGGAACATATCAAAAATAATACAGGGGAGCTAAACGCGAGCTATTGATCTACAACATAGGTATGCTAATACTACCAGGACTAAGTTCATGATAAATTAAAGTTCAATTAATCATATTACTTAAGAACCCCCACTTAGATAGACATCCCTCTAATCATCTAAGTGATCACGTGATCCATATCAACTAAACCATGTCCGATCATCACGTGAGATGGAGTAGTTTTCAATGGTGAACATCACTATGTTGGTCATATCTTCTATATGATTCACGCTCGACCTTTCGGTCTGCAGTGTTCCGAGGCCATATCTGCATATGCTAGGCTCGCCAAGTTTAACCTGAGTATTCTGCATGTGCAAAACTGGCTTGCACCCGTTGTATGTGAAGGTAGAGCTTATCACACCCGATCATCACGTGGTGTCTCGGCACGACGAACTTTCGCAACAGTGCATACTCAGGGAGAACACTTGTACCTTGAAATTTAGTGAGAGATCATCTTATAATGCTACCGTCGATCTAAGCAAAATAAGATGCATAAAGGATAAACATCACATGCAATCAATATAAGTGATATGATATGGCCATCATCATCTTGTGCCTTTGATCTCCATCTCTAAAGCACCGTCATGATCACCATCATCACCGGTGCGACACCTTGACCTCAATCGTAGCATCGTTGTCGTCTCGCTAACTATTGCTTCTACGACTATCGCTACCGCTTAGTGATAAAGTAAAGCAATTACATGGCGATTGCATTTCATACAATAAAGCGACAACCATATGGCTCCTGACAGTTGCCGATAACTCGGTTACAAAACATGATCATCTCATACAATACAATTTAGCATCATGTCTTGACCATATCACATCACAGCATTCCCTGCAGAAACAAGTTAGACGTCCTCTACTTTGTTGTTGCAAGTTTTACGTGGCTAGATACCGATTACCTCCTCCTCCTCCTCCTCCTAGGCGACTCCTAGGTGTCCAACGCTGGTGGCCACTCCGGCCCCGGCGTCCACCCCTTCTCACCTGCCGGTGGCCACCCCGGCCCCGGCAGCCACCTCTCTCTGTGGTGTGCCACTCCGGCCCCAACAGACACACCATGTCACCTTTTGCTCTCAACTTTGATCGTGGTAAGAAGTTCCAAGCGGACATGAGGCAGAAGTTTGGGCACCCGGTGGTTTTCTCACTGGGGTTTCGTCAATGAGAGTTCACGATGGTGGTATCCTTTTGCAGAGATACTTTCAAACTTGATCCTCACACGGTTAGTGTTTCCCTTCATGCTATGTTTGATGGATATGCACAAGGTTTTAGGGTCCGTCTCCTCAAAGATAGATCGTTCAAGTTTTCAGTTGCTTCCAAATCAGTGGGTTTTGAGATTTATAATGCGGAAAAAGTGGTTGAGAAAGAGTTTGAAATGGTTTTTAATCTCTGGAATTATGGTGGTCCAAATTGGCTTAGAGAAGAGAGAGCTTTTTATGCTGAGTGAGGGAGTTCCGGACTAGGGGGTGTCCGGATAGCCGAACTGTCGTCATCGGCCGGACTCCAAGACTATGAAGATACAAGATTGAAGACTTCGTCCCGTGTCCGGATGGGACTTTCCTTGGCGTGGAAGGCAAGCTTGGCGTCTGGATATGTAGATCTCCTACCATTGTAACCGACTCTGTGTAACCCTAACCCTATCCGGTGTCTATATAAACCGGAGGGTTTTAGTCCGTGGGATGAACAACAATCATACCATAGGCTAGCTTCTAGGGTTTAGCCTCTTTGATCTCGTGGTAGATCCACTCTTGTAACACACATCATCAATATTAATCTAGCAGGGGCGTAGGGTTTTACCTCCATCAAGAGGGCCCGAACACAGGTAAAACATCGTGTCCCTTGTCTCCTGTTACCATCCGCCTAGGCGCACAGTTCGGGACCCCCTACCGAGATCCGCCGGTTTTGACACCGACATTGGTGCTTTCATTGAGAGTTCCTGCGTATGCGTCACCGATAGGCCGATGGCTCGCCGATCATCAACAACGGCGCGGTCCAGGTGGTGAGACTTTTCTCCCGGACAAATCTTCGTGTTCGGCGGCTTTACTGCTGCGGGCCAATTAAGCAGCCATCTGGAGCAGATCGAAAGCTTCGCCCTGGCGTCGAGTCAGATTTGGAAAGTCTAAACTATCTGGCCGATATTCGCGGAGACTTGATCTTCGACGGATTCGAGCCGCAATAGCAGCGCCCGCCTTGTCTCGATGGGCATGATATAGCTCTGCGGCCGAGCGGTGCCACAGGCCGCACCGGTATCCGCTCCGACCACGAATCCGGAGCCGGATTCCCCGATTGAGGGCGAGTGGTTAGACACGCCTCGGGGCTACAATCTCTCTGGCGATCGGGCGAACTCTATCCCTGTCGCTGCGAAGACCTTGACTCGAGTGGTGCGGACTCCTCTCCGGACTCCGAACCCTCAGCGCCCCCTTGTCGAATCCGATTGGGCGCCCGTCATGGAGTTCACTGCGCGGACATCTTTTCAAAGACTTCGCCCTTTGGCGACATCCTGAATTCACTAAAGTCTCTCTCTTTATCCGGAGAGCCCTGGCCGGATTACGGTCAGGAAGGTTGGGATGCGGACGATGAAGAAATTCAAAGCCCACCCACCACCCACTTGGTAGCCGCTGTCGACGATCTAACCGACATGCTAGACTACGACTCCGAAGACATCGACGGTATAGACGACGATGCCGGAGACGATCAAGACCCAGCGCCTACAGGGCACTGGAAGGCCACCTCGTCGTACGACATATATATGGTGGACATCCTAAAAGATGGGAACGACGATGGAATAACGGAGGATGACCCCTCCAAGAAGCAGCCCAAGCGCCGCCACAGCAAGAATGAAGATTCTGGCATCAGAGATAACAATACACCGGACAGTGCCGAAGACAATCCACTCCAGCAAGATGTAGACGCCAGCCCTCAAGAGAGAGCGGCAGAAGAAGAGGTAGAGGATTATATGCCTCCCTCCGAAGACGAAGCAAGCCTCGACGACAATGAATTCGTCATGCCTGAGGATCCCGTCGAACAAGAGCGTTTTAGGCGCAGGCTTATGGCCACGGCGAACAGCCTCAAGAAAAAGCGACAACGACTTCGAGCTGATCGGGATCTGCTAGCCGACGGATGGACTGAAGTCCTCGCGGCGAAGAGCATGAGCTCGAGCGCCCCTCAAAAGCTACCCTAAGCAAGCTGCTCCCCGATTAGAGGAGGAGGCTTACGAACCCGCATCACCGAGGAGACAATACGGTGACCGACCACCCGTGGTCGCGACAGAGAGGCCTCTAGGCCCTTCACTAGAACCGTACCCGGCATCGCTCAAAAGCACACGGCCAAAGGGAACACTCCGGACCTGCGAGATATATTGGAGGACAAGGCAAGACAATCAAGATCGATCTATGGATCGGCGTGGGCATACAGATGCGTGACGACAACCGTCGCGCCGGACACAGTAAGTCCGGCCTGGCCGAACAAAACAGACAAAGCTCTTTTGAGCTCCGTCGTGATATCGCCCAGTACAGAGGCGCCGCACACCCACTATGCTAAGTAATGGATCATCAAATCCCCGAAGGGTTTAAACTCGTCAATATTGAATCCTATGATGGCACAACAGACCCCGCGGTTTGGATCGAAGACTATCTCCTTCACATCCACATGGCCCGCGGTGACGATCTTCACGCCATCAAGTACCTCCCCCTCAAGCTTAAAGGACCAGCCCGGCATTGGCTCAACAGCTTGCCAGCAGAGTCAATTGGGATCTGGGAGGACCTGGAAGCCGCATTCCTCGATAACTTCCGGGCACTTATAATGCGACCACCGACGCCCGATGACCTAAGCCACATAATTCAGCAGCCAGACGAATCGGCGGACAATTACGGACACGGTTCTTAACCAAGAAAAACCAAATCATTGACTGTCCGGATGCGGAGGCCCTCGCGGCCTTCAAGCATAACATCCGTGACGAGTGGCTTGCCCGGCACCTAGGACAGGAAAAGCCGAAATCCATGGCAGCCCTCACATCACTCATGACCCTCTTCTGCACGGGTGAGGACAGCTGGCTAGCACGCAACAACAACCTCAGCAAAAATTCTGGCAGTCCGGACTTCACGGACCGAAATGGCAGGCCGCGTCGTAACAAAAACAAACGCCGCATTAACAGCGACAATATTGAGGATACGGCAGTCAATGACGGATTGAGAGGCTCTAAACCTGGTCGTGGAAAAAGCCATTCAAAAGAACTACTCCGGGTCCGTCCAATTTGGACGAATACTCGACCGCTTGTGCGGATACACGGCACCCCGAAAAGCCAGCTAACCACACCAGCGAGGACTGTTGGGTATTCAACAGGCAGGCAAGCTAATTGCGAAAACAATGACAAGGGGCTGCATAGCGATGGCGAGGACGAGACCCAACCGCCCGAACAATAAAGGACGAAGGGTTTCCCCACAGTGCGGACGGTGAACATGATATACAAACGCACATACCCAAAAGGGAGCGGAAGCGTGCACTCAGGGATGTCTACGCGATGGAGCCAGTTGCCCCAAAGTTCAATCCATGGTCCTCCTGCCCGATCACTTTTGACCGAAGGGACCACCCCACCAGCATCCGCCACGGTGGATTCGCCGCACTGGTCTTAGACCCAATCGTTGATGGATTTCACCTACCAGAGTCCTGATGGACGGCGGCAGCAGCCTGAACTTGCTTTACCAGGATACAGTGCGCAAAATGGGCATAAACCCCTCAAGGATTAAACCTACCAAAACGACCTTTAAAGGCGTCATACCAGGTGTAGAAGCCAATTGTACATGCTCAATTACTTTGGAAGTGGTCTTGGATCCCGGATAACTTCCGGCGAGGAGTTAATCTTGACATAGTCCCGTTCATGGCGGCTATCATGCCTTGCTTTCGGAGCACCGCGTTTGCAAAGTTCAGCGGTGCCGCACTCACGCATACCTCAAGCTCAAGATGCCAGGCCCTCGAGGAGTCATTACGGTCAGCGGAAACCTTGAGCGTTCTCTCCGCGGAGGAACATACATCGGCTCTCATGGCGGAAGTACAATGCAGCCTCTTAAGGCAATTCTCGAGTCTGGCCATTAAGCGGCGGACACAGCTAAGCGCGCCGGAGTAACTTACAACAAGACCACGGCACGTTGAACGCAGCGTAGCGATGCGGCCCCAACCCAGCCCTGCGAAGCGTCAGCAGGTCCTTGGCGTACACCGTTACGCTCACGAAGATACCATGGCCATGGGGATAGGGGCACGACCACGATAAACCCAGACTGCGCCTCAACCACACCCGCGGCTCTCAAGTGTATCGATCTGTTTTCAATTCTATTTACCTTTTACTATTTACCCACAGGACTCCGTTTGTCGGAAGCCTGTCCGGCGGCCAGACCTGCCGAACTCACGATGCAACAGCCGAGGGAAGGATAAAGGCTACAATGAATATCTGGTGGTCTCCATTACGAGCATTTTCATACACCAATCTGCAGCCTACCCACGGAGGGGACATGTTTAACAGTCTCATACCTTGCTTATCGCACTATTTGTATCGTTACGCATTCGTAGCAGCACTTATTGAATAAAACAATGCAGCACCTTTTTGCTTATAATTGCATTTCTTTTTCATACATATGTTCATTCACGACATGTTGCATCCGTACACTTTGCTACGGCTAATATACACCGAGGGCTTATGTTTCCCGCATTATGGTATAATGAGTCGAACACTTTCACAAGTGCGGCACCCGAACTTATAGCACTATATGCATCAGCTCCGAATCATGTCTTGGGTCAATAGTTGGGTTTGCCCGGCTCCCATGTTTTGGTACCTTACGTTCCGTTATATCGGCTAAGGTAGCACCGGGAGAACCACTGCGATTCCGCCCCAGTTCGGCTGGGTTAACGCCTCAGTGGAAAGCTAAAACTGACCGTCATGATGAGGCGAGAGCTGGTCGCTGTTCGAGAGGTTTTTGCGAGTCCTTAAACACTTATGCCGCTTAGGCGAGGAGCCGGATACTTGTCCGGCCAAGGCGTGGATAGCGCCCCAAATTCGACCTTCGAAGACTAGGGGCTTCATGAAATTTAAAATTATAGAATTCTATGGCTAAGTGAGAGTGTTCAAGCATTATAAGTCCGGTTGCCTTGTTCGCTGTGTTGGCGCCTCCTAGATGGACCCAAAATGGGAACAAGAGCGCTCAAGTTTATCTGAACACCCCAGCACTCGTGGCATGGGGCTGAAGCGACGACTTGCCATCTCTCGATTTGATAAACAGGCGCTCAGAAGGTAATATTTTAAATTAACAAGCGTTGCTTAGCGCATATGAACTAAGTTTTCAGCGCACAGGATAACAAATTGCGAGTCTACTCAAATATTACATCTTTGGAGCACTCACCCGCAATAGTGCGGGCGCCCTTCAGCACACTCTTATAATACATCTCGGGCGTGCGATGCTCCTTGCCCTCTGGTGGTGGGTCCGTCACAAGCTTCTGGGCATCCATCTTGCCCCAGTGCACCTTTGCGCGGGCAAGGGCCCGACAGGCACCCTCAATACAAGCGGAATGCTTGATCACTTCAACCCACGGGCACGCATCCATCAGCCGCCGCACCAGGCCGAAGTAGCTCCCAGGCATGGCCTCCTTAGGCCACAGCCAAACTATGAGGCCCTTCATGGCCTGTTCGGCCGCCTTGTGGAGCTCGACCAGCTGCTTCAGCTGGTCGCTAAGCGGCACCGGATGTCTGGCCTCGACATCTGAGACGAGAAGACCTTCTCCATCGAGCTCCCCTCCTCGGCCCGGTAGAATGCGTGACATCGGACACTGCGCGAGGAAGATCTGCGAAGCAGCTCTGGAGAGCTTCGAATTCGGGTAAGCAACATGTAATTAACACTCACATGCTTACTTTGCATGAAAAATGCCTTACCCGCTGCTATTTTCTTCACTGCCTCAATCTCCTGGAGGGCCTTGTAGGCTTCGGCCTTTGCGGCTTCGGCACTCTCAAGAGCCGTTGCAAGCTCAGACTCTCGAGTCTTCGAGTCACGCTCCAAGCTCTCATGTTTTTTCACGAGATCCTGGAGCTCTTGCTGTACCTCCGCCACCCGCGCCTCCTGCTTCTCTCGCTCGGTGCACTCCGCGGCTGCATTGCGTTCGGCCGCGGCCACCGCCTCCTTCAGGGTCGCCACCTCGTTAGTGGCCCCTATAATACCCATGTTATCCTTGTCATTTTTATTGCAACCAAATCCTTTTCTGTAAGGTACAATTTTCATAAGGTATTACTCACCTTCTTTTTCCTCGAGCTGCTTCTTGGCATGGCCGAGCTCGTTCTCGGACCGCTCGAGGTTTTCCTTCAAAGTATTGACCTCCATGATCGGTCTTGGCGGAGGTCAGCAGCACAGCCTGCAATCCCATATTGACATATTTTTTGTGACTCCTGCGTTTATCTTTCCAAAGATCCTCATTACGGATTTTCTTTCCGAACACCGAACCAAGCATCAGGGGCTACTGTCTATGCGGTACCATTTTACATATATTGAAATTTCTTACCTCAAAGCCTGTTAGAAGACTGGTACAGGCTTCGGTCAGCCCGCTCTTGGTGGACCGAACTGTCCGGATCACCGCACTCATAACAGTGCGGTGCTCCTCCTTGAAGGAGGCGCCGTTGGCGCCTCGATGCTATCCGGTGCCTCCGGTTGGGCCGAAGGACACCGGCGTCTTACCCTTCTTGCGAAGGGATCGCTTACGGACTCGGAACCACTTGAAGGTTCGGCATGGAGTCCGGACAAGGGTCGGGCTTAGGGCCCACAGGGGTCTTGCCCCCACGCGCTGGAGTCCGGGAGGTTGCCTTGTGGCACCTCCTGCGCCACCTCCTCGTGACCAAGCCCCTTTGGAGCCCCTTGTGGCGTTGTCCATGACATGAGGCAAGGAGGCGGTCGGGCGAAAGTACTCTCCATTTCCGGCGAGCCCCGGGACCCGCGCGAAGAATCGACGAACTCGCCTTTGGGCGGGCTGCACGATTGTTCGACATTAGAGAACACTCTGCAATAATAAAAAGCCATGGGTATCCGGACACTTACGATCTCGCCAGGGGCTTGGCCCTCGTAGGCCAATCCCCCTCGTCGTCGTCGACGTTGGTGGAGAAGTCCGGAGGAAGGGTTCTTCCCTTCTTGGACCCTCCAAGCTCCCCAGTTGGGGCGACCTTCTTTTCCTCTCCTCCCCCGCTGGGGGAGAAGCTTCTTCTTCTTCCTCCTCATCTTCGGGAGAAGATTCTGCTTCAGAATCCGACAGCACCCGGCATCGGGAGCTCCTTCGAGTTCCCGTGGCCTCCTTCTTGGCCTTCTTCTCCGACACCACATGGGGTGCCGGAGCCAGCAGCCCCGTCAATCGGGCGTCCACTGGGTCTTCTGGCAAAGGAGCCGGACAGTTAATCTGTCCGGACGTCTTCAACCAGACACTGTCGAAGAATAGGGAGTTTTAGATCCCACGTAGAGTCAATCTATGAAAAAAGAGTCCGTAAAGGGTAAAATAACTTACCTCGCCCGGCTTGGCGCGCGAGCTATATCCGCGATCTTTGTTAGCGGATGCGGGGCTTCGGCGCCCTTGAGCGGCACATTCCGGGCATCTTCGTGCGTAGTATCGAAGAGCGGCTCAAGACCGGTCTTTGTGCGGATCGAACTCCACAAATTGAAGTCCGTTGTTGGCATGGGAGAATCCGGCGGATGAGCATCACCTGGATTACGTCGACAAGCCTGCGATTCTTGTCCACCAGGTTTCGGACGCGTGTTTGGAGTCCGGATAGCTCGTCCGAATCCCCCCACTTCAGGCCCGTATCTTTCCATGACGAGAGTCGTGTGGGGAATCGGATATGAATTCGGGGGCCGCCACCCATTCAGGGTCGCGTGGCTCGGTGATGTAGAACCAGCCCGATTGCCACCCCTTTATTGTCTCCACAAAGGAGCCCTCAGCCATAGGACTTTGGCCATCTTGCCGACCATGGCACCTCCGCACTGCGCTTGGCTGCCCTTCACAACCTTGACTTGACACTTTGAAGGTCTTGAGCCACAAGCGAAGTGGGGCTGGATCTGAAGGAAGGCCTCGCACCTGACGATAAACACCGAGACGTTGAGGATGAAATTCGGGGCCAAGTCGTGGAAGTCCAGGCCGTAGTAGAACATGAGCCCCCGGACAAATGGGTGAAGTGGAAAACCTAGTCCGCGGAGGAAGTGGGGGAGAAATACCACCCTCTCATGGGGACTGGGGGTTGGAATAAGCTGCCCCGCGTCGGGCAGCCTGTGCGGGATATAGCCGGACAAGTATCCGGCCTCCCGCAGTCTTGTGATGTGCCCCTCCGTGACGGAGGAGGCCATCCATCTGCCTCCCGCTCCTGACATGGTTGGAGAAGGTTGAGGAGGAAAGTGCGGACTTGGGCGCTAGAGCTCGAGTGCACGGGAATGGATGAGCAAAGGAGGAAGAAGGCGTAGGTGAAAGGGTGGATCCTTATCCCTTATATGGGCGGACAAAAACATGTGTCCCCACCGGCTGGTAAAACTTCGCTTATCTCCCAAGCGTCACAATCAATGGCGGCGGTTGGGTTACCCACGTCCGTATTGATGGGAATCCCGGAATAAGGGGAACACGATCTACGCCTCGACAAGACGTGCAAGGAAACCGCTTTCGCTAAACGCTACCGAGGTGGAATAGTAAAAACAATTTGAATAAAGGCTTGGTAGTGGTGCGACGTCACGCCACAAAATACGTCGTGATTGATCTTGTGTAATATTATTCTCTCTACGGTGGTATGTGGAATTTATTTTTGCGAGCGGACACTATCCTGGTGTTCACAATCTTCTATAAATTATTAGGAGGAAGAACCCGCCTTGCAATGCCGAAGACAACATGCGCGCCGGACTAAATCGTCATTGAAGCCTGGTTAGGGAGACTCTTGAGGGAGTTCGAGACTAGGGGTGTCTGGATAGCGAACTATCATCATCGGTCGGACTCCAAGACTATGAAGATACAAGATTGAAGACTTTGTCCCGTGTCCGGATGGGACTTTCCTTGGCGTGGAAGGCAAGCTTGGCGTCTGGATATGTAGATCTCCTACCATTGTAACCGACTACATGTAACCCTAACCCTATCCGGTGTCTATATAAACCGGAGGGTTTTAGTCCGTGGGGACGAACAACAATCATACCATAGGCTAGCTTCTAGGGTTTAGCCTCTTTGATCTCGTGGTAGATCCACTCTTGTAACACACATCATCAATATTAATCTAGCAGGGGCGTAGGGTTTTACCTCCATCAAGAGGGCCCGAACCTGGGTAAAACATCGTGTCCCTTGTCTCCTGTTACCATCCTCCTAGATGCACAGTTCGGGACCCCCTACCCGAGATCCGCCGGTTTTGACACCGACACTGAGCTTGGTCAAGAATGGACGTTAGTGGGTAGGCATGGTAAAGCTGTTCAACCAAACTCCGACGATCGCCGGACTGAGGCTCCGGCTAGCCGGAATACCAGATTAGTGTTTGAGCGTTTATCGGGCCGCATTCAAGAGGGGAGTGATCAGGGGGGGGGGGGACAGTGATGGCCATTGAATCACGTCATGATGATGGACAACGCAATGAGCTCCAAGTTATTGCGCAAAAGCAACGTCCCAATACGTATGTCTCATGCTATGCATGCGGGGAGCAGGGGCATTACGCGCGCAATTGCACTAGGCCAAATCTCCTTGGGCTTTGGCCTTTTATTCCTTTTGCCTCTTTCCCGAGTCCTCCGAAGCAGGCCTGGGCCGACGGCCAGGTGGAGTCTTGGTTTCGTTATAATGGACCAGCAGTACCGTTAAGGAAAGTCTCGACATTTAAGGAGCTAGTCAAGGATCTTTTTCCAAATTTCCAGCCGAGACCCCTGCTTGCCTCCTCGCATTCCCCCTCACCTACCAGCTCTGCTGCAACCTCGTCAAGCTCGCCAACTTCATCTTCTCCGGGGAGGCCATTGAGGCTCCGCACATTGGCAGCGCCAGCAATGGCTAACATCCCCATTGATCCAGCTCCGTTCGTCCCGCAGGGTTTTCAGATACAGCCAGTGGAGGGGCGCAATGGGGTTTCCAGGGTGGTCTTGCCGCACCTCCCACGTCGGCACGAAGACTGGGCGATTGTGACTATACACCCACATCCTAATGAGGTATTCTTCCCTAATGTTTGAGATGTTCTAGAAGAGTTCTTTCAAGAGGTTGAAGAAGTTCAGTTTAGAGAGATCCAGCCTTGTCCATTTGGGGAAGCGTATATTCAGTTTAGGCATGTGAGGGACAGGGACAGATTGGTCAGGCAGAGTCCACATCAGTTTGGGGATGTTTTTCTCACCTTTACTCCCTATAATCAAGGCAGAAATTGGCGTAGAATCCATTTTAATAGAATCTGTTGGTTGCTGTTTGTGGGTGTGTCTTTTGACTATTGCAACACAGATGATATTGTTGGTGCTATCTCCAAATGGGGTAGGATCATCAGCTGGGAAAAAGAAGATGCTCTTAGGGGAAAGATTTTGGTCAAGGCTAGAGTCACTGAACTCATAGATGTGCCCAAAAGTATTAGATGGTCTGAAGGTGAAAGTTTTGAGGAAGAATCTTGGACATGTTATGTTGAAGTTCTGTGGGAGGAAATGCTTGGAGGTGGACCTGCTGATGAGGATCCAATCCCTCCTCCTGGGGTGGACCCACATCCAGTGCCACAACATGCTAATGACTTCCCTGGGTTCCAGCCTTTGCCAGTACAAAATGATCATGACAACAATGATGAATGGGATGAGTGGGATGAGCAAGAGGAAAATGATCACTGGGCTTTTTCACAACAAAACCCTCCTGCACCTATGCAACAACAGTTGGAGATACCAATTTTACCTGAAGATGGTGCTCCCAATAGTGGCATTACAACAACTGTTTCTCTGTCTGATGGACTGCTTTCTCTCACACATTCTGCTAGTGAGGAGGTAAATCAGGGTGCTCAGGCACCACAATTGGGCATGGGATTAAATAACATCGCCTTAGCTTACCAGGAAGACCCAGAGGAGGTTGATCCAATCCAGGAGGCCATTGTGGAGGAAATGCAAGTTCCAGGACCTCAGCCATTGGAGCTGCAGGGCCCCCTTCTTATCTTGCAGGACCAGATTGCTCCTGAGGCCCAGCCACAAGCTGTTGAACAAGTTCCTATGCTTGTTTCTGAGAATATTTCAAGTAAACACATTTGTTCTAATAACAACCTGGTAGCTGGTAGTTCTGCTGCAGTTGACAGTGCTTTGGAAGGAGCTGCAGATAGTGAGAGAGATAACATTACAGTAAAGTGCACTGAAAGTATGATTTCAAGGAAGGAGATGGAGGTGTCTGCTCTTAAGGGAAAGGAAAATGTAATTGTGGAGCCTTCTGATGTTAGTAAGAAAGGTACTTTTAGACCTCATTCTGCTCCTTGTTCCCCAAACTCTTTTGATGTGCAAAATATTGTTGAATCACATGCTATGGATATTATTGATGGTTCTCATTTGATTTCTGAAGAAGGTTTGGACCTGTGGATCCAACATTTTGCTCCAGCCACTAGGGGGGCAACTAACACATTTAAGATTGATATACTTGTAAGTTGGTTCAACTTCATAATACATCTCCTATTAACTCCTGATAAGTTTGGTTGGATTATGAAACTACTCAAATCTGAACTCTGGACTTTGTTGACTGCAAACTGTTCTGCTGAAGAAACTATCTCTTTTCATATTTCTGATACTTGCTCCACTTCTCAGGCTCCTAGCTGTAAGGACATCATGCAGGGCTCTGGCAAGGAAAATGAGGGAATAAGCCCAGCTGCACACTCTTCTAGTGGCACTGGGAGCCCTCTGCAGCAGGTGTCCCCAAATAAAATCCTCATCTTGCCTCTTGGGGAGGCAGTTTCAAGGAAGAGAAGGGACAAAGAACCTCTTGTGGAAACAGAGGTAAGAAGGAGTGTGGAAATTAAGAGAGATAATAATGGCTATAGGAGGAATTCTTGTGCTGCTCAAACATGCCTACCTTGTCATGCTTTACCTCCAACAATTCCTAATAAAATTGTCAAAAATCTGATAAAGAGTTTCTGCAAGGTCTCTGACGAAGAAGCACATGAGAAGCTGTCCAAGAAACTCAAGAAAAATGACAAGGAGGAGGTGGCCAATGTACCCAAGGCCACAAGAGATGCTGAACACCCACATGCTGTGCAGCCATGATTGGTCAACACACCTACAAACCATTAAGAAAGCTTCTCCACCTGTTTTTCCTTCAGCATGGACATTGTAGGATGGTGGTACTTAATTCTGGGCACATGTGTAATACTTCTGGTTATGCTGCTATTTACCACTTTTGGGTTACTAGTGGGAGATCTTTTCAATTTCATGTGTGTACTCAAGACTTTGTGATGAGGGTTATGTGGGACAAGTGTACTGTCATTCTCCTGGAAAGTGCTTGTGTCAATGCTTATGATTGTTCTGTTCTTGAGGGGTTGAGATATGCAGTTTGTGTTGTGCATGTGCACCTATTTCATACAGGGTTTGGCACCAGGGGATGGTACTTTGTGTTTAAAATCAATCTGATTATAAGTGTTAATGAATAACAACAGATCATGGAACATACTGAACTGGAATGTCAGGGGTATTAATTCCTCAGATAAGTGGTTAGCCATCAGACAAAAAATTGAGGAGAGTGCTGCTTGTATTGTTTGTATTCAGGAAACTAAAAGAGAAGTGTTTGATCTTGCTTACATTCATAATTTCTGTCCACAAAGATTTAACAAATTTGAATTCCTGCCCTCAGTTGGAGCTTCTGGTGGTATTTTAGACTGTATGGAATGGATCCCTCTTCAATGGGAAAATGATCTTTCAAAACAAATTCTCTCTCACAGTTCAGTTTTCCTGCAATACTTCTAATCACTCATGGATACTTACTAATATTTATGGACCTTGCAATCATGAGGATAAGCTGGAATTTATTGACTGGTTAAATTCTATTCAAATGGATAATGAGGCTGACTGGATTATCATGGGCGATTTTAACTTCATAAGATCTCCAGAGGACAGAAATAAACCAGGAGGGGATATTAATAAGATGTTGTTGTTCAATGAGGCTATTAGTAATCTTGGGTTGGTTGAGCTGCCCTTAAAAGGCAGACAATTTAGTTGGAGTAACATGCAGCATAGCCCACTTTTGGAAAAGCTAGACTGGATTTTCACATCAGCTGCTTGGATGACATCTTTCCCTGATTCTACTGCACTTCCTCTAGCCAAACCAATCTCTGATCACATCCCTTGTATGATCAAAATTGGAACAAGTATTCCCAAGTCTAAGGTTTTCAGGTTTGAAAATTATTGGTTGAAGCACAACTCATTTAAGGAAATTGTTCAAGCTGCTTGGAATATTCCAGTGGGTTTCACTGATCCTGCCAAGAGGGTTAATGCCAAATTTAAAAATTTGAGAAGAGCACTCAAACTCTGGGCCAAGAGCATTTCTTGTTTGAAAAAACAAATTGATGACCTAAATGCTTGCATCTTTCTTTGGGACATGATTGAGGAATACAGAGACCTAACCCTGTTTGAAGCAAATTGCAGGAGTTTGCTAAAAGAATATTTGTCTTTGGTGCTTAATAATCGGAAGATTTCTTGGAAGCAGAGAGGGGGAAAATTAAAAAGGTTCAGTTTGGTGATGAGAACACTAAATTCTTTCACACTAAGGCTTCAATAAATCATAGACACAATAAGATTGCAATGCTGGTGAATGAGGATCAGATGAAAGTCACTGACCATGAGGGTAAAGCCGCTATTTTTGGGAGGCTTTCAAAAAAAGACTTGGACAGTCCAATGGCCACAATATGTACTTTGACCTGCATGACTTATATGAGAACATAATTGATCCTCAAACTTTTCAAGATCTGGAGAGGCCTTTCACACAGGAAGAGATTGATGATGTAGTGAAAAACCTATCAAATGAAAAATCTCCAGGTCCAGATGGCTTCAACAATGAATTCATTAAAGCCTGCTGGGACATTATTAAGGAGGATACTACTGTGCTCATCATGGATTTTCATGCTGGCACTGTGAATCTTGAGAGCATCAACACCTCCTTCATCACCTTAATTCCAAAAAAGGATGTACCCCTCACACCTAATGACTTCAGACCTATTTCTTTGCTAAATGGAATCATGAAAATCATCACCAAACTGTTAGCCAACAGACTTCAGAAAGTGATTCTACAAATGGTTCATATCAATGAGTATGGTTTTTTTTAAAACAGGATGATACAAGATTGTCTTGGGTGGGCTTATGAATATATCTATCAGTGTCACAAATCAAGAGAGGAGATGCTAGTGGTTAAGCTAGATTTTGAAAAAGCTTTTGATACTATTGAACATCAGGCAATCATTGATATATTCAGAGCAAAGGGTTTTGGGGAGAAGTGGATCTCTTGGATGAATATGATTTTCACATCTGCAACTTCTGCTGTAATTTTATTGCAAAAGAGGGGTCAGACAAGGTGATCCTTATTCACCTTTGATATTTGTTCTGGCAGCTGATCTGCTTCAGTCCATCCTGAATAAGGCTATGAGACTGGGAATTATAAATCCCCCACTACACAGAAATTCTTGCCCTGACTTCCCAATAGTACAGTATGCTGATGGCACCCTGGTCTCATGAAAGCTAATGCCACATAACTCATTTGTCTCAAGTCACTCCTCAATACTTTTGCTTCTGCCACCGGTTTAAAGGTAAATTATGGTAAATCAATCATGGTGCCCATCAACATTGCAGAAGAAAGAGTTGATATCTTCACAAATACATTGCAATGCTCTAGAGGTCACTTTCCTTTCACATACTTGGGATTGCCTCTGGGAATTTATAAACCCACTGTGGAACAATGCCTGGCTCTAGTGCAGAGAATTGCAAAAAAACTTCCTGGCCTTTCTACATTCATGACTCAAGCAGGAAGGTTGCTCTTAGTGAAATCAGTACTGGCATTTTTAACTATTTTCTTCATGTGTTGCTTGGATGTTCCTGTCACAATAAAACAACAGATCATCAAGTACTTGAGACATTATTTGTGGAGGAGCCCTGATATGGAGGATAAGAGACCTGCACTAGTGGCATGGGAAACTGTGTGTAGACCCAAGAGTCAAGGAGGTCTCGGTGTCATGGATATACTTACTCACAACAAGACCTTGCTCATGAAGAACCTCCATAAGTTTTTTAACGGACATGATATTCCTTGGGTAAATCTAATTTGGGAGACCTACTACAGTAATGGAAACTTACCAGGGGAAAGTAGGGAGGGCTCTTTTTGGTGGAAATCTAATTTAGCTCTCATTGATCCTTACAAAGCTATTGCTAGATGTAATGTGGGAGATGGTATTACTGCCCTGTTTTGGGATGACTGCTGGCATGATTTCATCCTGAAACATAAATTTCACCACCTCATCACTTTTGCCAGAGATACTTCTATCACTGTAAGCCAAGTTATCCATACAGAGTATCTCCAAGACTTATTTCACCTGCCACTTACAACTCAAGCTTATGAGGAATTTCTTGAAATGGAAGATATTTGCATCTCATTAAGAAACTCAGAATATCTGCAGTTGAAAGACACATGGAGCTATATTTGGGGGAATGAAACATACTCTTCAAACAAAGCTTATAAAGTGTTAATTGGTTATAGGCCAATTCCACCTCACTTCAATTGGATTTGGAAGAGCTCATGTCAACCAAAGCACAATTTTTTTTTCTGGCAACTGCTGCATGATAGGGTTAACACTAGAAACCTGCTAAGAAGAAAGAATTTTGAGCTTGAGGATTATAATTGTGCTGTTGGGGATTGCCAGCAGGAGGAGACACTGCATCATCTTTTTTGGAGCTGCCCCTTTGCAGCTCAATGTTGGGACTTCATCTGCCCAAATAAAGGCAGGAATTTATCAGTGTTGGAAGCATTTCAAGACCTCAAAGACAAACTGCACCTTCCTTTTTTCATGGAGATTATTATACTTGGTTCTTGGGCTATTTGGATATCTAGAAACAACAAAATCTTTGAGCATATTAACCCCTCTTTTCAGGGGTGGAAGCATATCTTGATGGAGGAACTCAAGCTATTGAAATTCAGGATGAAGAATAAATTACTGCCTCAATATTCAGTTTGTTAGATTCAATCTTGTAAATATAGAGATAGGGTAGGTCTTTTTAGTAGTTTCTCTTTTTTTTTGTTTTTTCTTTCTTTTTTGGGATTTCCTCAAGCCCTTGAGACTAGACTCTTTGCCTTGATAATTTAATAAAAGCTGCAGTGGGGTTTTACCCTACTTTTCATATTCAAAAAAAAAGTTTTACGTGGCTGCTACGGGCTGAGCAAGAACCGTTCTTACCTACGCATCAAAACCACAATGATAGTTCATCAAGTTAGTGCTGTTTTAACCTTCACAAGGATCGGGCGTAGCCACACTCAGTTCAACTAAAGTTGGAGAACCGACACCGCCACCACATGTGCAAAGCACGTTGGTAGAACCGAGTCTCGGCGTGGCGTCTGGCGTAATGTCGGTCCGGGCCGGTTCATCCAACAATACCGCCGAACCAAAGTGTGACATGCTGGTAAGCAGTATGACTTGTATCGTCCATAACTCACTTGTGTTCTACTCGTGCATATAACATCTACGCATAAACCTGGCTCTGATGCCACTGTTGGGGAACGTAGTAATTTAAAAAAAAAATCCTACGCACACACAAGATCGTGGTGATGCATAGCAACGAGAGGGGAGAGTGTTGTCCACGTACCCTCGTAGACCGAAAGCGGAAGCGTTAAAACAACGCGGATGATGTAGTCGTACGCCTTCACTATCCGAACGATCCAAGTACCGAATGCACGACACCTCCGAGTTCAGCACACGTTCAACTCGATGACGTCCCACGAACTCCGATCCAGCAGATCTTTGAGGGAGAGTTCCGTCAGCACGACGGCGTGATGACGATGATGATGTTTCTACCGACGCAGGGCTTCGCCTAAGTACCGCTACGATATTACCGAGGTGGATTATGGTGGAGGGGGGCACCACACACGGCTAAGAGATCAATGATCAATTGTTGTGTCTCCAAGGGGTGCCTCCCTCCCCGTATATAAAGGAGTGGAGGAGGGGGAGGGGACGGCCCCCTATGGCGCGCCCCATGAGGAGTCCTACTCCCACCGGGAGTAGGACTCCCCCCTTCCAAGTAGGAGTAGGAGCACCCCTACCTGGCGCGCCAAATGTCGGATTTCGGGTTCCGGCAGACCCTTGAGGTTTGAACACTGGGGTGCGCGCGGAGATCTTCCCCCTACCAGCTCACGCGTTAAGGGTTTGCAAGGGATCTAAACTAGGAACGATGAACAACACAAGAGACACGAGGTTTATACTGGTTCGGGCCACCGTTGTGGTGTAATACCCTACTCCAGTGTGTGGTGTGGTGGATTGCCTCTGGGGCAATTGAAGAATAGTACAAAGGAAGAACAGCCTCGCGAGGGGCTGTTCTTGAGCTGGTGCGATGGACTGCTTGGGTGAGTCCAGTCGCTTCTCTCTCTCTCTCTCTGGTAGGTTCGACCTGTGTCTCGTCGACCGATCCCCTTGTTCCTTTCTCTTTGTTTTTTCCTCTTCCCCCTCTTCCCTCTTTGTGGTGGCTAGTCCTACATATATAGGGAGGCCACAGGCCTCTTCTCAAATAATGAGCGGGAAGGGCGCCAACAATTGGTCATTTTGAAGGGGAACATCTAGTACACTTATCCCGACTAAAGTTGGTCTTGGTGCCAAAGGCTCGGCGGTGGCCGCCTCACAGGCTCCACGATGACCTCCTTCCTGCCGCTCTGCTGGTCTTGGTCTTGTTGCACCGAAGCGGTAACCTTTGCCTGATGCCTTGGCCTGTGCTTGCCTCCTTTGCACCAAAGGAGAAACGAGGACACTGCGCGGGCTGGCGCCCGCCTGGTCTCGATCGTCATGGCTTGCGTCACGGGGCACCCTTGTGAGGTACCCTGCCTTGATCTCTCCGCCTCCTCGTGAGCTTTGCTGACGAGGCTGCTCTGAGGAAGGTTCTGTCGTCCGCCCACGAGGCTTGGCCCCTTGCGAGGGTCTTGACTTGAGTGATGAAGGCTGGGCCATTGGGCCCCACTTGAGCCATGCCGCAGGCCGCAGGCAGGCAAGTCTAGGGACCCCCGTTCCCAGAATGCCGACAGGGGCACCGCACACGGCCAAGAGACCAATGATCGATTGTCGTGTCTCCAAGGGGTGCCTCCCTCCCTGTATATAAAGGAGTGAAGGAGGAGGGGACCGGGCGCCCTATGGCGCGCCCCATGAGGAGTCCTACTCCCACCGGGAGTAGGATCCCCCCTTCCAAGTAGGAGTAGGAGTGAAGAGGGAAGGGAGAGAGGAAGAGAAGGAAAGGGGGGCGCCGCCCCCCTCCCTGTCCAATTCGGACTAGAGGGGGAGGGGGCGCGCGGCTGCCCTGGCCGCCCCTCCTCTTCTCCCACTAGGGCCCAATAGGCCCAATAAACTCCCCGGGGGGTTCCGGTAACCCCCCGGTACTCCGGTATATGTCCGAAACCTCCCGAAACACTTCCGGTGTCCGAACATAGTCGTCCAATATATCGATCTTTACGTCTCGACCATTTCGAGACTCCTCGTCATGTCCATGATCATATCCGGGACTCCAAACTACCTCCGGTACATCAAAACACAAAAACTCATAATACCGATCGTCATCGAACTATAAGCTTGCGGACCCTACGGGTTCGAGAACTATGTAGACATGACCGAGACACGTCTCCGGCCAATAACCAATAGCGGAACCTGGATGCTCATATTGGCTCCCACATATTCTACGAAGATCTTTATCGGTCAAACCGCATAACAACATACGTTGTTCCCTTTGTCATCAATATGTTACTTGCCCGAGATTCGACCGTCGGTATCTCAATACCTCGGCCAAGTCTCTTTACTCATTCGGTAATGCATCATCGCACAACTAACTCATTAGTTGCATTGCTTGCAAGGCTTATAGTGATGTGCATTACCGAGAGGGCCCAGAGACACCTCTTTGACAATCGGAGTGACAAATCATAATCTTGATCTATGCCAACTCAACAAGTACCATCGGAGACACCTATAGAGCACCTTTATAATCACCCAGTTACGTTGTGACGTTTGGTAGCACACAAAGTGTTCCTCCGGTATTCGGGAGTTGCATAATCTCATAGTCATAGGAACATGTATAAGTCATGAAGAAAGCAATATCTATATACTAAACGATCAAATGCTAAGCTAACGGAATGGGTCAAGTCAATCACATCATTCTCTAATGATGTGATCTCGTTAATCAAATGACAACTCATGTCTATGGCTAGGAAACTCAACCATCTTTGATTCAATGAGCTAGTCAAGTAGATGCATACTAGTGACACTCTGTTTGTCCATGTATTCACACATGTACTAAGTTTCCGGTTAATACAATTCTAGCATGAATAATAAACATTTATCATGATATAAGGAAATATAAATAACAACTTTATTATTGCCTCTAGGGCATATTTCCTTCAAACGATTGATCAAGGCAGGGTGATCAAGGAGGCACTCACTACGTTCCAAAGAAGCACAGGGCAACTCCTAAGCGCAAACAAATGCTCATTACTATTCAGCGAAAGGTGCCCGAATGCTTCTCAAGCACGTATCCGCGAGGTCCTAGAAGTAGAGAGCTCAATGTTCGAAAGGGACTCCCTTCACCTGATGGAAGAATGAAGGATGGGAAATTTCAGCCCATGGAAAGGTTTATGAAAAGATGTAGCAACTGGTCAGGGAGACACATGTCTTTTGCAGCAAAGGAAGTGCATGTCAAGTCAGAAGTTCAAGCTCTCCCCATCTTCACTATGGGGGTGTTTAAACTATCATTGGGCTTTTGTGAGAAGTACGAAGGGATGATCAGGGAATTCTGGTGGGGTCATGAAGATGAGCACCGGAAAGTTCACTGGATGGCATGGGACAAAATGACAAAACCAAAACGAGGAGGGGGAATTGGATTTAGGGACATGCATCTCTTCAATCAGGCCCTGCTAGCGAGACAAGGATGGAGATTGCTTCAGAATCCTGACAGCATATGCGCAAGGGTACAAAAATGAAAGTATCACCCAAACAGAGAGATCTTGGAAAATGTCTTCGCATCTGACGCGTCCCAATCTTAGAGGGGTGTTGAATTTGGATTAGAGCTATTAAAGAAGGGACTAATATGGCGAGTTGGGAATGGAAGGAACATTCAGATCCAGAGGGATCCATGGATCCCAAGACAAGAAGGACTCAAAGCGGCCCACTTCATTCGCAGATCCGGGTTGAGGTGGGTAAACCAACTCATTGATCCCAACACAAGGAACTAGAACCAGGAACTTGTTAACCAGATCTTCAGCCCGTGTGATTGCTACCTCTTGAGCATGCGTTTGTTTTACCTTGAAAAGGAAAGGGTGATGCAACAAAGTAGCGTAAGTATTTCCCTCAGTTTTTGAGAACCAAGGTATCAATCCAGTAGGAGACTACACGCAAGTCCCTCGTACCTGCACAAACAAATAAGAACCTTGCAATCAACATGATAAAGGGGTTGTCAATCCCTTCACGACCACTTGCAAAAGTGAGATCTGATGGAGATAATAAGATAAATATTTTTGGTATTTTATGATATAGATTGGAAAGTAAAGATTGCAAAATAAACGGCAACAGAAATAGCTAATTAACGGGAGATTAATATGATGGAAGATAGACCCGGGGGCCATATGTTTCACTAGTGGCTTCTCTCAAGATAGCAAATTCTACGGTGGGTGAACAAATTACTATCGAGCAATTGATAGAAAAGCGCATAGTTATGAGAATATGTAGGCATGATCATGTATATAGGCATCACGTCTGTGACAAGTAGACCGAAACGATTCTGCATCTACTACTATTACTCCACATATCGAGCGCTATCCAGCATGCATCTAGAGTATTAAGTTCATAAGAACAGAGTAACACATTAGGCAAGATGACATGATGTAGAGGGATAAACTCAAGCAATATGATATAAACCCCATATTTTTATCCTTGATGGCAACAATACAATACGTGCCTTGCTGCCCTAACATCGGGAAAGGACACCGCTAGATTGAACCCAAAGCTAAGCACTTCTCCCATTGCAAGAAAGATCAATCTAGTAGGCCAAACCAAACTAATAATTCGAAGAGACTTGCAAAGATATCAAATCATACATATAAGAATTCAGAGAAGAACCAAATATTGTTCATAGATAATCTTGATCATAAACCCACAATTCATCGGATCTCGACAAACACACCACAAAAAGAATTACATCAAACAGATCTCTAAGAGAATCGAGGAGAACTTTGTATTGAGATCCAAAGAGAGAGAAGAAGCCATCTAGCTAATAACTATGGACCCGAAGGTCTGTGGTAAACTACTCACACATCATTGGAGAGGATAGGGTGTTGATGTAGAAGCACTCCATGATCGATTCCCCCTCCGGCGGAGCACCGGGAAAGGCCCCAAGATGGGATCTCACGGGTACAGAAGGTTGCGGCGGTGGAAATAGGGTTACGTGGTGCTCTTGGATGTTTTTGGGGTATATGAGTATATATATAGATGAAAGAAGTAGGTCGGTGGAGCCACGAGGGTAGGGGGGCGCGCCTCCCTACCTCATGGCCGCCTCCTTTCTTCATTGACGTCCACTCCAAGTCTCCTAGATTGCGTTTGTTCCAAAAATAACTCTCCCGAAGGTTTCATTCCGTTTGGATTCCGTTTGATATTCCTTTTCTGCGAAACACTGAAATAGGCAAAAAACAACAATTTGCACTGGGCCTTTGGTTAGTAGGTTAGTCCCAAAAATAATATAAAAGTGCATAATAAAGCCCATTAAACATCCAAAACGGATAATATAATAGCATGGAACAATAAAAAATTATAGATACGTTGGAGACGTATCAAGCATCCCCAAGCTTAATTCCTGCTCGTCCTCGAGTAGGTAAATGATAAAAACAGAATGTTTGATATGGAATACTACCTAGCATAATTCTCAATGTAATTTTATTTATTGTGGCATGAATGTTCAGATCCAAAAGATTCAAGACAAAAGTTTAATATTTACATAAAAATAATAATACTTCAAGCATACTAACAAAGCAATCATGTCTTCTCAAAATAACATGGCCAAAGAAAGTTATCCCTACAAAATCATATAGTCTGGCTTTGCTCTATCTTCATCACACAAAAAATTTAAATCATGCACAACCCCGATGACAAGCCAAGCAATTGTTTCACACTTTTGATGTTCTCAAACTTTTTCAATCTTCACGCAATACATGAGCGTGAGCCATGGACATAGCACTATATGTGAAATAGAATCGTGGTTGTGAAGAAGGCAAAAAGGATAAGATAGTCTCACATCAACTAGGCGTATCAACGGGCTATGGAGATGCCTATCAATAAATATCAATGTAAGTGAGTAGGGATTTCCATGCAATGGATGCACTAGAGCTATAAGTGTATGAAAGATTAACAAAAGAAACTAAGTGGGTGTGCATCCAACTCGCTTGCTCACGAAGACCTAGGGCATTTTGAGGAAGCCCATCATTGGAATATACAAGCCAAGTTCTATAATGTAAAATTCCCACTAGTATATGAAAGTGACAACATAGGAGACTCTCTATCATGAAGATCATGGTGCTACTTTGAAGCACAAGTGTGGTAAAAGGATAGTAACATTGTCCCTTCTCTCTTTTTTTCTCATTCTTTTATTTGGGCCTTTTTCTCTCTCTTTTTTTATGGCCTCTTTTTTTTTCTTTTCTTTTCATCCGAAGTCTCATCCCGACTTGTGGGGGAATCATAGTCTCCATCATCCTTTCCTCACTTGGGACAATGCTCTAATAATGATTATCATCACACTTTTATTCACTTACAACTCAATAGTTAGAACAAAATATGACTCTATGTGAATGCCTCCGGCGGTGTATCGGGATATGCAACGAATCAAGAGTGACATGTATGAAATAATTTATAAAGGTGGCTTTGCCACAAATACGATGTCAACTACATGATCATGCAAAGCAATATGACAATGATGATGCGTGTCATAACAAACGGAACGGTGGTAAGTTGCATGGCAATATATCTCGGAATGGCTATGGAAATGCCATAATAGGTAGGTATGGTGGCTGTTTTGAGGAAGGTATATGGTGGGTGTATGATACCGGCGAAAGGTGTGCGGTATTAGAGAGGCTAGCAATGGTTGATGGTTGAGAGTGCGTATAATCCATGGACTCAACATTAGTCATAAAGAACTCACATACTTATTGCAAAAATCTATTAGTTATAGAAACGAAGTACTACGCGCATGCTCCTAGGGGGATAGATTGGTAGGAAAAGACCATCGCTCGTCCCCGACCGCCACTCATAAGGAAGACAATCAATAAATAAATCATGCTCTGACTTCATCACATAACGGTTCACCATACGTGCATGCTACGGGAATCACAAACTTTATAACAAGTATTTATCAAATTCACAACTACTCAACTAGTATGACTCTAACATCACCATCTTCATATCTCAAAATAATCATAAAGAATCAAACTTCTCATAGTATTCGATGCACTTTATATGATAGTTTTTATTGTACCTATCTTGGATGTTCATCATATTAGGACTAATTTTATAGCCAAAGCAAATTACCATGCTGTTCTATAAGACTCTCAAAATAATATAAGTGAAGCATGAGAGATCAATAATTTCTACAAAATAAAACCACCACCGTGCTCTAAAAAGATATAAGCGAAGCACTAGAGCAAAATTAACTAGCTCAAAAGATATAAGTGAAGCACATAGAGTATTCTCATAAATACCGATTCATGTGTGTCTCTCCAAAAGGTGTGTATAGCAAGTATGATTGTGTTAAACTAAAAATCAAATATCAAATCATACAAGACGCTCCAAGCAAAACACATATCATGTGGTGAATAAAAATATAGCCTCAAGTAAAGTTACCGATGGACGAAGACGAAAGAGGGGATGCCTTCCGGGGCATCCCCAAGCTTAGGGTTTTTGGTTGTCCTTGAATTTTACCTTGGGGTGCCTTGGGCATCCCCAAGCTTAGGCTCTTGCCACTCCTTATTCCATAATCCATAAAATCTTTACCCAAAAACTTGAAAACTTCACAACACAAAACTCAACAGAAAATCTCATGAGCTCCGTTAGCGAAATAAAACAAACCACCACAATAAGGTACTGTAATGAACTCATTCTTTATTTATATTGGTGTTAAACCTACTGTATTCCAACTTCTCTATGGTTGATACCCCCTATACTAGCCATAGATTCATCAAAATAAGCAAACAACACATGAAAAACATAATCTGTCAAAAACAGAACAGTCTGTAGCGATCTGATTTGTTCGAATACTTCTGGAACTCCAAAAATTCTGAAAAACTAGGACAAACCTGGAAATTTTTTATATTGATCTACTGCAAAAATAATTGGTAATATCTCACGTTCTAGTGAATTTTAACAATTATTTTCGTGAGCACAAAGTTTCTGTCTTTTTCAGCAAGATCAAATAATTATCACCCAAGAAGATCCTATTGGTTATACTTGGAACAAACACTAATTAAAACATAAAACCACATATAACCAGGGGCTAGATGAATTATTTATTACTAAACAGGAACAAAAAGCAATCAACAAAAATAAAATTGGGTTGCCCCCCAACAAGTGCTATCGTTTAACGCCCCTAGCTAGGCATAAAAACAAGAATAGATCTAGGTATCGTCATCTTTGGTATGCAATCCATAAGTGGCTCTCATAATTGATTCATAAGGTAATTTAATTTTCTTCCTAGGAAAGTGTTCCATGCCTTTCCTTAACGGAAATTGGAATCTAATATTTCCTTCTTTCATATCAATAATTGCACCAATCGTTCTAAGGAAAGGTCTACCAAGAATAATAGGACATGTAGGATTGCAATCTATATCAAGAACAATAAAATATACAGGCACATAATTCCTATTTGCAACAATAAGAATATCATTAATCCTTCCCATAGGTTTCTTAATGGTGGAATCTGCAAGATGCAAGTTTAAAGAACAATCATCAAATTCATGGAAACCTAACACATCACACAAAGTTTTTGGAATCGTGGAAACACTAGCACCCAAATCACACAAAGCATAGCATTCGTGATCTTTAATCTTAATTTTAATAGTAGGTTCCCACTCATCATAAAGTTTTCTAGGGATAGAGACTTCTAATTCAAGCTTTTCTTCATAAGATTGCATTAAAGCATCAACGATATGTTTAGTAAAAGCTTTATTTTCATCATAAGCATGAGGAGAATTTAACACGGATTGCAACAAGGAAATACAATCTATCAAAGAGCAATTATCATAATTAAATTACTTGAAATCCAAAATAGTGGGTTCATTGCTATGTAAAGTTTTGACCTCTTCAATCCCACTTTTACCAATTTTTGCATCAAGATCTAAAAACTCTGAATCATTGGGACACCTTTTAACTAAAGTTGACTCATCTCTAGTCCCATCTTTATCAAGATTCATATTGCGAAACAAGGATTTAATTGTAGGGGAATGTAGTAATTTCAAAAAAATTCCTACGCACATGCAAGATCATGGTGATGCATAGCAACGAGAGGGGAGAATGTTGTCCACGTACCCTCATAGACTGATAGCGGAAGCGTTAGCACAACACGGTTGATGTAGTCGTACGTCTTCACGGTTCAACCGATCAAGTACCGAACGCATGGCACCTCCGAGTTCAGCACACGTTCAGCTCGGTGACGTCCCTCAAACTCCGATCCAGTCGAGCTTTGAGGGAGAGTTCCGTCAGCACGACGGCATGGTTACGATGGTGATGTTCTACCGACACAGGGCTTCTCCTAAGCACCACTATGATATTATCGAGGTGGACTATGGTGGAGGGGGGCACCGCACACGGCTAAGAGATCAATGATCAATTGTTGTGTCTATGGGGTACCCCTGCCCCCGTATATAAAGGAGCAAGTGGGGGGAGAGGAGGTCGGCCAGGAGGAGGTGAGCCAGGAGGAGTCCTACTCCCACCGGGAGTAGGACTCCCTCCCTTCCTTGTTCGATTAGGAGAAGGGGGAAGGAGGAGGGAGAGAGGAAGGAAAGGGGGCGCCGCCCCCCTCCTTGTCCAATTCGGACTAGAGGGGGAGGGGGCATGCGGCGTGCCCTAGCCGCCCCTCCTCTTCTCCACTAAGGCCCATGTAGGCCCATTAAACCCGGGGGGGGGGGTTCCGGTAACCCCCGGTACTCCGGTATATATCCGATAACCCCCGGAACCATTCCAGTGTCCGAATATAGTCGTCCAATATATCAATCTTCATGTCTCGACCATTTCGAGACTCCTCATCATGTCCGTGATCACATCCGGTACTCCGAACAACCTTCGGTACATCAAAACACATAAACTCATAATATAATCGTCATCAAACTTTAAGCGTGCGGACCCTATGGGTTCGAGAACTATGTAGACATGACCGAGACACGTCTCCGGTCAATAACCAATAGCGGAACCTGGATGCTCATATTGGCTCTGACTTATTCTAAGAAGATCTTTATCGGTCAGACCGCATAACAACATACGTTGTTCCCTTTGGCATCGGTATGTTACTTGCCCGAGATTCGATCGTCGGTATCTTAATACCTAGTTCAATCTCGTTACCGGCAAGTCTCTTTACTCGTTCCATAATACATCATCCCACAACTAACTCATTAGTTGCAATGCTTGCAAGGCTTAAGTGATGTGCATTATCGAGTGGGCCCAGAGATACCTCTCCGACAATCGGACTGACAAATCCTAATCTCGAAATACGCCAACCCAACAAGTACCTTTGGAGACACCTGTAGAGCACCTTTATAATCAGCCAGTTATGTTGTGACGTTTGGTAGCTCACAAAGTGTTCCTCCGGTAAACGGGAGTTGCATAATCTCATAGTTATAGGAACATGTATAAGTCATGAAGAAAGCAATAGCAACATACTAAACGATCGAGTGCTAAGCTAACGGAATGGGTCAAGTCAATCACATCATTCTCCTAATGATGTGATCACGTTAATCAAATGACAACTCATGTCAATGGCTAGGAAACATAACCATATTTGATCAACGAGCTAGTCAAGTAGAGGCATACTAGCGACACTCTGTTTGTCTATGTATTCACACAAGTATTATGTTTCCGGTTAATACAATTCTAGCATGAATAATAAACATTTATCATGATATAAGGAAATAAATAATAACTTTATCATTGCCTCTAGGGCATATTTCCTTGATCTCCCACTTGCACTAGAGTCAATAATCTAGATTACACAGTAATGATTCTAACACCCATGGAGCCTTGTTGCTGATCATGTTTTGCTCGTGGAAGAGGCTTAGTCAACGGGTCTGCAACATTCAGATCCGTATGTATGTTGCAAATTTCAATGTCACCCACCTGGACTAAATCCGGGATGGAGTTGAAGCGTCTCTTGATGTGCTTGGTTCTCTTGTGAAATCTGGATTCCTTTGCCAAGGCAATTGCACCAGTATTGTCACAAAAGATTTTCATTGGACCCGATGCACTAGGTATGACACCTAGATCGGATATGAACTCCTTCATCCATACTCCTTCATCTGCTGCTTCCGAAGCAGCTATGTACTCCGCTTCACACGTAGATCCCGCCACGACGCTTTGTTTAGAACTACACCAACTGACAGCTCCGCCGTTCAATGTAAACACGTATCCGATTTACGATTTAGAATCGTTCGGATCAGTGTCAAAGCTTGCATCAACGTAACCATTTACGATGAGCTCTTTGTCACCTGCATAAACGAGAAACATATCCTTAGTCCTTTTCAGGTATTTCAGGATGTTCTTGACCGCTGTCCAGTGATCCACCCCTGGATTACTTTGGTACCTCCCTGCCAAACTTATAGCAAGGCACACATCAGGTCTGGTACATAGCATTGCATACATGATAGAGCCTATGGCTGTAGCATAGGGAACATCTTTCATCTTCTCTCTTTCTTCTGCAGTGGTCGGGCATTGAGTCTTACTCAACTTCACACCTTGTAACACAGGCAAGAACCCTTTCTTTGCTTGGTCCATTTTGAACTTCTTCAAAACATTGTCAAGGTATGTGCTTTGTGAAAGTCCAATTAAGCGTCTTGATCTATCTCTATAGATCTTGATGCCCAATATGTAAGCAGCTTCACCGAGGTCCTTCATTGAAAAACTCTTATTCAAGTATCCCTTTATGCTATCCAGAAACTCTATATCATTTCCAATCAACAATATGTCATCCACATATAATATCAGAAATGCTACAGAGCTTCCACTCACTTTCTTGTAAATACAGGCTTCTCCAAAAGTCTGTATAAAACCAAATTCTTTGATCACACTATCAAAGCGTTTATTCCAACTCCGAGAGGCTTGCACCAGTCCATAAATGGATTGCTGGAGCTTTGGATTGACAAAACCTTCCGGTTGCATCATATACAACTCTTCTTCTAGAAATCCATTCAGGAATGCAGTTTTGACATCCATTTGCCAAATTTCATAATCATAAAATGCGGCAATTGCTAACATGATTCAGACATACTTAAGCATCGCTGCGGGTGAGAAGGTCTCATCATAGTCAATCCCTTGAACTTGTCAAAAACCTTTTGCAACCAGTCGAGCTTTATAGATAGTAATATTACCGTCAGCGTCAGTCTTCTTGAAGATCCATTTATTCTCGATGGCTTGCCGATCATCGGGCAAGTCAACCAAAGTCCACACTTTGTTCTCATACATGGATCCCATCTCAGATTTCATGGCCTCAAGCCATTTTGCGGAATCTGGGCTCACCATCGCTTCTTCATAGTTCGTAGGTTCGTCATGGTCTAGTAACATAACCTCCAGAACAGGATTGCTGTACCACTCTGGTGTGGATCTTACTCTGGTTGACCTACGAGGTTCAGTAACAACTTGATCTGAAGTTTCATGATCATCATCATTAACTTCGTCACTAATTGGTGTAGGTGTCACAGGAACCGGTTTCTGTGATGAACTACTTTCCAATAAGGGACCAGGTACAATTACCTCATCAAGTTCTACTTTCCTCCCACTCACTTCTTTCGAGAGAAACTCCTTCTCTAGAAAGATTCCAAGTTTAGCAACAAAATTCTTGCCTTCGGATCTGTGATAGAAGGTGTACCCAACAGTCTCTTTTGGGTATCCTACGAAGACACATTTTTCCGATTTGGGTTCGAGCTTATCAGGTTGAAGCTTTTTCACATAAGCATCGCAGCCCCAAACTTTAAGAAATGACAACTTTGGTTTCTTGCCAAACCATAGTTCATAAGGCATCGTCTCAACGGATTTAGATGGTGTCCTATTTAACGTGAATGCGGTCGTCTCTAAAGCATAACCTCGAAACGATAGCGGTAAATCGGTAAGAGACATCATAGATCGCACCATATCTAGTAAAGTACGATTACAACGCTCGGACACACCATTTCGCTGTGGTGTTCTGGGTGGCGTGAGTTGTGGAACTATTCCGCATTGTTTAAAATGAAGATCAAACTCGTAACTCAAATATTCTCCTCCACGATCAGATCGTAGAAACTTTATTTTCTTGTTACGATGATTTTCAACTTCACTCTGAAATTCTTTGAACTTTTCAAATGTTTTAGACTTATGTTTCATTAAGTAGATATACCCATATCTGCTCAAATCATCTGTGAAGGTGAGAAAATAACGATACCCGCCGCGAGCCTCAACATTCATCAGACCACATACATCTGTATGTATGATTTCCAATAAATCTGTTGCTCGCTCCATAGTTCCGGAGAACAGTGTTTTAGTCATCTTGCCCATGAGGCACGGTTCGCAAGTACCAAGTGATTCATAATCAAGTGGTTCCAAAAGTCCATCAGTATGGATTTTCTTCATGCGCTTTACACCGATATGACCTAAACGGCAGTGCCACAAATAAGTTGCACTATCATTATCAACTCTGCATCTTTTGGCTTCAATATTATGAATATGTGTATCACTACTATTGAGATTCAACAAAAATAGACCACTCTTCAAGGGTGCATGACAATAAAAGATATTACTCATATAAATAGAACAACCATTATTCTCTGATTTAAATGAATAACAGTCTCGCATCAAACAAGATCCAGATATAATGTTCATGCTCAACGCTGGCACCAAATAAAAATTATTCAGGTCTAAAACTAATCCCGAAGGTAGATGTAGAGGTAGCGTGCCGACCGCGATTACATCGACTTTGGAACCATTTCCCACGCGCATCGTCACCTCGTCCTTAGCCAATCTTGGCTTAATCAGAGTCCTGTTTCGAGTTGCAAATATTAGCGATGTAACCGATTATCAAATACCCAAAAGCTATCATGCGAGCATTCGTAAGGTACACATCAATAACATGTATATCACATATACCTTTGTTCACCTTGCCATCCTTCTTATCCGCCAAATACTTGGGGCAGTTCCGCTTCAGTGACCAGTCTACTTGCGGTAGAAGCACTTTTCGATCTCGAGCTTAGGTCCAGACTTGGGTTTCTTACATTGAGCAGCAACTTGTTTGTTGTTCTTCTTGAAGTTCCCTTCTTCTTCCCTTTGCCCTTTTTCTTGAAATCGGTGGTCTTATTGACCATCAACACTTGATGCTCCTTCTTGATTTCTACCTCCATGACTTTTAGCATTGCGAAGAGCTCGAGAATCGTCTTATCCATCCCTTGCATGCTATAGTTCATCACGAAGCTCTTGTAGCTTGGTGGCGATGATTGAAGAATTACATCAATGACGCTATCATCTGGAAGATTAACTCCCAGTTGAATCAAGTGATTGTTATATCCAGACATTCTGAGTATATGCTCAGTGACAGAACTATTCTCCTCCATCTTACATCTGTAGAACTTATTGGAGACTTCATATCTCTCAATCCGGGCATTTGCTTGAAATATTAACTTCAACTCCTAGAACATCTCATATGCTCCATGACATTCAAAACATCGTTGAAGTCCCGGTTCTAAGCCGTAAAGCATGGCACACTGAACTATCGAATAGTCATCAGCTTTGCTCTGCCAGACGTTCATAACATCTGGTGTTGCTCCTGCAGCAGGTCTGGCACATAGCGGTGCTTCCAGGACGTAATTCTTCTATGAAGCAATGAGGATAATCCTCAAGTTACGGACCCAGTCCGTGTAATTGCTACCATCATCTTTCAACTTTGCTTTCTCAAGGAACGCATTAAAATTCAATAGAACAACAACACGGGCCATCTATCTACAAACAATATAGACAAGCAAAATTTACCAGGTACTAAGTTCATGATAAATTTAAGTTCAATTAATCATATTACTTAAGAACTCCCACTTAGATAGACATCCCTCTAATCCTCTAAGTGATCACGTGATCCAAATCAACTAAACCATGTACGATCATCACGTGAGATGGAGTAGTTTCAATAGTGAACATCACTATGTTGACCATATCTACTATATGATTCACGCTCGACCTTTCGGTCTTAGTGTTCCGAGGCCATATCTGTTATATGCTAGGCTCGTCAAGTTTAACCTAAGTATTCCGTGTGTGCAACTGTTTTGCACCAATTGTATTTGAACGTAGATCCTATCACACCCGATCATCACGTGGTGTCTCAGCACGAAGAACTTTCGCAACGGTGCATACTCAGGGAGAACATTTATACCTTGATAATTTAGTGAGAGATCATCTTATAATGCTACCGTCAATCAAAGCAAGATAAGATGCATAAAAGATAAACATCACATGCAATCAATATAAGTGATATGATACGGCCATCATCATCTTGTGCTTGTGATCTCCATCCTTGAAGAACCATCATGATCACCATCGTCATTGACGCGACACCTTGATCTCCATCGTAGCATCGTTGTCGTCTCGCCAACTTATGCTTCTACGACTATCGCTACCGCTTAGTGATAAAGTAAAGCACTATAGGGTGATTGCATTGCATACAATAAAGCGACAACCATATGGCTCCTGCCGATTACGATAACTTCGGTTACAAAACATGATCATCTCATACAATAAAATTCAGCATCATGCCTTGACCATATCACATCACAACATGCCTTGCAAAAACAAGTTAGACGTCCTCTAATTTGATGTTGCAAGTTTTACGTGGCTGCTACGGGCTGAGCAAGAACCGTTCTTACCTACGCATCAAAACCACGACGATAGTTCGTCAAGTTAGTGCTGTTTTAACCTTCTCAAGGACCGGGCGTAGCCACACTCGGTTCAACTAAAGTTGGAGAAACTGACACCCGCCCGACCACTTGTGTGCAAAGCACGTCGGTAGAACCAGTCTCGCGTAAGCGTACGCGTAATGTCGGTCCGGGCCGCTTCATCCAACAATACCGCCGAACCAAAATATGACATGCTGGTAAGCAGTATGACTTGTATCGCCCACAACTCACTTGTGTTCTACTCGTGCATATTACATCTACGCATAAAACCTGGCTCGGATGCCACTGTAGGGGAACGTAGTAATTTCAAAAAAAAATCTACGCACACGCAAGCTCATGGTGATGCATATCAACGAGAGGGGAGAGTGATGTCCACGTACCCTCGTAGACAGTGTGCAGAAGCGTTAGCACAACGCGGTTGATGTAGTCGTACGTCTTCACGGTCCGACCGATGAAGTACCGAACGCACGGCACCTCCGAGTTCAGCACACATTCAGCTCGATGACGTCCCTCGAACTCCGATCTAGCCGAGCTTTGAGGGAGAGTTCCGTCAGCACGACGGCGTGGTGACAATGATGATGCTCTATCGACGCAGGGCTTCGCCTAAGCACCGCTACGATATTATCGAGGTGGACTATGGTGGAGGGGGGCACCGCACACGGCTAAGAGATCAATGATCAATTGTTGTGTCTATGGGGTGCCCCCTGCCCCCATATATAAAGGAGCAAGGGGGGAGAGGCGGCCGGCCAGGAGGAGTAGGAGGAGTCCTACTCCCACCGGGAGTAGGACTCCCTCCCTTCCTTGTTGGATTAGGAGAAGGGGGAAGGAGGAGGGAGAGAGGAAGGAAAGGGGGGGCGCCGCCCCCTCCTTGTCCAATTCGGACTAGAGGGGGAGGGGGCACGCGGCCTGCCCTAGCCGCCCCTCCTCTTCTCCACTAAGGCCCATGTAGGCCCATTAAACCCAGGGGGGAGGGGGTTCCGGTAACCCCCGGTACTCCGGTATATATCCGATAACCCCCGGAACCATTCCGGTGTCCGAATATAGTCGTCCAATATATCAATCTTCATGTCTCTACCATTTCGAGACTCCTCATCATGTCCGTGATCACATCCAGGACTCCGAACTACCTTCAGTACATCAAAACACATAAACTCATAATATAACCGTCATCAAACTTTAAGCGTGCGGACCCTACGGGTTCGAGAACTATGTAGACATGATCGAGACACGTCTCCGGTCAATAACCAATAGCGGAACCTGGATGCTCATATTGGCTCCCACATATTCTACGAAGATCTTTATCGGTCAGACCGCATAACAACATACGTTGTTCCCTTTGTCATCGGTATGTTACTTGCCCGAGATTCGATCGTCGGTATCTTAATACCTAGTTCAATCTCGTTACCGGCAAGTCTCTGTACTCGTTCCATAATACATCATCCTGCAACTAACTCATTAGTTGCAATGCTTGCAAGGCTTAAGTGATGTGCATTACCGAGTGGGCCCAGAGATACCTCTCCGACAATCGGAGTGACAAATCCTAATCTCGAACACGCCAACCCAACAAGTACCTTTGGAGACACCTGAGAGCACCTTTATAATCTCCCGATTACGTTGTGACGCTTTGGTAGCACACAAAGTGTTCCTCCGGTAAACGGGAGTTGCATAATCTCATAGTCATAGGAACATGTATAAGTCATGAAGAAAGCAATAGCAACATACTAAACGATCGAGTGCTAAGCTAACGGAATGGGTCAAGTCAATCACGTCATTCTACTAATGATTTGATCCCATTAATCAAATGACAACTCATGTCAATGGCTAGGAAACATAACCATCTTTGATCATCGAGCTAGTCAAGTAGAGGCATACTAGTGACACTATGTTTGTCTATGTATTCACACAAGTATTATGTTTTCGGTGAATACAATTCTAGCATGAATAATAAACATTTATCATGATATAAGGAAATAAATAATAACTTTATTATTGCCTCTAGGGCATATTTCCTTCATTAATAGGAGATACATCAATCACTTTTAGATCTTCATCCTTATTATCATGAAAACTAGAAGAACACGCTTTCATAAAGCAATCTTTTTTAGCACGCATCCTAGCGGTTCTTTCTTTGTACTATCGATGGAAATTCTCATGGCTTTGAGAGACTCATTGATATCATGCTTAGGTGGAATAGATCTATGTTTCAAAGAATCAACATCAAGAGAAATTCTATCCACGTTCCTAGCCAACTCATCAATCTTAGGCGATTTTTCTTCAAGCAAAGCATTGAAATTCTTTTGCGAAATCATAAATTCTTTAACACTCGTCTCAAAATCCGACGTCATCTTATTAAAATTTCCGTAAGAGTTGTTGTAGGAGTTACCATAATTATTAGAGGATTTACTAGGAAACAGCCTAGGATTAAAGTTTCCTCTATACGCGTTGTTACCAAAATTGTTCCTATCAACAAAATTCACATCCATAGATTCATTATTATTCTCAATCAAAGTAGACAAAGGCATATCATTAGCATCATAAGAAACAATCTTATTAGCAAATAATTTAATAAGTTCATCCATCTTTCCACTTAAAACATTAATCTCTTCTATTGCATGAAACTTTTTACTAGTAGATCTTTCGGTGTGCCATTGAGAATAATTAACCATAATATTATCTAGGATTTTAGTAGCTTCTCCTAAAGTGATTTCCATAAAAGTGCCTCCCACGGATGAATCTAAAAGATTTCTAGAAGCAAAATTCACTCCAGCATAATTTTTTTGTATGATCATGCATAAATTCAATCCATGAGTAGGGCAATTACGTATCATTAATTTCATCATCTCCCAAGCTTGTGCAACATGCTCATGATCAAGTTGTTTAAAATTCATAATATCATTTCTAAGAGAGATGGTCTTAGCGGGAGGAAAATACTTAGAGATAAAAGCATCTTTGCACTTATTCCATGAATCAATACTATTTTTAGGCAAAGACGAAAACCAAGTTTTAGCATGATCTCTAAGTGAAAACGGAAATAGCTTCAATTTAACAATATCATTATCCACATCTTTCGTCTTTTGCATATCACACAAATCAACAAAGTTGTTTAGATGTGTAGCGGCATCTTCACTAGGAAGGCCAGAGAATTGATCTTTCATGACAAGATTGAGCAAAGCAACATTAATTTCACAAGATTCAGCATCGGTAATAGGAGCAATCGGAGTGCTAAGAAAATCATTGTTGTTGGTATTGGAAAAGTCACACAATTCAGTATTGTCTTGAGCCACTGTGACAAACAATCCAACACACAAGCACACAAGAAGCAAGTAAAAAGAGGCGAATGAAAAAGAGGGTGAAATAAACGGCAAAGGTGAAGTGGGGGAGAGGAAAATGAGAGGAAAATGGCAAATAATGTAATGCGAGGGATAAGAGTTTGTGATGGGTACTTGGTATGTCTTGACTTGTGCGTAGATCTCCCCGGCAACGACGCCATAAATCCTTCTTGCTACCTCTTGAGCATGCGTTGGTTTTCCCTTGAAGAGGAAAGGGAGATGCAGCAAAGTAGCGTAAGTATTTCCCTCAGTTTTTGAGAACCAAGGTATCAATCCAGTAGGAGACTACACACAAGTCCCTCATGTCTGCACAAACAAATAAGAACCTTGCAACCAACACAATAAAGGGGTTGTCAATCCCTTCACGACCACTTGCAAAAGTGAGATCTGATAGAGATAGTAAGATAATTATTTTTGTTATTTTTATGATATAGATTGGAAAGTAAAGATTGCAAAATAAATTGCGAGAGAAATAGCTAATTAACGGGAGATTAATATGATGAAAGATAGACTCGGGGGCCATAGGTTTCACTAGTGGCTTCTCTCAAGATAGCAAATTGTACGGTGGGTGAACAAATTACTGTCGATCAATTGATAGAAAAGTGCATAGTTATGAGAATATCTAGGCATGATCATGTATATAGGCATCACGTCCGTGACAAGTAGACCGAAACGATTCTGCATCTACTACTATTACTCCACACATCGAGCGCTATCTAGCATGCATCTACAGTATTAAGTTCATAAGAACAGAGTAACGCATTAGGCAAGATGACATGATGTAGAGGGATAAACTCAAGCAATATGATATAAAACCCATCTTTTTATCCTCGATGGTAACAATACAATACGTGCCTTGCTGCCCCTGCTGTTACTGGGAAAGGACACCGCAAGATTGAACCCAAAGCTAAGCACTTCTCGCATTGCAAAAATATCAATCTAGTAGGCCAAACCAAACTGATAATTCGAAGAGACTTGCAAAGATATCAAATCATACATATAAGAATTCAAAGAAGAACCAAATATTGTTCATAGATAATCTTGATCATAAACCCACAATTCATCGGATCTCGAGAAACACACTGCAAAAAGAATTACATCGAATAGATCTCCAAGAGAATCGAGGAGAACTTTGTATTGAGATCCAAAGATAGAAAAGAATCCATCTAGCTAATAACTATGGACCCGGACGTATGTGGTAAACTACTTACACATCATCGGAGAGGCTATGGTGTTGATGTAGAAGCCCTCCGTGATCGATTCCCCCTCTGGCAGAGCGCCGGAAAAGGCCCCAAGATGGGATCTCACGGGAACAGAAGGTTGCGGCAGTGGAAATAGGGTTTCGTGGTGCTCATGGATGTTTTCGGGGTAAATGAGTATATATAGGTGAAAGAAGTAGGTCGGTGGAGCCACAAGGGGCCCACGAGGGTGGGGTTGGGCCTACCCCCCTGGGCGTGCCTCCCTACCTCGTGGCCGCCCCGTTGCTTCCTTGACATCGACTCCAAGTCTTCTGGATTGCGTTTGTTCCAAAAATAACTCCCCCGAAGGTTTCATTCCGTTTGATATTCCTTTTCTGCGAAACACTGAAATAGACAAAAAAACAGCAATTTGCACTAGGCCTTTTGTTAGTAGGTTAGTCCCAAAAATAATATAAAAGTGCATAATAAAGCCCATTAAACATCCAAAACAGATAATATAATAGCATGGAATAATAAAAAATTATAGATACGTTGGAGACGTATCAGTGATGCCCATGAAATCCTGAACATCCGAATCCCTGCAAGAGAAACCGAAGACTGCATAGCATGGCATTTTGAAAAATCGGGCATCTTCGCAGTGAAGAGTGCGTACAAGCTAGCTATGGCCCTTAAGGGGATGGGGGACCAAACATCCAGCTCTTCGGCCAACATAGATGATAGGAGTTTGTGGGATCTCATTTGGAAAGCGAAAATCCCGGGGAAAATAAAAAAATTGCATGAAGAGTTGCAACCAACACTTTGGCTACAAAGGCGAACAAATGCAAACGGACAATTGTACCTGATAAGAGGTGTGACATATGTGGTAACGCGGACGAAGATGAGTTCCACGCGGTGGTGGAGTGCACAAAGAGAAAAGCCTTGCGTTATATGATGAGAGACCATTGGAACCTCCCAAAAGAACAGGCTTTCAGATATACAGGCAAAGACTGGCTGCATGTCTTACTCAATATGTGTGATGTGGAGACACGTAACAAAATTCTGCTCCTGCTTTGGCGTCCATGGTTCCTGCATGATAATATAGTGCATGGAAATAACAAGGAACATGTCTCGGGATCAGTGGGTTCCCTAGTCAAGTACAAACAAGAAATCAGAGAGGCCCAGACACGCAGTGAAAGTGTAAAGGAAACCTGTGTCATGAATCAGTTTGGGGATCAAGACCTACCACCTCCGGTGCAGACGACTGCGCATTGGCCATGCCCCCCTGATGGGACGATCAAATTAAATAGAGATGTTGGATTCGATGTAGTGACAGGATACAACACATGTGGCGCAGTTGTGAGACACCACCAGGGACGGGCTATCTTGCCAATGGGTTGCAAACTGGATTGCTGCCAATCGGCAGAGGAGGCAGAAGGAATGACAGCACTGACCGGGCTCCGGAGCTGTCGAAACACTATAATGGCCCACTAGAGCTGGAAATGGACTTCTTGTCCGTGGTCGAGACACTAGCACTAGGGAAGTCAAATCAGTCTACCTTGTTCCCAATAATTGCTGATATTCAGTCGACTTTATCTAGCTTCTCCTCCCACAAGGTTGGATGGACGAGAAGGGTGCAGAACAAACTTTCCCACTGCCTGGCGAATCGAACAAAAGATCTAGGGGGCCTTTTCATGTTGGGTTCAGTTCCCGATGATCTAAATGTAATCTGGTTAGACGATTGTAAGACAGTTTGAATAGTAATGGGCAGTGTTTCTAAAAAAAGGTGGTGATAAAAATCCTGAAGTATTGTCAGCATTTTCCTCTAAAAATGTAAAGGGAAAATAAAGACGGTACACAGCCGTGTTAATTGTCATGGAAAATTATTATCCTTTTTGTTATCCCGAGTAGTTGTTGGATGTTATTTGTCTTTTTGATAAACATCTGATGTAAATTTGTCGTACTCCAACTCACATACTCTACTGCTAGACCCAAAACCTACTACTAAATGGTTCCAAAAAATTTGCATGTTATTGTAGAAGTCTTGATCGATATTCTCGTGTTACTGTGATGTAGTAGACATATTTTTATGCTTGGACATTTTTGAAGGAAATATGCCCTAGAGGCAATAAAAAGTTTTTATTTTATATTTCCTTATTCATGATAAATTTTATTATTCATGCTAGAATTGTATTGATCGGAAACCTAAATACATGTGTGAATACATAAACAAACACCATGTCCCTAGTGAGCCTCTACTAGACTAGCTCGTTGATCAAAGATGGTTAAGGTTTCCTAACCATATACATTTGTTGTCATTTGATAACAGGATCACATCACTAGGAGAATGATGTGATGGACAAGACCCATCCGTTAGCTTAGCATAATGATCGTTCAGTTTTGTTGCTATTGCTTTCTTCATGTCAAATTCATATTCCTTCGACTATGAGATTATGCAACTCCCGGATACTGGTGGAATGCCTTGTGTGCTATCAAACGTCACAACGTAACTGGGTGATTATAAAGATGCTCTACAGGTACCTCCGAAGGTGTCTGTTGGGTTGGCATAGATCGAGATTAGGATTTGTCACTCCGAGAGGTATCTCTGGGCCCTCTCGGTAATACACATCATAAGCTTGCAAGCAAACGACTAAGGAGTTAGTCACGAGGTGATGTATTACGGAACGAGCAAAGAGACTTGCCAGTAACGAGATTGAACTAGGTGTGAAGATACCGACTACCGAATCTTGGGCAAGTAACATACCGATAGACAAAGGGAATTACGTATGTTGTCATAAGGTTCGACCGATAAAGATCTTTGTAGAATGTGTAGGAGATAATATGGGCTTCCAGGTTCCGCTATTGGTTATTGACCGAAGAGGTGTCTCGGTCATGTCTACATAGTTCTCAAACCCGTAGGGTCCGCACGCTTAACGTTCGTTGACGATATAGTACTATATGAGTTATGTATGTTGGTGACCGAATGTTGTTTGGAGTCTCGGATGAGATCACAAACATGATAAGGAGCTCCGGAATGGTCCGGAGGTAAAGGTTGATATGTAGGATGATATGATTCGGCCGTGGGGTGAAGCCCACGGGGCTTTAAGTCGGTGCAAAAGGAGTTTTGCGGAGGCCAGAGGGCCAAACGCCGGAGACCCTGGCGTCTGGCCCTGGGCCAGACGCCGAGGCCCATGGCGTCTGGGCCAGATGCCAAGTACTGTGGCATCAGGTCCTGGAAGTCCGAGAAGGACTCTTCCTTGTGGGCGAAACTGGCTTTGAGGAGGCTTTTACTCCATGTTTCGACCCAGAGCTCAACATATAAATAGAGGGGCAGGGCTAGCACTTGGAACGCATCAAGAACCACCAAGCCGTGTGCCAAAAACCCCATCCCCTCTAGTTTATCCTCAGTCATAGTTTCCGTTGTGCTTGGCGAAGCCCTGCGGAGGTTGTTCTTCACAAACACCGTCACCACGCCGTCGTGCTACCGGAACTCATCTACTACTTCGCATGTCTTGCTGGATCAAGAAGGCGAGGGCTTCATCGAGCTGAACGCGGAGGTGCCATACGTTCGGTACTTGATCAGGACGGATTGTGAAGATGTACGACTGCATCAACTGAAGGAAATATGCCCTACAGGCAATAATAAAGTTGTTATTTTATATTTACTTATATCATGATAAATGTTTATTATTCATGCTAGAATTGTATTAACTGGAAACTTGATACATGTGTGGACACGTAGACAAAACGCCGTGTCCCTAGTAAGCCTCTACTAGACTAGCTCGTTTATCAAAGATGGTTAAGTTTCCTAACCATAGACATGTGTTGTCATTTGATAAATGAGATCACATCATTAGGAGAATGGTGTGATGGACAATACCCATCCGTTATCTTAGCATTATGATCATTCAGTTTTATTGCTATTGCTTTCTTCATGTCAAATACATATTCCTTCGACTATGAGATTATGCAACTCCCAAATACCGGAGGAATACCTTGTGTGCTATCAAACGTCACAACATAACTGGGTGATTATAAAGATGCTCTACAGGTATCTCCGAAGGTGTTTGTTGGGTTGGCATAGATAGAGATTAGGATTTGTCACTCCGAGTATCGGAGAGGTATCTCTGGGCCCTCTCAGTAATGCACATCATAATAAGCCTTGCAAGCAATGTGACTAATGAGTTAGTTGCGGGATGATGTATTACGGAACGAGTAAAGAGACTTGCTGGTAACGAGATTGAACTAGGTATAAAGATATTGACGATCGAATCTCGGGCAAGTAACATACCGATGACAAAGGGAATAACGTATGTTGTCATTGCGGTACGACCGAAAAAGATCATCTTAGAATATGCGGGAACCAATATGAGCATCCAGGTTCCTCTATTGGTTATTGATCTTGATCGGAGAGGTGTCTCGGTCATGTCTACATAGTTCTCGAACCCGTAGGCTCCGCACGCTTAATGTTCGATGACGATTTCGTATTGTAAGAGTTATGTGATTTGGTGACTGAATGTTGTTCGGAGTCCCAGATGAGATCACGGACATGACGAGGAGTCTCGAAATGGTCTAGAGGTAAAGATTCATATATAGGACGATAGTATGCGGACACCGGAAAGTGTTCCGGGGGTACCGGGTACGTATCGAGTCATCGAAAGGGGTTCCGATCACTCCCCGGCAAAGAAATGGGCCTTATTGGGCCCAAGGGTGGGACAGACCAGCCCCTAGTGGGTTGGTGCACCCCCATATAGGCCGAATAGGAGGAGAATGAGGGAGTGGAAGGGAGAAAGGAAAGGGGAGGATTCGGCCTCCCCCTTCCCTCCTCTCCCCCCCTCTCTTTCCTTCCCCCTCTGACACTTATGGAAGGGGGAAGGCCGACTTGTGGGAGGCGCCCAAGTAGGATTACTCCTACTTGGGGCACCCCTTGCTGCCCCTATCCCTCTCCCACCTATATATATGTGGGGGGGGGGGGTGGGCACCGCTAGAAGAGACGACATTGATTCCTAGCCGTGTGCGGAGCCCCCCTCCAAAGTTTATGCCTCGAGTCATATTCACGTAGTGCTTAGGCGAAGCCCTGCGCGGATTACTTCACCTTCACCGTCACCACACCGTTGTGCTGACGGAACTCTCCCTCGACACTTTGCTGGATCTAGAGTTCGATGGACCTCATCGAGCTGGACGTGTGCAGAACTTGGAGGTGTCATACATTCGGTACTTGATCGGTCGGAACGAGAAGAAGTTCGACTACATCAACCACGTTGTCAAACGCTTCTGCTTTCGGTCTATGAGGTACGTGGACATACTCTCTTCCTCTCGTTGCTATGCATCTCCTAGATAGATCTTGCGTGAGCATAGGATTTTTTTGAAATTGCATGCTACGTTTCCCAACAGTGGCATCCGAGCCAGGTCTATGCATAGATGATATGCACGAGTAGAACACAAAGAGTTGTGGGCGGTGATATTCAAACTGCTTACCACCAATGTCTTACTTTGATTCGGTGGTATTGTTGGATGAAGCGGCCCGGACCAACCTTACATGACCACGTTCATGAGACCGGTTCCACCGACAGACATGCAACTAGTTTTGCATAAAGGTGGCTGGCGGGTGTCTGTTTCTCCAACTTTAGTTGAATCGAATTTGACTATGGCCGGTCATTGTTTAAGGTTAAAACAACAAACTTAACAAAACACCATTGTGGTTTTGATGCATACACTACAAAAAAAGACACATCCGTGACATTTTGGGCCGAACGAAAAAAATTTCTGTCATACTTATGACACTTCTATGCCGATAAATGTGACAAAACCCGGTATCATCATAGATGTGGTGGGCTCCTACTTCTATGACAAAAATCATGATGAAAATGGGCTTTTTCGTCACAGGCGGGCCGGAGACACAGCTGCATGACATTGTTTGGGCCGTCCATGATGGAAAAACCGTGGTAGAAGCGAGGGCGAGGAAAATATCGGGGTTCCAGTTACGGTGGGTGGTCGGGGCGGCGATGCGCTGCTTTCTCTCATACACGCACGCGTGGAGTGCGAGGCGTCGGGCTCTAACTGAACCCGAGCCAGGCGTTGGGCTCTAACTGAACCCGAGCGATTGCACTGTAGGCTACGCGTTACTGAACCCGAGCGATCGATCGATGGCTGTTAACTGAACCCGATCGAGCGATTCCTTCGCTACTGCTGCTAACTGAAGCCGATCGATGCTGCCTCTGGATGAACAGTGAGCGTTGCTGGGGGTTTGGATGAACAGTTCCCGGTGGGGGTGGATGAACAGGACCCCGTGGTGTTGCCTCTGGATGAACAGTGAGTGTTGCTGGGGGGTTTGGATGAACAGTTCCCGGTGGGGGTGGATGAACAGGACCCCATGGTATTGCCTCTGGATGAACAGGACCCCGATCGATCGAGCCGGTTGGGGCTAGATGAACAGGACCTCGTGGAGGGCAGGATGAACAGGACCACCCCGTGGAGGGCTGGATGAACAGTAGATGGTGGAGGGCTGGATGAATAGTAGCCCGTGGAGGGGTGGTTGAACAGGAGCCCATGGAGAGGGCTGGTTGAGCGATGGCTGGTGGAGTAGCGCGATGGAGGCTGGATGAATAGGGAGCCCATGGATGAGCGATCGCGGTGGAGGCTGGAGGAGGTCGATGGTGGATGAACAGTAGCCCGTGGAGGCTGGAGGGGGTCGACGGTGGAGATGAACATTATCCCGTGGAGTCCCGTTTTGCGGTACGCCACACCCCTCCCAATGAGCAGGACCCCCGTTTCGACCGTAGTGCTCCAACACAAGTCCATTTCCTCCATTTTGCGGTACGCCACACCCCTCCCGATCAACAGGACCCCCGTTTCGACCGTAGGAGGTCTGTTTCCTCCGTTTTGCAGTACGCTAGATCCCTCCCGATGAACAGGATCCCGTTTCGACCGTGGCCGTCGAACACAAGGTCGTTTCCTCTGTTCTGCAGTACACCAGGCCTCATTTCCAGCGGCTGTTCCGTCCAAGCCCTCCCGATGAACACAATGACGCATTCCGTTCTGACCCAGCCGGTTGGCTCCCCATGAACACGACGATGATGCAGTTTCTCCATTCTGACCCAGCCATGTACACGAGCCCTGGCCATACATATGTGCGAGTAGGTGTTCGAGACCCTGCCCGTATGTACGTACGTGGCCGTATTTTCTTTCTTGCACACTTGCCGCTGTACGTACGTGTACATGCTACGTGTGCGACTCTACTACGAGACGTGCGCGCCTCTACATCAACCAGTATGTGCGTACACGTTCGCGACCAGAATGACAACGCTATGTACGCTTCGACCTGGTGGGTCTCGACTGTTAGGCACTTCCTTGCCAGCGAAGATGTAGCTGGTGGGTCCCAGCAGTCAGGGGGGCGAATCATTCTTTTTGCCCGGACGCACTTTCTTGCGTGCGAAGATGTAGCTGGTGGGTCCCAACAGTCAAGGGGAAATGTTTTTTTTGCAAAATACGGTGGCCCGTCCAGTGGGTCCCCGCTGTCAGGTGGAGGAATAATTGTTTTGCGCGTAATAAGGAGGCACTTCCTTGCTGCAGCCGTGGACCCAGCTGTCAGCCTCTCCACGTACAGTCCACGTCCAATGGAAGTTGTTCCTTGACCATGTTGACGACGCTGCACCGAGAGTACCAGGGCGGTGGACGACGGCGAGGCCTAGGAAGGGGACGACGCGGAGCCGGGGAAGACGCGGCAGTGGATGCCCACGCGTAGAGGAGTATGAGGGTTCACTAGTTCGCTGCGGTGTGAGGCTGCCGTCGCCGCAGAATAACAAGGTGTGGGTGAGTAGAGGGATGGCCTGGCCAGCGGTGGGAGTAGTAGGGGGCGGTGAGGCCTCTGTCGCATCGCAGCCGGCCACGGGAGGCAAGAGCACGAGGCACGACCGGCGCTGGTTTGGGCGCCTGGAGAAGAAGACTAGCGGTTGAAGAAGCACTACGACCGCTGGATGGACATCATACGGTCACTTGAGCTAGAATCATGCATATTGACTAAGTTGACAAAGCCCTCCGTCCCCGTCAACTTAGTAGGCCCACAAGTCAGCCTGCCACTATACTGGGTCCCAGCTAGCAGGGGGAGTATTCATTTTTTGTGCGTAATAAGGAGGCACTTCCTTGCGTGCGAAGATATAACTGGTGGGTCCAAGCTGTCAGCGGCAGTAACGTTTTTTTCGTGAAATACAGAGGCCCTTTTGGTGGGTCCCAGATGTCAGATGGAGGAATCATTATTTTGCGCGTAATAAAGAGGCATTTCCTCGCGTGCGGCCATGGACCCAGCTGTCAGCCTCTCCACGTATAGTCCACTTCAGATGCATGTCGGTCGTTGACCACGTTGACCAGGCCGCGCCGAGAGCACTGTGGCGGTGGCGGCAGCGAGGCCTAGGAAGGGAACGACACGGAGGCAGGGAAGAATCGGCAGTTGTTTCCCACACGGAGGGGAGTACGACTGTACGAGGGTTTACTAGTTCGTCTGCCATCGCCGGAGAATAACAGCAGGTGTGGGTGAGTAGAGGGATGGCTAGGCCAGCAATGGAAGTACAGTGGGGGGGTGAGGCCTGCGCGGGAGCACAACCGTCCAGGGAGGAGGGAAGCGAGCAGTCCCTTGGCGCTTGTTTGAGCGGCTGGAGCAGGAAGAGCACAAATTGAAGAAGCACGATGGTCGTTGGATGGAAATCCAACAGTCACTGCTTGTGCGTCAACCTTTTTTTTTAGGAAAGCCTCAAATCTGTGGAAAACAGCATACAATCCATCTACCATTATTTCTAATAATTTACAGCCCATTTGCTAATTCTTAAGGTTTTTTTGGAGCACATATTCTTTTTGTTAGCATTACAGCCCATATTGTGGCCATGGTTAAAAAATTATACGAAATTTAGCATATTTCGGTGCGGTCCGAACTGTTTTTAATCCCGAAATTTCGAGTCACATTCAAACTGATTTTAAAAATAAATGTATATCAATATAAAATCCAACAAATTGTCCACGCATAAAAATCAATGCAATTTAAAATCTCGAAATGAAAAAAAGAAATTTGAAACTAATTGCCGGTTTGATGTGTTTTAAAAATGTACATCCGATTTCTCATTACTGATAGGCCATTTTCTCGGCCAACCGAATGAATCTCTCCTCGTCTTGAAACATTTACAGCCCAACAGGCCTGACAAAGCGACTTACTTGGCAAATCACAAAAAAACTGGGCTGTGGCCGTGGACCCAGCTGTCAGCCTCTCCACGTACAGTACTCTCCCGATGGAAGTCGGTCGTTGACCACATTGACCACGCCGCGCCAAGAGCACCAAGGTGGTGGACGATGGCGAGGCCTAGGAAGGGGACGATGCGGAGCCGGGGAAGACGCGGCAGTGGATGCCCAAGCGGAGAGGAGTACAGGGGTTCACTGGTTCAGCTGCGACATGAGGCTGCCATCGCCGCAGAATAACAGGGGGTGTGGGTGAGTAGAGGGATGCCCTGGCCAGCGGTGGGAGTAGTAGGGGCGGTGAGGCCTCCGCGGCATCACAGCCGGCCACGGGAGGCAAGAGCACGCGACACGATCGGTGCTGCTTTGGGCGGCTGGAGCAAGAAGACCAGAGGTTGAAGAAGCACTATGGCCGTTGGATGGACATCATACGGTCACTGGAGCTAGAATCGTTCATATTGACTAAGTTGACAAAGCCCTCCATCCCCGTCAACTTAGTAGGCCCACAAGTTAGCCACCCACTATGGTGGGTCCCAGCTAGCAGGGGGTATTCATTTTTTTTGTGCGTAATAAGGAGGCACTTCCTTGCGTGCGAAGATATAGCTGGTGGGTCCGACCGGTCAGCGGGGGGAACGTTTATTCGTGAAATACAGAAGCCCTCCCCACGTACAATGCGTAATAAGGAGGAACTTTCCTTGCGTGTGACCATGGACCTCGTGGGTCCCAAATCGAGCTCTCCACGTCTGATCCTCTTCCGATGACTCAGATATGTTGACCACGCCGCGCCGAAAGCGCACCGAGGCGGTGGACAACGGCAGGCCCTGCATCGAACGACCCGGAGATGGGGAAGACGCAGCAGTGGAGTCGCGGACGGAGAGGAGTGGGAAACTTGACTTTTTCGGGTGCGGGTGGGCCTACACTCGGCAGAGAATAACAGGAGGTGCGGAGTGAAGGGATGGCCTGGCCGTCGGCGGTGCAGCGTTTCACTGAGGAGCGCAAAACAACGCCGTTGGACGCCGAAGGCTGGAACAGGTGGTCCCGGCAACGCTAGGGGAAGAAGACGAGAGATTGAAGAAGAATGCTGGCCGTTGGATGTAAATCCAACGCCTTCTTAGGCTTCGACCTACTGGCCCACATGTCACCCAGTCCATTTGTTTCTTTAGTCCATTTGGTGGGCTGGGTGAAACAATGATGTAGCATCTATGTAGCCAGTTTATATATATGGTAGAATTTAAAGCCCATTTGCATTTTTCTCGAAATCCGTGGACTTGCTGGGCTGGGTGAAAATATCATGTTGGGCTAGACGGAGAAATGTTATAAAAACATGAACACATGATTGCACGTATGTTACTGCATTGGTCAGTAAAATCTTTGCAAGCTTATGTACGCAATCACTAGGAGTTAACTTGCCAAGTTATATATACAATTATTACTATTATTCTGTAAGAACTTTCAACTTACGAAATAAAATATCATTTAAATTTGATGAGTTAATAGTACGTGGGGTATTTTTATTTTTTAGGCTAGACGTGGGACAGTTGAGTTGGTTCTAGGGAAAAGTACTGGGAGAAAACTCAGTTTACATCGAAAAAGAAAGTGGGAGAAAATTCAGATATAGGATTAATGAAAACAAAAAATAGAACTGAGCTGTGCGCCGTCTTGAAAAAACAAACATAACTTGGACTGCTGATGTTATAGACAAGCTAGGTTGGGAGGCCCAGAGGCCGCTTGATACCTGGTGGATCCAAAAAATGTTGAAACATGTCGTGGGCTGCCCATGTTAAACAACAAAACCTAGGCCATGGACCTGGTGGGCCCGGGACTGTCAGCCTCTCGACGAACAGTTGTCTCCCGATTCCATTTGTTTTGCTGACCATGTTGGGAACGACAGACGGCGGCGCCGCGGCTAGAGCACCAAGGCAGAGGACGACGTCGAGACCTCGGACCGAACAAACCGGAGCGGGGGAAGACGCAGTCGGAGGGGAGTACGAGGGTTGACTTGTTCGGGTGCAGGGTGGGCCGGTGGAGCTGCCGCCGCCAGACAATGTGTGGTAGTAGAGGGTTGGCCTGGCCAACGCCATAGGCTATGATGGCCAGCCGTTGTATAGGAAGAGGATGAAAGATTGAACAAAATAAAGAAATACAAATGGATAGGTGGTTGGTCCCATATGTGCGTGTACGAGACCTCTTTGGGTCCACCTGAGGAGGGGAATATGTTGGGAGGAAGGAGATTCAAAGCACGACAGCCGAGTGAACTAGTTTTTTTAACGGACAAGTGAACTAGTTACATACATAAGCAAATAGCCACTAAAAAAGAAGACAGGTTAATGGGTTCTTAAAAGAAATATTTCGGACAAAACAGATAATTACGACACATAGGCTAATGCATGAAACACTCAGATGATAAAGGTGCTTATAAACAGATAAAGTACAACATCTAGACCTTCCTGGCACGCTTGATCATGACGCTGCGGCTGTCCGTGTACTCGTCGGTTACGGAAGCAGACACGCCCTCATGTCCAAGATCTGCCTGTACGTGTCGTAGCATGCGTATGCGTCCTTGGCCGCGTAGATTGTGTAGGCTAGATTCAGAGGTACCTCCCACGTGTTCAGGTCCTTGGTATTGTTGTCTTCTTTCATGTTGGCGTATCAGGGGTCGATGATGGTCTCATCGAGGTCAACCACGGAGTCCTTCTCCTGCCCGTTGCTGATGATCTTGTATTGCTTCTGGATGTCGACAAGCTTGTTGCACCAGATGGCCGAATTGTCGTGTTCTTCCTTCTCTCCACCGTAGCGAAGGTGCAGTCGGCGCTGCCGATGAAACGGGCGAATGCTCCAGAACCTCTGATGGCCCTACAGAAGTGGTAGATGAGAACCTTGTCCCACACACATACCTGGGCGATGGTGATCCACTGGTCCCTGTCAGGAGACGAATGGATGGGCACAAGGTCTAAGTCCTGCGACCTTGTGCTTTCTCGTCCTGTAGGTACTGCTTGAACTCGGCGAGGCAGAGCTTCACCGAGTCCGAATCGTTGGTGTACATCACATTCAACTTGGTGCAGCCATAGGACTGAACGGCGAACTCAAAGGGGAACTCCTTGCTGAAGTCCATACCCAGCAGGCTCACCCCTCGGATCGCTATTGGAGTCTCTTCAAGTGAACGAGTGTGTAGGCGGCGGCGGCAGTTCGTTTTTCAGCTCTTGGGGAACTAGATTCAATAGTACACTGAGTGTGTACAGGCGACAACAGTTACTACCCCTCCCTCGTCCGCTACACGCCCGATAGAAGATGCACCCTCAGCGCATTCAAATGCCTCCATTAAGAAACCTACTCCGTCACGTCGGTTCACGAGCGGGTCTGTATTGGTACTGTAATAACAGGAGTTAGTGGTCACTTTACTTAAATTTAATTAGCTTTAATAGAAATTTATACTTAAAACAAGCAATGCATTGGCTCGTTCTATCATTGCCACAGGATCAACATGCACAACAATTAGAATTATTATTCTCAGGACGCACACGATCAGCACATTTGTCGCACTTTCACAAAGATAACACTACCAAGTTTGAACTGTTTTTTATGGTTGTTGTCCTCTGCATCATCATGTCATGTTTCCCAGCTTGCAAGATTCAGAACCAACAAATAAGATCCAAATAATAAGTACAACAAAGATGCCTACACATCTCATTGATTCCCATCTTGCAAGATTCAGAACCAACAAATAAGATCCAAATAATAAGTACAACAAAGATGCCTACACATCTCATTGATTCCCAGCTTGCAAGATTCAGAACCAACAAATAATATTCAAATAATAAGTACAACAAAGATGCCCACACATCTCATTGATTCCCAGCTTGCAAGATTCAGAACCAACCCATTAGAGCCTTTTGATAAAGTGAATATCGGGATTAAATCCATCTTGGCTAGCCATGTTATACAATCGAAGAACTTGGTGAATGCTCTTGACCGTCACAACATCTGTAGTTGAGTATTCCTGTTTGCACAGCACAAACAAGAAGAGCATGATTTCACTTTAATAGTGGCCTCCTTGAACTCAACCTGCAACTCCACTCAGATGAGGCCTGCCTGGAGTTCAATGATACAATTCATGCGCCTTTTTTTGCAGTTCACCTGAAATGAAGCAAAGATTGCATCATTCAGCTAGCAAGAAGTACTTGCTCTCATGAGCCGTGTGTTCTTCTTTAGTAGTTGCACTAAAATTGAGGAACATTAAGGTTGGCTGTCCGGCTCATGTAAGGTGCAACTATAATTTTCTTATCCTTTTGTGCAGTTCCACTAAAATAAAGTGCCATTGTGGTGACGGCTCATCTTGAAAAGGCTAATAAAATGTTGCACGAGATTACCAGCACAACTCGACAGAGGTTTTGGAAACTCCAATCACCATTTTGTGCAGTTCCACCAAAATTGAGAGATGTTGCCCACGTGACATTTTAGTTGAACTGCACAAGACACTCATTCCAATTTTTTTTTGTGCAGTTCATCAAAAGGTCACAATAGCAACAAGGTGAAATGGATATACGAAATAAGAATATACGAAACATATACGAAATGAAAATAAGCATCTTAATTATGTTCATGGCAATTAGGCAAGGACTTTAGAAATTTTAAAACGTCAGCAATGCTTCATGTTACCAGAAGCATTACGATCAACAATGAGATTCCTCAAATATGGGATTACTTTAATGGTGGCATTGCTTGTTTACCAGATGTGATAAATCAACGGCAGTAAAGAGTTGGTTTAAGGGCATGGGACCGTGGGGACACGGGACACTCAGCAGCTTAAAGGAGCAACTTACTTATCATACTGGGGAAAACAACAGGAGTGCCATTTGTAACACAGTTTAATTGCATCTTATCACTGGAGGCATTAGATTAACAATAACACTGGTTAGACATGTCCCTAAGGTAACAGTGTGATTGCTTCATTTTACATGCGCCCTTACATTAACAACAACAAAAGGTTGGTATAAGGACATGCGACAGTGGACGCATCAGCACAATGTACCTACAAGGAGGCATAAAGTGGTGATGCCGAGTTTGTTCATGCTATGTGAGGGCATCAAATCTAATCCTGGAGATCTTTTACTATGTGAGGGCAGCAAACCTAATCCTGGAGACCTTGTACTATGTGAGGGCAGCAACTCTAATCCTGGAGACCTTTTACTATGTGAGGGCAGCAAATATAATCCTGGAGACCTTTTACTATGTGAGGGCAGCAAATCTAATCCTAAGAACTTTTACTATGTGAGGGTAGCAATTCTAATCCTTGAGACCTTTTACTATGTGAGGGCAACAAATCTAATCCTGGACATACTCTGTTGACTTGTCCACGAGCCGCCACTTTCTATCCTTTTTTCAACCAATAATAGATTTGTTCCTTATCCAGTTTGTACTGCGTTTTCCCATTATTTCCCTTTTCAACCAAGAGACCGGTTGGGCATCCGGTCTCTACTACTTTCACCATATTATTTCCTCTTGGAATCAAGTCCTAGATTCATGCTACAACTTTCCCCCCTTTCTTCGTTGTTCGAACAAAGCCCTAGATTCGAATGCATGAAGTAGCTTTACCTCTAGTAATACTAAAAATTTAGGTGGCTTTGGAAGAGCTGATGGGAGTAGAAAAAGATGCACATGCAGATACGTGGGGAGCTGGGGCAGTAGAGCAAGGCCGCTTTCGAAGAACTTATACCTGAGGGTCGTCGGGATGTCGGCGGCGGCAGGTCGGATCTGCGGACAATACGGCAGGGAGGAAGAAGGGTCGGAGGACCTCCCGAGCCGGCGCTGTGTCGGAGAGAACAGCACGGGCAGAGGATCGGGCCCCTCCGACAGCTGTGGGTTTCCTCCCTCACCGGTGATGACCGCGTAAACGATACACCTAGTCCTCTACACACACCAGCCGAAAGGATCCGGCCGGATCTGTGACCAGCGGTGAGCAGAGAGAAAATGTCGCTACCGCTGTCTTGTTTATATCTGGAGAGGATGAGAGAATGAAGAGAGCAACCCTAGTAAAGCAAGCGCTCAGGCCCCTGCGTACATATATAGTGGAGTGATTATGTTTTTCTCTCCACAACAAGCGTTTCAATTTTTGTACATGGCATTAAAGAAAAGAAACTCTCTATTTAAGGTGACTACCTGTACGACTCCTACTTACTACTACTAGTAGTAGTATTGTTCACTTGTGCTCCCCGGCCCTCCATTCATTGGACAACCCCACAGGTGAATAAACATACAATACTAGTATTTATATAGAACGAACAAGCTCGAACTATTTTCACGTAGTTAAAAGTTGAGGGCGGGGCTTTTACCGCGCAGTACTGCGGCAGTTTTCACGTAGGCGGTTTGACAGAAAGGCGAGGAGGGTGAGGGAGTAGCGGATTCAACTTACTTACTACTGGAAAGGTCGGGCTGTGCGATTTGACGGCGCGTTACTGTTTGGATCCATGTGTTAGAGTTAGTTTGGGTTAGTTTGAACTCAACTAACCCAAAAATATCCAAACAGGAGGGTTAGTTGGGGTTATTGTTTGGATCCATGTGTTAGAGTTAGTTTGGGTTAGTTTGAACTCAACTAACCCAAAAAAAATCTAACCCACCCAAGAGGTGCTTATTTGGGTTAGTTCTTCTCGGGACACTAAAACACATTTTTCTCTCTCACTCTCCCGCAGCAAATCCCTCCCCACTTCCTGAAGCTTCTCGTCCTCTCCCTCCTCCCTCTACCGCCCATGAAGGCACCTCGCCCGTTTCTCAAGACTCCACCTAACCATGTCATCCAAACACCTCTTTCGCTAGAGTTACTTCAGGGTTAGTTCAGGATTAGAATCTAACTCTAACCTTTAACTGAGTTAGAGTATCCAAACAGGGCCAGGCGGTACGACCGGGGTGATGCCCCCCTTCCGTTCCGCACTCTAATCTGGTGCATGACACGACACGTCGACCCGGATGCTGCTGGCTATCCCACATGTCGGCGAAGTAGTACGTAGTAGTAAGAAGAAGCAAAGAATCATGCGGTATAAGTCTTTCTAGAGATTCCAACAAGTGAGTAGACTACACCACGTGCAGTATCTCAAATCTCAAATCTCCCTTCCGATTTATAGGGCTCAAATCTCAAATCTCATCAACCAAGGCATTTTGCGATTGGAGGAATGTATCTCGTACTTTACAAAACTACCCTAATTAAACTCATGCATTAATTACGTAGTTCTCTCGTTTTCCTCTCCGCCTTGGTCGCGGTGCACAATATTGACCACTCCTATATGACTAGCCGCTCTATCTACATGCGGGACATCAAAGCATCCGGGCCCGCGTGCCATCCACCAAATCACAGCGAGGTGCTACAGTTGAAACTCACTGGTCACCCCGGTGTGGCCATCATGACCCGTCATATCACACACACCTTTACCAGCAGTGGTAAAGTGGCCTCGAAGTTGGACTGGACGAAGCAACCATCATTTCACTAGAACGCTTGTTGAAGCCCTTTCTCCCGTTTCTTGAAGAAAACCTCACTCCAGGCTACTCACTTCTGCCATTTTTATTCTGTACCGACGAGGAAAGGTGGGCGAATCAGTGATGCTGCTATATTTTCATTCCAAGAATCTTCTTTTTGTGAAGCACCGACCGATTCTCATAGCCTATTTTTTCCCGTTTTCATTGCGGTTGTGGTTTCCTTTCGATTGCTTTTTGTTTGCCAGTTCATTGATGGATCCTGCAGCACTAGGCAAAGAGTTGCCGATGGACAACCCACTGGAGACAGCGATCTCCAGGAAACGAGCACCGACCAACGAGTTGACTATGTTAGCGGGCCAACCCATGGAGACGAATAACTCCAAGAAACAAGCACTGGCCAAAGAGTTGACGATGTTGGCGGACGAACTCCTCAAAGAAAGTTGGATGAACAACAAGGGCCCCACCATGCCTACCCCAGAAACTCTGATGGCCAACTATGCGAGGCTCAAGGCCGAGTTTGAGCAGATAGTCGCCGTTGAGAAGCAGTATTCCCCTGGCAAGGTGATGGCCCCCATCGAGGATGAGGAGATGGCCCCCGGAGGGTGGGATCCCCCGGTGAGCTCCACAAGGTAAAAAATAATGGCTTATTAACGAAAGTTGTGGTTTTTGATTATTTGCAATGTGCTTGCTAATATATTAGGGTTGTGCAGGCGCCGGTGGACGTCCTTGATGATTCCGATGTCGCGGCCCGTCCTATGGACAACGCGCCAGAGATCGTTTTCGATGTCGCGGTCCGTCCTGTTGGCATCGCCCCGGAGATCGATTCCGATGCCGCTGTCCATCCTGTGGACATCGCCCCAGAGATAAATTCTGATGTCACGGTCAGTCCTGTGGACATCGCCCCAAAGATCGATTCCCATAACGCTGTCCGTGCTGTGGTCATTGCCCGAGAGATCGATTCCGATGCCGCTGTCCATCCTGTGGACATCGCCCCAGAGATCGATTCCGATGTCACGGTCAGTCCTGTGGACATCGCCCCAGAGATCGATTCCCATGCCGCTGTCCGTGTTGTGGTCATTGCCCGAGAGATCGATGACAAGAAATAGTTGGTCGCGCTAATCCTTCAGGGTAGTTTGCATTACCCTATGTTTAATTACCAGAACGATGCATGTTATCAAACCATCTTAGGGATAGTGTCTTGTGTGGGCGGTACTTGCTACTTTTGTTTGATAGTGAATCATGCGAACCCTCTCCGAGTTATGGAAACAGATGTATCCTCACCAGCTTTTGATGTAATATATGGCATGCTTAGATGTAAGTTTGAACTTTTTATCATATCAGCAGGGCTTATTTGATGATTCTTGGTGTTAGTAGGCTAGCTACCATGCGAGCTATAGTACTTGCAAAACACTCACCGAAGAGAAATATTGGGGTTGATGAGCTCGTGGTACGCTTTTACCGATCCGTCATCGATCGGCCAATAGCCCAAGCTCCTAAAATTGTAGGCTTAGCGATCGATCGGACAATAGTCGACACAGATACATTCAGGCCTCATTTGGTTCATAGGGTAGGAAAATCATAGCAAAAGTACAGAGGCGTACAACACAAAATCATAGCAGTACAGAGACGTCCCTTCGTTCCAAAATAGACGAGTCAACTTTGTACTACTAACTTTGAAACGGAGGGAGTACGAATCCTAGGCGGGCTAGTTTGGCCTAGTGGGTTTTAGTGAGATGACGTGGTACAGTGTCGTCCAGTCTTCGCGTGTGGTAGCAATACTGCGGGTAGAGTAAGTTTTCATGAAGAAGCGGAATTCAATGAGGTCATGATGGTTCCTTCGTCCGACTAACTTTGTGCGTGGCAGGTGGACCAGGATAATTTTGTGCATGGCAGGTGGACCAGGATGGTCAACGTCCCACATGTCGGCGAATGAAAGTATTCTTTCTGATATAGTGGACGAGCAACAAGTATTCATTGTTTATTTTTTATTAAACCTATTGTCTCCACTGTTACGACGGAGGAGTGTGAAACACGGCAGCCCAGTGAACTTGGCATGTGCGCGGCTCGCTCCTTCCTCATGTAATACTACCATAGTGTTGACTATAAGGTTACAACTTTTTCTCACTCTCTCTCTATCTATTTCCTCTCAAATGTTTTTTACCTTTCTTTTTTTGGACACAATTGTTTTTTATGCCTCTTTTCTTAGAATTAGTTCTTTTATACCTATGAGCACGTGTAGAGACGGGCTCCTGCAGATCCCACTCCTTGACTTTGTCAATGCCTCTCTCTCCTCCACATAAGCAGGCTTGTCGATAAGACAAGAGATGATCTCTTAGAACAATATGTTTCACCATGTTTTTAGGAATAACTAGTTATTGAATATAAGGCTAAGAGATGATCCACTGTACACATGTTTTTTTGTCATCTCTAAATTACATGCAAGACTTATGATAAGACTATCTTATCAACCATTGTACATGCTCTTTATAGCCCAGAATTTTACATGTACTACTTGCTATGAATGCGGGCAGCTGGCCTCTGAGGGGGGAGCGCAGCGGGAGGTGGTGGGGTGGGGAGGGTTCTAGTGGGCCAGGGCAGTAAGAAGCGGGCTTGGAAGCGGTGCGGACTCCCGCATGGCCCACCTCACATTAGGACCACATATTTCTTGGAGTCCGTGCACGGCGGGCGGGCGATCTCTTCTTCCTCCCTCGTCTCTCTCCTCTCAGCCGACGCCCGCCGAGCAATAGATTTCGGCTATCGATGGTTTATTCAATTGCAGTCCCATATGTCCGTGAAAATTCAAGACAACGCGTGTCCCCTCTGGTGAGCGGCGTGCGAGCCGGACTGTCGGGGGTGCAACGTGAACGCGACGCGTACGAGTTGTAAGTGTGCCACCTTTTCCTTTTGAACTTGCAAAGCGTAACATTTTCGTGCGATCGATTGATAGAAATCCCGAACAAAATGACAAGGGCGGTGCTTTCCCGCGCGTTAGGCGGGCTAGTTTGAGTGATATGACGTGCTCTGATTGCCGTCCACTTATTCCATTTTATGTAAGCAAGAGTCTACACTCTTACGTGGGAGGAGTGCGAAACACGGCGGATCTGATTTTGATCAAGGGATAACTGTTCCTATGAAATAATGGAGCACTGTTAGCGATTATAGCATGATAGTTAGGGCATCTCCAGCACTGGCCCTCAAATTTACACCGGCATCTGTCCAAGGACACTGATGGATGCCATCCAATGCTGCCCGCATACCTTTCGACAACTATACGAACTAACCGGATGAAATTCGTGCAAACAAAGCAAATTTCAAATTGACCGGATGAAATTCATTACATTTGGAGAACTTTTCCTATAAACTGGACGAAATTCATTACATATTTCACACAAACCGTACTAAAACCTACTGTAAACCTAATCTAAACGATCGCCGGGCCCCAACCACCATGTCTGGCCATGAACCCGAGAAAGCCGGCCATTGCCTTTGCCTCCTCCTTATCCGCCTCGATAACCTCCTCCTCCAGAGCACAAGGTTATGAAGATTTCCGCCTCCACGTCACCGTCAAGCGGCTAATCGGCCGCCGATTTCTATCCCATCAAGCTTGGCGTCAACTGAGTGGAGGAGCGGTGACCTTCCTGGGACCAGAGAGATGGCGATCTACCGTGTACTACTCTTCCTCGCTGCCGGCTGCGCCCGCGCACGCGCGCCGGCTTCGTGGTTGTGGCGGCGGAGGGCGGGGGCTGGGGGGGAGCCGGCGATCTCCTTCGTTTGCTCATGTGAGAGTACGTCCAAGAGAGCTTTGGAGCGCACCCAGAGCAGAGCCACCGATGTCCTTCGTCTGCTCCTGTGACAGTACGTCCAAGAGAGCTTAGGAGTGCCCGGAGGCCATGGTTGGAGTGGTGCCAACAGAAGGAAGGGACCGGAGGAGAATGAGTGTGGGTCTTTGGCTATGGCTGGGAGCTGGGGCTCAAGTTAATATAGAGGGCGAATGGCAATGAGCCGCGGCAGATGGATGGATGGCTGGCACCAGAGTAGGTTCGTTGGCAGCCATGAACGCGGAGCAGTCGCTTGCACCGGGATGCCGCGCGGGTGGCGCTCTCTCGGCCGTCGCGCTGCTGCAATGCCGGCACCAGTGAGAGGTCGCGTCGGGCGTGAATGCGGACGCTGCTTCAGTGACTTAACCACAGGTGTGTTGTCTCACTGACATGTGGGCCCAACGGGCAGCAGGCCCGCATGTCAGTGACACACCAACCGCACCTGCAGTTAAGGCTGGTGAATGCGGCATTGACGTTCTGGAGAGACGGTGATCGTTTTAGGCGGGAAGCGCGCACTAGCGATGGAAGGGGTTTGGTGAGCGGGGCCGTCGAGATCTTTGGCGTGATGGTAAAATGTGAACTCATGGATGACGAGCCTTTGAAGCGTATGCGGCACGTATTGACAACCAGGCGGCCATGCAACCGCTCTTGTCGCCAGCTAGCATTCGACGACCACCATTAGACACCCCACAACCATACATAACTTATGATTAATGGACGAATCGATCAGACACACACTCGTGTGCAGTGGCACTATGATCGGTTGCTCACGATAGTACATGGAGTACTCACCATAGTACCCTCTCTAGCTAGGCTGTTTTATAGATTGTCGTTGTGATGGACGATATACATGAGCAAGGCGCCGAGTCACGAGTATGACCGTTGGTGTTGAGCGGTGAATACATGCTCGGTGTTCGCGGAGGCCTCCAGCAAACGTCTAAACAGTAATGTCACATACGCACAATTTTGGTTTTTATTTCTTTCTCCACTGACAGGTAGGCCCGCATAGATAGGTAGATAAAGAACACGTGCTGATGAGGTGCATGCAGACTGTTTGAATGGTCAACCAGACAAATACGGAGCTATACGCTGAGCCAGTGACCATATAATCACCATATCTCATATAGAATGATCAAAGTGAGCTATCAAGACAAGTTCAATGACCGCCAATGCATTTTACTCGGTGATAAATGACCAGGATTGAAGGGGAATCCAAATTTCCTTCGTCTTCTGTCCTTGAGCTCTTGACAAACCAATGCACTTTACGGTTGTCCGGCCACTCCACCCCAGAGTTGTCACCAAGCGTCGTTCATGCCACCGTGCCGCACACTAACCGGTAAGGAAGCGATGGCATCCCGCCGCGCCGAGTTCCTTACCGCCCACGACCACACACAGAATGGTAGGCAAGTGGTGGCATCCCGCCATGCCGAGTTCATCACCGCTCGCGACCTCACACCTATGTGGGAGGAATTTGAAGCTGTCAAGGTCGAATGGGCGGTAGAGCAAGAGGCGGCCAAAGCCGCACAGAGGGAGCGGAAAAGTCAGAAAGAACTCAAGAAAAGAGAGGCCCACCACCGCAAGAAAGAAGAGGACGCACGCGCTGCTGTGGAGAGGTCGGCGGAGATCCAAGCACAGTGGGGTGTCGCCGACAAAGCCGGGAAGGAGAACGACGGCGTCTGGCCAGCATGTGAGAAGTAGTAGTACTAACAGTTAGTGTGTGTGTCTGTGTCGCCCATACGTTTGTTTAATTAATTATGAGCATGTCACAGTACTACTAGTTACTACTGTAGTTTTTAGAGCAAATTACCAGTACATTAGCCTAGACTCAATGTAAAAAGTCCTATCCTATGCATCAAATGGCATCTCTTTCTCTATAGGAATTGAGATGCATGTCATCTCACTTCCTATGATTTTCATAGTCCTATAAAATTCCTATCCTATGAACCAAAGGAGGCCTCTGCTGGAGTAACTACTGTAGCTAGCAGTACTGCTGGTATAGTAGTTTTCTTCAAGAAGCGGAATTTAATGATGTCATGATGGTTCTTTCGTCCGAGCAACTTCATAGTGGGTAAGGTTGGGCCTGTGATTTGACGGCTCATTAGTAATTACTGCGGTGTGACGACCGGGGCGACTCTCCCTTGGAGTTCTGCGGGCATGGCAAGTGGACCAGGATGGTCGACGTCCCACATGTCGGCGAGCGGGAGTATTCTTTCCGATATCGAGGAGCGAGGAAACCACGTGGTATAGTATCACTGGTGATTTATATTTATTTTTTATTTCTAATGAATGCTAGTGTTTCAACTCTTACGACGAAGGAGTGCCAAACACACGACACGTGCTAGATGTCACACACGTCAGCGGAAGGAGTGGGACATGAGCAACATGGTAGAGCGTCTCCACTTCTGGGTCGGAGACCACACGTAGTAGTACTACTATACTAGTGGTATGAACGATACAAAGTGCGACCCGGAGAGAAAGACACGTCTAGTTGGAAGGTCTCAGGGCATGGACCTAAACAAATATAAAACCTAATATGTGCCTCCAATTAATATAGTAGTAGTAGAGTACTTAGTCACGTACTCCATAACATCACCGGGCATTGCACGTACAACATTTAGTGGTAGTAAGAGACAAATGCCTATATGCCATGCATGTTCATACTATTTGTGCCTTTCTACTTCACTTATCGTACTACGTTACACGAGTTCGCACGTCCCACTCCTGGGTACATGTCCGTCTTGCAGTTCCAGTCCCACGTGTTCTTCATATAGATGGAATGATCCTTGCATGACACGTGCACCTTGATGCTAGATGTGTCGCGTGTTGGCAAAAGGATGAACAAAGCTCACGTAAAATAATAGAGTGGAAGAATATAGATTCCCGACGACCGAGAAGGAGCAAGGAACCTCGGGGTGGAGCATCTGCACTCATAATATTTTATATTATTCAGCGATATAAAATCAACCAATCATCTCCACAGTGGACTGGAAGAGTACGAAACACAACAGCCTAGTGTAGTTACATCATACTAGTACATGGCTAACCCACGCTATCACCATATTTCTTGGCTTCCGTGCGACACCTATCTCTAGTAATCCAGCAGCCCGTATCGCTTCTCCCTCCTCGTCTCTCTCAAAGTACGGCGGGCTGGCGTTTTTGCCGTCTATTGAGGTCGGTTAACTCATCACATGTTAGCGACATGCCAAGAGCATTCTAAAAAAAATCCTTTCACTTTCCGTTTTCACAAATAAAAAAATCCTTTCACGTCACGAATTTAATTTGTTGTATGCTTTGAGCAACTTGCATGTCCTATCTGCTCTGTTTGGATACTCTAACTTAGCTAGAGGTTAGACTAACTCATGACTAACCCTGAACTAACTGTAGCCAAAGAGGTGTTTGGGTGACCGGGTTAGATTGACAATAAATGCACTTGATGAAGAGAGAAGTGATTTTTCAGTGGTCCCAATGAGAACTATCTCCAGTTAGGACCTCTTGGGTGGGATAGTTTTTTTTGGTGGGTTCGGTGCAACTTGCTCCAATTTAAACCCTCATGCTTGGATACTTTAGGGCTATTTGAGCCCCAACTAGCTCAAACTAACTCTAACCCATGGATCCAAACAGGGCCTATGGCCAGCCTTGACGCGGAGCAGTCGGTGCACCGGAAACGGGTGCTCTCTCGGCCGTCGCGCCGCTTCAAAGCCGGCGCCAGTGAGAGGCCGCCTCCGCTCTGGCCGAGCATTAATGAGGAACTGACGCTCCAGGGCGATGCTGACCATTTCACGCGGGAAGCGCGCGCTGGCAAGGGAGTATAGGTTTTGAACCGTTTCATGTGTAGTACTGGTAGTTTGCAAAACTACTCAATTATTGCACTCAGTTTCCTAAGAAATTGTGGTAAAAAACGTTACTCCACAGCTCGCTTCCCTTCTCCTTCCTCTTCCACCGCCCGCGCACGTCCGCGGGAAGCGACCGGTCAACCCTTATATAGGAGTGCTAGCACAAAAAGATGCATGCATGACCACTAAAATTTCCAGATTAAAGAGCCGCTCCGGTGAAGTATGGCGTATGTTGTTACCTTCGGTAGGGCCATAGCTCTGGGCGGCGCCAACCGAGAAGAAGAGGCGGCGGAGGAATGAATGCAGCTACTGTTTGGGTTCGCCGTCCGGCTTAAATAAATGCGCAGCATCACGTGTACCAGCGGGTGCACAAATTGTAACATACGATATGCCTTAAGTGGGCGTTACGTGGTGTGTGTGTGTGTGTGTGTGTGTGTGATTACGGGAGGCAGTGCGTGTGTGCGACTCTACTCTTTGGACATGTACTCAACCTTTTGCATCGGGATATAAGTATAATGGTATTTACTTTAGCTAGTGATTTACGTGGCCATGTTAGCGTGGTTGTGTAAAAAATGTCACTTCCTGCTCGTGATTTGCGTTATATAATTACAAGCAAGATGCTCGTGCATTGCACGGAATATCAATATGCATTTTTTTACAAAACACATGTTGTGATTTACCCATGTAGGTGTAATCCCATGTGTAAAAACTAATGATATTTCGAGAATTTTATCAGAAAACTGGTATCTCGAGAATGTCATCGAAAAATGAAAGATGAGAGATAAGGTGAGGAGGAGTGGAGCGTGGTGGTGGTGGTGGTCGGAATGGGCGGAGGCATGGGGATGGGCCAGGCGCCCGGCGCATCGCCAGCCACCATGCTAGATTGTTCCGGAGACTTTTTTTTAATTGCTCAGCAATGAGGTGTGGGAGATAAGGATGTGGAGAGGGGTGTGGCTATCTTTTGTAAAATTATCATAGTTTGCTTTCTATCTGTCAGATATAGATCAAACGGTCTATATTACAAGATGGCAGGCACACCATCATTGCCAACTCGATTTTTTATAAGGGTACAGATGATAAGTTTGCTCACTACTAAAGTAAAGTGGAATTTGTCCATGTTATACAAGTAAATTAAGGTGATTGTTTTTCATACGGGTAATGGTGGATGAAGGGTGGTAGGAACAAATGCTCCGCCTAGAGCATGTGTGTGTGAGATGGAGTCACAGTGTGTGTGTGTGGGGGGGGGAGAGAGATGGAGTTTTAGTGTGTGTGTGTGTGTGTGCGTGTGTGTGATGGAGTCTTACTGTGTGTGTGCGTGTTTGTGTGTGTGTGTGGGTGGGTGGGTGCGTTTGTGTGTGTGTGCGTGTCGCGGGGTCCTCGGTGGCGGATGTAATTTAAGTGTGCATGGCTTCATCATAGAGAGGTGATGTGTATGGCAGAGGCCACCAACGATGGGGTGCGAGAGAGAAAATGCCCATAGAGAGGGAAGAGAAGGTGTGTGCGCGTGAGAGTAGTCGACATCGAGAGAACGTGTTTGTTCGAGAGACACCAAGGAAGACTACTATATATCGATGGTGCATGTAGGCGGGAATTAAACGAAGGGATGGTCTTATTGGTTTTGGGGATATAGGGGAAGAGTGAGAGGGGGTAGCTACAAGGAGATTGTTAAGTGTGAGTGTGTGTTTTACCCATCCAGGCGGAAGTCATGTGCACACAGGAAGAGAACAATTCGATGTGGCGTTAGGGTTGAGGGTAATTAACTACGTATGGAGACATAGAGACCTTCAACGTGCATGTGTGAGAGGCATACATGTATACGTGGGATGTGTGTGTGTGTGCACGCGCATGATCGAGATAAAAGAAACAAGACATAATTCATAAGCTAACATCAACGACATGGGAGAGACGGATCGGTATGACAATATGCATGCATGCGAGAATGCAGGGAAGAAGGCCCGCCAATTGAGCATGTGTTTTTGTCTTTAAGGGATAGTGGCGTGGGCTGGAGCATGCATCTATGGCGAGCAGAGGGAGTGAGGCACAACGATTGTGCAAAAGAGATCAGCCTATAAATGAAAGAAGGTTGATGGAGAAACAAATAAATAGAAAGATAAAGATGCTAGCTAGTGTGCGTTAGATATAGGAGTCGAGTGGATCAGAAGGTTGAGTTATGGGTGTGGGTGTGAGAGAGATGAAGTAAGGGTGCATGTGACTCACATACAAACAAATATCAGAGAGAAATGAGATCCCGAGAGACGGAGTTTTGTGTCTGTGAGAGAGAAAGATATTTCAAAACAAGAGTGATAGCTAGAGAAACATATGAGGGAACGCAATATATCTCTAGGGAGAGAGAGTGTGTGTGAGCGACATACAAGAGAATAGTGGAGAAATATGAGACCCTGGGAGATAGAGTTTGTGTTTGGGTGTGACAAAGAGATATTTAAGAGGAAGAGTCGTAAGTTCTCATACCTAAGGAGCGAAAGACATCTCTGTGTGAGGGGTGTGCGAGTGGCACAGAGGGGAATAGTAGAGAGAAATGAGACCCCGGAAGACAAAATTTTGTGTTTGTGTGAGAGAAAGAGATTCCACATGGAGAATCATAGTTAGAGACACATAGCAGGGAGCGAGATATACTTGGAGAGAGATAGAGTGATGAAGGTCGACGGAGAGAGTACCGTCAGTGTGTTACGAAGATAAAAGATCATTGTCGACATACAGGTAACACGAGGGATACCTGAGAGACGATGAATGCGTATAGGTCTAGAGAGATAGTCCTATATAAGCATGAGTGATAGTTATATGAGACGAATATCTGGATTAAGTGGGATTAAAATATTTAAACTGGAGACCACGACATCGATAATATCATAACGCAAATTGGTGTATCAAACATGCATATTCATTTGAATTTGGGGACACGTGTAATGTTATATAGTTTATCAATATTGGTGATCCATTGATTCTTTAATTAGAAACAATGCATGGTTTATATGAAATTAATGTCTAAACAGGATTACACTCTATGTTGCATGTGTGAAACACATTATACATGTTTGAGAAGTAAAAAAAACCTCGCATGAAACACACATTAATTGGAGACAGTTAGCGAGGAATGCATACATTGGATTTCAACATAAAGTGGTTTTAAATATTTGAAAATCCAAATTGATGGATACAACCTTATTATTCAGAGATCATGCCATTTGTAAACCATATTTATGTATAAAGGGTGTTGTGGTTTTGAAAGTATATATAAAAAAATGATGTATATAGAATTATATTCCAATCGAAAATGGATCCCGCCCGAAAAAAATAGAATACAAACGGGATTCGAATTGAGTTGGCACGATAAACGTGCACTCGCAAAATTTGAGCGAAGTGGGGAAAAGTCATGATAACACTTGAAACCAAAATCTGCGAGATGGAAATTACTACGCCTATCCACGCCATGCAAAGCCTATCTGCTCGATTTCTATAGGTTTCGATAGGGGTAGGTTTGTAATTTCACTCAAACGTGACATAACCGCCTCTCACCCGGATTCATACACGGTGGGTGCCAAAACACAGTGTGTCCTCGGCCGAAATCGACTCCCTCCCCGATTCATACACGGTGGGCGCCAAAAACAAACTCTCGTCGGCAAATATTCGGTGTATGCGAGATTACTGTCCTATCCCCAACCGACTAATATTGATGTGATGTAGGAAATTTGAAACAGGGGCTAAGTTGTAAATTTCCTCGCATTTGAGACAAGCGCGCCCTGAATACATGGTTGCCCCCTTCTTCTCCATCTCCATTTCCCCATTCGTACTCCGTGGGCGCCAAAACACCCTCTCCACCCCATCCCCCTCCGTCCGCCACCCCATCCACCGCCGTCCTCCTCCACCATGCCGGAGCTGATACCCCGACGCCGCCGTCCATTACAAGAGATCGACCTCTCTCATCCACGGCTTCGGAACGGGATCCTTGTATCCCGTCCTCTTGCTTCATCCCCGCCGTCATCCACCTTGCCGGCGCTGCTCCTATGACCGTCTCGTCCACCGCGCCCTGCCGCCAACGTCTACTATCGGGGTACTAGAGTAGGGGTACCCTAGTATCCTGTACTCGTGCACGGACAGTTGCAGCACCCCGCGGCAAGGTTTGCCTCGTCACCGCCATGATCCTCCGTGGCTCCTTTGGAGCCATTCAAGAACAAAGTATTTGATTAAGAAGACAAGGCCCCGGCAAGAGGAGCTTGTCGGGAAGGCCACTCAAGGCATGCAGAAGACAAGGCCCGGCAAGAGGAGCTTGTCGGGAAGGCTTCAGGCCGACAAGCCTCGAGACGCGACAAGGATTGACGCGGCAAAGGCGCTTGCAGCGGCAAGCAACCTCGCTCCATCTCCGCTCCAGCTCATCCAGCAACGTGTCGCCATGGGGCCATTCCATGCACGCTTGTCGAGAGGCTGTGCAGCCAGCGGAGAGCAGCGATAAGCGGCGCTGACAAGCTTGCCATCGTGGCGAGCGGTGGCGCACCTGACGGTCCCTGTTGCACTGTTCGGGCGACACGGACGGGCATTTATTGCTTTTGTCCTTGCCGTCAGAGTTAGGTATTTTGCACTGTACACTGTTTGAGTAGGTGTACCAACTCCTATTTTTACATTTGTACCCTCGCCTATGTTGCCACAGCCGGAGACCCCTTGAGCATATAAAAAGGCCCATGCGCAACGTAGAGGGGGTTCGAGTTTCGGTTCATTCGACTCGCTAGAGACCAGATACACTCACGCTAGGTTTTGTAGCTCGCATTGCTCCCTAGCAAGAACACAATACATCAAACAAGCAGCAGTAGGAGTTTTATCTCTCCGGAGAGCTCCGAAGCTGGGTAAACTGCTCGTGTGCCTCGCCTCGATCCGCTCTTCGTGCGATCTCCGCCCCCCTCCGAGCCACAAGGGGCCTGGTCCGCCGGCCCCATCGGTGTTCAGCAGTGCGATCAGCCTCCCGACATCTTTGGCGCGCCCGGGTAGGGCGTCGAGGTCGTGTGAATCTGATCCGGCGTTCACACGAAGCGTCCTCAACATCTTCCTCAACATGCCACCGAAGAAGAAGGCTTGGCGGCAGCGAAAGCCGTCGCGTCGTACCCACCCTCGCCGCAGCAGGCGGGTGGTGGGGCAGACATTGGCGGAAACGGCGCCGACGAAGGTGTCCGCGGCGTTGCCAAGTCCAAGGACAAGGCCCGCAAACCTCGGCGTCCGCGCATCCCCGCGCCCATCTCGGAGAAGCGGGACCAACAACGTCATGGCGTTCACAATGCCATACGTTCATTGGATCGAGACCCTCAAGACCAGCATGCGGCGCCAACATGCCGGCACGAGTGAGATACGGTCGCTGGGCGGTGCTGCTCCTTCTAACGTAGTTAGAAGTGCGAGCATATCCGCTCCTCGCACTGCTCGCCAATGCCACCCACTACTCCAGCAGAAGCTCGGCAAGAGCTCAGCTGCTCCTCGACTACCCTCCAACGGCCCGACAAGGTCGACGGTGGAGGGCCACTATCGAGCCTCATCGGCTTTGCCAGCGGTGACGCTCGCGGCAACCAACGCCATCATTGCCGCGGCGAGGCGACAAGGTACGAGCGGTGGCGGCAGAGGCTGTCGGAGGTGCAACCACCGTGCACTCTCCGCCACGAAGGCCAAGATCGCCAACTCACCGGATCCACCTCGGCGGCGACTCCACCGCTGTCGTGGGATCCGCGAGCTTCGCCGTGATCAGCGCCAAGTTCTTCATGAGCGACAACAAGAGGGCGCTCGAACTCGCATCGAGCACCGGAGAGAAGCGCGACGTCGATCCGACAAGCGCTGGGCCTTCTGTGACATGCGGCGCCCGGAGGAGCCAGCGACTTACCGTAAGCGGTAGGTTGCCCTGCGTTCACTCGTGAGCTGCGGCAAGTCCAGTGGCAACGCGTAAAAACTTCAAACCAGACGTGCGGAGAAGTATGATGGCAGGGCGCATCCGTCGGAGTTCCTCGGCATCTACACCATCGCGGTGCAGGCTGCGGGGACGGGGCGACAAGATCTCGCCAACTACTTCCCGCCGTGCTCAAGCCCAACGTCGAGATCTTGGCTCATGCACTTGCTGGACAGCTCCATATCCTCTTGGGCGATCGGTGCCATCGGTTTCTTGGCGCCTTCACAGGTGGCCACAAGCCTCATGGCCAAGAGAGTGACCTTCATCTGCTCGCCCAGAAGGAAGGAGAGTCCCTGAACAAGTTCATACAGAGATTCAGACGTGTGCACTACAACATCGAGACGTCCACCCTGCCGCGGTGATCAGCGCATTTCATCGTAATGTGCGGAACCGCAGGATGAGGGAGGAGATGGCGATGTGCAAAGTCAAGGACGCGTCGATGAACTATGCGCCTTGGCCGACAAGTGTGCACGCGCGAGGAAGGGAGGAGACTCGGGAGAGAATGCGGAAGCAGGATCGACAAGTGAGGAGACCGCCCGGCAAAGAAGGGCGGCGGCGAGGCAACAGGAAGAAGAAAGGTCTGAAGTGCTAGCTGTTGAGCAGTCCGCAGCGGAGGTGGCGGCAAGAACGCCAAGGCTGGTGGCTCCGGCAAGGAGGTTGCCGACGCCAACCACCCGGTCGGTGGCGGCCGACAAGCGTGAGACGGCTCCGGCAAGCGATCTTGCAAGATCCACCGCACCAAGGTCCACGACCTCCGTGAGCTGCAAGAAGGTCGAGCAGCTTGTCGAACAGCAGAGGGCTGAGTACGAGCGGCGCGACAAGGAGAAGGCCCAGAAGGTGCTGGGGAGCAAGCAAGAAAGCGTCCGGCCGGGGAGGACGCCTTGTAGCAAGGCCAAGCAACGGCAAGGAGACAGACCTCCCAGCCGCGCGACAAGGATGAAGATGATGACGACAGCGAAGATATGGAAGACGACGACGCTGATGAGCAGGAGTTTGAGAAAGCCACAGAGGTCCTCTGTGTTGTGAAGTGCTTCCTGCATACCTCCCACCGCCAACTCAAGCAATGGATGCGGGAGGTCAATGCAGTGGAACCATCCGTGAAGTCACGCAAGCCTCTGAAATGGTCCAGACGCCTATCATTTTTGATATTGAGGACCACCACGATCGCATAAGCTGCGGTCGGGTGCTTGTCGATGTTGGTCTCACCAACCATCCGCAACCTCAAGGTCACCAAAATGCTAGTTGACGGGGCGGCTTGAATCTGATCTCCTCGCGGTGCTCGAAGCTTCAAATCCACGACAATGAGCTCGAAGAGGCTGGCACTTTCAAGGAATCAATCCGGGAAGGAGCAAGCCGAAGGGGAAGATTACGTTGCCGGTAACATTTGGTAGCGAGCTGAACTTTAGGACTGAGAGGGTCACATTCAACGTTGCCGATTTCCCGTTGCCTTACAATGGGATACTCGGCCGTCCAGCACTCGCCAAGTTCATGGCAGCCTCTCACTACGCCTACAACTTACTCAAGATGCCAGGCCCGATAAGCGTCATCTCTGTCCATGGTGACAAGAAGGATGCCCTTATCTGCGCCGACAAGATCTACCGGGATGCAGCAGCCGCGACAGATTGCCAAACACTTGCCGCTGAAGCTCCCGGGGGGAAGAAGGCAAAGTCCAAGTCCGGCAAGGGCTCTGATGCTTACTCCGGCAAGCGCACCTCTTGGTGCTGCGCTACCGTCGAGGACGCACCATCGAGCTCCAACGACGGTGCAAGAAGATGGTAGCTCCGCCAAAGACCAAGAAGGTGCCCGCCAAGGAGGGCGGCAGCTGGTGGTACCTTTACCATCGGTGCCTCTCTCGACCCTAAATAGGAAGGCGGCGCTCGTTGCTTTCTGCGGCGAATGTCGGCGTGTTTGCATGGCAACCGTCGACATCCCCGGTGTTCCTGTGAAAGTGATTGAGTACCGCCTGGCCGTTTGTCCTCATGCGCGACCCGTCAAGCAAAAAGTTAGGAAGCAAGCGGTGGGCGCCAAGAATTCATAGCGAAGAGATCAAGAAGCTGGAAGCAGCAGGCCTTGTCGAGGAGTGCTCCATCCCACGTGGTTGGCCAATCACAGTAGTCGTGCGCAAAGCAAATGGAAAATGGAGACTTTGTATTGACTTCACGGATGTTAATAAAGCTTGTCCCAAAGATCCATTTCCCTTGCGGCGCATTGACGGATTGTTGACTCCACGGCTGGATGTGATTTGCTTTCGTTTCTTGATGCATACTCGAGATACCATCAGATCTTCATGGCTGAAGAAGATGAGGAGAAGACCGCATTCATTACACCATGTGGCACATACTGTTTCATACGGATGCCTTTCGGTTTGAAGAATGCTTTGGTTCAACATTTGCAAGGGTAGTCCATGGCGCTTTTGAGCTGCAAATGCACGAAATGTAGAAGCCTACATGGATGACATAGTGGTCAAAAGCAAGGACAAGGCAACTCTGGTTCAAGATTTGGATGAGACCTTTGCAAATCTGCGCAAAATCAACCTCAAGCTCAACCCCGAGAAGTGCGTGTTTGGAGTCCCTTCCGCAAGCTTCTCGGGTTCTTCGTGGTCTCAACGAGGGATTGAAGCTAATCCCGACAAGATCAAGGCCATTGAGCAGATTGAAGCACCAAAGCGCGTCAAGGATGTCACGAAGACTTGCGGTTGCGTGGCTGCTCTCGGCGGAGTTTATTTCTAGGTCTGCTGAGCGCCTACGCCATTTTTCAAGATTTTGAAAAAGGCAGGTCCAATGAAATGGACTCCCGAAGCGGAGGCTGCGCTACAGGACTTGAAGAGATACCTGTCCTCCACTCCAACACTTGTCGCACCTAACCCACAAGAGAAGTTGCTGCTATATATAGCGGCAACCAATCAAGTGGTTAGTGCTGCGTTAGTAGCGGAGAGGGAGGCGGATGACGAGCCAGCTACCACGGCAACCACATCCAGCGACAAGCGGTAACCGCCCGACAAGCTCTGGTCCCGACAAGGACGAATCCACGCAGAAGCATGACCAGATGCAGAAAAAGATGGTGCAGCGCCCAGTCTACTTTGTCAGTTCCCTCCTGCAGGGGGCTAGGTCGAGGTACTCAGGTGTGCAAAAATTGCTTTTCGGCCTCCTCATGGCCTCGAGAAAGTTGCGCCATTACTTCCAAGCACATGAGATCACAGTTCTCACTCGCTTTCCGCTGAAGAGGATACTGCAGAATCCGGAAGCAACGGGCAGGATTGTTGAGTGGGCATTGGAACTGTCAAGCTTTGGTCTCAAGTTTGAAAGCACATCAACTATCCAAAAGCGGGCGTTGGCAGAATTCATAGCAGAATGGGCGCCAATGCGGATGAAGAGATTAGGAGACGAGCATTCCGTCGAGGAAGCAAGCAAAGAGTGGCTGATGTACTTTGATGGTGCCTTCTCGCTGCAAAGGCGCCCGGTGCGGCGTCTTGCTTATCGCACCCACCGGAGAGCACCTCAAATCGTAGTCGGATGCACTTTCCCAAGGAGCAAGCGACAAACAATACTGCAGTATGAAGGTTTGCTTGCGGTCTCGAGATCGCGATGGACCTTGGGATCAAAAAGCTTATTGTCGGGGTGACTCGCAGCTTGTCGTCCGCCAAGTGAACAAAGATTACGAGTCCGTTGATGGAAGCCTACGTTGATGAAGTGAGGAAGTTAGAAGAGCACTTTGACGGCACGCAAATGGAACATGTTCCAAGAGCTCGAGAATGATATTGCTGACGGCTTTGTCAAAGTGCTGCACTTAAGTTGCACAATGGAACCAGGGATTTTCGTGCTCAAGCTGACCCAACCAACCGTAACACCATCAACTGGACAAAGCAAGAAGAGGAAGTTGATCTCTGGTGACTACTTTCCGGCAGAGCTTCCCGAAGCCGTCGTTGCAAAGGTCGCCAAGATCAACACCAACAATCTTTGAGGCGATCTGCTCCGACAAGCCTTAGGGTTTGTTTCGTTGAAGCGCACGCTTCCGACAAGTTTTGCTCCGGCAAGCTTGTCGGGGAGCATCAACTCGGCAGAGCCGCGGGTTCTTGCCGTAGAAGCTGATGTTCCCGCAGCAACAGATGTGCCTTTGGTCCTTGTTGTCGAGCCGCAAGCTCCAGCATGGGCGCAGCAGATTGTCCATTTCCTTCAGACAGGAGAACTTCCCGAAGAGCAAGAGGAAGCGGAAAGAGTAGCCCGACAGTCAAGTATGTACCAGTTTGTCGACTGACATGCATGTAAGAAGACTCAACGATGTGAAATTGAAGTGTATTCCGGGGAAGATGGGCGAAGCTGTTGGCGAGAGATACGGAGGCATATGTGGTCACCACATTGGCGCCAAGAGCACTTGCGGCAAAGCTTTCCGGCAAGGTTTCTTCGGCCGATAGCCCTCCGTGATGCAACTGCACAAGTAACCAAGTGTGAAGCATGCGGTTCCATTCAAAAGCAGATACACCGGCTAGCTCAAGCTCTCCAGACGATCCCTTTATCACGGCCATTTTCGGTGCAGGGGCTCGACATCCTCGGCCCCTTCCCCGAAGCTGTCGGGGCTTTGAGTACTTATGCGTCGCCATCGACAAGTTCACAAAGTGGCGGAAGTGGAAGCGATGAGGAAGGTGACAACCACGATCGGCAGTCAAGTTCTTGGTCGGTTGTTTGCCGTTTGGAATCCCTAACAGGATCATCACCGACAACGGCACACAATTCTTAGTCGCACCTTCATGCAAGACGTCCGAGATCTTGGCGCCAAGTGCGCTTTGCTTCCGTTGCTCACCCGAGAAGCAACGGTCAAGCGAGAGGGCAAATCTTTGAAGTGCTGCGCGGGCTCAAGACAAGAACTTTCGACAGGCTGCACAAGTGCGGAAGAAACTGGATAGAGGAGCTGCCGGTGGTTCTTTGGTCGATCAGGACGACGCCAAATCGAGCCACCGGCCAGACACCCTTTGCTCTAGTCTATGGAGCAGAGGCAGTTCTCCCCACGGAACTCGTATACGGATCGCCTCGAGTGCTCGCTTACGATGAGCTTGAGCAAGAGCAGCTGCAACAAGATGACGCGCTGCTCCTTGAGGAAGATCGTCTTGATCCATTGTCTTGAGCTGCTTGCTACCGGCAAGCTTTGCATCGCTACCATAGCCGCAGAGTTAGTGCCGAAGTCTCGAGGAAAGGCGACCTTGTTCTTGGTAGCGTTCAGTCCGCCAAGAATTGAACAAGTTGACGCCTTGAAGTGGGAAGGCCCTTATCGGGTGAAACGAGTCACTAGGCCTGGCGCTGTCCCTTTGAGACCGAAGATGGCATTCCGGTGAGCAACTCCTGGAACATTGAGCATCTTCGTAAGTTTTACCCAAGAGGCGCGGTTGCGGAACCGTTCGGCAACCACCTTTTGTACAAGTCTTGCCGCTGTTGCATGTAATCCTTTGTACAAAGCCGGGCGCAGACCCCGTGCATCAGTAAAGCTCATGTGTTGCGCACAACCTGTCAAAATCATGCTTTCATCATTTTTATTGCATGTTTTGGCTAACACTTTGTGCAGCAACCACACCCGGTAAGCAAAATCGAGCCGCTGGGCTCCATAACTTTATTTCCTCTTATATCTCTTTTCTCAAAGAAAGGGAGGCTCCCTCGCGCACAAGTTAACCAGGGGGGGGGAGGAGATAATACTATGGACCAGGCACCGCTCGAGGAAGTTTCACCTCATCGGGAAGCAAGAGACAGAAAAGCTAAGTTGCCAAAGTTTGAGCAATCAATTTTTAAATTTTTAAGTTATCTTCCTCGAGCGATAGTACTTTGTATGGAAAACTGCGTGAGAGGAACCAACTCGCCCGGCTAGTCGCGCCCTTACTTTGTTTCGAGTCCGCTCAACAACTTAAGTGAGCTGCGGCTAGTCGCGACAAGGTTGCTTGTCGGAGGCGGCACTGCCAGCAGGCTGCTGACGTTCCGCACTCAGCGCTCGTGGCAAAAGTGCCCGCACCGACAAGTCCCCCGAATGCGTAAGGCAGAAACGTACAAAGGAAGGAATCAAGTAGAGGAAATAACGTTGCATTGATCGCCTAAGATAGAGTATATTACAAAATAACTTGTCGCTGATCTAACAAAGTGTTCTAAACATGATCAGCAGTGACAAGGGAAAGATAAAGTTGGCGGCCTAGTCTATGCGGTCGCCCTCAATCCGCTTGATCTTGTTCACCTTGTCCACAATGGGTGCGACAAGGGCTTTGAGCTCCTCCACGTTGGCATCTGGCGGCAAGGATCTGAGGACGCCGCGCCGTTAAGGTTGAGGCCCGGATTGCGGAAGGCCACCTTTATCAACACCTTCTCGAGGGCTCCTGCATAGATCTGGCGTGATTCCTCGGCCAACTGCTTTGGGACCTCTTCCGGAGTCGCTGGAGACCCGTCGCCACGCCTTTGAAGAACAAACTGAGTTTGGCGCTGGGTTGGAGATGCTCGTCGGAGGAGTATGCAAGATCCGTCATCCCAGCTCCATCAGCTCATTGTGGATGTCGGCGGCGGTGTCCACAAGACCTTGATCCGGTGCTCCACGCTCTCCCTCAAGGTGCTCTGGATGGAGGCAGCATTCGCTAGCAGCTCCTCCTTGGCCTTGATCGCCTCCAACAAGCCCACCTCCCGCTCTCTGGCGCCGTCCAACGTCTGCGTCAGGGTGGTCAGCTTCAGCTCAAGATCCGCCTTGGAATCCTTGGCGGCATCGAGCTCCTTGCCCCTATCATCGAGACGACTCTGCAGCTCGCCAAGAATGTAGGCGTCCTTCTCGCACTCATGCTTAAGCGCGGCAAGCTCTTCGCCGCTCTTCTTGAGCCTGGCCTCCAGCTGTGCCACCTTCGCCTTCAGCTCTTCCTTAGCGGCCTCGGCGGCTGCGGCAACATCCTTCGCTTCCTGAAGCGCCCCGCCAAGTGACTCCTCGCGTGCGGCAAGGTCTTCTTCGTGGCTGTCCAGGTTGACCTTCCGCTGCGCCAGCTCGCTTTCTTGCGCGGAGAGCTTCTCGGCAGCCAGCCGCTGCTCCTCCTCAGCCGCGGCCTTCTCAAGGATAAAGGCCGTGCACTCTTCTGCAAGTTTCCCAGCGCTTACGCTACGTCGCGGAGAGCTTCTTGGTTGGCGCTCGGAGCTCCTCTGCGCGCTTCTCCATGTCCGCTCCTGCCCTCGCGACAAGTGCTTCCCGGGTCTCCAACTTGGCCTGCCGAACGGTAGAGCGACAGCAGCGGCTTCTTCGGCAGCTGCTCCTCCTCGAACTTCGCCCGGCTGCTGCTGCTTGGCGCGTCCACAGCGTCACCCAGCAGAGGCGAGTAGCTTCGCCATCGAAGGTCTCTCCCTCGACGGCGCCACGGAGCTCGGTTCCGAGGGGAGCTTGATGAAGACGCCGCCCGGCCTTGGTAGGCGCCGGGCTGGGGCTCCTCGGGCCTTGACGCGGCAGCGGCGGGGGAGTCGGCTGTCGGTGTAGCGCTTGGCGCTCCTGCGGCCTCAGGGCCGTCAGTGCGATCACCCGACCCCTCGCTGGCCTCTGCGTCGGCAGCCTCGGTGGCCTCCTCGCCAACAGGCTCGTCGGCGACGGCCTCTTCTTCCACAACAACGACCTCTTCTTCCTCGACGGCGGCCTCGTCGGTGTTGCCGCGCGCTTCCTCCTCGCCGGCGGCCTCGACCTCCATCGGCTCTGCGTCAGACGAAGAAAGAGCAGTCAAGCAAATGTTCAAAAAGAGAAACAAAAGAAAGCAAGCCCAAGGGAAATTTTCGTGTAAAGAAATTACCTGCAACGGGATCCGCAGCCATGGCCGCGGCCCTTTGGAGGGTCACTGGCGCTGCCCTTGCAGGTAGTCTCCCTTGCGGAGAGGCCTCCCTTGTCGGGAGGGCGCTCCTTGCGGAGATTCCTCCTTGGCGGCGTAGTGGCAACAGACAGGATTTCGGGGGCGGCTTCCGAGCCCTCCTGATGAGGCTGGTCTGCTCCTACACAAGCAAACACTCAGATATCAACGAAGAAGGAGCACCCCTGCACACCTAATAGTAAGGAGAAAACTACACACTTACTCTGGGGGCTGTGCTGGGGGCTGCTCTGAGGGAGGGTCGCTGGTCCGGCAAAGGGGTCTCAGACGCATCCCTGTTGCACGGGAGAATCGTCCTCAACGATGACCGTCGGGATCTTGGCCCTCTTCGACGCTCTGGGCCAGCGTCCTGAAAAGGAAAGAGTCCAGAACAAAGCAAATCAGATTCAAGATGAAGCAATAAAATTGAAGAAATACAAGCACAATCTCAAGAGCTTTCTCTTCGCCTTCCTCCTCGGAGCTGAGCGCGGAGAAGTCAAACTCCGGCTCGCCTCCGGCGCGGCAGGCGGGGAGTGGGCTCTCTTGGCCGCTTGGCGGGCGTCGGTGGTGGCTCGAGAAGATCCCGCCCGATTGTCGCAGCAGTGTGGCGCGCTCCGGCAACCTCGCTTGCCGTGGTAGAGAGCGTCGCTGTGGCGCTTCTTCTTGAGGGCGATCTGCCGCTCGACTTCGTCTCGGCCTTGCGGAGACGCCTCTTCGGGCGGAGGGCCCAGCTGGCGGCAAGTCGCTGGGTGGTGGAGAAGAAGCGCCCTCGGCGGGTCCACTCGACCCGGCCTCGGGCTCGACAAGCTCGTCTCGCCCGGCGACCTCCCTCGCTCGGCAAGGCTCGCCGCCTTCAGCGTCCGCCTCCTCCACGGTGAACCCGAAGGCTCCGGCGGCAGCGCTGCTGCCGCCTCCTCCACCCTGGTGGCAATCCGCGCCATCTCCTCATCCGTGGTGTCGCGGGTGAGCCTTTTCTGCTCGTCGGAGCGGATCGGCACTTCTTCCAAATCGTCGAAGAACTGCTGCACGACCTCGTCGGGGGGCTCCTGCCAGGTTGGGACGATCCCGTGGGAGTCGCACAACGGCATCATGGCGCGGATGCGGTCGAGCGCCGAGTTGTTGCACAAAGGGACGACCCCCCTCGGCAACCTAAACCACTCAGGGTGGTCGGGGTCGTTCTTGAACAACTCGAGCAGCATCGCATCCAGCTCCAAGACGGTGAAGTTCCAGTTCAGACCCGGGTGCAACCTCATGATGTCTGCCGCATTCTGGAACTCCCAAGGAGGCTTCCTCCTCTCCTGCAAGGGAGCGATGCGGCGGCGAAGGAAATCTGCGCCAACTGCGCCTACAGTTAGTCCGGCAAGCCTGAGGCGCAAAATCCGGGTCACAGCTATCTTCAACTTCGCATCCTCCGGCGCCAAGTTACTCCAATCTCTGCCGCGCACTATTGGGGTTTGGCGCACGGCAGTGAAGGGCTGCGGGTTCTCCTCTACGATCCAACACCAATTGGCTCTCCACTCCTCCCACTTGTTGCGGAACTCTCCTTCTAGGTAGGCTTCTTTCTTGCCGATCCTGGAGACCCAAGCTATCCCTCCGGCAAGTGGCTCTCCTCTCTCGACGCAGGGCACGAAGAAATGGCGGAAGAGTGCCACATTTGGGTGGACTCCGACAAAGTTTTCGCAAAGATGCGCGAAAACTGCCATGGTCAAGACGGCGTTGGGGGTGAAATCACGGAGGCGGAGGCCAAAGGTGTTCATGATGTCGCAGAAGAACTCGGAGAAGGGCGGGCAAAGCCCGCAATAGAAAAAAAAGAGCGAAAAAGGGGTACCCAGTTGGGGCCAAATCGGAAGCAGAGGCGGGGAGTACCTTCGTGCGCGGATGCGCACGCGTCTCCGTCGACCAAAAAAGATAGAAGACATCCCGCAGCTCCCTTGCGCCGAGCTGCGGGGGGAAGATGGCCCGCTCCTTGTGCAGCGCCGCGAGCCGCTGTGCCTCGGCCGACTTGACGCCCTTCTCCTTGTCGGCTTTCGGAGCCATGGCGAGGGCGGCGGAGGAGGCCGACGGCGGTGAGCGTGCTTGTGGCGAAAGGCGGGCGCTGCTCTTCGCACCGGAGAAGAAGGGGAGCGGCGGTGGTTTTCTTGACAAGACGCAACGGCGGAGTGGACGGCCTGCCCTGTTTCCTCCGCTTATAAAGAGGGGAGGCGAGCGTTCCGCTTGTCCTAATAAAGACACCCCCACGACCACGCCCACGATCTCTCGCACGACGCCACGTCCGGTGCGTGCCGTTAGTGGGGGTCGTGGTGGGTCCGGGGCGAGTTGCGACGTGGTCGAGGCCGCGTGTGACCGTGCACTGTTTTGGGCTTGGCCCGGGGAGGCTGATCGTACCCGCGAACACCTATGGGGCCGGCGGACCAGGCCCCTTTGTGGTTCGGAGGGGGGCGGAGATCGCACGAAGAGCGGATCGAGGCGAGGCACACGAGCAGTTTACCCAGCCGGAGCTCTCCGGAGAGATAAAACTCATCGCTGCTTGTTTGATGTATTGTGTTCTTGCTAGGGAGCAATGCGAGCTACAAAACCTAGCGTGAGTGTATCTGGTCTCTAGCGAGTCGAATGAACCGAAACTCGAACCCCCTCTACGTTGCGCATGGGCCTCCTTTTATATGCTCAAGGGGTCTCCGACAGGTGGCAACATAGGCGAGGGTACAAATGTAAAAACAGGAGTTGGTACACCTACTCGAGCGATTATGCGATTGCAAAATACCTAACTCGACGGCAAGGACAAAAGCAATAAATGCCCGTCCGTGTCGCCCAAACAGTCTGCTTGAGGACCGTCAGGTGCGCCACCGCTCGCCACGATGGCAAGCTTGCCGCTTATCGCTGCTCTCCGCTGGCTGCACAGCCTCTCGACATGCGTGCATGGAATGGCCCCATGGCGACACGTTGCTGGATGAGCTGGAGTGGAGATGGAGAGAGGTTGCATGCCGCGGCAAGCGCCTTGCCGTGGCCGAATCCTTGTCGCGTCTGGAGGCTTGTCGCGCTCCGAGCCTTCCCGGCAAGCTCCTCTTGCCGGGGCCTTGTCTTCTGCATGCCTCGAGTGGCCTTCCCGACAAGCTCCTCTTGCCGGGGCCTTGTCTTCTTAATCAAATACTTTGTTCTTGAATGGCTCCAAAGGAGCCACGGAGGATCTTGGCGGTGACTAGGCAAACCTTGCCGCGGGGTGCTGCAACTGTCCGTGCACGAGTACGGGATACTAGGGTACCCCTACTCTAGTACCCCGACAGGAGCCCCCGGGCCTGGGCCGTACATCTACCCTCCTAGATCTGCTTCCACGCTGCCGACAGCCATCGCTACCGCAGCACTGTCAAATTATCAGCAGATGCATACACGGCGCCGCACCAGAGGCGGTATTCTTTTGTATCTGCTCAACTTATTTATCGCAGCAAGAAAATAGATCGCCACTGCTTTACTCTGATTTCTTGTCCATCACTTACTTGCTAGTTGAGAGCAAACATTGGTTGCGAAGTGCCTTTGTCTGGTTTGCACCTTCAGATCTGCCATGGCATGCTCAACACTATACTCCCAATGCTTATGGTTTTCCCTTTTATATTCCACACTAGTTGAATCACGAGACTAAATTTCAAAATTGGGTGGATCGATTTCAGAGCTCGCGGAGTTCGCGGTGCGAACGAAGGGCTCGGGTGGGGACTTTGGTTGGGGGCGGTGGTGGGGCCTCGCGAACAAAGAAAACTCGGCTGGTGGGGGGCAGGGGTGGAGGTGGGGTGGCGGAGGAACACAGCGGTGGGGGCGGTGGTCCGCCGACCGTCTGCGGGTGTTCTGTATGGGAAGAATCAGAGACAAGGAAGAAGAATGGTTAGGAGACGTAGGATCTTCATCCAACCACCTGAAATGGTCGACTGGCCCAAATGACAAAAGTCACGCGACTTGCATGCAGATATGCCTTTATATTCAGTACCATCATCGTACCTGCTTAGCAATCGCTCCACGAATCCATCAAGCTAAACAACGTGCCACTCATAATTCCGAACTTGTTGCTCAAGTACGAATGATATGATGCTGATATTACTAAAACAAATAACATTTAATTGGTCAGCTAATGTTCCTACTTTACTTTAGAAAAAGCACGTGCACCACATATAGAGAGACAGCAGGGAGTTGCTTTCTTAATGCACTCTGGTTCATCATGTGTGGGCCTGCAAGAATCTAACATTTTATTATCCAAAATCTGCTTGCTCTTCTTTAGCATGTTCCCCTTCCATTCTTCTTTAATAAGTACTCTCTCCGTTCCTAAATACAAGTCTTTGTATAGATTCCACCATGGACTACATATGGAGCAAATTGAGTGAATCTACACTCTAAAATGTATCTGGATACATATGTATGTGATCCATAGTGGAAATCTCTACCAAGACTTATATATTGGAACGGAGGGAGTATGATAGTAGTACAATATGTTCCTTGTAGTGAAGATGAGTGGGGACATTTGCAGTGTAGAGGTCTATACAGTCGGTTGGTATGGACACTTTGAACTCTTCGGGCCTCTTTGATTCGTAGGATTTTGTAAACATGGGAATAGGATTTGTAGTGGCCTGCCCACTTGAATCCTATAAGAATAGCAAGGAAATGCGGGGAGCTGTGTCGCCTTTGAGAGTTACACTAATATTAACAGTACCACACCTTCAGTTGAAGAGAGCTGGTATCCGAAGCCTTTCTAGCCGTACCGGCAATACTAGCACATATATTCCAGCAAGTTCCACTTTGCTGATTTTACTCTGATGCTTACGGTTTTCCCGTTATATCTACACTATGATCTGTGTAGCTACTTTGTGTCGCACTAGCAGCAGTCCACTCTTGAAGCTAAACACTGCAATGACTTACAAAATTGGCACCAAGGTGTTGAGTGCCATTCTGGATGCAATGAAACTCATACGCTCCCCACCTGTTGACTCTGGTTCAGAATATGATCCTAATGACTCTTGTTCAAAATTGCCACATATAGAGAGACATCATGGAATTGCATTTCTTTGGGCAATTGTGGATTCATCATGAGTGGGCAACCAACATTGTATGCAATTGCGGAACCTCAAGAATATGCTTCCTCTTACATTTCTTTAACATGTTCCTCTTTTGTTATTACGTATTTAGTACGCATAAAGTATGTTCCTTGTTAGGAAGGGGAGTAGGGACATCTGCAGACAACAACTGATAGAGCTGGCATGTACTTGATCGATAGGCTTTCAATTACTAGCGGCAATACAACACCGTATTTTCAAGCCAGTTCCACTTTCCCGATTTATATATCGTGGTTATGGTGTACCCCTTTTATGTACACTATGATCTGCCTAGTTGCCATGTGCTCTTGTTATCATGGTTTGGCAATAAACTCTCTATACAGTATATTTTGAACCTATCATCTGCCAACTATCCTTACTTATGGAGCCTATTTTTTTGTGTACTTGTGCGGATTATATAAATGCACGCACCATATTACAGCACACATGAGCTCTCTCATCATAATCCAGTGATAGCACACAAGTGTTTACAGGGGCGCCCCTATATTAGAATATCCTCTGCATTACAAAGATAATCTCACAACTATTTATGTTTTCATGGTTCTCAGATATTATACGTAATTACAGTGAATATCAGAAACTGCGCATCAGAAGAATATTGTGGAACACTGCAATGACTTACAAAATTGGCACCAAGGGATTGAGTGCCATTCTGGATGCAATGAAACTCATACGCTCCCCACCTGTAGATTCTTGTTCAGAATATGATCCTACTGACTATTCTAACCTTGAGGAGTCAGAAGCAGATGGTCTGTCATGTTCACCCATCAAGATGCCTGCTCTAATTTGGCAAGGTTTTATTGATTGCGCGTATCTTGCATATGTTGTCTTGCATTTCTTCTACTTTGTTGCACCGCCATCTGCTTAGTTTACTCATCATATATGTCGAGATGCCATGCCCATCCATTATCAATACATATTCCATCTATCATCATACCATGTTTTTCCACTCAAATGTTGTTCTTGTGCATCAGACATCAAAAAGGAAGAGGGTGATTGCCGAACCTGAAGGAGCACCAGCAAAGTCCTTGAAAAACGTGGTTGTGCCGGAGAAATCAGACAGCACCCCACTTATATTGGCTGTACAACCAGTGACACAAAACGTAGGACCGACTCCAGCAGACTGTACCCATACTTCACTGGCCACACCACTAGCCCCACCACACAATACCTGCACTCCAGCAAAAGGTATGCCGATTTCAGCTGCCATAGCACCAGCATTCACGTAAAAATCCCACTCCAAAGAAAAAGTACAGCAAGTCCACCGGCCGAAGACTTATCCCAACTGCAGAGACGGCCAATTCCTGCAGATTGGAACCCCATTCCAGTTATTCCTAGTTTAAAAGACAATGCTTTCAATGTTGTTAGGGAGTACGTGCATATATTCCCATCATTGGAAGATTATAGTGAAGACAAACACCATTTTCACATCTTCCTGTCCCACTTATGTGTAAGTGCTATTATTCATGGTGATTATTTTCTTGTTTTCTGCTGATTGAACACATCAATGATTTACATTACATTGTTGTAAGTAGGCGAGGGTCAATCTGGATAGTCATGACGAGCAAAGCTTGCTTGCGCTTTTCAAGGAAGCATTGCAGCAGTATTGGTGTTACCTGAGGAAATCACACTTTGATGACAAGTCTATAAACGAATTTCTGGTGAAGTCTCCTGTGCTAAATTTAGAAGACATTGAATGGAAAAACCTTGTTATGCACTGGTCTCGTTTCGAGGATGAGGTACTGTCTATGATATCGCATGACAATTTGAACTTCTACTTTTCCGCATGTGCCTTACGGATATGTTTTGCAGGAAATCTGCTCAAAAAAGAACGACAGTATATCGCAAATATGCTGCCTGCTGTTTTGCTCTTGTTAGTACCTGTTGTCTTGTATCATTGTACTTGCATACATACCTGGTTCATTATGTGACAGCAGTATGCACGATAGCTTGCTTATCAATTGTTTGCTCCAAATTATCTGATCTGTATGAATGGTTACATTAGTGTAGAATATATCCAATGCCAATGAATTTTTTAGCTCTGCATTGTTCTTGTAAGTACACTGCTATCCTTTATCGGTACTTATATTGACAGTAGTTGTTCATGTACCATCACTCTGCAGCTTATTTTCCATTGCCCTCCATGTTCTACACATAAGATCTATATTTACTCTTACCATAAGGTTAGATAACACCGATGGTACTGAAGAAGTTTAGCTCTGCATTGCTCTTGGCTGTACCTTTATCCTGTATCACTGTACTTACATTTATAGCTACTTGGTTATGTAGCACCACTCTTCATATTATCTTAAATATTCTCCATTTTTTCTTATATTGTCACATCTATATTTACTCTTAACAAAATGTAGAATAAATGCAATGCTTATGAAGAAGATTCTGTGGTAAACTTCTTGAATTCCCCCCCCCCCATCAGCATGGATAAGGGCTTTATAGAGCCTGCCTTCACCAATAATGTAAGTTTGTCCTTCTCAAGCCTTCAAACTTTGTTGTGTATATTTGGTTAGGAATGACTGCAATAGCTGTTTATTGTTGGTGTTTGCATCAAATTGCATGTTTAAAGTTTATTATGTACTCCAGTTCATAAACAAAAGTTTGTCCTTCTCAATTTAAGTTTTCAGTTGTGCAACCAAGTTCCTTCTTCATACCATGTAAATTAAACTATACAGATCAAGTGATCTTATTTTTCCAATCTGGAATGGGATAAATTGACAGCACACTAACAATTGATACTTATGAGTTCTTGATCTGTAATCCAGTGGTGTCGTGAAGCTGCCAACTCCTTCACAATGTCATTTCCTGCCATGTCTTGACCTGAGCAGTACCATATTGTGTTAATGCTATTTTAAACTGTGTCACTTTATTCGTCAAGAAGAAATGTGATGAATTGTCAAGACCTTGATACTTATATGTGCAAAACCTGTCATCTGCGCTTGTTTATCTTTCAGAGTGAGGAGGATATAAGTGTCAAACAAGTGCGATCTCACCAGCTTGCTTTCATTGCTTGGCAACTCTCGGCAGGGCTAACCTTTCTTGAACTCTATTAAAGTGCTGTCGGGTTTGTATATTATTTTGTCGGCGTGTTTAGTTGCACTGGTGGCGATCTTTGATGCCCAGTGTATGTAATCTGGTATCTGCTTGTGCTTTATTATCATAGTGGCGAACTTTCATGCCCAGTGGATGTAATATGTCATAATTTCTTTATTGTATAGTCTAGGTTTTTTTCTTATTCATGATGCTGCAGGTATTTTACTGTATATATATATCATGTCTTCGCAGTAAACCAGCCAAACCGTAAAATTACGGCACATAATCGGGCCGTCATGCAAATCACCATGTATGATCCGCATCATGGGCCCCTTCATCTTGGTCCGTTAACAGGCCTAAATGTAAACTGGCCCACTAGTAGATTATGGCCTTTAATAGGCCGAGTAAACCGCCGGCCCTATTCTCCCAAGAAAACTCAATGAGCCTTTAGGAGGCTGAAAAGCAGGTTGGGCCTGAAACGTGCCGAACAGCTCACGGGCCGGCAGCAGGACGAAATAGACCCCGGCCCATGAATGTGCCAATCAAATCATGGGCTTATAATAGGACAAAATTGTCTCGGTCCTTGTTTTGCCCAATCAGATTATCGGTTGCGAGCAGTCCGGATGCAAACCGGGCCGTAGTTAGGCCCAACTATATGACGGGCTTTTAACAGGCCGAAATTAATATAGGTACGAAATGTTAAACGGGGCCTTAACATGCCGAAACAAAATCAGGCTGAATTACTAAATGGGCCTTTAGCAAGTGGGCCCAAAAGAATAGCGTCCAGTTGTCGGGCCGAATCTGATATGGGCCATAATTTAGCCCAAAGCCTCTTAAAGGGCCGGACCTGATCTGGGCCGTAATTTGGCCCAGAACGTGGTAGGCTTTTAACGGGCTGGATCTCATATGGGCCATTATTAGGCCCGGAACATGGCAGGCCATTAATGGACCGGATCAAATATGGGCCGACATTTGGCCCAAAACATGGCAGCCAGTTAATGGGCCGGCCTACTAGGGTCCTCAAAATCTTGTGGGCCTACAGCTGGGCCGGCCCATTAATGTCAGCAAAATATCGTGGGCCTTTAGCTGGGACGGCCCATTATGGTCCACAAAAATCTCGTGGGCCTTCACCTGGGCCGGCCCATTATGGCTCGCAAAAATCTTGTGGGCCTTTACCTGGGCTGGCCCATTATGGCCCGCAAAATCTTGTGGGCCTTTAGCTGGGCCGACCCATTATGGTCCGCAAAATCTTTTGGGCCTTTAGTTGGGCCGGCCCAATTAAACTTTATGGGCCACTTTTGGGCTGGTCCACGTGTTAACATATCATAGGCGCATCTCGCCCATTGGATGAGTGACACCTGTGCCAACATGGAGCTGACACGTGTTTCCTACAGCCAATGATGATTTTACACGTGGAAAATCCCCATTGGTCGAGGCTGTTAACGGGTTAGCGGATCCAAAACCGTACCCGATAGCTTAACGGTGTTCCGTTACGGTGGATCCCACGTGTCGGTCACCCTTGACGAAAGCACTTCTGTGACGCGCGATTTATCGTCATGGAAGTGGACACTTCTGTGATGATAATTTGGTAATGTCATGGAACACTTCTACGACAGCATAGGCATGACTATCTTGATTCTGTCATAAATTTGTCATGGATGTACATGCATGACAGAAAACGTGACCTACTGTGACAAACACGTATCATCACGGAAGTGTATTTTTTTTGTAGTGATAGGTAAGAACGGTTCTTACCAGAAGCCCGTAGCAGCCACATAAAACTTGCAACAACAAAGTAGAGGACGCCTAACTAGTTTTTGCAGGGCATGTTGTATGTGATATGGTCAAGACATGATGTGATATACGTTATTGTATGAGATGATCATGTTTTGTAGAAGTTATCGGCAACTTGCAGGAGCCTTATGGTTGTCGCTTTATTGTATGAAATGCAATCGCCATGTAATTGCTTTACTTTATCACTATGCGTTCGCGATAGTTGTAGAAGCAATAGTTGGCGAGTCGACAATGACGCTATGATGGAGATCAAGGTGTCAAGCCGATGACAATGGAAATCATGACACTGATTTGGAGATGGAGGTCAAAGGCACAAGATGATGATGGCCATATCATGTCACATATTTTGATTGCATGTGATGTTTATCGTTTATGCATCTTATTTTGCTTAGTACGGCGGTAGCATTATAAGATGATCCCTCACTAAAATTTCAAGGTATAAGTGTTCTCCCTGAGTATGCACCTCTGCGACAGTTCGTCTTGCCGAGACACCACGTGATGATCGGGTGTGATAAGCTCTACATTCACATACAACGGGTGCAAGGCAGTTTTGCACATGCGGAATACTCGGGTTAAACTTGACGAGCCTAGCATGTACAGACATGGCCTCAGAACACTTGAGACCGAAAGGTCGAACGTGAATCATATAGTAGATATGATCAACATAGGGATGTTCACCATTGAAGACTGATCCATCTCACGTGATGATCGGACATGGTTTAGTTGATATGGATCACGTGATCATTTAGATGACTCGAGGGATGTCTATCTAAGTGGGAGTTCTTAAGTAATATGATTAACTGCACTTAATTTATCATGAACTTAATTAGTCATGATAGTATTTGCATATCTATGTTGTAGATCAATAGCTTGCGATGTGGCTCCCCGTTTATTTTTGATAAGTTCCTAGAGAAAAATAAGTTGAAAGATGATGGTAGCAATGATGTGGACTGGGTCTGTGATCTGAGAATTATCCTCATTGCTGCACAGAAGAATTATGTCCTTGATGCACCACTAGGTGACGGACCTATTTAGATGCAGACGTTATGACCGTTTGGCAAGCTCGGTATGATGACTACTTGATAGTTTAGCGCGCCATGCTTTACGGCTTAGAACCGGGACTTCAAAAACATTTTGAATGCCACGAAGCATATAAGATGTTCCAAGAGCTGAAATTGGTATTTCAGACTCATGCCCGAGTCGAGAAGTATGAGACCTCTGACAAGTACTTTACCTACAAGATGGAGGAGAATAGCTCAACCAGTGAGCATGTGCTCAGAATGTCTGAGCACTACAATCGCTTGAATCAAGTGGGAGTTAATCTTCCAGATAAGATAGTGATTGATAGAGTTCTCTAGTCACTATAACCAAGTTACTGGAACTTCGTGATGAACTATAGTATGCAAGGGATGACGAAAACGATTCCCGAGCTCTTCGTGATGCTAAAATCGGCGAAGGTAGAAATCAAGAAAGAGCATCAAGTGTTGATGGTTAACAAGACCACTAGTTTCAAGAAAAGGGGCGAAGGAAAAGAAAGGGAACTTCAAGAAAGAATGGAAAGCTAGTTTCCACTCCCGTGAAGAAACCCAAAGCTAGACCTAAGCCTGAAACTGAGTGCTTCTACTCCAAAGGGAATGATCACTGGAAGCGGAACTACCCCAAATACTTGGCGAATAAGAAGGATGGCAAAGTGAACAAAGGTATATTTGATATACATGTTATTGATGTGTACTTTACTAGTGTTCATAGTAACCCCAGGGTATTTGATACCGATTTAGTTGCTAAGATTAGTAACTCGAAACAGGATTGCAAAATGAACGGAGACTAGTTAAGGGCGAGGTAACGATGTGTGTTGGAAGTGATTCCAAGGTTGATAAGATCACCGTCGCACACTCCCTCTACCTTCGAGATTAGTGTTGGACCAAACTAAATGTTATTTGGTGTTTCTGTTGAGCATGAATATGATTGGATCATGTTTATTGCGATACAGTTATTCATTTAAGTCAGAGAATAATTGTTGTTCTATTTACATGAATAAAACCTTCTATGGTCATACACCCAATTTAAATGATTTATTGAATCTCGATCATAGTGACACACATATTCATAATATTTATACCATAAGATGCAAGGTTGATAATGATACTGCAACATATTTGTGGCATTGCCATTTAGGTCATATTGATGTAAAGCGCATGAAGAAACTCCATACAGATGGATTTTTGGAATCACTTTATTATGAATCATTTGATACTTGCGAACCATGCCTCATGGGCAAGATGACTAAAACTACGTTCTCCGGAACAATGGAGAGAGTCACTGACTTATTGGAAATAATACATACCGATGTGTGCGGTCCGATGAGTGTTGAGGCTCGCGACGGGTATCGTTAATTTCTGACCTTCACAGATGATTTGAGCAGATATGGGTATATCTACTTGATGAAACACAAGTCTGAAACATTTGAAAAGTTCAAAGAATTTTAGAGTGCAGCGGAGAATCGTAACAAGAAAATAAAGTTTTTACGATCTGACCGCGGAGGCAAATATTTGAGTTACGAGTTTGGCCTTCATTTAAAACAATGTGGAATAGTTTCACAACTCACGCCACATGGAAAACCACAGCGTAGTGGTGTGTCCAAATGTCATAACCGTACTTTATTAGATATGGAGCGATCTATGATGTCTCTTACCAATTTACCACTATCATTTTGGGGTTATGCATTAGAGACACCTACATTCACGTTAAATAGGGCACTGTCTAAATCCATTGAGACGACACCGTATGAACAATGGTTTGGCAAGAAACCTCAGATGTCGTTTCTTAAAGTGTGGGGTTGCAATGCTTATGTGAAAAAACTTTAGCCTGATAAGCTCGAACCGAAATCGGAAAGTGCATCTTCATAGGATACCCAAAAGAAACTGTTGGGTACACCTTCTATCATAGATCCGAAGGCAAGATCTTTGTTGCTAAGAATGGATCCATTCTAGAGAAGGAGTTTCTCTCGAAAGAAGTGAGTGGGAGGAAAGTAGAACTTGATGAAGTACTTGTACCTTCTCTCGAATTGGAAAGTAGCTCATCACAGAAATCAGTTCGAGTGATGCCTACACCAACTAGAGAGGAAGCTAATGATAATTATCATGAAACTACACCAACTAGAGAGGAAGCTAATGATAATTATCATGAAACTTCAGATCAAGTTACTACCAAACCTCGTAGGTCAACATAGCACGTTCCGCACTAGAGTGCTACGGTAATCCAGTTCTGGAAGTCATTTTACTAGACCATGACGAACCTACGAACTATGAGGAAGCGATGATGAGCCCAGATTTCGCTAAATGGCTTGAGGCCATGAAATCTGAGATAGGATCCATGTATGAGAACAAAGTATGAACTTTGATTGACTTGCCCGATGATCGTCGAGCCATTGAGAATAAATGGATCTTCAAGAGGAATACAGACGTTGAGAGTAGTGTTACTATATACAAAGCTCAAATTGTCGCAAAAAGGTTTTCGACAACTTCAAGGTGTTGACTACGATGAGATTTTCTCACTTGTATCGATGCTTAAAGTCTGTCCAAACCATGTTAGCAATTGCCACATTTTATGAAATCTGGGAAATGGATGTCAAAACTGCATTCCTTAATGGATTTATTAAAGAAGAGTTGTATATGATGCAACCAGAAGGTTTTCTCAATCCTAAAGGTGCTAACAAAGTGTGCAAGCTCCAGCTATCCATCTATGGACTGGTGCAAGCATCTCGGAGTTGGAATATACGCTTTGATGAGTTGATCAAAGCATATAGTTTTATACAGACTTGCGGTGAAGCCTGTATTTACAAGAATGTGAGTGGGAGCACTACAACCTTTCTGATAAGTATATGTGAATGACATATTGTTGATCGGAAATGATATAGAATTTTCTGGAAAGCATAAAGGAGTGTTTGAAAGGATTTTTTTAAAGAAACACCTCGGTGAAGCTACATACATATTGGGCATTAAGATCTATAAAGATAGATCAAGACGCTTGATAAGACTTTCAATAAATACATACCTTGACAAGATTTTGAAGGAGTTCAAATTAGATCAGTCAAAGAAGGAGTTCTAGCCTGTATTGTAAGGTATGAAGTTGAGTAAGACTCAAAACCCGACCACGACAGAAGATAGAGAGAGAATGAAAGTCATTCCCTATGCCTCAGCCGTAGGTTCTATAAAGTATGCCATGCTGTGTACCAGACCTATTGTGTACCTTGCCATGAGTTTGGCAAGAGGGTACGATAGTGATCCAGGAGTGGACCACTGGACAGCGGTCAAATTTACTCTTAGTTACCTAAGAGGACTAAGAAAATGTTTCTCGGTTATGGAGGTGATAAAGAGTTCGTCGTAAAGAGTTACGTCGATGCAAGCTTTAACACTAATTGATATGACTCAGAATCTCAATCTGGATACATATTGAAAGTGGGAGCAATTAGCTAGAGTAGCTCCATGCAGAGCATTGTAGACATAGAAATTTGCGAAATACATATGGATCTGAATGTGGCAGAACTGTTGACAAAACTTCTCCCACAAGCAAAACATGATCACACCTTAGTACTCTTTGGGTGTTAATCACATGGCGATGGGAACTAGATTATTGAATCTAGTAAACCCTTTGGGTGTTGGTCACATGGCGATGTGAACTATGGGTGTTAATCACATAAAGATGAGAACTATTGGTGTTAAATCACATGGCGATGTGAACTAGATTATTGACTCTAGTGCAAGTGGGAGACTGAAGGAAATATGCCCTAGAGGCAATAATAAAGTTGTTATTTTATATTTCCTTATATCATGATAAATGTTTGTTATTCATGCTAGAATTGTATTAACCGGAAACTTGATACATGTGTGGATACAAAGACAAAACACCGTGTCCCTAGTAAGCCTCTACTAGACTAGCTCGTTTATCAAAGATGGTTAAGTTTCCTAACCATAGACATGTGTTGTCATTTGATGAACGACATCACATCATTAGGAGAATGATGTGATGGACAAGACCCATCCGTTAGCTTAGCATTATGATCGTTCAGTTTTATTACTATTGCTTTCTTCATGTCAAATACATATTCCTTTGACTATGAGATTATGCAACTCCCGGATACCGGAGGAATACCTTATGTGCTATCAAACGTCAAAACATAACTGGGTGATTATAAAGATGCTCTACAAGTATCTCACAAGGTGTTTGTTGGGTTGGCATAGATCGAGATTAGGATTTGTCACTCCGAGTATCGGAGAGGTATCTCATGGCCCTCTCGGTAATGCACATCATAATAAGCCTTGCAAGCAATGTGACTAATGAGTTAGTTGTGGGATGATGTATTACGGAACGAGTAAAGGGACTTGCCGGTAACGAGATTGAACTAGGTATAAAGATACCAACGATCAAATCTCGGGCAAGTAACATACCGATGACAAAGGGAATAACGTATGTTGTCATTGTGGTATGACCGATAAAGATCTTCGTAGAATATATGGGAACCAATGTGAGCATCCAGGTTCCGCTATTGGTTATTGACCGGAGAGGTGTCTCGGTCCTGTCTACATAGTTCTCGAACCCGTAGGGTCCGCACGCTTAACGCTCGATGACGATTTTGTATTGTATGAGTTATGTGATTTGGTGACCGAATGTTGTTCGGAGTCCCGGATGAGATCACGGACATGACGAGGAGTCCCGAAATGGTTGAGAGGTAATGATTCACATATAGGACGATAGTATTCGGACATCGGAAAGTGTTCCAGGGGTACCGGGTACGTATCGGGTCATCGAAAGGGGTTTTGGGCACCCCCCCGGCAATGATATGGGCCTTATTGGGCCAAGGGCGGGACAGACCAGCCCCTAGTCGGCTGGTGCGCCCCCATATAGGCCGAATAGGAGGATAAGGAAGGAGGGGAAGGGAGAAAGGAAAGGGGAGGATTCGGCCTCCCCCTTCCGTTCTCTCCCCCATCTCTTTCCTTCCCCCTCCGACACTTATAGAAGGGGGGAGGCCGACTTGTGGGAGGCGCCCAAGTAGGATTACTCCTACTTGGGGCGCCCCTTGCTGCCCCTATCCCTCTCCCACCTATATATATGTGGGGGGGGGGGGGCACCGCTAGAACACACGACATTGATTCCTAGCCGTGTGCGGCGCCCCGCTCCACAGTTTACGCCTCCAGTCATATTCACATAGTGCTTAGGCGAAGCCCTGCGCGGATTACTTCACCATCACCGTCACCACGCAGTCGTCCTGACGGAACTTGTAGGATCGAAAGTATGTCTAGAGGGAGGGGGTGATTAGACTACTTGACCAAATAAAAATCTAGCCTTTTCCCAATTTTAGTTCTTGGCAGATTTTAACATCTTTGGACAAGTCAAGAAATCTTAACACAATTCAAGCAAGCATGCAAAGAGTATATGAGCAGCGGAAATTAAAGCATGAAACTTGCAAGAATTTAAAGGGAAGGGTTTGGAGGATTCAAACGCAATTGGAGACACGGATGTTTTTGTCGTGGTTCCGATAGGTGGTGCTATCGTACATCCATGTTGATGGAGACTTCAACCCACGAAGGAGTAGCAGTTCTTGTGAGTCCACGGAGGGCTCCACCCATGAAGGGCCCACGAAGAAGCAACCTTGTCTATCCCACCATGGCCGTCGCCGACGAAGGACTTGCCTCACTAGCGGTAGATCTTCACGAAGTAGGCGATCTCCTTGCCCTTACAAACTCCTTGGTTCAACTCCACAATCTTGTCGGAGGCTCCCAAGTGACACCTAGCCAATCTAGGAGACACCACTCTCCAAGAAGTAACAAATGGTGTGTTGATGATGAACTCCTTGCTCTTGTGCTTCAAATGATAGTCTCTCCAACACTCAACTCTCTCTCATAGGATTTGGATTTGATGGAAGATTTGAGTGGAAAGCAACTTGGGGAAGGCTAGAGATCAAGATTCATATGGTAGGAAAGGAATATCTTGGCCTCAACACAAGTGTAGGTGGTTCTCTCTTAGAAAATGTAGGTTGGAAGTGTAGGTTCGTCCTGATGGCTCTCTCCACGAATGAAGAGGAGGTGGATGGGTATTTATAGCCTCCACTCAAAATCTAACCGTTACACACAACTTGCCAAACTCGGTTGGACCGAATTGGTAAACTCGGTCGGACCGAATTGGTAAACTCGGTTGGACCGATTCAGCAAATCTAGTGACCGTTAGGATTTCGGTGGGACCGACATGCAACTCGGTAGGACCGATATGGTTAGGGTTAGGGCATAACGTAATCTCGGTGAGACCGATTTTGGTAATAAGCTAACGGAGAGTTGGTTAGGTAAACTTCGGTGGGACCGATTCGCTCATTTCGGTGAGACCAAAATGTTACGAGAAGGGAAGCAGAGTTTACATTGCAATCTCGGTGGGACCGATCGCTCATCTCGGTGGGACCGAAAGCGTTCTGAAGGGAAACAGAGATTACAATCCCATCTCGGTGAGATCGAGATCCCTATCGGTGAGACCGATTTGCCTAGGGTTTGTGGCAGTGGCTATGACATCTGAACTCGGTGGCGCCAGATAGAAAGAATCGGTGGGGCCTAGTTTGACTTTTGATTTAGGTCATATGTAGATGTGAGAAAGTAGTTGAGGGCTTTGGAGCATATCACTAAGCATTTTGAGCAAGAGCCTCATTAAGCAACACCTCATCCCTCCTTGATAGTATTGGCTTTTCCTATGGACTCAATGTGATCTTGGATCACTAAAATAGAAAATGTAGAGTCTTGAGCTTTGAGCTTGAGCCAATCCTTTTGTCCTTAGCATTTTGAGGGTCCACTTTTCTCATCCATGCCATGCCAATCATTGACCTTTCCTGAAATATTAGTCTTGAAATAGTATTAGCTCAATGAGCTATATGTTGTTAGGAATTACCAAAACCACCTAGGGATAGTTGCACTTTCAGAACTCTCCCTCGACACTTTGCTGGATCTAGAGTTCGAGGGACATCATCGAGCTGGACGTGTGCAAAACTCGGAGGTGCCGTACGTTCGGTACTTGATCGGTCGGAACGAGAAGAAGTTCGACTACATCAACCGCATTGTTAAACGCTTCCTCTTTCGGTCTACGAGGGTACGTGGACACACTCTCCCCCTCTCTTTGCTATGCATCTCCTAGATAGATATTACGTGAGCGTAGGAATTTTTTTGAAATTGGATGCTACGTTCCCCAACATCAACCGCGTTGATAAACGCTTCCGCTTTGCGATCTTCAAGGGTATGAAGATGCTATCCCCCTCTCGTAGCTCTGAATCTCCATGGATAGACCTTTTGTGTGCTTTGAAATTTTTTGTTTTCCATGCAACATTTCCCGACAGTGCCATCATGAGCCAGGTCTATTCGTAGATGATATGCATGAGTAGAACACAAAGAGTTGTGGGCGGTGATAGTCATACTGCTTACCACCAATGTCTTATTTTGATTCGGCGGTATTGTTGGATGAAGCGGCCCGGACCAACCTTACATGACCACGTTCATGAGACCGGTTCCACTGACAGACATGCAACTGGTTTTGTATAACGGTGGCTGGTGGGTGTCTGTTTCTCCTACTTTGGTTGAATCGAATTTGACTGTGGCCGATCCTTGTTGAAGGTTAAAATAGCAAACTTGACGAAACACCATTGTGGTTTTGTGCGTAGGTAAGAACGGTTCTTGCTAGAAGCCCGTAGCACCCACGTAAAACTTGCAACAACAAAGTAGAGGACTTCTAACTTGTTTTAGCAGGGCATGTTGTGATATGATATGGTCAATACATGATGTGATATACATTATTGTATGAGATGATCATGTTTTGTAAAAGTTATTGGCAACCGGCAGGAGCCTTATGGTTGTCTCTTTATTGTATGAAATGCAAACGTCATGTAATTGCTTTACTTTATCACTATGCGTTAGCGATAGTTGTAGAAGCAATAGTTAGCGAGACAACCACGACGCAACGATGGAGATCAAGGTGTTGAGCCGGTATGATGGAGATCATGACGATGCTTTGGTGATGGAGATCAAAAGCACAAGATGTAACATCCCAAATTTTCAATTTGAAATGTTATACATTAAAGTCATCATGCATATCATATTTTATTGCATTTTTCCGATCCTAGAAATTTCACGCAACTCAAGGACCCTCGGAGAGAGTTGGAGGTTTCGAAAATTTCATATTTGAGTTCTCTCAAAACTATGAAAAGAGGATCGTTGGATTTATTTATTTTATCTTCAAATATTTTTCCCATATCAAAAAATAAGAGAGGGAATAATATGACTTTCCCAAAATTTAGGAAAAATGAAGATTTAATAAATAAATCAAATTTTGGATTTTTCTCAGAGTTTATTTGCCTTAGGGAAAAATGCGTGTTTTCAAAAATTGCATTTTGGACCCGTGTTAAAGTTCATTTTGTTCGACTCATTTTTAGGAGCCGGGAAAAATTTACTTTGTAAATTTTGGAGTTCGTTTAGATTTTATTTTATTCATTTTTCTGCGCGTGATTTTATTTAAAACAAAAAAACGCCCGCCTTTGGGCCAAGGGCCCAGCCTTTTTCCTCATGGCCACAGCCACAAGGCCGCCGCCGGCCGAGTCCGAGGAGGACTCCTCCTCCTCCTTTGCTTGCCCCCTCCCCCAAGCTACTCCTCCCCTTTATATACCCCTCACCCCCCTCTCCTCCCAACCCAGCCGCCGCCGCCCCTCTCCATAGCCGCCGCCGCCCCATAGCCGCCGCCGCCGGGACGCCGTCGCCCCGCCACCTAGCCGCCGCCCCGCCGGAGCCCCACCTCGTCGAGGTAGCCTCTGCGCCACCCTCCCCTCGGTTCGGTTTTTCTATAAAAACCGTTCCGGTTTTCTTTTTCCGTCGTTCGGTTTTTTTTTGAAAAACCCTAGATCGGTTTTTTTTCCGGTTTTGCTGTTTAGTGAGCGTTCGCCGGACCGTTCGTCTTAACGAACGTGATCATCGGTTATTCCTGGTTAACGAACGTCCGTTCGTTTAACCGTTCGTCGTTTCTCTTTTAATCGGATTTATTCCGCTATTTTTCCGATCTCGATTTCAGATCCGATCTTCGTTCTAGTTTATCTTCTCGCTCGTTTATCGGAATCAGGTGATTCAAGCGTCTGGAGTTTCGTTTCGAAACCGCCGTTCCGACTAATCAACTTAAACAAAGTTTTGCTACTGTAAAATTTTGACCTAGTTTCAACTTGCTAGAACCGAGCTGTTTTCTTCCGCCGGATGTTTTCCGTTGTTTTGTTTGATTCGTTTTCTTTTGCAACCAGGGTTCTTAAGTTGAACTTTCTGGTTAGATCTTTTATTCGAGATTTACCCGTGCATTAGGTGAGTACTTATTGTATGCTTGTTGTTTGTCTGCGATAGATCACCCGGAGTGCACCGCTTGTTATTTCGAATCTCTAGGTTTCGCGGATCATCAGCAAGGCAAGTAACACTTGATCATACTTTTCTACTACCCAGTTTTATGCATTAGATCTATTCCTCAAACACTTGCATGATTAGGATCTAATTAAATTGTGGGATGGGAAGTAGATTGAGGTAGTACCTATTACCTATTTTACTTATGAAACCTTGGGAGTTACTTCTACGTTTGCTTATTATGCCATGTTATGCTAGTAGACGTGGATTGGGTGAGTGATATCCATAACAGATGTGAGATTGTTAATTTAATGGTTTATCTAAGGTGGCAACTTAAACACACATCTGGGTGGATTGAGGCACCTGGTTTCTATCAGGATTTGCCTGTTTTTCTTCGGACCGCCACCCAGGCTGAAAGGGATCATAAGATTATTCATACTAGTAACTTACGTGTGCAGCCACAAGCCATTATGAGCTTTGGCATAGTTGACTAAGTCGTGCGAACTCTTATAGTGGTGGACTAGCAGATGTAGGGGATGTAGGTGTACCGGTCCACCCATCGTAAGGTGCTAGCGCTTCTGAAAGACTATGTCTCGGTCATCCGTCTCTCAAACACCATGTAGTGCGAGAAACCAAACGGAGGCGATCGAGTCTTGTGGGGAAAAGTTCGCAAACCTCTGCAGAGTGTATAAACTAATCATGATTAGCCGTGTCCCCGGTTATGGACATCTTGAGTATCTAGTACTTGAATATCATGTGAATCTCAACATGTTACTCTAATTAATATTGTTGGGTTTTTAATGAGTATTTTTAATTGGGATTGAGGATGCTGTCAACCATTCTCAATGTTTAACAACCACCATGATAGTTAAATAAATTTATTCCTTTGCAGTAGGGAAAAAGCGGCTTTATGCAAAACAAGAATCAGAGAGCTTTTCCACCAGCCATATATGCATGTAGTATAGGCTTATTCCTTCATTACTCTCTATGTGTTACATTGCCAGCATATTCCATGTGCTGACCCATTTTCGGGCTGCAACTTTCATGTTGCAGACTTTTCAGACGACGAGTAAGGTGCTTTAGGTCTTGGTTCTATACTCAGTGATGCCGATGGAGTTGATGGACTCACTTATCTTCCAAGCCTTCCGCTGTAATCGTTATTAGATGGCCTTAAGACATATTTATTGTAATAAGTCCTCTTTTGGGCAATGATGTAATAAGTGTGTGATTGCTACTCTGTTATAAATCCTTCAAATCTTGTGTGGTGTCGACATTCTTGATCCAGGGATGACACTGAGCACGGAGACTTGATCCATTAGGGTCGGGTCGCTTCTGAGAGATGGTATCGAGCACCTGTTGTTGTAGGACACGACCACTAAGTTAAAGCCATAGATCACTACTCTCTTCTCATTTTCTAACTCCTCATCTTTTCTACTCTTTTAGGATGAAGGACGCCAAGATCAAGTACGCCCAACCAGATGAAGGCACACCTTTTGGATTTCACTTGAAGGAAGTCACCAAGTACCTGAACATTGGACTACCAAGCTTCACCGGGACTTTCAACGCCACTCTGCCTGAAGAGGAATGCTGGAAGATTCAAGCTCATGTTTCGGGAAGGACATTTGCCCCAATCACCAAGCCTATAGATAGTGTTTTCAGTGCACCAACCTGGAGTCTGGGAAAGAGCATGGCAGCTCATATCACCATGGGACGCATTGGAGAAGTTTACCAAGAAGACCTCAAGGACACCATCTACCAGATTTGTGGACGCCGAGATGAACAATGGGAGATAGTCAGCACCAAGAAGGATAGATCCATTGCAGCTTTCATCCAGGAGTAAATCAGCACATTCGACGTCAGGAGAACCAGATGTGCAATGATATGATCGAATTGAAGGATGCGAAGGGAAGGATCATCGAACTTGAAGAAGAACTAAAGTCTACACGTAAGGACTACATGGACGAGATCGTAGCTTTAGCAAGGCACAATAACGATCTTAAGTATGAGATTGAAGAACTCAAGAAGAAATTGGCGCTCAAGAATGAAGACAAGTACGTCGGTTGTCCGAACAGCTACATCAACATCGACGACACCGATTCGGATCCAAGTGAACCCGACTTTGAAGATGAAGCAGGAGCAGACATCATGGAGTCTTCCACTGGTTCAAATTAATAGATGACCCCACATATTAGTAGTATTCCCTCCATGTAACATTTTAGTTCACGCACTTTCGTGATAGTTAGATCGTTGTAAGCCCTTTGTTTGAATTGAATGAAGTGATTTTGTGTGCATTTGCTCATATACATTTGGGTAGTGTTTCTCCTTAGACCCCACTCTATTCTTAATTTCTCGTCTTTTCTAAACCCATCAGATGCCTCCGAGACGCGACCCCGGATTTGTTTTTCCGCCGGAGATCACCCAGTTGATTCAGCAGCAGAACACTTTGATCCAAACATTGGTACAGAATCAAGGCAACAACAACAACAACCCACCGCCACCACCACCAGTTGACCATCTGGCTCGTTTCTTAAGGCTGAACCCGCCGGTGTTTTCCAGTAGCACCGAGCCGATAGTAGCAGATGATTGGCTCCGTAAGACAGGAAGGGAGTTGACCACTGCAGGATGTACAGATGGAGAGAAGGTGAAGTTTGCTGCACACCAGCTTGAAGGACCCGCAGCTGACATGGTGGGAGAATTTACTGACCACTTACCTCAGAGACAACATCACATGGGATCAGTTTCAACAAGCTTTCCGCCTTGCCCATGTCTCGGCGGGAGCTATGGCCATGAAGAAGCGTGAGTTTCGCAACTTACGCCAAGGAGGAAGGACTGTTGGCGGTATGTGGATGATTTTAGTAAGTTAGCATGTTATGCCCCTGATGACGTTGCTACAGATGCAGCTAAGCAGGAGAAGTTTCTGGAAGGACTGAATGATTAGTTAAGCATGCAGTTGATGGTAGCAAGTTTCAATAACTACCAGGAGTTGGTAGACCGTGCCCTCATGATTGAAGGAAAGCAGCAGCAAATTGAGAACCGCAAGAGGAAGTATGGGAAGGGGAAGTATAACTCGAGCCCAATGAAGCCCGTTATACCCCTAAACAGGGAGTTCAGTTTCAGCATACCCATGGAGGAGGTAATTCGCACAACCATAATGGCACCAAGAATGGGAGCAGGGAATGGAGGAAGCAATGGACAGAACCGCACCAACCTGTCAACACCATCCAAGGTAGACTGAGCCACATCACTTGCTTTAAGTGCCGCAAGACTGGGCATTATGCAAACGAATGTCCGAAGGCCGTAATGGAAATGGCAATGGAAGCTCAGAAAGAAGCCAAACCCTTTCAATAGGGGACGGTGAACCACATTGATGTAGAGGAGATTGAAGATCAGCCCGATGCACGATGTCGGTAAGTTTTTGGTTAAGTCATTTACTGCAGTTGTTCTTTTCGATCTTTGGTGCATCGCATTCATACATATCAAGGGATTTGTAGAGAAGTATAGTCTGCCTACTCGGATTCTTAAAACCCTTTGCTAGTAAGCTCACCAGAGGCGGAGTATATGGCCGGAACAAGGATGTTTTCAAGTGCCATTAAGTATAGGAAGGCATGTGTTCCCCGACGGATTTGATCATTTTGGAATACCAAGGATTTGATGTGATTCTCGGTATGGATTGGCTGTCAATGTATGGAGGAAACATCGATTGCGCAAGTAAGACGATTTTGCTCACAACACCAGAAGGAAGAAGGATTAAGTATGTATCGCGACATGGACCAAATAGGAATCAAGTAAATTCCTTATCAGGAGTTGTGCAGGAAGAGGTGCCAGTGGTGAAGGATTTCCCTGATGTATTTCCTGAGGAATTGCCAGGAATGCCACCAGATAGAGACATTGAGTTTTTGATTGAGCTGTTGCTAGGAACAGGCCCAATATCGAAGCGACCATACAGGATGCCCGCACAGGATTTGGCGGAAATTAAGAAGCAGATTAAGGAGCTATTGGATAAAGGCTATATACGCCCAAGTTCTTCACCTTGGGGATCACCCGTACTGTTAGTGGAGAAGAAGGATGGATCGTTAAGGATGGTTGTTGATTATCGTGGATTAAATGAAGTAACAATCAAGAACAAGTACCCACTACCAATGATAAATGATCTGTTTGATCGTTTGCAAGGAGCTAAAGTGTTTTCCAAGATCGATTTGCGATCAGGGTACCATCAGTTGAAGATTCGGGAGCAGGACATACCTAAGACAGCATTTACCACGAGATATGGACTGTATGAATATACCGTTATGTCATTTGGACTGACTAACGCTACCGCCTATTTCATGAACCTGATGAACAAAGTGTTTATGGAGTTTTTGGATAAGTTCGTCGTGGTGTTCATAGATGATAATTTGGTTTTCTCGAAGAATGAAGAAGGACATAAGGAACATTTGCGATTGGTTTTGGAGAAACTAAGGGAACATCAGTTATATGCCAAGTTCAGCAAATGTGAGTTTTGGCTAAAGGAAGTTGGATTTCTGGGACATGTTATATCCGGAGAAGGGATAGCAGTTGACCCCACAAAGGTTGAGACCGTAACCAAATGGGAAGCACCCACGACAGTTGGAGAGATCCGGAGTTTCCTTGGACTCGCAGGATACTACCGAAGATTCATTGAGAATTTCTCAAGGATTGCAAAGCCTATGATGGAATTGCTGAAAAAGGATACTAAGTTCATATGGACTGAGGATTGTGAGGCAAGTTTTCAGGAGTTGAAGAAAAGATTGGTTACCTCACCAGTGTTAATTTTGCCAGATCAGACCAAGGATTATGAGGTGTATTGCGGCGTTTCACGTCGAGGACTTGGAGCAGTGCTTATGCAGGAAGGAAGAGTTGTTTCGTATGCTTCACGACAGCTTAAGCCTCATGAGTTGAATTATGCCACACATGATTTGGAGTTAGCAGCAGTTGTGCATGCATTGAAGACATGGAGACATTTTCTCATTGGAAATCATTGTGAGGTGTACACGGATCACAAGAGTTTGAATTACATCTTCACCTTGAAGGAATTAAATCTCAGACGGAGGAGATGGTTGGAGCTTATTAAGGATTATGATATGAGATTGCATTATCACCCGGGAAGGCTAATGTAGTAGGTAGCGCATTGAGCCGTAAGAGCCACGTCAATACACTAATGGTGGGAGGAACACCCAAGGAGTTAGCCGAGGACCTTCGAGAGCTATGTTTGGAAATAGTTCCGAGAGGCTACATAGCAGCATTGGAGATTCAATCTACCTTGATGGATAAAATCGGGGAAGCTCAGAAAAAGGACAAAGAGATTGCGGATATAAAGAAGAAAATGAGCGAAGGAAAAGCTAAGGGATTTCGTGAGGATGAGCACGATACCCTATGGTTTGAGGACCGTGTTTATGTGCCAAATGACCCAGAGATCAGGAAGTTGATTTTGCAAGAAGCACATGATTCACCATATTCGATTCACCCAGGAAATACCAAGATGTATTTGGATTTGAAGGAAACTTTCTGGTGGACCGGAATGAAGAAGGATATCATGGAGTATGTAGCAGTTTGCGATGTATGTCGAGGGTGAAGGCGTAACATCGAAGCGGCAGGATTATTGCAACCATTGCCAATACCCGAATGGAAGTGGGATAAACTAGGCATGGATTTCATCACAGGTTTGCCAAAGACTCGTTCAGGCTATGATTCGATTTGGGTTATAGTCGACCGCTTGACGAAGGTAGCTCATTTCATTCCAGTCAAGACTACCTATAGCAGTGCTAAGTTGGCAAAGATATACATGACCAGAATTGTGTGTTTACACGGAGTTCCAAGGAGTATCGTATCAGATAGAGGAACCCAATTTACCTCAAAATTTTGGAATCAGTTGCATGAAACGTTAGGAACCAGGCTAGAATTCAGTACAGCTTTCCACCCATGCATCGATGGACAAACCGAGAGAGTCAATCAGATTTTGGAGGATATCTTTGAGAGCTTGTGCACTAGATTATGGATCTAGTTGGGACGATAACTTGCCGTATGCAGAGTTTTCTTATAACAACAGTTACCAAACCAGCTTGAAGATGGCACCTTCGAGGCTTTATGCGGAAGGAGGTGCAGGACACCGTTATCATCGGACGAAGCCGAGACCGTCGATTGTTTGGACCAGATTTGATTAAGGAGTCTGAACAGAAGGTTAAGTTGATTCGCGATAGGCTCAAAGTAGCCCAGTCCAGACGAGAAAAGCTATGCGGATTCAAAAGCATAAAGGCGATAGAATATGAAGTTGGAGACAGAGTTTATCTTAGAGTATCCCCACTTCGAGGAGTTAAGCGTTTTGGAGTTAAAGGAAAGTTAGCACCACGTTTCGTTGGACCGTATAGGATCTTGCAACGCATGGGAGAAGTTGCTTATAAGCTGGAATTACCAGAAGAACTGTCAGGAGTTCATGATGTATTCCATGTTTCTCAGCTGAAGAGATGTCACGCCGAGATGGCGGAAGTACCGTTAAGAGATACAGTGCCACTTGAAGCAATTCAGTTGAAGGATGATTTGACATATGAGGAGAGACCAGTCAAGATTCTCGATTATGCCAGCAGAGCTACTCGCAGCAAGGTTATCAAGTTTTGCAAGGTTCAATGGAGCCACCACACTGAGGATGAAGCCACCTGGGAAAGAGAAGAGGATTTGCTCAAGGATCACCCTCACCTATTTTCTAGCCAACCCGAATCTCGAGGGCGAGATTCATCTTAAGGGGGTAGGTTTGTAACATCCCAAATTTTCAATTTGGAATGTTATACATTAAAGTCATCATGCATATCATATTTTATTGCATTTTTCTGATCCTAGAAATTTCACGCAACTCAAGGACCCTCGGAGAGAGTTGGAGGTTTCAAAATTTTCATATTTGAGTTCTCTCAAAACTATGAAAAGAGGATCGTTGGATTTATTTATTTTATCTTTAAAAAAATTTCCCATATCAAAAAATAATAGAGGGAATAATATGACTTTCCCAAAATTTAGGAAAAATGAAGATTTAATAAATAAATCAAATTTTGGATTTTTCTCAGAGTTTATTTGCCTTAGGGAAAAATGCGTGTTTTCAAAAATTGCATTTTGGACCCGTGTTAAAGTTCATTTTGTTCGACTCATTTTTAGGAGTCGGGAAAAATTTACTTTCTAAATTTTGGAGTTCGTTTAGATTTTATTTTATTCATTTTTCTGCGCATGATTTTATTTAAAAAAAACGCCGCGCCCGCTTTGGGCCAAGGGCCCACCGCCTTCTTCCTCACATAGGCCACACACAGCCACGCCCGGCTGCCGAGTCCGAGGAGGACTCCTCCTCCTCCTTGCTTGCCCCTTCCCCAAGCTACTCCTCCCCTTTATATACCCCTCACCCCTCTCCTCCCAACCCGGCCCGCCGCCTCCCCATAGCCGCCGCCGCCCCATAGCCGGGCGCCGCCTAGCCACCGCCGCCGCGTCGCCGTCGCCCCGCCACCTAGCCGCCGCCCCGCCGGAGCCCCACCTCGTCGAGGTAGCTGCCGCGCCACCCTCCCCTCGGTTCGGTTTTTCTATAAAAACCGTTCCGGTTTTCTTTTTCCGTCGTTCGGTTTTTTTAAAAAACCCTAGATCGGTTTTTTTTTCGGTTTTGCTGTTTAGTGAGCGTTTTTCCCGGTTATTCCGGTTAACGTACGTCCGTTCGTTTAACCGTTCGTCGTTTCTATTTTAATCGGATTTATTCCGCTATTTTTCCGATCTCGATTTCAGATCCGATATTCGTTCTAGTTTATCTTCTCGCTCGTTTATCGGAATCAGGTGATTCAAGCGCCTGGAGTTTCGTTTCGAAACCGCCGTTCCGTCTAATCAACTTAAACAAAGTTTTGCTACTGTAAAATTTTGACCTAGTTTCAACTTGCTAGAACCGAGTTGTTTTCTTCCGCCGGATGTTTTCCATTGTTTTGTTTGATTCGTTTTCTTTTGCAACCAGGGTTCTTAAGTTGAACTTTCTGGTTAGATCTTTTATTCGAGATTTACCCGTGCATTAGGTGAGTACTTATTGTATGCTTGTTGTTTGTCTGCGATAGATCACCCGGTGCGCCGCTTGTTATTTCGAATCTCTAGGTTTCATGGATCATCCCAAGGCAAGTAACACTTGATCATACTTTTCTACTACCCAGTTTTATGCATTAGATCTATTCCTCAAACACTTGCATGATTAGGATCTAATTAAATTGTGGGATGGGAAGTAGATTGAGGTAGTACCTATTACCTGTTTTACTTATGAAACCTTGGGAGTTACTTCTACGTTTGCTTATTATGCCATGCTATGCTAGTAGACGTGGATTGGGTGAGTGATATCCATAACAGATGTGAGATTGTTAATTTAATGGTTTATCTAAGGTGGCAACTTAAACACACATCTGGGTGGATTGAGGCACTGGTTTCTATCGAGGACTTGCCTGTTTTTCTTCGGACCGCCACCTGTGCTCAAAGGGATCATAAGATTATTCATACTAGTAACTTACGTGTGCAGCCACAAGCCATTATGGGCTCTGGCATAGTTGACTAAGTCGTGCGAACTCTTATAGTGGTGGACTAGCAGATGTAGGGGATGTAGGTGTACCGGTCCACCCATCGTAAGGTGCTAAGCGCACGAAAGACTATGTCTCGGTCATCTGTCTCTCAAACACCATGTAGTGCGAGAAACCAAGCGGAGGCGATCGAGTCTTGTGAGGAAAAGTGCCAAACCTCTGCAGAGTGTATAAACTAATCATGATTAGCCGTGTCCCTGGTTATGGACATCTTGAGTATCTAGTACTTGAATATCATGTGAATCTCAACATGTTACTCTAATTAATATTGTTGGGTTTTTAATGAGTATTTTTAATTGGGATTGAGGATGCTGTCAACCATTCTCAATGTTTAACAACCACCATGATAGTTAAATAAATTTATTCCTTTGCAGTAGGGAAAAACTGGCTTTATGCAAAACAGTAACCGTAGAGCTTATCCACCAGCCATATATGCATGTAGTATAGGCTTATTCCTTCATTGCTCTCTATGTGTTATATTGCCAGCATATTCCATGTGCTGACCCATTTTCGGGCTGCAACTTTCATGTTGCAGACTTTTCAGACGACGAGTAAGGTGCTTTAGGTCGTGGTTCTATACTCAGTGATGCCGATGGAGTTGATGGACTCACTTATCTTCCAAGCCTTCCGCTGTTATCGTTATTAGATGGCCTTAAGCCATATTTATTGTAATAAGTCCTCCTTTGGGCAACGATGTAATAAGTGTGTGATTTCTACTCTGTTATAAATCCTTCGAAGTACTGTGTGGTGTCAGCATTACTGATCCAGGGATGACACCTGAGCACAGAGACTTGATCCATTCGGGTCGGGTCGCTACACAAGATGATGATGGCCATATCATGTCACATATTTTGATTGCATGTGATGTTTATCTTTTATGCATATTATTTTTCTTAGTACGGCGGTAGCATTATAAGATGATCCCTTCACTAAATTTCAAGGTATGAGTGTTCTCCCTGAGTATGCCTTTAGTGCGACAGGTTAAATCGTGTTGAGACACCACGTGATGATCGGGTGTGATAGACTCTATGTTCAAATAGAATGGGTGCAAGACAGTTTTGCACATGCGGAATACTCGGGTTAAACTTGACGAGCCTGGCATGTACAGACATGGCCTTAGAACACTAGAGACCGAAAGGTCGAACGTGAATGCTATAGTAGATATAATCAACATAGAGATGTTCACCATTGACGACTACTCCATCTCACGTGATGATTGGACATGGTTTAGTTGATTTGGATCACGTATCATTTAGATGACTTGAGGGATGTCTATCTAAGTGGGAGTTCTTAAGTAATTTGATTAATTGAACTTAATTTATCATGAACTTAGTCCTGATAGTATTTGCATATCTATGTTGTAGATCAATAGCTCGCGATATAGCTCCTATATATTTTTGATATGTTCCTAGAGAAAAATTGAAAGATGATAGTAGCAATGATGCGGACTGGGTCCGTGATATGAGGATTATCGTCGTTGCTGCACAGAAGAATTATGTCCTTGATGCACCGCTAGCTGACAAACCTGTTGCAGGAGCAGATACAGAAGTTATGAACGTTTTGCAAGCTCGATATGATGAGTACTTGATAGTTTAGTGCGCCATGCTTTATGGCTTAGAACCGGGACTTCAAAAATGTTTTGAACGCCATGGAGCATATGAGATGTCCCAAGAGCTGAAATTGGTATTTCAGACTCATGCCCGTGTCGAGAGGTATGAGACCTCTAACAAGTACTTTGCCTACACGATGGAGGAGAATAGCTCAACCAGTGAGCATGTGCTCAAAATGTCTGGGTACTACAGTCACTTGAATCAACTGGGAGTTAATCTTCCAGATAAGATAGTGATTGACATAGTTCTCTAGTCACTATCACCAAGCTACTAGAACTTCGTGATAACTATAATGTGCAAGGGATAACAAAAAAGATTCATGAGCTCTTCGCGATGCTGAAATCGGCGAATGTAGAAAGCAAGAAAGAGCATCAAGTGTTGATGGTTAACAAGACCACTAGTATCAAGAAAAAGGGCAAAGGAAAAGAAAGGGAACTTCAATAAGAATGACAAGCAAGTTGCCACTCCTGTGAAGAAGCCCAAAGCTAGACCTAAGCCTGAAACTGAGTGCTTCTACTACAAAGGGAATGGTCACTGGAAGAGGAACTACCCCATATACTTGGCGGATAAGAAGGTTGGCAAAGTGAACAAAGGTATATTTGATATACATGTTATTAATGTGTACTTTACTAGTGTTCATAGTAACCCCAGGTATTTGATACCAGTTCAGTTACTAAGATTAGTAACTCAAAACAGGAGTGGCAAGAAGAACAGAGACTAGTTAAGGGCGAGGTGACGATGTGTGTTGGAAGTGATTCCAAGATAGATATGATCACCATCGCACACTCCCTCTACCTTCGGGATTAGTGTTGAACCTAAATAAATGTTATTTGGTGTTTGCGTTGAGCATGAATATGATTAGATCTTGTTTATTGCAATACAGTTATTCATTTAAGTTAGATAATAATTGTTATTTTGTTTACATGAATAATACCTTCTATGGTCATACACCCAATGTAAATCGTTTATTGAATCTCGATCGTAGTAATATACATGTTCACAATATTGATGCCAACAGATGCAAAGTTGATAATGATAGTGCAACATATTTTTGGCACTGCCGTTTAGGTCATATTGGTGTAAAGTGCATGAAGAAACTCCATGCGGATGGAGTTTTGGAATCACTTGATTGTGAATCATTTGATACTTGTGAACCATGCCTCATGGGCAACATGGCTAAAACTCTGTTCTCCAGAACAATGGAGCGAGCCATTGCCTTATTGGAAATAATACATAAGGATTTATGCGGTCCGATGAGTGTTGGGGCACGCGGCGGGTATCATTATTTTCTAACCTTCACAGATGATTTGAGTAGATATGGGTATATCTACTTAATGAAACACAAGTCTAAGACATTTGAAAATTTCAAAGAATTTCAGAGTGAAGTGGAGAATCATCTTAACAAGAAAATAAAGTTTCTACGATTTGATCACGGAGGCGAATATTTGAGTTACGATTTTGGCCTTCATTTAAAACAATGTGGAATAGTTTCACAACTCACGCCACCTGGAACACCATAGCGTAATGGTGTGTCCGAACGGCGTAACCGTAATTTATTAGATATGGTGCGATCTATGATGTCTCTTATCGATTTACCACTATCATTTTCGGGTTATGCATTAGAGACACTTGCATTCATGTTAAATAGGGCACCGTCTAAATCCATTGCGATGTCACCGTATGAACTGTGGTTTGGCAAGAAACCCAAGCTGTCGTTTCTTAAAGTTTGGGGTTGCGACACTTATGTCAAAAGGCTTCAGCCTGATAAGCTCGAACCCAAATCAAAGAAGTGTGTCTTCATAGGATAACCTATGGAAATAATTGGGTACACCTTCTACCACAGATCCGAAAGTAAGATCTTTGTTGCCAAGAATGGAACATTTCTAGAGAGGAGTTTCTCTCGAAAGAAGTGAGTGGGAGGAAAGTAGAACTTGATGAGGTAATTGTACCTTCTCTCAATTTGGAAAGTAGAACATCAGAGAAATCCGTTCCCGTGATGCCTACACCAACTAGAGAGGAAGTAAATGATGATGATCATGAACTTCAGATCAAGTTACTACTGGACCTCGTAGGTCGAACAGAGCATGTTCCATACCAGAGTGGTATAGAAATCCTTCCTGGAAGTCATGTTACTAGACCATGGAGAACCTACGAATTATGAAGAAGCTATGATGAGCCCAGATTTCGACAAATGGCTTGTGAGGGAGTCCTGGATTAGGGGGGTCCTCAGACAGTCAGACTATATACTTTAGCCGGACTGTTGGACTATGAAGATACAATATTGAAGACTTCATCCCGTGTCCGGATGGGACTCTCCTTGGTGTGGAAGGCAAGCTTGGCAATACGGATATGTAGATCTCCTCCCTTGTAACTGACTCTATGTAACCCTAGCCCTTTTCGGTGTCTATATAAACCGGAGGGTTTAGTCCGTAGGACAACAACAATCATACCATATGCTAGCTTCTAGGGTTTAGCCTCTACGATCTCATGGTAGATCAACTCTTGTAATACTCATATCATCAAGATCAATCAAGCAGGAAGTAGGGTATTACCTCCATCGAGAGGGCCGAACACAGGGTAAACATCGTGTCCCACGCCTCCTGTTACCATCTACCTTAGACGCACAGTTCGGGACCCCCTACCCGAGATCCGCCGGTTTTGACACCGACATTGGTGCTTTCATTGAGAGTTCCATTGTGTCGTCATCATAAGGCTTGATGGCTCGTCTTGTTGTCAAGGACAACATCACTTCCGGGGGAGCCCAGGTTGTAGGCCAAACTCTCTGATTAGGCGACTTCATCATGACCGCCCGTTCGGCCGCTGCACCGACGATGACCTCTCGGGTCATCAAAAACCGCCTCTGCATCGGCTCGGGACTCGCCGAGCAGATGGATCCAATGGAGCTCTCCTCCTTGAAGGAGCTCTTGGATCACATCGCCGCTTTGGGAGTCGCTATGGACTATGATCGGATTGGGCTTAAACCCGACCAAAGGGAGATTAACTCTCCACCTTAGATAGCGGTGGCGGAGGAGCAACTTAGCAATTCTTCCTCCATCTTGAGGACGAACTATGTCCAGATTCCTGAGCTCTCCGAGCCGGATACCCGTCTACGGGAGGACATGACCCAAGCCTTGAACCTAGAATCAGACAGCGGGCCAGACCTAGCGGGCAACATCCCGGAGCCCGAGCTTCCAAGATCAGAAACTCCTCCGCCCATGGGTCTCAGATAGGGTCAGGGTTCGAACCTAAATCAACCCACCCACCCAGATATAAGTGACCTTTCCCACATTAGACAAGAGCCCCAAGAGACAGTACACCACTATTGGGCCAGATTCCTCCTTGTAATGAGCAAGGTTAAGGACTGTCGCGAGGAAGACACAATTTCATTCTTTTGCAAAAATTGCACGGACAGGGGAATCCTCAACGCCATAAGTCGCCGTGACATAGCACACTTTGCTGATTTGGCGGCCATAGTACGAAAGTACTGTGCGATGGAAAGCGCCTGGAAAACCCAAAAAAAATTGGGATCCTCCGGCTCTGACAAAACCCCCAGTCCGAACTAAAAGGGTGCACTCTCGTAAGTCACCAGATCCAATTACAAAGAAGCAAAAGCCTACTAGAGGGCGTGGAATTGTATTGGAGGGATGGCTTAATGGGCCATGCAAAATTCACAGTACAACGGATACCATACCAACACACCGCCTTAGAGCATGTTGGGTACTCCGGCAGGTGGCCAAGAGCGTTGAGGATCTCCTCATCAACAATACCGCAGAGCACCATCCCGTGGAGAACAACAATACAGTATTGACAGTCTTCGAGACCTTAGCCTCAAATAATAGGCGTAAGCAAGCACTCCGCAGCCTTGCCAAATCTGCCAAGTGGCAGCAATAAATCCATGGAGCGATACGACTATCACCTTCAATGCCAAAGGATTTAACCTAAATTACGAACAGCGAGCACCGGCCGCCTTGGTCCTTAGTCCAATTGTGGGCGACTTAAACTTACTAAAGTGCTCATGGACGGCGGCAGCAGATTAAACCTCATCTATGAGGAGACTCTTCGAAAAATGGAAATAGACAGAAGCCGCATTGAGCAAAGCAGCACGACCTTCAGAGGAATCATCCGTAGTCGGGAGGCATGATGTGCTGGGAAAATCACACTAGATGTGGTATTCGGCACACCGGAGAATTATAGGTCCGAAGAAATCACATTCCAAGTAGCCCAGTTCAATAGCAGATACCACGCCCTTCTAGGGCGGGAGGCATTCACGATCTTCCAAGCCATACCCCATTACGGGTACATGAAGCTCAAAATGCCCGGGCCCAATGGAATCATCAATCTAACTAGTGATCCGGACATAGCACTTTGTGCCGAAAATAAAACAGCCGCACTAGCCCTCGAGGCGTTATCCGAAGCCCTCGCGGCCGAGGAATTAACTGCGCTGCGCTCCATAGTGGACAGGGACGACGTGATACTTGACAAAAGATCCAAGTCCACCTCTTTTAAACTAGCGGATGAAATAGTCAAATTCCAAGTCCACCCAACGGACCCTACAAAAACAGCATCCATCGGGGCACAGTTAAACCCCACGATGAAGCGCTGCACTACGGGAGTTCTTGCGCGAGAATTGGGACATATTCGCCTGGCATCCTTCAGACATGCCAGGCCCACGCAGGCTGGCCGAGCATAGCCTTAACATTCTAAAGGTGTTCAAGCCGGTCAAGCAGACTCTTCGGTGTTTCTCTGAACCTAAGCGACAAGCCATGGGAGAGGAGCTAGCCAAGTTACTTGAGGCCGGATTCATTAGAGAAATAAAACATCCGGACTGGCTAGCAAACTTGGTGATGGTACCAAAGAAGGATAAATCCTGGCGCCTATGTGTCGATTTCAAGGACCTTAACAAGGCTTGCCCCAAGGATCCCTTCCCCCTCCCCCGCATCGATCAAATTATTGACGCTACTGCAGGACATGACTCATTGTGTTTCCTCGACGCATACTCCGGATACCATCAAATCAAGATGGCGGAGTCCGATCAAGCCGCAATGGTATTTATCACCCCATATGGCCCCTTCTTTTTAACCCCATGCCTTTCGGGCTTAAAAACGCCGGTGCAACCTATCAACGCATGATTCAGACATGCCTGGAAACAAAGATCGACAAAACAGTGGAGGCATACATAGACGATGTGGTCATTAAAACCAGACACGTTGAATCCTTAATAGACGACTTGAGGCTCATGTTCGACAATCTCAAAGCATACGACATCAAGCTCAATCCGGAAAGTGCGTTTTCGGCGTGCCCGCCGGAAAGCTCCTGGGCTTCATCGTCTCCAGTAGAGGAATTGAAGCAAATCTGGCTAAAATCCGAGCTCTGTCACAGTTGGCTATCCCAACAGACCTCAAGCAAATCCAGAAATTAACTGGATGCGTGGCTGCCTTAAGCCGCTTTATCTCCCGATTAGGAGAAAAGGCACTACCCCTTTATCGCCTTCTTCGACGCATCGAACACTTTGAGTGGATGGATGCGGCCACGGCTGGGTTGGAAGAAATAAAAGCCGTTTTGGCCACCAAACCAATCTTGGTCGCGCCAAATGTCGGCGAGCCAATGCTGTTATATATAGCGGCAACACACCAAGTTGTAAGCGCGGTGCTCGTCGTCGAACGAGAGACGGACGGACATAAGTTCCTGCTTCAAAAGCCGGTATACTATGTATCCACTATCCTCACTCCATGCAAATCACGGTACCCACATTATCAAAAGATAGCATACGCGGTATTCATGGCATCCCGAAATTACGATACTACTTTCAAGAGTGTTCAATTACGGTGGCCTTGGAAGTACCACTCAATGACATAATAAATAATCGCGATGCCACGGGCCGGATTGCTAAATGGGCTATCGAGCTCCTCCCGTTCGACATAACTTATAAACCACGGCGAGCCATTAAGTCGCATAATCTTGGCGATTTAAATGCCGAATGGACGGAAGCCGAACTCCCTAAAGAGTACGGCGCGTACTCCAATTGGATCATGCATTTTGACGGTTCAAAGATGTCGGCTGGTCTGGGGGCAGGTGTCGTCCCGACATCCCCCACTGGAGATACAGTCCAATACGTACTCCAAATATTCTACACAGACTCCAACAATGCAGCAGAATATGAGGCCCTGTTGCATGGTCTCCGGATAGCAGTCTCCATGGGCATTCAACGCCTAGAGGTGCGTGGGGATTCGAACCTTGCAATATCTCAAATAAATGGAGACTTTGACGCCAAGGACCCAAAAATGGCGGCTTACCGCAACGCCATCCTCAAAATGTCAGCTCGGTCCGAGGGGCTCGAATTCCACCATGTGGTCCGAGAAAACAATCAAGCGGCGGACATCCTCGCCCGCATCGGTGCTAAGCGCGACCCTGTCCCACCCAATATCTTCTTGGAAAGGTTGTTCAAGCCATCCGTGGTATGGGAAGGAGAGACCGGCAACAACAGTTCGGACTTGGCCACAACACCAGATACCGAACACTCTGACGTAATCGGAGGCCCTGCCACCGAAACAACACCTTCCGCCCACGTGATTATGGCTGTCATCGCCCCGTGGACAGAACTCTTCTTGGCCTACCTAACTAGGCATGAACTACCTGAGGACCCAAACGAGGCACGTTGCATTGTGCGGCGGTCTAAAGCCTACAAGGTCCATGAGGGAGAGCTTTATAAGAAAAGCGCTACCGGAGTACTTCAAAAGTGCATCTCCGAAGAGGAAGGACGGAAACTTTTGGCAGAAATTCATGCTGGACTTGGCGGCCACCACGCCACAGCTCGGGCCCTTGTAAGCAAGGCCTTCCGTACAGGTTTCTACTGGTCGACGGCCCGAGCAGACGCACAGGAACTCGTTCAACATTGCGTCGGTTGCCAGCTTTTTGCAAACCAAAGCCATATGCCACCTACCGCTCTCCAAACAATCCCCATTACTTGGCCCTTTGTGGTCTGGGGGCTTGATATGGTCGGACCCCTCAAAGGGGGAAGCCATAAGAAAAAATACTTATTGGTCATGGTGGATAAATTCACCAAATGGATAGAAGCCAAACCAGTTAAAACGACCGAATCCGGACCGGTGATAGACTTCATATTTGGGGTTGTACACCGTTATGGTGTCCCCCAAAGCATCATCACCGATAACGGCTCAAACTTTACAGTCGATGAGGTACAACTTTGGTGCAACAACATGGGCATTAAGCTCGATTATGCTTCTGTCTATCACCCGCAAACTAACAGTCAAGTCGAGCGAGCAAATGGTCTTATCATGAGCGGCATTAAACCCAGATTAGTGTGATCCTTGAAGGAATCCGATACACACCGGGTAGAGGAGCTCGACTCCGTACTATGGGGGATGCGGACCACGCCGAATCGCACTACCGGATACACACCGTTTTTTGTGGTGTACGGTGCAGAGGCGGTACTGCCCTTCGACATAATTCATGACTCACCTCGAGTGCGCATGTACGAAGAGAAAGTAGCCGAGCTTGATCGGCAGGACAGTTTGGACACCCTGGAGGAGGAGCGCGACGTGGAAAAAGCTCGTTCCGCATTCTATCAGCAATAGGCTCGAAGGTATCAAAGCAGAGAAGTACAGGCCAAAACTTATAACGTTGGCATACTCATTCTATGTCTACCGGAGAAGAAAAAGAACAAGCTCAAGCCCAAATGGGAAGGTCCATTCGTCATTGACCAAGTTCTGATCGGTGGAGCATACCGTCTGCGGGATGCATCGGACAATCGACTAGAGCCAAACCCATGGAACGCAGCCAGACTCCGAAGGTTCTAGGCCTAGTGCCGGACTCGGTGTTCGTCTCCTTACCTCTGTCAATTTTTATATATTCGTTATCTATCTTTTCTTTCTTTCTCTCTTTCTTTCCCTTTTTTCTTCTTCAAGGCCTCCAGAGGCTAAAATGTGTCTTGACTACACAATCTTGACACGCTAGCTGCGCTCATGATACCTGGGGGCTTCTTATACAGAAGCTTAATATAACTATTTTCCGGGCTCTATGCCCCACACATGTGTTATTCTTCCACATGTACCTTTTTTTGCCATTATATGCATCGATATGACTTAAGTTTCGGCCAAGCTGGGTTTCCTGGCTCTTGTGTTTATGCCCTACGTTCCCGTTAATTCGGCTAGGGCATAAGGGGAGCACCTCTGCGATTATTCTTTGCCGGGTTGGACGTGTACCTCAGACTGGGTGAAGCCGAAAGCTAGCGTTCTTAAGGGAATTAGGTCGGTGAACAAAAGATGACTTTTATTTATTGTAACACATGCCCCCAGATGTTTATATCATGCGTCTCTTTTCGCAGTTCGGACATGCACATTAATGCATGCGTACCCAGGGAAAGGAACCCTTAACGAAACTATTCTCCATGGAAGATGTTTCTTACTATCCATGTAATATAACATAGCTAGTTGGGTACTTGTCTGTTCAAGCACTTATGACCCCTACGCCTGGTTTCCACGCGTACCCCGGTTTTTACATAACTGAGCGGGTATTCGGATACACTCCGGACTGTCGGGTCCGGAGGTCAAAGCGAAAAGGTCCGCCATGACAAATGATTTACAATCCGGCTAGGGACAATACATGTCACTTGAAGTACATAGTCACTTAGACTGACTAAATTCTTCTTCTATACCATCCAACCGGCTGTCTAGCCTACAATCCTATTGGGAATACTTTGCGGCTAATTCTACCTGGTCATACACCAAACTGACGGGGATCTCTTTCCCATCAGACCCCACAGGTCCGACCTCGGCCATGTGGTTCGGGTCAGCCTTGGTATGTCGTGTCTTCACCATGGCCTGAGCTTCCCTTGCACCTTGTCGGCGGTGATATCTTCCATAATCAGAAGCGCCGCGCGCTCTCTTGAGCTTCTCCACAAGCTCCCCATGCCTCTGGCAGGAGGCGGATGGCCACAAGGCTTGGGAAATGCCCTGCATCACCTGCCGAACTTGTTCGTGCAGTTGTGAGAGCTCTGGCAGAAGATCACCTGCAGACCCAGGCATTTCCTCTGCGGGACGACCCGTCAGCATACCTATAGATATAACTCTGTTAGCCGGTTTCTTTGCCGAACTCAATAAAAAGTTCGTTCAAGCACTTACAAAAAAATGCCGCGTCAAAGCCTCTTATTCTCCTTTACGGAGTCAACAAGTTGGGCCCGAACATCTTTCAGTTCAACACTCAGCCGGATATTGGCATCTTGGAGATCGTTTTTCTCCCGCCTAACCTGCTTAAGAACGTGCTCGCCAGCCTTTAACTGTCGTTGAGCATGTTGCTCATCCCCTTGCACTACCTCCGGATTAACCCCGAGATCATCTGCAGAATCTATTGTTAGATTTGCATGCATGCCGCATACTAACCGGTACACATCATTCTTTTTGATAGAGACAAGTGTTACCAGCGGGGGCCTTCTTGGACTCCTTCATTGCAGCAACTGCGGCCCGTAGCTGGGCTTTGCACTCTTCCAGCTCTTGAGACAATTGGGTAATCTTCTCCGTAAGAACCTGCACAAATAATGATCCTTAAATCAGTTGTGTCAACTATTTCAACTCTCAGGGGCTACTGATATACATAATTATTAGATTTCCTTACCCGTATATCCTTTACATACTGGTTCGTGGCTCTGGCAAGACCATTTTGAGCAGCTCGGATGTACAACAAGCGTCATGGAGTACGGCCCGGCGACGCCTGCGATTCATGACGCTCTCCACTTTGGAATTTGTAGCGGATAGCCTATCCGCATCCTCTGTAGGAGGCACATCCGGCGTTCGCCTCATGTTAGCGTCCGCCTCTATGTCCGGCTCTGGAGCCCGACTGGTGGAGGCGTGACCGGCAACCTCTCCGGATATAGTCCGGCGAGCGTTTTTCCTACTAGGAAACATGGGCGTTATTATGTTTTAAAAGACGACCACCATGGAGCGGGGTTCTCTTTCATACCTCTGCGATGGTGTCTCAGTCCTGACCGCCTTCCTTTTAAGCCTACCCGGCTTCAGTGCCCCTTGTTGGTGAGTCACTGCGGGTTCGGCATGGTGTCCCGAGGGCCTTCCCTGTAAGACACCATATGTGTGCGGTAGGTGAAGTGCAGAAAAGGGGATCCTTCTCGGAAGTTGGGACTCCGGTTTTACTTACATGCGATGTACGGAGTAGTCAAGGATAATCGGCTATGATGGCCACCATGGCATCATTGCAGCTCAATTCATAGAACATCCTGTCAATCAGCTCCACAAATGTGTCTGTATCCTCGTCAAGTCCGGGGTCGAGGGCCCGCTCAGGGTCCTCCGGTTGTGGAGGCGGGTTGTGGACCTCCCTTACAGCTTTTCGTAGTTCCTGCTATGAAACAACAAGGTAAATACTTATGACGAAGAATGCAGGAAGGTTGGGAGTAAAAAGTGACAGCTCACCCAGCTTGGAGGGTTGTACATGGAGAATCAGTACCGTGGCTTAATGTGGATGAACTCCTCTTCCTCTCCTTTGTACAAATCGGACAGAATTTTTGCTAGAGCAGTGACTGAGTCCGGTCCCTTACGACCGCAGCGGGTGGCATCGTCTTCTCCGTTGAAGTGCCACATGGGTTGCCCCTGATATTGAAGTGGTTGTACCCCCCGCGGTATACATATTGACATAACCTCAATTACTGTCAATCCTAACTAGGCCAGCGTCTGTATCCGACTCATCAGGTAAAGGACTTCCCCGTTATCTTCCTCCTGAGGGCTCCGAGGGCGCCAGCTGCGGCGTTTCTTCAAGGGAGCGTTGTCGAACTCAGGAAGGCCCGTCCGAATAGGGTCCGGAAGGGGGACGTCCTCCATATAAAACCACTCCGAAGGCCAGTCCTCGGATGTCTTCTTCGGAGTACCGGACAGGTATCCAGTCCCGGCGAGGCGCCATATTTTGGCTCTGCCCACTTGGTATATTGACCCCTCACGTAATGCGAAGTGCGAGGCAGAATAGCCTCTTCCATAGCTCGAAATGAGCTTCGCAGCCCCGAAACAGCTCGCAAAGGGCGACAGAGCCAGCGATGTGTAATATGGAGGCGTGAGTGAAATTATGCAGCTGGAGGCCGTAGAACTCCAGTAGCCCGCGGAGGAACAGATGAATTGGGAATCCAAGCCCTCTTAATAAGTAAGGGACAAGGCATACCCTCTCCCCCATGGATGGGTTGGGAAAGCACTCCGCTTTCTCCCCGCCATTGTAGGTGGCGAGCCCGGCTCGAACGGGGACCATATACGCTGGAGGGAGAAATCACAGGTCTCAGAACTCTACTAATTGGCTATGGGGACGGAACACTTCTTCCAATTACCGGGCATAGGGCTACGGAGGCGAGAGGAGGAGCTACGATGGCGGCCATGTTGGAATGGATTTTTCGGGCGGCGCTTATTTGGATACTCATTTGTTGGACGATGGTGTGATCTAGATCTGAGAATCCCGGTCTCTTTAATAGACGATTTACTCGCATGGCTAGGGTGGCAAATGTAAAAATGCCCTGGCTTCTCGCATTCGCTCGACACGTGGAAGATAGCCATTATTAGGCGCGGCAGCCAAGGAGTGCAACATTTATGGGAAGCCAGACACTACTCAACAGGTACTCAGAATTTGGAGAAAAACCCGCCTTGCAATGCCGAAGACAATCTGCGCGCCGGACTCATCGCCATTGAAGCCTGGTTTGGGGGCTATTGAGGGAGTCCTGGATTAGGGGGTCCTCGGACAGTCGGACTATATACTTTAGCCGGACTGTTGGACTATGAAGATACAAGATTGAAGACTTCGTCTCGTGTCCGGATGAGACTCTCCTTGGCGTGGAAGGCAAACTTGGCAATACGGATATGTAGATCTCCTCCCTTGTAACCGACTCTATGTAACCCTAGCCCCCTCTGGTGTCTATATAAACCGGAGGGTTTAGTCCGTAGGACAACAACAATCATACCCATAAGCTAGCTTCTAGGGTTTAGCCTCTACGATCTCGTGGTAGATCAACTCTTGTAATACTCATATCATCAAGATCAATCAAGCAGGAAGTAGGGTATTACCTCCATCAAGAGGGCCCGAACCTGGGTAAACATCGTGTCCCCCACCTCCTGTTACCATCTGCCTTAGACGCACAGTTCAGGACCCCCTACCCGAGATCCGCCAGTTTTGACACCGACAGCTTGAGGCCATGAAATCTGAGGGAGTCCGTGATTAGGGGGTCCTTGGGTGTCCGGTCTATTCGATATGGGCCGGACTGATGGGCCGTGAAGATAAAACAGAAGGCTATCCCTCGTTTCCTGTAGGACTCCTATGTGTGTAGAATGGCAAGTTTCGTGTCCGGGTGTAATGTTTCCTTCCTCTGCAAGCCGACTTTGTACAACCCTAGGCCCCTCCGATGTGTATACAAACTGGAGGGTTTAGTCCGTAGAGGCCAGGAGAAGAATCGTAGGCTAGACAACTAGGGTTTAGCCATTACGATCTCAAGGTAGATCAACTCTTGTAACCTTTATACACATCGAATGTAATCAAGCAGGACGTAGGGTTTTACCTCCTTTAAGAGGGCCCGAACCTGGGTAAACATTGTGTCCCTATTGTCCCTTGTTACCATCGATCCTCAGACACACAACTTGGGGCCCCCTACCTGAGATCTGCCGGTTTTGGCACTAAGATTGGTGCTTTCATTGAGAGTTCCGTTGTGTTGTCGACAGAAGAATCGATGGCTCGCCTCGTCATCAACGACGACGCTGTTTCCGGGGAAACCTTTCTCCCTGGTCAACTCTTTGTGTTTGGCGGCATCGTGTTATGTGTCGACTCGACCGGTCACCTTGAGCAGGTCGATAGCTACGTCCCTGGTCACCATATTAGGTTTGGAACTTTGAACTACATTGCTGATATCCGAGGATACCTGATCTTTGAGGGGTTCACGGCCTCGGCGGCCGCTCCCCACCCACACGAAGGAGGCTCTTCGGATCTACTATCAGATCCTGTTCAGGGGTCGACGCCCATGTCCGCCCCGACCTTAGATCTAGGGTGGACCACATCTTCCGAAGATGGTAGGATGAACCCCGCCGGACCCACTCCCATCACGGAGCTTCCAACTGGAGACCCAGATGCGACCATGCCGTTAGCGGACCCAGAGTCAAACATGACTCTCCCCGTCATCGGGAAGCCGGACTCGCCTCTGGATGCAAACTCCGAACTCTCGAGGTCTGCATCCATCGGGCTCGGTCAAGTGGTAATCACCGAGCCTAGCTCCACAGATCCTTAGACGCCCGCCCAGCTTTCGCTCTTAAACGAAATGCTGGACCCAATACAATCTCTCACCATCACGGAACTATCACCTCTGAACTACGCCCAGCTTGAACTGGGGGCTGAGAGTAGGGAATTTTACGTCCCGCCCACCACCCACTTAATAGCCACTATCGAGGATTTAACCGACATGCTAGATTACGCCTCCTAAGACATCGATGGCATGGACGATGATGTCGGAGCTGAACCAGGTCAAAACCCGCCCATCACTAGGCATTGGACGGCCACTTCTACTTACGATGCATACATGGTGGACACGCCTGAGTAGAAGGACGACGATGGCACTCAAGATCCATATGAGGATAAGCCCGTCGATGAACCACCAAAACGCCGGCGTCAGCGGCGCCGCTCATGATCGCGTCGGGGCAAAGGAAAGCAATACCGCCACCAGAGATAATGATACTCTGGACAATGCCGAAGATCCCGACCACCCCATTGAGCCTGCATCCAAGTAGGATGAAAGGGAAGAGGGTCAATACAGTCCACGAACACAGCGATCACAAGGATTCGGAAGATAGTAACTACTTACCTGTCTCTGAAGAGGACGTTAGCCTCGGTAACAAAGATTTCATCATCCCAGAGGAACCCCTTGAATAAGAACGCTTCAAGCGATGGCTCATCGCCACCGCACAGAGCCTGGAAAAGAAACCTCAGCAGATTAAAGCCGAACATGATACACTCAATGACAGATGAACTAAGGTCCTAGCCGCCGAAGAAGGATATGGCCTTGAGCGCCAACAAAGAATTACCCAAGATGCAGGCTACTGTAACAATTCGACGACTAGGCTCTGGCGCCAATACCCTCAAAATACAATCAAGCTGATCAACCGGACCGACCACCACGTGTGCGGGACAAAATGGCTAATCATGCCGAACACCAGCCCGCGCCCCCTCGCCATAGAGGCAGGGAGACAGCGGCTCCGGGCTACATGTACGACCTACGTCAGGACCTGACCAATAGAGTCGGCCAGACCAGATCAATCTATGGATCAAGAGGACGTGCCCCCACGTAGGACGATGGCCATCAAGCCTGGCAGGACAAACCTAACCAAGTCCGGTGTCGGCACCGAACACAGATGTCATCCAAACTCCGTCGCCATGTCGCCCGGTACAGAGTTGCCTGCTACCTCTTGAGCACTGCGTTGGTTTTCCCTTGAAGATGAAAGGGTGATGCAGCAAAGTAGCGTAAGTATTTCCCTCAGTTTTTGAGAACCAAGGTATCAATCTAGTAGGAGGCTACACGCAAGTCCCTCGCACCTACACAAACAAATAAATCCTCGCAACCACCGCGATAAGGGGTTGTCAATCCCTACACGGTCAATTATGAGAGTGAGATCTGATAGATATGATAGGATAATATTTTTGGTACTTTTTGATAAAGATGCAAAGTAAAGAAAGTAAAATAAAAATTAATATGATGGAAGATAGACCCGGGGCCCATAGGTTTCACTAGTGGCTTCTCTCAAGAGCATAAGTATTTTACGGTGGGTGAAAAAATTATTGTTGAGCAATTGACAGAATTGAGCATATTTATGAGAATATCTAGGTATGATCATGTATATAGGCATCACATCCGAGACAAGTAGACCGACTCCTGCATCGACCGCTATCCAGCATGCATCTAGAGTATTAAGTTCATAAGAACAGAGTAACACTTTAAGCAAGATGACATGATGTAGAGGGATAAATTCATGCAATATGATAAAAACCCCATCTTGTTATCCTCGATGGCAACAATACAATACTTGCCTTGCTGCCCCTACTTTCACTAGGAAAGGAAACCGCAAGATTGAACCCAGAGCTAAGCACTTCTCCCATTGCAAGAAAGATCAATCTAGTAGGCCAAACCAAACTGATAATTGGAAGAGACTTGCAAAGATAACCAATCATACATAAAAGAATTCAGAAGATTCAAATATTGTTCATAGGTAAACTTGATCATAAACCCACAATTCATCGGTCTCAACAAACACACCACAAAAGAATATTACAATGAATAGATCTCCACAAGAGAGGGGGAGAACAATGTATTGAGATCCAAAAAGAGAGAGGAAGCCATCTAGCTAATAACTATGGACCCGAAGGTCTGAGGTAAACTACTCACACTTCATCGGAGAGGCTATGGTGTTGATGTAGAAGCCCTCCGATATCGATGCCTCCTCCGTGAACTCGAACAGGCCCCAAAATGGGATCTCATGGAGTACAGAAGGTTGCGGCGGTGGAATTAGGTTTTGGCTCCGTGTCGATTGTTTGAGAATGCGTAGGTATATATAGGAGGAAGGAGTACGTCGGTGGAGCAATGTGGGGCCCACGAGGGTGGAGGGCGCGCCTTGGGGGGGGGGGGGGGTAGGCGCGCCCCCCTACCTCGTGGCCTCCTGCTAGATTTCTTGACGTAGGGTCCAAGTCCTCTGGATCATGTTCGTTCTGAAAATCACGTTCCCGAAGGTTTCATTCCGTTTGGACTCCGTTTGATATTATTTTTCTGCGAAACTCTGAAATAGGCAAAAAATAGCAATTCTGGGCTGGGCCTCCGGTTAATAGGTTAGTCCCAAAAATAATATAAAAGCGAATAATAAAGCCCAATAATGTCCAAAACAGAAGATAATATAGCATGGAGCAATCAAAAATTATAGATACGTTGGAGACGTATCAAGCATCCCCAAGCTTAATTCCTGCTCGTCCTCGAGTAGGTAAAAGGAACGTGATTCTCATCAACTCCTCACTCGCCAGCCTTCTTTGGTACCTCATGAGCTTTTATAGCCTCCATGAAACGCTGCACACGGAAATTGCCAAGTACCAATCCAGGTTCTACTGGGCTGTCGAGGATGATGAGACGAAGTACCATATGGTCGATTGGCGGACATATGTAAACCCAAGGACCAGAAGTGCAGGGATTTTGTCCTCCCGACGCATGAACATCGCCCTCCTGACCCGGTGGCTATGGCGTATTGCTAATGGTGACGAAGGGCTTTGGCTCACCATCATCCGGAACAAGTACCTCCGTGGACAGCCTCTGGCTTTCTGTCAGCGTTCGGGCGGATTGATTTTGGCGAGCCGTCATTCAGCTGCTCCCTGTGCTTTGCATTGGCACGTCCATCTCGGTTGGGTCTGGGTCCGCGACCCTATTCTGGTTTGATCGATGGATCGGCGACACCCCTCTGGCCGCCCGCTTTCCCGAGCTCTTCGCGCATTGCAGTTGACCCTCGGGTCTCTGTTGAGACGGCCCTCACTGACTTAGGGCGCCTTGCGTTTCGCCACCCTTTTGGCCCGCCCGAAGTGGCCGCATGGGATGCCCTCCTCGAGGACTTCACCCTTCTCCCGATGAGCGTCACCGACACCTGGACGCCATCTCTTGGCGCCTAGAATCTTCCGGACGCTTCTCTACTAAGTCCCTATACGCGGCCATCGCGCCTTCGCCCGCCCCCGAGCCCTTCAGTTCAATCTGGGATATCCGCCTGCCGCTGAAGATTAGGATCTTCCTTTGGCAATGGATCCGTGGACGCCTCCCCTCCGGAGTCGAAGTCCTCAAGCGTAACGGACCTGGAGATGGGCTTTGCCCCCTGTGCGGCACGGTGGAGGACGCTAACCACATCTTCTTCGCGTGCTCCACGGCCCAGTTTCTTTGGTCCAGTTTCCGCGAGACGGTTGGTGGACAGTGGTGCAATTCCAATTTCCCCGACCTTCTCGCAGAGAACCATGCCTCCCCCCCTCGCTACTGACATATCCATTGGCTCTGCGTAGGGGTCCTCGCCTGGACGCAGTGGACTGTCCGCAATAAGCTTGTCATCCAAAAGGTCACTCTCAGACGTGCTACTGACGCCATTTTTTAAAATGTGTGAGTACCTGCAGCTTTGGCGGCCGCTTAGCCGCCCTCAGGATCGGGACGTCATCAACACCCTCCTCGCCGACCTTCGATCGCTCGCCTTCCGCTTTGGCCACCGCTTCCGCCCCGGAGCCCGACTAGATGCAGTCGTTTATTTCTGTTCTAGGGCGTGGTGAGTTGTGCCCTCAGCATAAACCCTTATGGATCCTGTGTTTTGTGTGAACTTGGTGTGTGTGTGTGTGTGTTTGAACCTCTGTGGATTGTGGGCTTGGGCATGTGCTTTATAATGTAAAGCGGGGCGAAAGCCTTTTTCGGTAATGATAAAAACAGAATTTTTGATGTGGAATGCTACTTGGCATAATTTTTCAATGTAATTCTTCTTAATTGTGGTATGAATATTCAGATCCGAAAGATTCAAGATAAAAGTTCATATTGACATAAAAATAATAATACTTCAAGCATACTAACTAAGCAATTATGTCCTCTCAAAATAACATGGCCAAAGAAAGTTCATCCCTACAAAATCATATAGTTTAGTCATGCTCCATTTTTTCACACAAGAATGCTCTCATCATGCACAACCCCGATGACAAGCCAAGCAATTGTTTCATACTTTAGTAATCTCAAACTTTTTCAACCTTCACGCAATACATGAGCGTGAGCCATGGATATAGCACTATGGGTGGAATAGAATATGATGATGGGGGTTATGTGGAGAAGACAAAAAGGAGAAAGTCTCACATCAACGAGGCTAATCAATGAGCTATGGAGATGCCCATCGGTTGATGTTAATGCAAGGAGTACGGATTGCCATGCAACAGATGCACTAGAGCTATAAATATATGAAAGCTCAACAAAAGAAACTAAGTGGGTGTGCATCCAACTTGCTTGCTCACGAAGACCTAGGGCACTTGAGGAGGCCCATTGTTGGAATATACAAGCCAAGTTCTATAATGAAAAATTCCCACTAGTATATGCAAGTGACAAAACAAGAGACTCTCTATCATGAAGATTATGGTGCTACTTTGAAGCACAAGTGTGGTAAAAGGATAGTAACATTGTCCCTTCTCTCTTTTTCTCTCATTCTCTTTTTTTTGGGCCTTCTCTTTTTTTATGGCCTTTCTCTTTTTTTCCTCACTTGGGACAATGCTCTAGAAAATGATGATCATCACACTTCTATTTATTTACAACTCAATGATTACAACTCGATACTAGAACAAAGTATGACTCTATATCAATGCCTCTGGCGGTATACCGGGATATGCAATGAACCAAGAGTGACATGTATGAAAGAATTATGAACGGTGGCTTTGCCACAAATACTATGTCAACTACATGATCATGCAAAGCAATATGACAATGATGAATGTGTCATGATAAACGGAATGGTGGAAAGTTGCATGGCAATATATCTCGGAGTGGCTATGGAAATGCCATAATAGGTAGGTATGGTGGCTGTTTTGAGGAAGATATAAGGAGGTTTATGTGTGAAAGAGCGTATCATATCACGGGGTTTGGATGCACCAGCGAAGTTTGCGCCAACTCTCAATGTGAGAAAGGGCAATGCACGGTACCGAAGAGGCTAGCAATAGTGGAAAGGTGAGAGCGCGTATAATCCATGGACTCAACATTAGTCATAAAGAACTCACACACTTATTGCAAAAATCTACAAGTCATCAAAAACCAAGCACTACGCGCATGCTCCTAGGGGGATAGATTGGTAGGAAAAGACCATCGCTCGTCCCCGACCGCCACTCATAAGGAGGACAATCAAAGAACACCTCATGTTTCAAATTTGTTACATAACATTTACTATACGTGCATGCTACGGGACTTGCAAATTTCAACACAAGTATTTCTCAAATTCACAACTACTCAACTAGCAAAACTTTGATATCACTACCTCCATGTCCCAAAACAATCATCAAGCATCAAACTTCTCTTAGTATTCAACACACTCATAAGAAAGTTTTTACTATTCTTGAATACCTAGCATATTAGAATTATTAAAGAAAATTACCATGCTATTTAAGACTCTCAAAGTAATTTAAGTGAAGCATGAGAGATCAATAGTTTCTATAAAACAAATCCACCACCGTGCTCTAAAAGATATAAGTGAAGTACTAGAGCAAAAACGATATACCTCAAAAGATATAAGTGAAGCACATAGAGTATTCTAATAATTTCCGATTCATGTTTGTCTCTCTCAAAAGATGTGTACGGCAAGGATGGTTGTGGTAAACTAAAAATCAAAGACTCAAATCACACAAGACGCTCCAAGCAAAACACATATCATGTGGTGAATAAAAATATAGCTCCAAGTAAAGTTACCGATGGAAGTAGACGAAAGAGGGGATGCCTTCCGGGGCATCCCAAAGCTTTGGCTTTTTGGTGTCCTTAGATTATCTTGGGGTGCCATGGTAATCCCCAATCTTAGGCTCTTGCCACTCCTTGTTCCATAATCCATCAAATATTTCACCGAAAACTTGAGAACTTCACAACACAAAACTTAGCAGAAAATCTCGTGAGCTCCGTTAGCGAAAGAAAACAAAAGACCACTTCAAGGTACTATAATGAACTCATTATTTATTTATATTGGTGTTAAACCTACTGTATTCCAACTTCTCTATGGTTTATAAACTCTTTTACTAGCCATCGATTCATCAAAATAAGCAAACAACACACGAAAAACAGAATCTGTCAAAAACAGAACAGTCTGTAGTAATCTGTAACTAACGCAATCTTCTGGAACTCCAAAAAATCAGACAAACTTGGACGACCTATAAACTTTGTTTATTGATCAGCAGAAATTGGAATCAATATTTTATCACGTTCTGGTGATTTTAAACAATTATTTTCGTGAACAGAAAGTTTCTGGAATTTTCTGCAGGATCAAATAACTATCATTCAAGAAGATCCTATAAGTTTAACTTGGCACAAACACTAATTAAAAAATAAAAACACATCTAACCAGAGGCTAGATCAAATATTTATTCCTAAACAGAAGCAAAAGGCAAAAAAACTAAAAATAAAATTGGGTTGCCTCCCAACAAGCGTTATCGTTTAACGCCCCTAGCTAGGCATAAAGGCAAGGATAGATCTAGGTAGTTCCATAGTAATAGGATAGATCATTAAAACTCATTTCGTATTCTCTACGTTCAGCAGCAAGTTTTCTTTGAGGCAAGCAAAAGTAATCAAAAGGGCTAAATTTAATGGGACAAAAGTCCCCAAGATCAATTTTAGGAGGTATAGGTTCCTCCTTCGGCCCTTCGTATTGCACAACCAATTCATCATTATAAGCATTCTTTTGATAGAACTTTGTGAGCCTATACTCGAGAGAATATCCTAGCTCACTATTTCTAATAGCCAAATCATCATTAAGTTCAGAAATTCTATCAACTAGAACATTGGTAGGGATCTTTTTTCTAAGGTTTTCATTGAGAGCAACATAGTCTAGAGATTGAAAACGCATTATTTCTTCTTGATCAAAGAGGATAGCCTCTATGGGAGGACGGCCAGCGTCCACCCTATAATAAATCTAAACTCATAAGCCAAAAAGATAGTAGCAGCACGCTTAACAGAAGAATGCTCTATATTAGAAAATTCTAGGAAAATCCTTTGTATGCAAGGGTGCAAGTGCATAAATTGCCTTTCAAGTTGAACTATAAGCATGGCAATAGCGTCCGCAAGACTACTAGTTCTATGAAAAATAGAACTACCCATAGAAGGCAAAGCACCGGCAAAAGTAAAGACATCTCGAATAACTCCTTTTCCAGTAATATTACCGCTACCAATTCGAAATCTTTTTGTATGCAAGGTAGGCGGTTCTTCAGCAGGAGCATCACAATTTCCATGATATTATTATTGTCCATATCAACAATAATTTCCCCAATTTCAGACATAATGGCAGAAAGAGCGATGAGCAAAAAGTAAAGAAGAAGGCGAACGGAAAAGAGAGGGCGAATAAAACGGCGAGGGTGAAGTGGGGGGGGGGGGAGGAAAACGAGAGGCAAATGGCAAATAATGTAATGCGGGAGATAAGGGTTTGTGATGGGTACTTGGTATGTTGACTTTTGCGTAGACCACCCCGGCAGCGGCGCCAGAAATCCTTCTTGCTACCTCTTGAGCACTGCGTTGGTTTTGCCTTGAAGAGGAAAGGGTGATGCAACAAAGTAGCGTAAGTATTTCCCTCAGTTTTTGAGAACCAAGGTACCAATCCAGTAGGAGGCTACACGCAAGTCCCTCGCACCTACACAAACAAATAAATCCTCGCAACCAACGCGATAAGGGGTTGTCAATCCCTACACGGTCACCTACGAGAGTGAGATCTGATAGATATGATAGGATAATATTTTTGGTATTTTTGTGATAAAGATGCAAAGTAAAATAAAAACGGCAAAATAAATAGCTTGTTGTCGGGAGATTAATATGATGGAAGATAGACCCGGGGGCCATGGGTTTCACTAGTGGCTTCTCTCAAGAGCATAAGTATTTTACGGTGGGTGAACAAATTATTGTTGAGCAATTCACAGAATTGAGCATAGTTATGAGAATATCTAGGTATGATCATTTATATAGGCATCACGTCCGAGACAAGTAGACCGACTCCTGCCTGCATCTACTACTATTACTCCACACATCGACCGCTATCCAGCATGCATCTAGAGTATTAAGTTCATAAGAACAAAGTAACACTAAGCAAGATGACATGATGTAGAGGGATAAATTCATCCAATATGATAAAAACCCCATCTTTTTATCCTCGATGGCAACAATACAATACGTGCCTTGCTGCCCCTACTGTCACTGGGAAAGGACACCGCAAGATTGAACCCAAAGCTAAGCACTTCTCCCATTGCAAGAAAGATCAATCTAGTAGGCCAAACCAAACTGATAATTCGAAGAGACGTACAAAGATAACAAATCATACATAAAAGAATTCAGAAGATTCAAATATTGTTCATAGATAAACTTGATCATAAACCCACAATTCATCGGTCTCAACAAACACACCACAAAATAAGATTACATCGAATAGGTCTCCACAAGAGTGGGGGAGAACATTGTATTGAGATCCAAAAAGAGAGAGGAAGCCATCTAACTAATAACTATGGACCCGAAGGTGTGAGGTAAACTACTCACACTTCATCGGAGAGGCTATGCTGTTGATGTAGAAGCCCTTCGTGATCAATGCCCCCTCCAGCGGAGCTCCGAAACAAGCCCCAAGATGGGTCTCGTGGGTACAGAAGGTTGCGGTGGTGGAATTTGGTTTTTGGCTCCGTCTTTGATCATTGGGGGTACGTAGGTATATATAGGAGGAAGAAGTACGTCGGTGGAGCAACAGTGGGCCCACGAGGGTGGAGGGCGCGCCCTAGGGGGTAGGCGCGCCCCCTACCTCATGGCTTCCCTGTTGGTTGCTTGATGTAGGGTCCAAGTCTACTGGATCATGTTCGTTCCAAAAATCACACCCGAAGGTTTCATTCCGTTTGGACTCCGTTTGATATTCTTTTTCTGCGAAACTCTGAAATAGGCAAAAAACAACAACTCTGGGCTGGGCCTCCGGTAAATAGGTTAGTCCCAAAAATAATATAAAAGTGAATAATAAAGCCCAATAATGTCCAAAACATAAGATAATATAGCATGGAGCAATCAAAAATTATAGATACGTTGGAGACGTATCTGTGCCGCAGACCCCATGTGCTTTACCAATGAGGTAATGCAACACCAATTTTCGGAGGGGTTCAAACTCGTGAACATCGAACAATACGATGGAACGACAGATCCTGTCGTATGGATTGAAGATTTTCTTCTCCACATTCACATGTCTCGCGGAGATGATCTCCACGCCATTAAATACCTCCCTCTAAAGCTGAAAGGACCAGCACGACACTGGTTGAATAGCCTCCTAGAGAACTCCATTGGAAGTTGGGAAGACTTAGAGGATGCTTTTCGGGACAACTTTCAGGGCACTTATGTCCGGCCACCGAATGCTAATGACCTGAGTCACATAATCCAGCAACCCGGAGAGTCAACTAGCAAACTTTGGAATCGGTTCTTAATTAAAAAGAACCAAATCGTGGATTGTCCGGACGTCGAGGCTTTAGCGGCATTTAAGCACAGCGTCTGTGACGAATGGCTCGCCCAACACCTCGGTCAGGAAAAGCCGAAGACCATGGCAGCCCTTACTGCACTTATGACCCACTTCTATGTGGGCGAAGATAGCTGGTTGGCACGTAGAAGCAAATGTCCCAGCGACCCCGGCACTTCTGAGGCCAGGGATGGCAATGGAAGGCCACGACACAACCATAAACAAGCATCGGAACAATAACGCAGAAACAGAGGATACGATAGTAAATGCCGGATTCAGTGTTTCTAAACTCGGTCAGTGGAAGAAGCCGTTCAAAGGTAATAGGGACGGTCCATCCAACCTGGACAAAATATTAGAGAGACCTTGCCAGATTCATGGCACCCGTGACAAGCCTGCCAACCACACCAAGACAAACTGTTGGGTTTTCAAACAGGCCGGTAAATTAAATGCCGAACATAAGGGGAAAATACCTCACAACGAGGACGATGATGAGCCTCGCCCACCGCACACTGGGGGACAGAAACAGTCCCCCCCTCCCGAGGTGAAAACAGTGAACATGATCTATGTCACCCACATCCCCAAAAGGGAGCGCAAACATGCATTAAGGGACGTCTACACCGTAAAGCCTGTCGACCCAAAATTCAACCCATGGTTGACTTGTCCGACCACCTTTGATTGCAGGGACCACCCAACCAGTATCCGTCATGGAGGTTCGGCGGCCCTGGTACTTGATCATATCATCGACGGATACCATCTCACTAGAGTCCTTATGGACGATGGCAATAGCCTCAACTTGATCTACGAAGATATTGTCCGAAAGATGGGTATCGACCCATCAAGAATCAAGCCTAGCAATACTACCTTTAGAGGAGTGATACCCGACGTGGAGGCCCGCTACACGGGCTCCTTAACACTAGAAGTAGTATTCAGATCTCTAGACAACTTCCGAAGCGAGGAATTGATCTTCAACATCGTCCCTTTCCGCGGTGGTTACCATGCACTGCTCGGACGAACTGCTTTCGCCCGCTTTAATGCAGTCCCACACTATGCTTATTTAAAGCTCAAAATGCATGGACCGCGTGGCGTCCTCACAGTATATGGGAATATGGAGCGCTCCCTCCGTACTGAGGAGCACACCACGGCCCTAGCAGCCGAGGTACAGGGTGGCCTCATCAAGCCGAACAGCTCATCGGTCATCAAGACCCACGACACTGCTAAGCAAGTCCTATCCGTATTACAATGCGGTAGCTCGGTGGAGCCAGATCTTGAATATCAGTTTAGTCTCCGCCGATTGCCCCATAAGGTTGCAGTATACGTACCACGCGTACATAATTACACACTTAAAATACCTTGGGCAGCGCCGGAGGCACACCACGGAAAAAGGTCCATAGTACCGCTTGACCCTATTCAGACCTCAAATATTTTTCCACTGTAGGTTCTTAAGAAACCTACTTGATCTACGGTCGTACGGGGGCTCTTTTCTAGGTCCCTCTTTCTCGCCAACGACCATTATACTCCTCCTCTGCAAGGATGTCTCACCAAGGAGAAATGGAACAGACGTGCAGCAGGGCATCATTGGGATCTTCAAACCACTACTTTTTGGCCGTGTATAAACCTTTCCTTTGTGTAAAATTTTGGCATGTAAAATGCCCTCGATATTCATGGCATTATCTGTAATAACACGGCTCGACGTATTAATCAGGGTATAAAGGAAGCAGTTGATCACCACTTTTGTTTGGCATTCACTTTATTTCATATTACCATCTGTCTTCCCTCCCTACTTCAGACTGCCGCATGTGCTTTAGTCCGGCCTTAACACCGGGGGCTGCATTCGGCCATGCACATTTCAAGTCCGAACACCTATAGGGAACTCTTCGGCGTCTCAAATATTGCATTATATGCATCGGCTCTGAATCATGTCTTTGGTCTATAGTTGGGTTGCCCGGCTCCTATGCTTACCACCTTACGCTCCGCTCGTTCGGCTAAGGTAGTAAAGGGAGACCTACTGCGATTGTATTTCTAGTTCGTCCGGTCAAATACCTTAGTAGAGAAAGCCGAAAACTGACTGTCATGATATGCGAGAGCTAATCGGTGATTCGGCGACTTAGTATTATACTAAAAATCGTTAGCGATTAACGCCGTGTTATACGAGGGGCTGGTCTTTGTCCAACCGCGTGGAAAAGGCACCATAGTCCAGATAGCCACACACGCACAAGGGGCTAGTACTTAGCTCCACAGTCAAACTCCTATGGCTAAGTGAAAGTAATAAAGCCGCATAGTCCGATTGCCTGGTTCACCTCGCGGACACCTCCTTTACGGACTAAGACGTTGGATAAAGTGTGGTCACGCGTTACGCCGAACACCCCTGTAGCATCTGCATGGGGGCCGAAGCCGACGACTGGCAACTTCCAGAAGTAGAACAATAAACGGCCGCACAGGAGGAAACATCACTTGAAACAAAAAGCGCGAACATAGATATATAAACAATATGGATTCATCACATAGCTTGTACAACCCGAACACACTCAATCAAATATTACGTCCTTGGAACATTGACCCTCTATCATTCGGGCTCCTTCTAGGACATCCTCAAAGTACCTCTCAGACTTCCGATGATCTTTGCCTTCGGGCGGGCCTGCGGTTGCCACTTCGGTGGCCTTCATCTTTGCCCATTGCATATTGACGCGGGCAAAGGCCATCCAGGCACCCTCTATGCAGGCTGAGCGCTTCACAGCATCAATCCGAGGCCGCACGTCGACAAGCCACTTCACCAAATCAAAGTAGCTGCTAGGAATCGGCTCAGCCGGCTAGAGTTGGACTATTAGGTCCTTCATGGCCAAGCGTGCCACCCTATGCAGCTCCGTCAGCTACTTCAGCTGGTCGTTCAGAGGCGTCGGGTGTTCCGGCATGAGAAATTGCGACCAGAACAGCTTCTCGGTCGAGTTCCCCTCCTGGGCTCGGAAAAACTGTGCGGCATCAGCAACACTCTTCGGAAGATCCGCAAACGCGCCTGGAGAACTCCACACTCGGGTGAGAAAAGCATACCTCTGACCTCCAAAGATACTCTATAAAACAAAGGTCTTACCAGCCGCTATCTGCCTCGCCTGATGGATCTCTTCACGAGCACTCTGGGACTCGATCCACGCCTCTTCGGCATCAGGAAGAGCCTTGGCAAGCTCGGATGACTGGGCCGAAGTCTTCTCCTCCAAGGTTTCGCATTTGCTGATCGCATCCTTCAGCTCCTGCTCGACTTCGGCCACCCGAGCTTCATATTGGCGGCAGGCAGTTTGCTCGGTCTTCAGTTCTGCAGCCACTTTATCAGCGGCTTCCTTGTTCGCCTGGGCGAGGGCGCCTAACTATGTTCATAATCAAAAACATTCTATGAGTTAACCTCTTAATATACATATCACTTCTGATATACAACTAAGTTTTTAACATCATACGCTTACCTTGCGTCTCGTCGAACCGCTTATTAATGCGGTCGAGTTCCTCATCTGCCACCTGAAGCTTCCGATTGAGTTCGGAAACCTCTGCGGCATGGGCAGTTGCCGCCAACATGGAGGCATGTTACAATATCAGCATAGCTTGTTACTCTCCCGGATACTATGTGGATCATGTGTCCGGTTTCTTCTATAACCGGACAGAGTCTCATGGGCTAATGCCTGTATACAGGATTACTCTTCTATATGAAAGGCTTTTAGAACATTATGTCGCATACCTCAAAGCCTGTCAGTAGGTTGCAGAAGGCTTCATTCAGTCCATTTTAAGCGGATTGAACCTTCTCCATAACCGCACCCATCAGGGTGCGGTGCTCCTCCAACATGGAAGCACTTTGCAGTGCTCCCTCTGGAGCGTTGGGCGCCTCCGGATTAGTGGAGGCTGCCGATGGAGCTGATGCCCCTCCCCCCTCTTTCGAGGGGGGCTGTTTATCTGATTCCGGAGCCATGTTGGTCTCCGGAATGGTGTTCGGTGGGGGCCCGGATTGCTGGGGGTCCCCATCGTTAATTGTCATAGGGGCCGCCTCCCCTAGGTCTTCGGCGACTGAGATATTAACCACGGGTGCTGTCTCGACGGCCTCGTTTTCCCCCTTTCGGCCTGGAGAGGTCCTTCGGGACAACACTTCGGTGTCCTCCATGGAGATAGGTGAGGGGGCTTAGGGCCGCGTGTCACTCTCTGCCATTTCAGGCGGCAGAGAATTCCCCTCCGATAATGGAGTTTGCGGGAGCTGCGGGGAGGGCTGAAAGGCAAATAATGAAATAACTTATATAGTGGAAGCAAGAAGACCGAAGATAAATAGTAAGTTTCTGAATACTTACGATTCGTCCCGGGGCTTCACCCTGGGAGGTTTCCTGGGGACTAGTTCGGACTCTGAGTCCGAACTGTCTGGGAGGGTCACCTTCCCTCTCTTGGGCATCTCCCCCTCCGGGTCTTCGGAGGCCACCCTCCTCCTTCTTCCCCCCTTATGAGGGGAGTCGCTTTCCACCTCCTCCTCCTCTTCTTCCTCGTCTCCCTCGTGGGAAGAGAGGGCTTCGGTCTCTCCAGACAGTTGTGTCCGAGGGACCTTTGTGGCAGGGGCCGCCCTTGGCCTGCTTGCCTTTCTTCTTCTTGGTCTTCTTTTCCGGCGCCTGATAGGGCACCGGGACCAGCATCTCCGTCAGCTGGGGTGTGGCCGGGTTCTCGGGCAGCGGTGCCGGACGGTTGATCCGCTCCACCTTTGCCGTCTAGCCCTGTACGGAAGGCAGGCAATATAGTCTTTATTATATCTGAAGTATTGACCGGATAGGTCTTCAGAAAGATTATGCTTACCGCTGAGGCCGGGTTCTCTATGTCGAGTTTGATGTCCTCGTTCTTCGTCGGCCAATTTTTCTGGGCCTTCAAGAGCTGCTTCCATATATCTTCGTGTGTGGTGCCGAAGAAGCGCTTCAGGGTCCGTGGCTCCTCGGGATTGAACTCCCACATGGGGGAGGCCCGGAGTTGGCAGGGAAGGACGCAACGGAAGAGCATCACTTGAATCACGTTTGTGAGACCGATGTTTGCACCCAACATGTTGGAGATGTGTTTCTGTAGAATCTGCACCTCCGGTTGGGACCCCCAATCAAGGCCCTTGGCGGTCCAAGAGGTGAGTCTCATGGGGGGTCCGGATCTGAAGTCAGGCTTGGTTGCCCAGTTGGCGTCGCGGGGTTCGGTGATGTAGAACCACTCCTGCTGCCACACCTTGACTGTCTCTATGAATGCCCCTTTGGGCCAGACAGCGTTGGGGAGCTTGCTTACCATAGCCCCGCCGCAGTCTGCATGCTGTCCGTCGACCACCTTCGGCTTCAGATTGAAGACCTTGAGCCACTGGCCGAAGTGTGGGGGGATGCAGAGAAGAGCCTCAAACACGACGATGAAAGCTGATATGTGGAGGAAGGAATTAGGGGCTAGATCATGGAAATCTAACTCGTAGTAGAACATGAGGCGTCGGACGAAGGGATGGAGGGGAAAACCTAGCCCCAGAGGAAATGGGGGATGAACACGACCCTCTCACCAGGCTCCGGAGTAGGAATAACCTGATCTTTGTCAGGAATCCTATGTGTGATATCCGCGGACATATAGCCCGCGCTCCGAAGATCCTTGACATCCTTTTCGGTGACGGAGGAGGCCTCCCACTTGCCCTTGGAACCGGACCCGACCATTGCTGGGGAGGGTGGCAGCGGTGGGAAAGATCAGAGTTGTGGGCGCTAGAGCTTGGAGGTTGGAAGACAGGAGCTAGAGGAAGGCATGGGGAAAAGGAGGGATCATTATGCTCTTATAGACGGTGAAAATACCAAACGTCCCCCTCTCAAGCCATAAACCTTGCCTGTTCCCAACGATATCGTGCGTAAGGCGCAGTTGGGTTACCCAAACCATATTGATTAGAATTCCGTAATGGGCGGGCATGATCTCTGTTTTGAGAGACGTGCCAATAGAGGCTAGACCTCAAAACGCGAAACAAGAAGCGTGAAAATGGTTTTAAATGTTAAAGAGTCAAGTGTGACGGTTCACCAAAAAAGTTGTCAGTAAAAGACATAGTTCCTATTTTGATGTCTTGCCTTCGTGGCTAAGGGTTGTATTGATTATTGATGTCGCTTGAAGCTACGTCGGTATTTCCCCAAAGAGGAAGGGATGATGCAGCACGAAGGCGGTAGGTATTTCCCTCGGATATGAAACCAAGGTTATCGAAGCAGTAGGAGAACCAAGCAACACAACATAAACAGCCCCTGCACACAGATAACAAATCCTCGCAACCCGACGTGTTAAAGGGGTTGTCAATCCCTTCCAGGGTACGGCGCCTCAAGTAGGGAAACGGACGTGAGATAAATTTGTAGTAAATTGATAGATCGAACGCTAAATAAAATAAATAAGAATAAATTGCAGCAAGGTATTTTTGTACTTTTGGTTTAATAGATCTGAAAATAAATGCAAGGAAAAAGTAGATCGCAAAGGCAAATATATGAGAAAGAGACTCGGGGGTCGTAGGTTTCACTAGTGGCTTCTCTCGAGAAAAATAGCAAACGGTGGGTGAACAAATTACTGTTGGGCAATTGGTAGAACTTCAAATACTCACGACGATATCCACGCAATGATCATTACATAGGCATCACGTCCAAGATTAGTAGACCGACTCCTACCTGCATCTACTACTATTACTCCACACATCGACCACTATCCAGCATGCATCTACTATATTAAGTTCATGGAAAAACTGAGTAATGCAATAAGATCGATGACATGATGTAGACAAGATCTATCTATGTAGAGATAGACCCCATCGTTTTATCCTTAGTAGCAACAATACATACGTGTCGGTTCCCTTTCTGTCTCTGGGATCAAGCACCATAAGATCAAACCCACTACAAAGCACCTCTTCCCATTGCAAGATAAATAGATCAAGTTGGTCAGACAAAACCCGAATAACAGAGAATAAATACGAGGCTATAAGAGATCATGCATAAAAGAGATCAAAGAAACTCAAATACTTTCATGGATATAAAAAGATAGATCTGATCATAAACTCAAAGTTCATCGATCCCAACAAACACACTGCAAAAGAGTTACTCATATGGATCTCCAAGAGACCATTTTATTGACAATTCGGAGAGAGAGAGATGAAGCCATCTAGCTACTAACTACGGACCCGAAGGTCTACAAAGAATTACTCACGCGTCATCGAAGAGGCGCCAATGGAGGTGGTGAACCCCATCCGAGATGGTGTCTAGATTGGATCTGGTGGTTCTGGACTCTACGGCGGCTGGATGAATATTTCGTCGACTCCCCTAGGGTTTTGGGAATATTGGGGTATTTATAGAGCAAAGAGGTGGTCCGAGGGGCACCCGAGGTGGGAACAACCCACCAGGGCGCGCCTGGGCCTCCTGGCGCACCCTGGTGGGTTGTGCCCTCCTCGAGGCACCCCCAGGTGCAGCCAGGGTCCATTACGTTCCTTCTGGTCCAAAACAATCTCCGTAAAGTTTGGTTGCGTTTGGACTCCGTCTGATATTGATTTCCTGTGATGTAAAAAACATGTAGAAAACAGCAACTGGCACTTGGCACTATGTCAATAGGTTAGTACCAAAAAATGATATAAAATGACTATAAAATTATTATAAAACATCCAAGATTGATAATATAATAGCATGGAGCAAGCAAAAATTATAGATACGTTGGAGACGTATCTGCATCCCCAAGCTTAACTCCTACTCGTCCTTGAGTAGGGAAGTGATAAAAACAGAATTTTTGATGTGGAATGATGCCCAACATGTCATATCATATTTCTTTTCTTTATGGCATGGACATTTGGACTTTTATATTGTTCAAAGCAATAGTCTAATATTGACATGATAATTTAATCACTCAAGCATATCAACAAGCAACCATATCTTTCAAAATATCAACGCTAAAATAAGTTATCCCTAGCCCATCATGCTCAACCATTGATCCATTCATGAAACACACTTGCTTATTAGTTACACCCAATACTTAAGTACATTCATATTGCCTACTAGTTGGTGCATTTGTAAGAGAAGATGGAGACTCAAATTCAAAAATAAAAATTGCATAAAGTAAAAGAAAGGCCATTCGCAGAGGGAAGTAGGGATTTTTAGAGGTGCCAGAGCTCAAAGAGAAAAACTTAGAGATAAAAACATTTTGGAAGGTGTATCCATCCCACCAACGAAAAACGACTTAGAGTTCCCAACACTTTCCATGCTAGAGATATCATAGGCGGTTCCCAAACAGAAAATAAAGTTTATTCATTTTTCAACCATACTGTCACTTTCCATGGCTAGCCGTATCCACGGTTGCCCTCCATACCAACACTTTCTAAGGAATTTATTATTTGACAACATAAAGTAAATTCATTTTTAATTTGGGGACTGGGCATTGATACGTCTCCAACGTATCTATAATTTTTTATTGTTCCATGCTATATTATATTCTGTTTTGGATGTTTAATGGGCTTTATTATACACTTTTATATTATTTTGGGACTAACCTATTAACCGGAGGCCCAGTCCAGAATTGTTGTTTTTTTGCCTATTTCAGAGTTTCACAGAAAAAGAATATCAAACGGAGTCCAAACAGAATGAAACCTTCGGGAACGTGATTTTTGGAACAAACGTGATCCAGAGGACTTGGACCCTACGTCAAGAAAGCTACCAGGAAGGCACGAGGTAGGGGGGCGCGCCTACCCCCCTGGGTGTGCCCTCCACCCTCGTGGGGCCCATGTTGCTCCACCGACGTACTTCTTCCTCCTATATATACCTACGTACACCCAAACTACCAGATACGGAGCCAAAAACCTAATTCCACCGCCGCAACCTTCTGTACTCGTGAGATCCCATCTTGGGGCCTTTTCCGGAGCTCCGCTGGAGGGGGCATTGATCATGGAGGGCTTCTACATCAACAGCATAGCCTCTCCGATGATGTGTGGGTAGTTTACCTCAGACCTTCGGGTCCATAGTTATTAGCTAGATGGATTCTTCTCTCTCTTTGGTTCTCAATACAAAGTTCTCCATGATTCTTGTGGAGATCTATTCGATGTAATCTTCTTTTACGGTGTGTTTGTTGAGACCGATGAATTGTGGGTTTATGATCAAGTTTATCTATGAACAATATTTGAATCTTCTCTGAATTATTTTATGTATGATTGGTTATCTTTGCAAGTCTCTTCAAATTATCAGTTTGGTTTGGCCTACTAGATTTATCTTTCTTGCAATGGGAGAAGTGCTTAGCTTTGGGTTCAATCTTGCGGTGTCCTTTCGAAAGGGCAGCAAGGCACGTGTTATTATTGTTGCCATCGAGGATAACAAGATGGGGTTTATATCATATTGCATGAGTTTATCCCTCTACATCATGTCATCTTACTTAAAGCGTTACTCATTCTTTTGAACTTAATACTCTAGATGCATGCTTTGGATAGCGGTCGGCGTGTGGAGTAATAGTAGTAGATGCAGGCATGAGTCGGTCTACTTGTCATGGACGTGATGCCTATATACATGATCATACCTAGATATTCTCATAACTATGCTCAATTCTGTCAATTGCTCAACAGTAATTTGTTCACCCACCGTAATACTTATGCTCTCAAGAGAAGCCACTAGTGAAACCTATGGCCCCCAGGTCTATTTTCCATCGTATTAATCTTCCAACACTTAGCTATTTTTATTTCCTTTTATTTTACTTTGCATCTTTATCATAAAAATACCAAAAATATTATCTTATCATATCTTTTAGATCTCACTTTCGTAAGTGACCGTGAAGGGATTGACAACCCCTTTATTGTGTTGGTTGCGAGGATTTTATTTGTTTGTGTAGGTGCGAGGGACTCGTGCGTGGCCTCCTACTGGATTGATACCTTGGTTCTCAAAAAATTATGGAAATACTTACGCTGCTTTACTACATCACCCTTTCCTCTTCAAGGGAAAACCAACACAGTGCTCAAGAGGTAGCACGCATCCCTAATACCTTTGCCTTACTCTTGTGCAATGACAAGTGAATAAACACTCATCTTGATAATAACACATCTAGCATGGAAAATATTAGCTACCCCTCACCGCTCCACGAGCGAAACAAACACACAAAAGAGAAGTTTATTTTTAAAATTAGAGATGGCACATACAAATTTGCTTAGAATGCCAAAAGAATACCGCATATAGGTAGATATAGTGGACTCATGTGGAAAAACTGGTTTAAAGGATTTTGGGTGCACAAGTAGAGATCATACTTAGTGCAAAATGAAGGCTAGCAGAAGATTGAGAAGCGACCAAACAAGAAACGAATAATCTCATAAGCAAGCATTAAGCATAAATAACACTGAGTAATGCACCACAAGTAGGATATAATTTCATTGCATGACTATTGACTTTCGTGCTTGCTGCTACGTCTTGAGCTTGCGTTGGTTTTCCTCAAAGAGGAGAGGATGATGCAGCAAAGTGTAGCGTAAGTATTTCCCTGAGTTTTGAGAACCAAGGTATCAATCTAGTAGGAGGCTTCTCAAAAGTCCCACGCACCTACACAAACAAACTGAGAACTCGCAACCAACACAATAAAGGGGTTGTCAATCCCTTCACGGCCACTTGCGAAAGTGAGATCTAATAAAGATAGTATAATAAGATAAATATATTTTTGGTTTTTTATAATATAGATGCAAAAAGTAAAGATGCAAATAAAAGTAGATTGGAACCAAATATGATAAGAGATAGACCCGGGGGCCATAGGTTTCACTAGTGGCTTCTCTGAAGATAGCATAAGTATTACGGTGGGTGAACAAATTACTGTCGAGCAATTGATAGAAAAGCGCATAGTTATGAGATTATCTAGGCATGATCATGTATATAGGCATCACGTCCATAACAAGTAGACCGACTCGCCTCGCATCTACTACTATTACTCCACACATCGACCGCTATCCAAAGCATGCATCTAGAGTATTAAGTTCATAAGAACAGAGTAACGCTTTAAGCAAGATGACATGATGTAGAGGGATAAACTCATGCAATATGATATAAACCCCATCTTGTTATCCTCGATGGAAACAATACAATACGTGCCTTGCAACCCTTTACATCCTTTGGGTAAGGACACCGCAAGATTGAACCGAAAGCTAAGCACTTCTCCCATGGCAAGAAAGATCAATCTAGTAGGCCAAACCAAACTGATAATTCGAAGAGACTTGCAAAGATAACTTAATCATACATAAAAGAATTCAGAGAAGATTCAAATATTATTCATAGATAAACTTGATCATAAACCCACAATTCATCGGGTCTCGACAAACACACTGCAAAAAGAGTTTACATCGAATAGATCTCCACAAGAGAGGGGGAGAACATTGTATTGAGATCCAAAAGAGAGAAGAAGCCATCTAGCTAATAACTATGGACCCGTGAGGTCTGTGGTAAACTACTCACAACTCATCGGAGGGGCAAGGATGTTGATGTAGAGGCCCTCCATGCTTGATTCCCCCTCCGACAGAGTGTCGGCGAAGGCTCCAAGATGGGATCTCGCGGATACAGAAGATTAAGGCGGTGGAAATTGTGTTTCGTGGTGCCCCTGGATGTTTTCGGGGTACGCATGTATATATAGGAAGAAGAAGTACGTCGGTGGCCGCCCGAGGGCCCCACGAGATAGGGGCACGCCCTATAGGGGGGGGCCTCCTATCTCGTGGCTTCCTCGGAAGCTTCTTGACTTGCACACCAAGTCCTCTGGATCACGTTCGTTCCAAAAATCACGCTCCCGAAGGTTTCATTCCGTTTGGACTCCGTTTGATATTCCTTTTCTTCGAAATACTGAAATAGGCAAAAAACAGCAATATGGGCTGGGCCTCCTGTTAGTAGGTTAGTCCCAAAAATGATATAAATGTGTAAAATAAAGCCCATAAACATCAAAAAGGGGTAATATAATAGCATGGAACAATCAAAAATTATAGATACGTTGGAGACGTATCAAGCATCCCCAAGCTTAATTCCTGCTCGTCCTCGAGTAGGTAAATGATAAAAAGAGAATTTTTGATGTGGAATGCTACCTAGCATAATTCATAATGTAATTTTCTTTATTGTGGCATGAATATTCAGATCCAAATGAATACAAAATAAAAGTTCATATTGATAAAATAAATAGTAATACTTCAAGCATACTAATCAAAGTAATCATGTCTTCTCAAAATAGCATGGCAAAAAAAAGTTCATCCTTACAAAATCATATAGTTAGGCTATGCTTCATTTTCATCACACAAAGATGTTCCCAACTTCTATACCCCCGATGACAAGCCAAGCAATTGTTTCATACTTAAATAATCTCAAACTTTTTCAACCTTCACGCAATACATGAGCGCGAGCCATGGATATAGCATTATGGGTGGAATAGAATATGATGATGGGGATTGTGTGGAGAAGACAAAAAAGGAGAAAGTCTCACATTGACGAGGATAATCAACAGGCTATGGAGATGCCCATCAATTGATGTCAACATAAGGAGTAGGGATTGCCATGCAACGGATGCACTAGAGCTATAAATGAATGCTCAACAAAAGAAAACTAGTGGGTGTGCATCCAACTTGCTTGCTCACGAAGACCTAGGGCATTTGAGGAAGCCCATCGTAGGAATATACAAGCCAAGTTCTATAACGAAAAATTCCCACTAGTATGAAAAAGACAACTTATGGGACTCACTATATGAAAAACATGGTGCTACTTTGAAGCACAATATATGAGACTCACTACATGAATAACAAAGTGCTACTTTGAAGCACAAGTGTGGTAAGAGGATAGTAACATTGTCCCTTCTCTATTTTTCTCTCATTTTTTTATTTGGGCCTTTTCTCTTTTTTTTATGGCCTCTTTTTTTTCTTTTTTTTTATTTTTTGTCCGGAGTCTCATCCCGACTTGTGGGGGAATCATAGTCTCCATCATCCTTTCCTCACTTGGAACAATGCTCTAAAAATGATGATCATCACACTTTTATTTTCTTACAACTCAACAATTTCAACTTGAAACTAGAACAAGATATGACTCTATATGAATGCCTCCGGCGGTGTACCGGGATGGTGCAATGAATCAAGAGTGACATGTATGAAAAATAATGCATGGTGGCTTTGCCACAAATACGATGTCAACTACATGATCATGCAATGGCAATATGACAAAAGTAAAGTATGTCATGATGATGATGAACGGAACGGTGGAAAGTTGCATGGCAATATATCTCGGAATGGCTATGGAAATGCCATAATAGGTAGGTATGGTGGCTGTTTTGAGGAAGATATAGGGAGGTTTATGTGTGATAGAGCGTATCGTATCACGGGTTTGGATGCACCGCGAATTTTGCACCAACTCTCAAGGTGAGAAAGGGCAATGCACTGCATCAAGAGGCTAGCAAAGGCGGAAAGGTAAAAGTGTGTATAATCCATGGACTCAACATTATTCAAAAGAACTCATATAATTATTGCAAAAATCTAGAAGTCATCAAAAATCAAGTACTACGCACATGCTCCTAGGGGGATAGATTGGTAGGAAAAGACCATCGCTCGTCCCCGACCGTCACTCATAAGGATGCACAAGCCAGGTACACTTCATGTTTCAAATTTTTTACACAACTGTAATCATACGTGCATGCTAAGGGACTTGCTAATTTCAACACAAGCATTCTTTAAATTCATAATCACCCAACTAGCATGACTTTAATATCACTACCTCCATATCTCAAAAAAATTATCAAGTATCAAGTTGATCATAGCATCCAATTCACTTTCTATGATAGTTTTTATTATACCCAACTTGGATGTTCATCATTCTAGGACCAACTTTATGACCATAGCAAATACCATGCTGTTTTAATAGATTCTCAAAATAATATAAGTGAAGCATGAGAGACTAACAATTTCTTCAAAATTAAGACACCACCGTGCTCTAAAAAATATAAGTGAAGCACTAGAGCAAAAACTATCAAGCTCAAAAGATATAAGTGAAGCACATAGAGTATTCTAGCAAATTCTAATCAAATAGGCTTCTCCAAAAAGGTGTGTACAGCAAGGATGATTGTGGTAAACTAAAAAGCAAAGACTAATATAATACATGACGCTCCAAGCAAAACACTTATCATGTGGTGAATAAAAATATAGCCCTAAGTAAAGTTACCAATGAACGAAGACGAAAGAGGGGGTGCCTTCCCGGGGCATCCCCAAGCTTAGGCTTTTGGCTATTCTTGAATATATTGGGGGTGCCTTGGGCATCCCCAAGCTTAGGCTCTTGCCACCCTTTATTCCATAGTCCATAAAAGCTTTACCCAAAACTTGAAAACTTCACAACACAAAACTCAACAAGAAATCTTATAAGCTCCGTTAGTGAAAGAAAACAAAAACCACCACATAAGGTACTGTAATGAACTCATTCTTTATTTAATTTGGTGTTAAACCTACTGTATTCCAACTTCTCTATGGATTATAAACTATTTTATTGGCCATAGATTCATCAAAATAAGCAAACAACACACGAAAAAAAGAATCTGTCAAAAACAGAACAGTCTGTAGTAATCTGTAACTAAGGCAAACTTCTGGAACAGAAAACATTCAGCAAAAATAGGACGACCTAGGAAATTTGTTTATTTATCAGCATAAATTTGAATCACTATTTTATCACGTTCTGGTGATTTTTAACAATTGTTTTCGTGAGCCGAAAGTTTCTGGAAATTACATCAAGATCAAATAACTATCATCCAAGAAGATCCTATATGTTTAACTTGGCACAAACACTAATTAAAACATAAAACCACATCTAAACAGACGGTAGATGGATTATTTATTCCTAAACAGAAGCAAGAAAAAAAACATAAAGAAAATTGGGTTGCCTCCCAACTAGCGCGATCGTTTAACGCCCCTAGCTAGGCATAAAAGCGAAGATAGATCTAACGAGTGCCATCTTTGGCAGGCAATTTTTCAACGAGGCATCTACCTTCCTTAGAAATTTCTTTCTTTCTAGTAATCATCAAATTTTTAGGCAAAATATTGAAAAATTCATTCGTAGCAAATAATTCCTTAATGATAGCAAAATGATTGGGACGAATACTTATAGATTTAAGATCCGCGGTTTCCTTACTAGAGGATTCACCCTTATTCTTAGGAACATACATGAGCTTACAAATTTTAGTAGGTGGACTTGGAGTATTTTTTACGGAAGAAAAAGCGGTTCCCAAGTTGGTAATGATACCCTCAAGTTTATCAATTCTAGAGGAATCTTGATTTATTTTCTCATTAACTATGGGTTCCTTCTCCTTAATATTTTTCAAAGTTACTCCTACCTTAGATCCATATTGGGTAATTTGATTGTGGATCTTTTTATCGAGATTTTCAATTAACTCAACGGTAGAAACTTTATTTTCAATAATTTCAAGTCTTTGCATTACATGCTCCAAAGTTAACATAGTCCCATTAACCAAAAGAGGTGGAGAGCCAAATAAATCTATCATAGCATTATAAGAATCAAAAGTATGGCTACCCAAGAAATTCCCTCCGGTAATTGTATCGAGGATATATCTATACCAAGGATTAGCACCTACATAAAAATTGCGGAGAAGAACTGAGATAGATTGCTTCCTGGTGGATCTATTTTGAGCATTGCAAGTTCTATACCAAGCGTATTTGAGATTTTCTCCCTCCCTTTGTTTAAAATTCAGAACTTCATTCTCGGGAGACAACGGAGAAGATATAAGACTAGCCATAACAACAAGCAAGCGAACTAACACACGAGCAAACAGAAAAACGGCAAGCAAAAAGAGAGGAGGAGATTGGGAAATAGAGGGCAAATAAAACGGCAAGGGTGAAGTGGGGGAGAGGAAAACGAGAGGCAAATGGCAAATAATGTAAATGCGAGGGAGATGGGTTTGTGATGGGTACTTGGTATGTCTTGACTTGAGCGAAGACTCCCCGGCAACGGCGCCAGAAATCCTTCCTGCTACATCTTGAGCTTGCGTTGGTTTTCCTCTAAGAGGAGAGGGTGATGCAGCAAAGTGTGGCGTAAGTATTTCCCTCAGTTTTGAACAATGGTTGATTTCTTACGGATAGATCTATTATGAGCATTGAAAATTCTATACCAAACATCTTTCAAAATTTCTCCTCCCCTTTGTTTAAAGTTGAGAACTTCGTTCTCGGGAGTGCACTCAATAGAGGAGGAACTATCCATGATAATAATGGCAAGCAAGATTGCACACAAAAACAGATCTGGCCAAAAAAGGTGAACGGAAAAGAGAGGCGAATAAAACGGCAATTTTTTGTGAAGTTGGGGAGAGGAAAACGAGAGGCAAATGGCAAATAAAGTAAATTGCGATGAGATGAGATTTGTGATTAGGAACCTGGTATATGTTGAAGATCCTCCCCGGCAACGGCGCCAGAAAATTCCTTTTGATGTCGCTTGAAGCTACATTGGTATTTCCCCAAAGAGGAAGGGATAATGCAGCACAACGGTGGTAGGTATTTCCCTCAGATATGAAACCAAGGTTATCGAACCAGTAGGAGAACCAAGCAACAAAACGTAAACAGCCTCTGCACACAGATAACAAATCCTCACAACCCGACGCGTTAAAGGGGTTGTCAATCCCTTCCGGGGCACGACGCCTCAAGTAGGCAAACGGACGTGAGATAAATTTGTAGTAAATTGATAGACCGAATGCTAAATAAAATAAATAAGAATAAATTGCAGCAAGGTACTTTTGTACTTTTGGTTTAATAGATCTGAAAATAAATGCAAGGAAAAAGTAGATCGCAAAGGCAAATATATGAGAAAGAGATCCGGGGGCCGTAGGTTTCACTATATAGTGAACAGATTACTGTTGGGCAATTGATATAACTTCAAATACTCATGACGATATCCAGGCAATGATCATTACATAGGCATCACGTCCAAGATTTGTAGACCGACTCCTGGCTGCATCTACTATTATTACTCCACACATCAACCGCTATCCAGCATGTATCTACTGTGTTAAGTTCATGGAAAAACAGAGTAATGCAATAAGAACGATGACATGATGTAGACAAGATCTATCTATGTAGAGATAGACCCCATCATTTTATCCTTAGTAGCAACGATACATACGTGTCAGTTCCCTTTCTGTCACTGGGATCAAGCATCGTAAGATCGAACCCACTACAAAGCACCTCTTCCCATTTCAAGATAAATAGATCAAGTTGGCCAAACAAAACCCAAATAACGGAGAAGAAATACGAGGCTATAAGAGATCATGCATAAAAGAGATCAAAGAAACTCAAATACTTTCATGAATATAAAAAGATAGATCTCATCATAAACTCAAAGTTCATCGATCTCAACAAACACACCGCAAAAGAGTTACATCATATGGATCTCCAAGAGACCATTGTATTGACAATTCGGAGAGAGAGAGATGAAGCCATCTAGTTACTAACTACGGACCCGAAGGTCTACAAAGAACTACTCACACATCATCGGAGAGGCACCAATGGAGGTGGTGAACCCCATCCGAGATAGTGTCTAGATTTGATCTGCTAGTTCTGGACTCTGCGGCGGTTGGATGAATATTTCGTCGACTCCCCTAGGGCTTTGGGAATATTGGGGTATTTATAGAGCAAATAGGCGGTCCGGGGGGCACCCGAGATGGGAACAACCCACCAGGGCGCGCCTGGACCTCCTGACGCGCCCTGGTGGGTTGTGCCCTCCTCGAGGCACCCCAGGCGCAGCCAGGGCCCATCACGTTCCTTCTAGTCCATAAAAATCTCTGTAATGTTTCGTTGCGTTTTGACTCCGTCTGATATTGATTTCCTGTGATGTAAAGAAACATGCAGAAAACAGCAGCTGGCACTTGGCACTATGTCAATAGGTTAGTACCAAAAAAGGATATAAAATGACTATAAAATGATTATAAAACATCCAAGATTGATAATATAACAACATGGAACAAGCAAAAACTATAGATACGTTGGAGACGTGTTAATTATGCAGAGCCGGACACAATTCCTTTATCCAGGGAGCTAACTTAAAGTATTCAGGAGAAGGAACCCGCCTTGCAATGCCGAAGATAATCCATGTGCCGAACACATCGTCATCGAAGACTGGTTCAGTGGCTACTGAGGGAGTCCTGGATGAGGGGGTCCTCGGGTGTCCGGTCTATTCGATATGGGCCGGACTGATGGGCCGTGAAGATGAAGCAGAAGGCTATCCCTTGTGTCCTGGTTGGACTCCTATATGCGTAGAACGGAAAGTTTGGTGTCCGGGTGTAATGTTTCCTTCCTCTGTAAGCCGACTCTATACAACCCTAGGCCCCTCTAGTGTGTATATAAACCGGAGGGTTTAGTCCGTAGAGGACAGGAGAAGAATCATAGGCTAGACAGCTAGGGTTTAGCCATTACGATCTCGAGGTAGATCAACTCTTGTAACCTTTATACACATCAAATATAATCAAGAAGGACGTAGGGTTTTACCTCCTTTAAGAGGGCCCTAACCTGGGTAAGCATTGTGTCCCTATTATCCCTTGTTACCATCGATCCTCAGACAGATAACTTGGGACCCCCTACCCGAGATCTGCAGGTTTTGACACTGACAAAATACGAGATAGGATCCATGTATGAGAACAAAGTATGGACTTTGGTGGACTTGCCCGATGATCGCCAAACATAGAGAATAAATGGATCTTCAAGAAGAAGACTGACCACTGATGGTATTGTTACTATCTACAAAGCTCGACTTTTCACAAAACATTTTTGACAAGTTCAAGGGGTTGACTATGATGAGACCTTCTCAATCGTAGCGATGCTTAGGTCTATCTGAATCATGTTAGAAATTGCCGCATTTTATAATTATAAAATCTGGCAAATGGACGTCAAAACTACATTCCTTAATGGATATCTTAAAGAAGAGTTGTATGTGATGCAACCAGAAGGTTTTGTCGATCCTAAAGTTGCTAACAAAGTGTGCAAGCTCCAGGGATCCATCTATGGACTGGTGCAAGCATCTCGGAGTTGGAATATACACTTTGATGAGGTAATCAAAGCATATGGTTTTATACAGACTTACAGTAAAGCCTGCATTTACAAGAGAGTGAGTGGGAGCTCTATAGCATTTCTGATATTATATGTGGATGACATATTGCTGATTGGAAATTATATAGAATTTCTGGATAGCATAAAAGGATATTTGAATAAGAATTTTTCAATGAAAGACCACGGTGAAGCTGCTTACACATTGGGCATCAAGATCTATAGAGATAGATCAAGACGCTTGATAAGACTTTCAAATGAGTAACTACCCTGACAAGATTTTGAAGGTGTCGGATTTCGGGTTCCGGCAGACCCTCTAGGTTCGAACTCTGGGGTGCACGCGGAGATCACACCTCAAACCTACCTGCACCTCGTCGCCTCGCAAGGATCTAAACTACACAAAGAGCAACACAAGGGACACAAGGTTTATACTGGTTCGGGCCACCATTGCGGTGTAATACCCTACTCCAGTGTGTGGTGTGGTGGATTGCCTCAGGGGCTGATGATGAATAGTACAAGGAAGAACAGCCTCGCGAGGGTCGGTTCTTGGCCGGTGCGACGAACTACTAGGGGGAGTTCAGTCGCTTCTCTCTCTCTCTCCAAGATGCCTCTACCCTATGGGTGGCTAGTCCTATTTTAGGCAGAGGCCCTGGGCCTCTTCCCAAATATTGAGCGGGAAGGGCGCCAACAATTGGCCATTTTGAAGGGGAACATCTAGTACACTTATCCTGACTAAAGTCGGTCCTCGCCTGCCAAAGACTCTGACGATGACGCCGGCTAGGGCTCCACGATGACCTCCTTCCTGCCGTTCTTGGTCTTGTTGCACCGAAATGGTTGCCTTTGCTTGATACTCTTGGCCTGCGCTTGCCTCCTTTGCACCAAAGGGGAAATGAGGACAACTGGCGGCTGGCGCCCGCCTAGCGCCCTCGGTCGTCATGGCTTGCGTCATGGGCACCTCGTGAGGTACCCGCCTTGATCTCTCCGCCTCCTCGCGAGCCAGCCTCGACGAGGCCGTGCGGAGGAAGCTTCTGTCGTCCGCCTCATGAGGCTTGGCCCCTCGCGAGGGTCTTGAGCTTGTGTTGATGAAGATGGGCCGTCTTGGGCCACCCCTTGAGCCACGCCCGCAGATCCACAGGCAGGCAAGTCTGGGTACCCCCGTTCCCAGAACACCGACAGTAGCCCCCGGGCCCAAGGCGCGCCTGGACTTGGCTTAGCAGAGAAGCGAAGGGGCAAGTGCGAAGCACCGCGGGCGCCAATAGCATGCGGCCTTGGGCGCCGCGTGGCGGTTGATTGGACGTGAGCGCCCTGTTCCCCCACGCCTCCTTATTTTGCACCCGGCTAGGCGGACCCGTGGTTGCACACAGTCATCCCTCTTCTCGCCGCTCGAGTGTCTCCTGCTCTTACTCCTCTCGAGCTCCGGTCTCCGCTTCCAATCCAATCTCGAATCCTCCCCCTTCCCATCGCCATGGCTCCGACGAAGAAGGGGAAAGGGAAAAAGCCTGTGCCTCCGCTCCGCTCGCCGTCGCCGACGGCTCCTACTAACGATCGGTCGATCATACTCAACCGGGAAGGCTTGGACAAGGTCTGCTCGGCCCTCGCCACCATCTTCAACGAATGTGGGAGGACGACTGTCTAGCCCGCGTCTCACTTCCCCATGGACAGAATAGTCACCGAGGTCCGGTACTTTGCCGACGCCCTGTGGGCGGGACTGGTTCCCCCCTTTTCTGATTTCTTCAATGCCGTGATTTCCCATTACCAGATCCACATGATGCATTTGGGTCCTGAATCCATTACTCTTCTCGCCGTTTTCGCTTTTGTCTGTGAGGCGATGATGGGCATTCCTCCTTAGTTGCCTTGCTGCGCCACTTCTTCTCTTTGCGCCTCAGCGACCCCACCCAATGCTCGGGGTGCGTGAGCTTCCTTGCCGCACCAGAAATAGCGGCTTCGGGAATTGATTTCAGCCTTCCTCCGCCTGCGACTGGGTTCCGTGAGCGGTGGCTGTACGTGGATGTCGGGGTGCCCAGCCCCCTGCTTTCGGAGCCAACCTTACCCGCTATCCCCAATTCGGGCTGGGGCCAGGAGACGCTCACGAGCCCCCGGCTCGTCTTCGTCTGGCATCGCTTCGCGTACTTGAGGGCGCTCGGCGTGACGGCGCCCAAGGTGGTGAAGGAGTTCCTCCTATGCTGCATTGCCCCTCTCCAGCGCCATTCCCGCTGGATGTGGGCCTTCGGGGGCGTGAAGACTGCATGAGGCTCCGTGGAGGAGGATCGGACGCTCAAGTCTTGAGGAAGGTTCTCATGATCCCGACCGGGACCCTTCCCTGGCGCATCCAGCAAGCGGGGGCCCTGCTGTACCTTTGCTCGAATAGGGGTGATTTCGCGAAGCAGATGCCCAGCTTCGACGAATGGGGGCTGCGCCCCGCAGGCCTCACGGGACCTCGTGAGAACCCAGTTGTGGTGGTTGCCCTTCCGGTTGCCCACGGCGGTCCTTCCTCGAGTGGTGGAGCTGGGAGGCAAGGGCCACCGGGGGCTGAGGGGGCCTCCGCCGGGATGATGACGCCATGTGGCATTCCTGAGGCAGCAGCTCCTATGGCCAGTCCTGCGGCGGCTGAAGGCGTTGAGCCGTGGCCTGCGGCTCCCGTGGCAGAGGCCCCGGCCACCCTTCTTGGGGAGGCGACTGGCGGCGTGCGCCAGGATGACGCCCCTGACGCTGGTCACTTTGGCGCTTCTTCCTCGTCGCAAGCTGATCCCTACGCCGAGCTCCTGGGCCGCTTCCGCGTGGACTTCGAGGCTCTCCGAAAGAGAAAGGAGGCCTTGGGTGATGATTACCCTTGCCGCCTACTGATGCGCAGGAAGTACTTCGCCATTGATGAGTAAGCCTTCCACTTTCTTAGTTCCTTATTTTCCCGTTGCTTAGGCTGACCCTTGCCCTGCAGGGCCCTTCCTGCCGAGCTCACGGAGATGGCTGAGGAGCCATCCCCTCAGGCCTCGCCCTCTCCACCGTCCCCAAGCACTCCGATCTCAAGCACTGCCCTCGTGGTGAGGCCGGTTGGAGAGGTGAGACATCCTGTGATGCATCATGGTTCTGCACACCTCGCGACCCTCCTTCGCGAGCCTTCCCGGGGTATAGCCAGCCTGCCTTGGGCTCTTCGATTGGTCGTGGACGGCGATTGGCTGAGGTCGGCCCTGCGTTCTTCCTTTGAGGATGAGCCGGCTCTGGGCCGGGCTTCTCGCGAGGCGCGCTCGGCCACCGCGAGGGCGCCAGCCCCCAGCCCACTGCCCAGAGGGGGAGTGCTGATTCGTGGCCCCCCACGCACGCCTGGGGCGGAGGACGACGCAGAAGACGTGCTCGAGCGCGCCCGGGAGCGCCGCGCCCTTCGCCAAGGGTTTCTCCGGAGGGCGGCTGACGCAGTGAGCCAGCTTGGTGTAGAGCTTGCTGACGAGGACGCGCGCCTTGAAGCTGAGGGCCTGCGCCTAGCTGAAGAGAGGCGCAAGCTGAAGGTGGCCGTTTCCCTTGCGCGCCACCAGCGTGACCTCGACAATGAGAAAGCCGAGGTGTCGCTGGCGGCTTCTCGGGAGGCCCACTCCCGGGCCTTCGAGGAGGCCCAGGAGGATGGCCGGCGGCATGAGGCGGCGGAGGAGCGGGCGCGGGAGCTCCAGTCCTGGAGCAATTCCCTGGAGCAGCCGAGACATGAGGAGCTCCAGAGACATGAGGAGGCACTGACGCTGGAAGCTGCCGAGCGCGCCCGTGACCTTGAGCAGCTAGAGACGAGAGAGTGCTTGGTGGCGCAGGCGGAGGACGATGTCGTTGCACGGGAGGCTCGAGTCCTCGAAGAGGTTGATCGCCGGGTGGCGGCGGCCCGCTCGAACCTCAAGCGCGAGTTCAAGGAGAGGCTGGAGTTGATCAGGGTCAAAGCGGAAGGCAGGACCACCGCCCTGAGGGCCAAGCTGGATGAAGTGACGCGACGAGCTGACGCTTCCCGGGCCGCCCTTGGCGCGACACAGGAGGGGCTGACTTCCTCCCGCGCCGAGGTGATTCTTCTCCGTCAACGGGTGGACGCGGCTGAGGCCGTTGCGCGGCGGAACGAGGACGAGACACGCCAGTGGCAGATCCTGGAGCACGAGCATGGCCCTATGCTCCGCACGCTCTGGGAAAGAGCCAACACGGCCTTGGGCAACATCTGTGAGGCGACCGTTGGGGATCCTCATGCGGTTAACTATGCTGGTAACCTCCAGTTCTTCACTGATGTGGTGACGCAGCTGGAGGCGCGGTCGGGCAGAGCCACCAGGTTGGTGGAGGAGAGGAGCCGTGCCCTGCTCGGGCATGCTTTTTCTCGCGTCTTTAGTCATCTCCAGAACATGGATCCTCTTAGAGTATAAGTCTATTCGTATTGTAATCTATCTCTATTAGTCTAGTCTTGGAGCCCAAGCTTTGTAATCTATATAAACAGCCCTTGAGGCCCCGATCAATACAACAATTACTTCTCCAATATCTCAATCTATCATGGTATCCGATGCCTAGGTTTTCCAGACTGGTATGGCTCCGCCACTGCGCCAGCCGCCCGGCCGATTCAGCCCCTCTTCTCCATGGTCGAGTTCGCGTCACGGTGCCCCACCCCTACCTCCTCCTCTACAACTACTCAAACACCTCCCCCTCCAAACCCTATGTTCTCCCTAGCCGACACCATTGCCGACGTCTCTCCCTTCATACCAATCTCATTAGACCTCGGCATCCACAACTACTACCATTGGCGCCACCTCTTCATCATCCATCTCGGGCGCTGCGGCCTACGCCACCACATTGATCCCTCCTACCCGCCACAACCCGCTGATCCTCGCTGGGTGAAAGATGATCTCGCCATCATCCAGTGGATTTACACACGCATCTCCACGGAGCTTTTCAATCTGGTGTCCGACGATGATGCCACCGCCGATCTCTGGGCTTCCCTTCAACAAATTGTTTCAGGACAACTCCGATGCGCGAATCAACGCGCTCAACACCGAAGCCACGCACAACCATGCAGGGAGATGTCGGTCTCCATCTTCTACCAGCGAATCAAGGCTATTGGCGATGAACTCCATGAACTTGGTGATCACGTCGAGGATCACACTCTCATCATCGACCTCCTCCAAGGTCTCGGCGATAAATTCGAGAAGCAGAAGTCCTTCATCCCCATGCTCAAGCCGCACTCCCACCTTCAAGGAAGTCCGCTCGATCCTCCAAAGAAGAAGAGAAGAACCAGGGCTACGCAAGGCGCAACGGCGCCGCAGTGTTTCATGCCGACGCGCCTCTTCTGCAGCCTCCCAGACTGGCTGCCGCGGCAACCGACCGCCCCTCCAACTCCTGTTGTGGCTGCCGCAGCCTCAACACCACCACCAGCTGGCGCCCGAGTCCCAACTACAAGGGCAAGAATCCCGTCTCACCGGCCTCCAAAGCATCTCGTCTCACGGACCTGCACCAGCCTCGTCATCCACTGCTCCCGCGCCACCAGCTCCGTCGCCATGGCCTCCTCAACATGATCCTTCGACTGGCCTCGTCCAGGCTTGGTCGATGCCATGGTCGGCCCCCTCGCCGTATAGTGCTCCTCCTGCGTACACGCGCATGTGGAGCCCCGGTCTTCGTCCAGCCACAGGCTCTCCGGGACTCCTTGGACCCGAGCCACCGGGCGCACGCGTCTACACCGCCACTCCTACTCCGCCTACCAAAGCACGCCAGACCACCGTCGCCCTACAACACCATGCCGGCCTTCTACGGCAACATGCAGGCCCCAATCGTGATACTACCCATCCGCTATCCCCTACGTCAACATGCAAGTTCTCAGCCCTCTGCTTCCTCCCCAACAGCCGGCTTGGGACCAAGCCGCCTTCATCAACGCCATGAACAGTTTTGTCCTCAACGACGCAGTAATGCGAATTGGATTTTCGATTACGGTGCATCAATGCATATGTCTTCAAATATGAATTTATTGTCAGCCTTTGTTTTCCTTCTGCTTTTCCACTATCACCATTGGCGATGGCTCCACCATCCTCGCTTTCATGCAATCGTCACTCTTACATCCCTTCCTCTCATGCCAATTTTCTTCTACGCAATATTCTTGTGGTTCCTTCCATCATCAAAAATCTTATCTCTGTTAGACAATTTTGCATTGACAACAAAGTTATCCTGGCCTTTGACCCTTTTGGTTTGTCTGTGAATGATCTGACAACGGGGGCGGTCCTCGCTCGGTACAATAGCACGGGCGATCTTTATCCTCTTCATGGCGCGCCCACATCCACCTCTCGTGCCATGCTCTCCTCTGTTGATCTATGGCATCGTTGTCTCGGTCACCCCAGCAAAAACACTTTGACGACTTTACTCCAAGAATTTTGTATCCCTAGTTCTAGAAGTCCTCATAATCCCTCTCTCTGTAATGCATGTCAATGTGGCAAACATGTTAGATTACCTTTTGGAACCTCTACTACCATTAGTACTTTCCCTTTTGAGTTACTTCACTGTGATTTATGGACCTCTCCAAATTCCCTAGTGTTTACGGTTATAAATATTATCTTGTGATCTTGGATGATTATTCTCACTATACTTGGACCTTTCCTCTTCGCGCTAAATCTGAAGTACCTGCAATCTTTCTCAACTTTCGACAATATGTAATCACACACTTTGGCTTGCCAATTCGATTTATTCAATGTGATGACGGTCGTGAATTTGATAACACCCAAAACCGCACCTTCTTTCTCACTCAAGGCATCCTTGTTCGTTTTTCATGCCCTTATACATCTTCTCAAAATGGTAAAGCTGAACACTGTCTTCGCTCTATTAATGATGTTCTTCGCACATTGCTTTTACAAGCTTCTCTTCCTCCCCGTTTTTGGGTTGAAGCCCTTCGCACCGCCACACTACTTCTTAATATTCGACCAACTAAAACTTGCCCTCTTTATTCGCCTTTCCAATCTCTTTTTCTCTCCCACCGACTATTCTTTTCTGCGTGTTTTGGCTGTCTATGCTTTCCCAACATCGCCTCTACCGCCTCCAACAAACTAGAACCACGCTCACTACCTTGCATTCACCTTGGTCTTTCCGATGATCACAAAGGATATCGTTGTTTCGATCCATCTTCCGGTCGTATCATTCTCTCTCGTCATGTCACATTCGATGAAAATACTTTTCCTTTTTCTGTCACTACAACCACAAAACCAATTCCACCACAATCCGCCACCACCAAAACCCCTTCCCTAGTTCGTCCTTCGGTCAGCTCTGCTGCCATGGAATCTTGTTCCGTCTCTCCGCCGAAATCGCCCACCGTCAGCCACCCTCCTGCCCCGTCCCCCACCTCTCCCACAACTGCATCCTCTACCCCAATCGTCTTTCCCTCACCACATCCTACCACGGCAACCACCTCGACACCCACCACCTCTGATTCTTCTTCCTCACCGTCTTCTTCAACCGAAAACCCACTGCCACCCAATGCCGTTCTTATACCACCGCTCACCAATGATCATGTCATGTGCACCCGTGGAAAACGAGGATTTCTTCTCCCCACCAAACGTCTCAATCTTACCGCCACCCCAACCATCTCTCCTATTCCAACCAGTTATAAGCGAGCTCTTCTTGACCCTCTCGGCTTTCCGCTATGCGTGATGAATTTGAAGCCCTTCAGCAAAATAATACATGGACTCTTGTTCCCAAACCTTCTGGTGTTAACATTGTTTCTGGCAAATGGGTTTTTCGTCATAAATTTCATTCCGATGGCACTCTCACTCGTTACAAAGCTCGTTGGGTGTGTCGTGGTTTCTCCCAGCAGCATGGTATTGACTTGGATGAGAATTTTTCTCCTGTTGTTAAACCAAGCACTATTCGTGTTGTTCTTAGTCTTGCTGTTTCCTCTTCTTGGCCTATTCATCAACTTGATGTTAAAAATGCTTTTCTTCATGGCACTCTCAATGAAACTGTTTATTGTCAAGAACCCTCTGGTTTTGAGAATCCTCCTCTCCAAATTTTGTTTGTCTCCTCCACAAATCTCTTTATGGCCTTAAACAAGCTCCTCGTGCATGGTTTCAATGCTTTGCTACTTTTATTCAAACCATAGGCTTTATTCTCTCCAAATCCGATTCTTGTCTCTTTGTTTATCGGTCTCCTACTCACACCGCCTACCTCTTGCTTTATGTTGATGATATCATTCTCACGGCTAGTTCTCGATTCTTTTCTTCAACATACCATCTCTTCTCTCAATCGGGAGTTTTCCATGACAGATCTTGGTCCTCTTCATCATTTTCTAGCTATTCATGTTTCTCGCACAACATCTTCCCTCTTTCTTTCTCAACGATCATACATTTTGGACTTGCTTTCGCTCTGGTATGTCCGATTGTCAACCCTTCAGACTCCAACCGGCGTTGGTGCTAAACCGTTTACCGATGGTGATCCTCTTTTTGATCCTACTTTATATCCTAGCATCACCGGCGCTCTTCAATATGCCACTCTTACTCGTCCCGAAATCTCCTATTCTGCTCAGCAAGCTTTGTCTCTTTATGCATGATCCTCGTGCTCCTCATATCCTGCTCATGTCGACGCATTCTCGCTATTTAAAAGGCACTCTTGATCACGGTATCCTTATTAATTCTTCTTCACCTACAAGCTTGACAGTTTATTACGATGCAGATCGGGCAGGTTGTCGAGATACTCGATGATCTACATCCGGATTTTGCATTTATTTGGGTGATAATCTTGTTTCTTGGTGTTCTAAAAGGCAGTAACAGCTTCGTGTCTTCTGGCCGAGGTTGAGTATAGGGAGGTTGCTCACGCCAGGGTCGAGGCGGTGTGGCTACGACAGCCTTCTCGTTGAACTTCATCGTCCGCTCCCACGTGCTACCATTGTTTACCGTGATAACATCTCTGCAGTCTACATGGCTTCCAATCCAGTTCAACATCGTCGCACAAAGCACATTGAGATTGACATTCACTTTGTTCGTGAAAAGGTGGCTCTTGGTGAGGTTCGCGTTCTTCATGTTCCTACAAGTGCCCAATTTCTTGACATTTTTACCAAAGGACTCCCGACTGCATCGTTCACCGACATACGCTCCAGTCTCAACATTGTTTCACCCGACGTTGAGAATGTGGGGGATCTTAGAGTATAAGTCTATTCGTATTGTAATCTATCTCTATTAGTCTAGTCTTGGAGCCCAAGCTTTGTAATCTATATAAACAACCCTTGAGGCCCCGATCAATACAACAATTACTTCTCCAATATCTCAATCTATCAGATCCCCACTTTGACTTTGATGCCGCCATCGCCCCGGTACCCCAGGCCATCCGGGACGACCTGGCGCACTGGGTGGAAGACAACGTGGATGCCCTCGTCAGGGCCTTCACTACTGATAAGGACGGCGTGGTCGTGGTTGCTGATGAAGGCGGCGTGGTGAACGGCCCTAACGCCGCCGACAGCGACGCGGAGGGTGATGGCAAGGCCAGCGACACTAGTGACGATTCAGGAGGTGCCCTTGAGGACGCATTGGGGGATTTATCCGATTGACCGCGCGTTGTTCTCGCTTTCTACCCTGCGCAATAGTTCAGGCTTGGCCCTGAAGGTTGTAAGAGCATTTTGGGAGGGGGAGCCCCTCGTGTAAAAACTTGCAGTTAGCGTATTAGTAGATACGATATCACCCGTATGCCTGCGCCAAGTGGCTGGCCTGGCGATGAGCCGGCTGGCTTGTTTACCTTCGACCCGCGTGGGCCCCGAGATAGCCTGCGGAGAGCTGTGGTGTCCTGAGTGCCTCCTGAACGAGCCCATTGAACCTGTAATGAGAACCTCCTGAGAGGGCGTGGCGACGGCAGCCTGTGCTGCACGCATGCTAGGTTTTGCCCGGCTCGCGAGGGGCTCACGAGGGAGGCAGATGAGGCGAAGCGGTAACTGTAACGCGAGAGATTGCTCGAACGAGACTAAACACCCTTCCCGAACACACACAAATCTCAAGCTCAAATCCAACTTAAATCCAAACGGGGAAAAGCGGCAGTCAAGGGAAAAGCAAGAAAAGCGAAAAAGCCGCGTCGGCACCTAGTCTAGTCTTGGACGTCTTCTCACTAGTGCGGAGCTATGCTGCCACTAGGCGTGGCATGGAGCCCCGAGGCCCGAGGGCGGCTCTCCGGAGACTCTGGGGCGTGTACAGCCCCACTCATTATTACGTGAGAGTGTCACGGGGCGGCGAGCTTCACAGGCACTGGGCCTTGCTTCATATCGCCAGACGAGGGCCCCGCCTTGCGCCACACTCTAGTGCCATCGAGGACGGCCGGAGACCGGGGACGCTGCCGATGGGGTAGAGAGGTCGCCAGCGGTTCCCCCGACGACCACGGGTCCTCTGCCGGGGGTAGGCCCTGAGGCACCTCCCCGACAGAGGGCCTACCTCCTGAGGACGCCTTGCTTCGAACGCTGCGGTGGTGATGCCAGATCTCAGCCCCTCTCCTGCAGCCCCCGGCGCCCTCCTCCTGAGGGGTAGGAAGTTGCTGGATTGGGGCAGCTATCCGCCGCGATGACCTGTACCTCCTGCGATCCATGGTTAGCGTATGCCTGCTCCTGAGGAATTAGCGGTACCCGATAATCGCTGCCTCCATTGCGGTCGACTGGGCTTTCCCGGGGCTCCTGAAAGAGCACAGCTTCGGGTGTCTCTTCCCCCCAGCTTGGGCCGAGGAGCGAGCCATGGTCTTCCTCCTGCGCGTGCCCTTGATCCATCATGTGGGGCACATACTCTTCCGGGGCCGCCACCCCGAATGCTTCGCTGTAGTGCCCCGTGTGCCACGCAACCCTGCTTGAGGCGCCCACCTGGGGGTGGTAGCGCGGTGGCCCACTGGGACCGTGGGCTGTGGCGAGTCCTCCTTCGCTGGCCGGGGGTGGAGGCAGCGTCGCTGTTAGCCCGGTGCTGACGGCCTGGTTGGCGTTGGAGCGGCCTTGGAATCCGCTCGGAGCTGCGTGGGCGCGCGCGGGGCCTCCGCGCGGTCCGCCCTGAACTTGAGGCGGCGGCTGGATGCAGAAAGGGTGAGCCCCCGATGCAGCGAAGCCCAGGAGCTCTGCCACCCGCTCCAGCAGCATGTCATGGCCGCCCTCCAGCAGCCTGCACTGCAGTAGCTCTCGGGCCACCGTGAGCGCAACCCTCGAGTTCGCCTGCTCCTGATGGGTGTACAACGCCGTGGCTGCGGCGTGGTTCGAGGCCCTCGGCACCGACCGCACTTGCCGCAGCTGAGAGCCGACGCTGTTTCAACCGCTGCCGCTCAGTTCGCAGCGCCTCAAGGACTGCGGGCTGCCTGGGCACGGGTTGAGGTCGCCCGGGCAAGTGGCTCAGGCGGGCGGGCCAGCTGCCTGTGGATCGGGATTGCCACCGGGTCGCGGACATGATGATGATGATGCGGCGGGCGCGAGGCGTAAGGATTCCGTGCACCCCTACCTGGCGCGCCAAATTTCGGATTTCGGGTTCCGGCAGACCCTCTAGGTTCAAACTCTGGGGTGCACGCGGAGATCACACCTCAAACCTACCTGCACCTCGTCGCCTCGCAAGGATCTAAACTACACAAAGAGCAACACAAGGGACACAAGGTTTATACTGGTTCGGGCCACCATTGCGGCGTAATACCCTACTACAGTGTGTGGTGTGGTGGATTGCCTCAGGGGCTGATGATGAACAGTACAAGGAAGAACAGCCTCGCGAGGGTCTGTTCTTGGCCGGTGCGACAAACTGCTAGGGGGAGTTCAGTCGCTTCTCTCTCTCTCTCTCTCTCTCTCTCTCTCTCCAAGATGACTCTACCCTGTGGGTGGCTAGTCCCATTTATAGGCAGAGGCCCTGGGCCTCTTCCCAAATATTGAGCGGGAAGGGTGCCAACAATTGGCCATTTTGAAGGGGAACATCTAGTACACTTATCCTGACTAAAGTCGGTCCTCGCCGCCAAAGACTCGACGGTGATGCCGGCTTGGGCTCCACGATGACCTCCTTCCTGCCCGTTCTGCTGGTCTTGGTCTTGTTGCACCAAAATGGTTGCCTTTGCTTGATACTCTTGGCCTCAAGCGCTTGCCTCCTTTGCACCAAAGGGAAATGAGGACATCAGGCGGGCTGGCGCTCACTGGCGCCCTCGGTCGTCATGGCTTGCGTCATGGGCACCTCGTGAGGTACCCCACCATGATCTCTCCGCCTCCTCGCGAGCCAGCCTGACGAGGCCGTGCCGGAGGAAGCTTCCTGTCGTCCGCCCCGCGAGGCTTGGCCCCTCGCGAGGGTCTTGAGCTTGTGTTGATGAAGATGGGCCGTACTGGGCCACCCCTTGAGCCACGCCTCAGGCCGCAGGCAGGCAAGTCTGGGTACCCCCGTTCCCAGAACGCCAACAGAAGGAGTTCAAAAATGGATTAGTCAAAGAAGGAGTTCTTGCCTGTATTATAAGGTGTGAAGTTGAGTAAGACTCGAAACCCGACCACGACATAAGATCGAGAGGGAATGAAAGTCATTCCCTATGCCTCAGCCATAGGTTCTATAAAGTATGCCATGCTATGTACCACACCTATTGTGTACCTTGCCACAAGATTTGCAGGGGATACAATAGTGATCCAAGAGTAGATCACTGGACAACGGTCAAAATTATCCTTAGTAACCTAAGAGGATTAAGGAAATATTTCTCGGTTATGGAGGTGATAAAGAGTTCGTCGTAAAGGTTTACATTGATGCAAGTTTTTGACATTGATTCAGATGACTCTGAGTCTCAATCTGGATACGTATTGAAAGTGGGAGCAATTAGCTAGAGTAGCACCATGCAGAGCATTGTAGACATAGAAATTTGCAAAATACATACGGGTCTGAATGTGGCACACCCGTTGACTAAACCTCTCTCATAAGCAAAACATGATCACACATTAGTACTCTTTGGGTGTTAATCACATGGTGACGTGAACTAGATTATTGACCCTAGTAAACCCTTTGGGTGCTGGTCACATGGCGGTGTGAACTATGGGTGTTAATCACATGGCGATGTGAACTACTGGTGTTAATGGCGATGTGAACTAGATAATTGACTCTTGTGCAAGTGGGAGACTGAGGGAAATATTCCCTAGAGGCAATAATAAAGTTGTTATTTTATATTTCCTTATTCATGATAAAGGTTTATTATTCATGCTAGAATTTTATTGAACAGAAACCTATATACATGTGTGAATACATAAATGAACACCGTGTCCCTAGTGAGCCTCTACTAGACAAGCTCGTTGATCAAAGATGGTTAAGGTTTCCTAACCATAGACATGTGTTGTCATTTGATAACAGGATCACATCATTAGGAGAATGATGTGATGGACAAGACCCATCTGTTAGCTTAGTATAATGATCATTCAGTTTTGTTGCTATTGCTTTCTTCATGTCAAATACATATTCCTTCGACTATGAGATTACGCAACTCCCAGATACCGAAGGAATGCCATGTGTGCTGTCAAACGTCACAACATTACTGAGTGATTATAAAGATGCTCTATAGGTATCTCCGAAGGTGTTTGTTGGGTTGGCATAGATCGAGATTAGGATTTGTCACTCCGAGTATCGGAGAGGTATCTCTGGGCCCTCTCGGTAATACACATCATAAGCTTGCAAGCAAACGACTAAGGAGTTAGTCACGAGGTGATGTATTACGGAACGAGTAAAGAGACTTGCCGGTAACGAGATTGAACTAGGTATGAAGATACCAACGATCGAATCTCGGGCAAGTAACATACCGATAGACAAAGGGAATTATGTATGTTGTCAAAAGGTTCGACCGATAAAGATCTTCGTTGAATATGTAGGAGCCAATATGGGCATCCAGGTTCCGCTATTGGTTATTGACCGGAGAGGTGTCTCGGTCATGTCTACATAGTTCTTGAACCCGTAGGGTCCGCACGCTTAACGTTCATTAACGATATAGTACTATATGAGTTATGTATGTTGGTGACGGAATGTTGTTCGGAGTCCCGGATGAGATCACGAACATGACGAGGAGCTCTAGAATGGTCCGGAGGTAAAGATTGATATATAGGATGATATGGTTCAGCCAAGGGGTGAAGCCCACGGGGCTTTAGGTCGGTGCAAAAGGAGTTTTCGGAGGCCAGGGGGCCAAACGCCGGAGACCCTGGCGTCTGGCCCTGGGCCAGACGCCGAGGCCCATGGAGTCTGGACCAGACACCAAGGACTGTGGCGTCTAGTCCTGGAAGTTTGAGAAGGACTCCTCCTTGCAGGCAAAACCGACTTTGACGAGGCTTTTACTCCAAGTTTCGACCCCGGGGCTCAACATATAAATAGAGGGGCAGGGCTAGCACCTAGAACACATCAAGAATCACCAAGCCATGTGCAGGCAACCCCGTCCCCTCTAGTTTATCCCGAGTCATAGTTTCTGTTGTGCTTAGCGAAACCCTGCGGAGATTGTTCTTCGCCAACACCGTCACCACACCATCGTGCTGCCGGAACTCATCTACTACTTCGCCTGTCTTGCTAGATCAAGAAGGCGAGGGCATCATCGAGCTGAATGTGTGCTGAACACGGAGGTGTTGTACGTTTGGTACTTGATCGGGACAGATCGTGAAGATGTATGACTACATCAACCGCGTAGATAAACGCTTCCGCTTTGTGATCTTCAAGGGTATGAAGATTCTCCCCCCTCTCGTAGCTATGAATCTTCATGGATAGATCTTGCGTGTGCGTAGAATTTTTTTGTTTTCCATGAAACATTTCCAAACAATTTTTTACTTTTCTTGTAACTGTCGTGGTACTAAGACTGATAGTAGAATTGGGGGGCAGTATGGAGAGGCAAGATCCTAGCTATGGCGAAGTTCTACACACAAGTTTTACGAGTTCAGGCCCTTCTCAGAAGAAGTAACAACCCTACGTCTCGGAGCACGGAGGCGGTCGACTGGATTATGCGTATGTGTGTTGCAGAGGGTGCCAACCCTTGTGCCTGTGGAGGGGGTGGCTTATATAGAGTGCGCCAGGACCCCAGCCAGCCCACGTTACAAGGGGTTTAAGGTACATCAAGAGGGGGCGTTACTGGTAACGCTATTAATAAAGAGACATAATGACCATTAAAGCTATGATGTAATGTCCGACCGTTGCAGCGCGGAGAGACTTTAGATCTTCTGGCGGTCGAGTGACAGTCTCCATGGTCAAGTGTCTTCAAGTCTTCCGAGTGGAGTGCCTCATGGTCGAGTGGATAATGACTCCTCTTTGAATGCTTATGGTTTTAGGGTGATGTCCTAGGGGAGGGTGTCTAGGTCAGGCCTACGACCCTACCCTAGGTATATAGCTTCATCATTAGCCCCCGAATGGTTCAGGGTTCGAGTGGAGAAGGAGTTGATAATCTCTCCGATTCAACTTTTGTGCTTCGGAAACGTCTTGTCCAGGGATCAAATGGGCAATTATGATGACTTCAACTTCTTGTTCAGTCGCCTTGATCCATTCTTGGTTTTGTCGAGTGAATTTTCGTTGTTAAGCTTCGAGTGTTGATATGGAGAAAATCTTTCGTCTGACAGGTTGTTCTGCTGCTCGCGGATCTCACGGGATTCAAATTTTTGGGAAGCGCGCGGGGCGGAGGAGGTCGCTGCAATCGGGCTGGATAAGGCAGGGCTGCCTCGATTTCCACGCGCCTTTTTCGCCACGTATCGCTCGCGCGACTGTTCCGGGATTTGATAAGATCGCCTGGGTCCACAAGTCAGTCACTCGGAAGCGGCCTCATATAAGGCGTCGGTCCGGAGTTTTTGAATAGTGCGCTCCCATTCTTCCTCTTCTTCTCTGTTTTCTCGACTGCTTCCGCCCCTGTCCCGGCGCCGTTGCTCCATTCGAGCTTTGTCCGCTGCGATGGGAAAGGAGAAGACGGTGGCATTGGAGAGCGTGAAAAAGGCGACGGCGAAGGCGAAGGGGAAGAAGTCCAGCCGGGGCGGATCTTCCTTGAGGTCTGGTCTGCCGCGCGGCTCGATCCAGGGAGATTGGATCCGGTCGACGATTCACCAAGACGACATTGACGATCTGGCCAAGGAGGGGTTGATCCCCCATGGATCTGCGCGGCTCCCGGCGGACGAGACTAAGCCCCGACGGCAGGAGGGTGAGTGCGTCCTCCTCGCCACCCACGTCGACCTTGAGTTTTCTTTGCCTCCCCATCCTTTTTCCGAGCTTTCTTGAACTTCTTTGGAGCACAACTTCATCATTTCCCCCCCAACATCATCGTGTATCTTGCCGCTTTCGTGTGCATGTGCGAAAACTTCTTGGGTTGTCGACCACACTGGGGCCTCTTCAAGCACATTTTCACGTGTCGTTCCCAGTCGGTCAAAAAAGCTAATCCGTGTAATGAGAGGACAAAGGTGATCCAGATGTGTGGGGGTCTTGGAATCCAAATGAGGGGTAAGAGCTCTTTCCCAGCCATAATCCTACTGGAGTCAGTCCGAGGGTGGCAGTCGACCTGGTTTTACTGCAAAGAGCACCGACTCGGTCGGCCGACCGACTTCCCCCTTTCCATGGCTCGAGTAGAGAAACCTTCCGCCCTGAAAGTGACCCTGGGGGAGAAAGCAGAGGTGAAGGTGTTGGTCGGGCGAGTGGTCCAGCTCATCCGTGATTGCGTGACCGGCATGGATCTGTTGGAAGTTTTTCTCAGGCGACGCATTCAGCCGCTTCAAGCCCGTGACCATCCGATGTGGATTTATTCGGGCATTGGCGATTCCACTTGGATCTATCCAGAAGAAGTCGACGAGGATACGATGGAGAAGTGGTTGAGGGGTATCACTGACAACAAAGATAACCCCAGGGGTGCCAGGAGAGTCCCTCCACTCGATAACTCGCACCAACCAGACAAGGTACAACTCTGAATAGCCGAGTGTTATCTTGATTTATCATGTAACTGCTTGCAATCAACTGACTGACTTTTGTCTTGCTTGTTGTCTTTTAGGTTCTTACTGAGATGTATTCGATGCCCAACAGAGAGCAGGAGCAGGATCCGAAGGGGGAGGCGAGCAGAGGCGAGAGCGGCGAGTGGCATAACGATGGTGAAGGGGACGCGGAGAGCTCCGACCCGAGTGATGAAGAAGAGGTCACTCCCCTCCCCATAGGGAAAGGCGATCCAAGCTCACCCACCATCCCGCAAGTGCCCGCGACAAGGCAACCGCTCTGACCTGTCAGTCATCAAAGCGTCTTCGGACGTCTTCTCCGGCGCTGACTGAAAAGGCTCCGAAACAATCCAAGATCGTACCGCAGAAGACCCAAAAGGCGCTGTCCAGAATCAAAATCGACATCCCTGTTGCCTCTGCGTAAGTGTCCTATCTTCAGTTTTACCCGGAATTCCGCGTTGTCCATTTTTCCTTGGTTTGACCGAATGGATCTTGAAACTAGCAGTGCCGCTACCTGTGGGACCTCTGCTTACAAAAATGAGGACGAGGACATGGAAGATGCAGTCACCTCCAACCCAGGTATAATCTTTGTGATCTTGTCTTTGCTTTATCAATGGGACTGCGGTGCAACCAACAAGGATGAATTTTTGGCAATTTACCTTTTTACAGCTCCTCCCAACATCATCGATCTCCCAGACGACGACGAAGACGAGCCACAAAGGCCCTTGGGAAGAAGAAGTAGGAAAACGTCCGCTGGCAAGACGCCTCAGTCGACGCCGGTGGCGGAACCAGTAATTCAGGAAGCCGGCGATGCCAATCGGACCTCTGTCACCTTCGCCATACCACTGTCGAGTGCTCAGCCTTCAGCGTCAGCTGCGCAGACTCCTACCGATCCACCTTCACTTTTTGTTGCACATCATGTCCCAGAGGACCAGGTGGGTGCTGCCAAAGAGGCTATACGCCAGGCGGGCATTATGATGGAGAAGATGAAGATGGTGCGGGAAGCCAGCCAAGCTGCTTATGATGCCAGCTCTGCTCTCCAGATCAACGTCCAGGTTAGCAGATTGCCGACAGACTCTTTTAGCTTGCTCTGTTAGGATATGCTACCTGAAAACTTTCTTTCAAAGAATCTCTTCAACTGTCTGCGCTTCGCATCTGTACACCCACTGGGTGTTTTGATTTGCCACTGAGTGAACTTGTATCTTGGGTCGACTAGGTTGTGTAGATTGGATGTTTGGACTAGTGGGGGCACGCTGAGTGCACCCACTGGGTGTAGTCCCCGAGACCATAGTTGACTGCGGGTAGTCGACTGTGGTCTGAGAAGCTAAATTTTCCACTCGGTCTGGACGGACCATGTCGAGTGGAATTCGAACCAGTGGGGGCACGCTAAGTGCACCCACTGGGTGTAGTCCCCGAGACCATGGTCGACTGCGGGCAGTCGACTATGGTCTTAGATCCTCTTCTTTTTTTTCATTCGTCCTGGACATACCACGTCGAGTGGAAACTGGATCAGTGGGGGCACGCTAAGTGCACCCACTTGGTGTAGTCCCCGAGACCATGGTTGACTGCGGGCAGTCGACTATGGTCTGAAAACAACTATTGTTCTGAAGCAACTTATCTTTCCATCTGTCGATTGACTGTCCCTTGATTACAGAAATCTTGTGAACTCGGAGCTCGTTTTGCTGAATTGGAAAAACAACAGATTCAGCTCAACCTCGATCTTGAACTAGCCAAAACAAATCTGCAGAAGGCCAAGGATGAAGCTGCTGGTAAGAGAAAGCTTGCCGACTGATTTGTCTCTGTACCAGATTCTATTTTGCTTTTTTCTGAACCGAGCGTTGTTTCTTTCAGAGAAAATGAATCAAGCGTTGGCGAAAAAGGACCAAGATCTTGCGGCCGCCCGTAGCGGTGACGAGAAAACTGCACTCGCCGAGCGAAGCTAGCTTCAATCGCAAGCTGGAGGAAGAAAACGCCAAGCTGAAAACTGCCCTTGATGAAGCCGATAAGGAAGCGACCCGTCTGAAGAAGGACAAGAACAATCTGATCGAGAAAATGGAAGGCATTGCTCGCAAGAGGGACGATCTGGAGAGTTATCTGGGAGGTCTTGCCAAGAAGTTGTTCGTCATTCCTGAAGGTATTTTCTTTGAACTGACTGACTTGTCATTGTCGATTTGATATACAACCGCTGACTCATCTTTGAATTGTACGTGCAGAATTTTGCCAGAACTTCGAGGAAGAGACTGGGCGAGTTGAGACAAGCTTGGACCCCATCCATTCTCCGGTGAAGGACGAGGCTGACATGAATGTACTCCGATTGGAATCTCGTGTTGCTGGTGTTGTTAATTATCTTGCTCGACTGAAGGTCGCAATGTCGCGGATCGACACAGCGCTTTGGCCAGGGGCAATGCTCCAGAATGACCTCGAGTCTCTGATGACTCGACTTAATGAGATTCCCGTTCAAGTGCAAGAATGGAAGAAGTCTTCTGCTCGGTGCGGCGCTGATGTGTCTCTGTCTTTGGTTCGTGTCCACTGCAAGGAAGCGCATGAAGAGAAGCTGGCAGCGATCAAGGTTGCCAATACCAAGAAGCATGACTTCCAATCTTTCATGGAGGCCTTCATTGCTGCTGCCACTCGGATTGCCGACGGAATCGACCTAGACGAATTCGTCGAGCCTGCCAGCCCTCCTTCTGCGGAGTGAACAAACTTTTACGCCTCACCTTAAATTTGCCTCGGAATGTCGAGTGGTTTTGTAATTTTTAAACTCCTTCGGGCTTGATGCCTGAGTACTTTAATCCGCGGTCGGAACCTTAGGATTTATCTGAATTTGGTTTATCCCTGAATATGCTTGTGTTTGCCTTCGAGTGGAATTTCCTCTTCACTCGGAATAATCTTTGTACTTGAGATGCATCTCTGATGAGGAGATCCTAGTCGACCTGTACCTCATTGTCCTTGCGGATAGGGATGGAGCGTACGTTGTACTTGTGGCGTGGCTCCGAGGAGAAGGTTGCAGTCGACCTGCACCTCATCGTCCTTGTGGATAGGGATGGAGCGTACATTGTACTTGTGGCGTAGTTTCGAGGAGAAGGTTGCAATCGACCTGCACCTCGTCGTCCTTGCAGATAGGGATGTGTTCCAAACTTAGGTGAGTACCGGACTGCAACTAAGCCCCCGAGTGAGAGGGTTGCTCTTCACTTGGTAGGATTTCTTAAACTTAGGCAAGTACTGGACTGCGGCTAAGCCCCCGAGTGGGAGGGTTGCTCTCCACTCGGTAGGATTTCTTAAACTTAGGCGAGTACTGGACTGCAGCTAAGCCTCCAAGTGGGAAGGTTGCTCTCCACTCGGTAGGATTTCTTAAAATTAGGCGAGTACTGGACTACGGCTAAGCCCCCGAGTGGGAGGGTTGCTCTCCACTCGGTAGGATTTCTTAAACTTAGGCGAGTACTGGACTGCAGCTAAGCCCCCGAGTGGGAGGGTTGCTCTCCACTTGGTAGGATTTCTTAAACTTAGGCGAGTACTGGACTGCAGCTAAGCCCCCGAGTGGGAGGGTTGCTCTCCACTCGGTAGGATTTCTTAAACTTAGGAGAGTACTGGACTGCAGCTAAGCCCCCGAGTGAGAGGCTTGCTCACCACTCGGTAGGATTTTTCAATCTTAGGCGAGTTCTGGACTGCAGCTAAGCCCCCGAGTGAGAGGCTTGCTCACCACTCGGTAGGATTTTTCAAACTTAGGTGAGTACTGGACTGCAGCTAAGACCCCGAGAGAGAGGCTTGCTCACCACTCGGTAGAATTTTTCAAACTTAGGCGAGTCTTGGACTATGACTAAGCCCCGAGTGAGAGGCTTGCTCACCACTCGGTAGGATTTTTCAAACTTAGGCGAGTACTGGACTACAGCTAAGACCCCGAGTGAGAGGCTTGCTCACCACTCCGTAGGATTTTTCAAACTTAGGCGAGTACTGGACTGCAGCTAAGCCCCCGAGTGAGAGGCTTGCTCACCACTCGATAGGATTTGTTTAAAACTTAGGCGAAACGGATTCGCAGCTAAGCCCCGAGTGAGAGGTTTGCTCACTACTCGGTAGGATTTTATAAACTTAGGCGAAACGGATTCACAGCTAAGCCACCCACTAGGGGATTTCAGACAAACGTAAGCAACGACAATCATTTTAGAAGACTGTAAAACTCTTGTCTTTGATAAACAAACTACAAAGGTGCTTCTTATTACATCTCAACAGACTGAGTGCTTAAGTATAAAAGGGGCGGAGCAGCTCCGCATTCCAAGCGCGCGGCTCCTCTTTCTTGTGCTCGACGTTGTAGAGGTGGTACGCTCTGTTGTGGAGCACTTTGGTGACAACGAAGGGGCCTTCCCAGGCAGGAGCAAGCTTGTGTGGTTTCTGCTGATCCACTCGAAGAACCAAGTCTCCCTCTTGAAATGCTCGACCCCTCATGTTTCTGGCGTGGAATCGACGTAGGTCTTGCTGATAGATGGTCGACCAGATTAAGGCCATCTCTCTTTCCTCTTCTAGGAGATCAACTGCATCTTGTCGTGCCTGTTCTGCTTCATCTTCTGAGAAAAGCTCGACTCAGGGCGCATTGTGGAGCAAGTCACTCGGAAGTACAACTTCAGATCCATAAACCAAGAAGAATGGAGTTCTGCCAATCGACCGATTAGGAGTCGTCCTCAGTCCCCACAATACTGATGGAAGTTCATCAACCCAGGCTCCTGCTGCGTGTTTGAGATCACGCATCAGCCGGGGTTTCAATCCTTTGAGGATCAATCCATTTGCTCTTTCAGCTTGTCCATTCGACTGGGGGTGAGTGCTACGTCTTGAGCTTGCGTTGGTTTTCCTCGAAGAGGAGAGGGTGATGCAGCAAAGTGTAGCATAAGTATTTCCCTCATTTTTGAGAACCAAGGTATCAATCCAGTAGGAGGCTTCTCAAAAGTCCCATGCACCTACACAAATAAACTAAGAACTCGCAAGCAACGCAATAAAGGGGTTGTCAATCCCTTCACGACCACTTCATGTAAAGTGAGATCTAATAAAGATAGTATGATAAGATAAATATATTTTGGTATTTTATAATATAGATGCAAAAAGTAAAGATGCAAATAAAAGTAGATTGGAAGCAAGTATGATAAGGATAGACTAGGGGCCATAGGTTTCACTAGTGGCTTCTCTCAAGATAGCATAAGTATTACGGTGGGTGAACAAATTCTTGTCGAGCAATTGATAGAAAAGCGCATAGAAATGAGATTATCTAGGCATGATCATGTATATAGGCATCACGTCCATAACAAGTAGACCGACTCATGCCTGCATCTACTACTATTACTCCACACATCGACCCCCCAGCATGCATCTAGAGTATTAAGTTCATAAGAACAGAGTAACACATTAAGCAAGATGACATGATGTAGAGGGATAAACTTATGCAATATGATATAAACCCCATCTTGTTATCCTCAATGACAACAATACAATACGTGCCTTGCAACCCTTTACATCCTTTGGGTAAGGACACCGCAAGATTGAACCCAAAGCTAAGCACTTCTCCCATGGCAAGAAAGATCAATCTAGTAGGCCAAACCAAACTGATAATTTGAAGAGACTTGCAAAGATAACTTAATCATACATAAAAGAATTCAGAGAAGATTCAAATATTATTCATAGATAAACTTGATCATAAACCCACAATTCATCGGATCTCGACAAACACACCGCAAAAAGAGTTTACATCAAATAGATCTCTACAAGAGAGGGGGAGAACATTGTATTGAGATCCAAAAAGAGAGCATAAGCCATCTAGCTAATAACTATGGACCCATAGGTCTGTGGTAAACTACTCACAACTCATCGGAGTGGCAGGGATGTTGATGTAGAGGCCCTCCTTGCTTGATTCCCCCTCCAACAGAGTGCCAGCGAAGGCTCCAAGATGGGATCTCACGGATACAAAAGGTTACGCCGGTGGAAATTGTGTTTCGTGGTGCCCCTGGATGTTTTCGGGGGACGTAGGTATATATAGGGAGAAGAAGTACGTCGGTGGCCACCCGAGGGGCCCATGAGACAGGGGGCGCGCCCTATAGGGGGGGCACGACCTCCTATCTCGTGGCTTCCTCGGAAGCTTCTTGACTTGCACTCCAAGTCCTCTGGATCACGTTCGTTCCAAAAATCACGCTCCCGAAGGTTTCATTCCGTTTGGACTCCGTTTGATATTCCTTTTCTTCGAAATATTGAAATAGGCAAAAAAACAGCAATATGGGCTGGGCCTCCGGTTAGTAGGTTAGTCCCAAAAATGATATAAATGTGTAAAATAAAGCCCATAAACATCCAAAAGGGGTAATATAATAGCATGGAACAATAAAAAATTATAGATACGTTGGAGACGTATCAGTGAGCGACTGAAGCATAGTCGACTCGAGTACCTTGAGAAGCACAGAAGGTTCTGAACTCATCAGAATTGAAGTTCGACCCGTTGTTAGTGATGAAGCTGTGTGGAACACCATATCTCAATATTAATTCTTTGATGAAACTGACAGCAATATTGGCTTCAAGGTTTTTGATAGTCTTGGCTTCAATCCATTTAGTGAACTTGTCGACTGCTACAAGCACATGAGTGAAGCCGCCCCTACCAGTCCTCAGAGGTCCGACCATATCCAACCCCCAAAAAGCAAAGGGCCAGACGAGTGGAATGGTCTTCAGGGCTGACGCAGGCTTGTGAGACATGTTGGAGTAAAACTAGCAACCTTCACATTTGTCGACTATTTCTTTTGCCATCTCATTTGCTCGTGGCCAGTAAAATCCCGCTCAGTATGCTTTGGCCACAATGGTCTGAGAAGACACATGGTGACCACAGGTCCCCGAGTGGATGTCATTGAGGATCACTCGACCTTCTTCTGGTGTTATGCATTTCTGGCAAACTCCAGTCACACTTTCTCTGAACAACTGTCCTTTTATCACAGTAAAGGCTTTAGATCGACGGACGCTCTGTCGAGCCTCTTCTTCATCATGTGGGAGTTCTTTCCTAAGGATATATGAAATGTATGGTACTGTCCAGTCGGGAATGATGACCAGAACCTCCATGATCAAGTCGACCACGGCAGGGACTTCGACTTCAGTCGGATCAGTGGCAATTTTTGGTTGCGGGGGCTCTTCAGTGAAAGGATCTTCTTGAACTGAAGGTGCGTAAATATGTTCCAAGAACACATTGCTGGGAATGGCTTCCCTCTTGGAACCTATCTTTGCCAGATCATCAGCTGCTTGATTTTTCAGTCGAGGTATGTGATGGAACTCTAACCCCTCGAACTTCTTTTCTAACTTTCTCACTGCATTGCAATAACCAGTCATAGCTAGACTTCTGACATCCCACTCATTCATCACTTGATTGACCACTAAATCTGAGTCGCCATAGACCATGAGGCGACGGACGCCGAGTGAAATGGCCATACGTAACTCATAAAGAAGTGCTTCATATTCAGCTTCATTATTGGAAGAGTCAAAGTGAATCTGTAGAACATAGCTGAGTTTGTCACCTTGGGGGGATACCAAAACCACCCCAGCACCAGAACCATTCAGCATCTTGGATCCATCGAAGAAGATGATCCAATGCTCCGAGTGAATCTGAGTCAGAAGTTGCTGTTCGATCCACTCGGCGAGGAAATCTGCTATTGCTTGGGACTTGATAGCTTTCTTTGCCTCAAACTTGATATCCAAGGGAAGGAGTTCAATCGCCCACTTTGCCACTCGACCAGTTGCATCTCTGTTGTTCAGAATCTCTGATATTGGAGCGTTGCTGACGACTATAATGGAGTGGTCAGAGAAATAGTGTGCAACCTTCTGCGTGGTCATGTAAATCTCATAAACAATCTTCTGATAATGTGGATATCTTTGCTTCGATGGAGTCAGAACTTCAGAAACATAATATACTGGGCGCTGAACTTTATGGGCTTTTCCTTCTTCCCGCTTGACCGTGAGTCTTATCGACAACTTGTCCAAAGGGCCGCAATGTAAAGCAGTAAAGGCTCTTTGCTGATTGGGGCAGCAAGCACCGGCTGGGTGGAAAGCAGGGCTTTGAGCTCTACAAACGCTGCATCAGCTTCGGGAGTCCACTCGAACTTATCAGACTTCTTCATCAATCGGTAAAGAGGCAATGCCTTTTCACCGAGGCGAGAAATGAATTGACTCAAGACGGCCAAACAACCAGTAAGCTTCTGGACATCGTGCACACACACAGGGCGTTTCATCCGGAGTATAGCACCAACTTTCTCTGGGTTAGCGTCGATCCCTTGTTCGGAAATGAGGAAACCGAGTAATTTTCTGCCAGGAACTCCGAATGTGCACTTTGATGGATTAAGCTTGATATCATACCTTCTGAGGTTGGCAAAAGTTTCAAAGAAGGTCAGCCAGCAGTCGTAACCCTTACGTAACTTGACCATAATGGCATCCATGTATGCTTCCACATTCAATCGATTTGAGTGAGCAAACACTTCTGAATCATCCTCATGAATGTGGCTCCGGCGTTCTTCGGGCCGAATGGCATGGTGACATAACAGAAGCACCTGAATGGAGTGATGAAAGCTGTTTTTATCTCATCGGGTCCATACAGTCGGATCTGATGATACCTAGAATAGGCGTCCAGAAAAGAAAATCGCTCACACCCCGCAGTCGAGTCGACTATTTGGTCAATGCGGGGAGAGGAAAATGATCTTTCGGGCAGGCCCGATTGATATATTTGAAGTCAATGCACATGTGAAGTGAATCCTCCTTCTTGGGGACCATGACCACATTGGCGAGCCACTTGGAGTGGTAGATTTCTCGGATGAACTCAGCTGCCAGGAGCCGAGCTACTTCCTCACCAATTGCTTTCCTCTTCTTTACGGCGGACCTTGACCGGTTTTACCTTGAGGCCGACTCGCAAACGATGCTCAGCCAGTCCCCTGGGTACACCCGGCATGTCAGAAGGTTTCCATGCAAAGATGTCCCAGTTCTCACGGAGGAACTGGATGAGCGCTTCTTCCTATTTGCTGTCGAGCGTTGTTGAGATGTGAGTCGGAGCAGCATTGGGATCGGTCGGGTGAATGTGAATCGGTTTCGTTTCACCGGACGACTGAAATGCAGAGTCTGTGGCAGGCTTCTTGGGTCATAGCAAATCACTCGGATCTGCATTTTTCTGATACTCTTGCAATTCTACTACTGCCATTTGTGCATCGGCGATCTTCGAGCCCTTCTGGAAGCACTCTTCTGCCTTTTGCCAATTGCCAGTGATAGTGATCACTCCTCTGGGACCAGGCATCTTCAATTTGAGGTACACGTAACTTGGTCGAGCCATAAAACGTGCATAAGTAGGCCTACCCAGAATAGCATGATAAGCACTCCGGAAATCCACGACTTCAAATGTCAATTTTTCCTTGCGGTAATTCTTGGAATCACCAAAAACCACATCAAGGGCGATCTGACCGAGTGATTCAGCCTTCTTGCCAGGTATAACCCCATGGAAACTCATATTGCTTTCACAGAGTTTGGACATCGGAATGCCCATCCCCTTCAAGGTTTCAGCATAAAGTATATTTAGACCACTGCCACCATCCGACAGTACCTTAGTCAGCCGAGTGCCTTCAACAACTGGGTCGACCACCAACGCTCCTCCTGTGGGTGGCTATCTTGTGAGGTGATCAGGCCCGGTCGAATGTAATGGCAGTCTGAGACCACTTCAAATAACTGGGTGTCACCGGAGCGACCATGTTCACTTCTCTGTTAATGACTTTCAGTCGACTTTTGCTCTCAACATCAGCAAAAATCATCAAAGTGGAATTGATGTTGGGGAAACCATCATCTTCTTCTTCTTTATCCTCACCCTTGTCCGAATCCTTTTCCTTCTCCTTGGGTTGTTTCTCTCGGAACTGCCGAATCGGGAGCCGACACTGTCGAGTGGTATGTTTGGGGTAAATGAAATTACCCTCTTCATCTTTTTTGGTGTGAATGTGGCATGGTAAATCCAACACATCAATTCCATCTTGATCTTTCACTTTTTTGGGGTTCCAGGGCCCTTTGGGCTTCCCCTTGAACTTTCCTTAAGTCACGGCTAAAGCTTCACCAGGAGCAGCTGGCTCGGCTTTGCGCTTCTGCTTCCGACTGGAATTCACTCCTCCGGTTTCTTGGGCAACTGTTTTGTTCTTGCCATTCCAGAGTCGATCCTCCTCTTCACCATTAGTATACTTGGTGGCAATCTCCATCATCCGACTCAGAGACATATCCCCGGTCCTACCAAACTTCAGGTTCAATTCTCGATACTTGACACCTTCCTTGAAGGCACAAACTGCTTGGTGATCTGATACATTCTCCACCGTGTGGTGCAACGTGATCCATCTCTGGATATAATCCCTTAGGGTTTCATTCGGTTTCTGCACACAGGATTGCAACTCTGTTAACCCTGCTGGCCATTTTCATGTTCCTTCAAAGGTTCTAACAAACACTCGGGCGAGTTCATCCCAACTATATATGCTGCTAGGTGCTAACTGATTCAACCACGCTCTGGCCGAGCCCTCCAACACCAGAGGAAGATGCTTCATGGCCACTTCATCATTGCCGCCGCCAATCTGAACAGCCACTCAGTAGTCCTCAAACCAAGTGTCAGGTTTGGACTCACCGATGAACTTGTCGACTCCGATCGCCAACTTTGAAGTTGGGAGGAATCACCGCAGCCACGATGGCTGTCTTTGAAACACTCGGGCACGAGACATGCACTCTGCTGCCAGTCGGATAGTCTCTGTCATGACCTTCTCTGTGAGCTTTGTTCCTGTCAACCAGACCCTGAACGAGAATAGATCTCGCATCTAAGCCCAGCTCTCGGGGGTCGGCTGGAATCCTTCGCCCACCACTGTGAGGGCGTCTGTTCATCGTGCTGCCGAGGCACGTATGACCCACTCCTTGGGGGAGGCGTGGGTACTCGACGACGATCATCGTAGTCGGGCCGGTGATCATACTGCTCACGGTTTCTGTACTGATCTCGCTGATCTCCACGTCCCTCACGCCTTGGAGGCGATCTTGGGCTGTGAGCCGACTGAACTGTGTCTGCCATCACAGAACTGCTATGAATCCTATTCCGCGACTGAGATACTACCGTGTTCTGCTCTCCCGCAGCCCAGAGTAAAGCCCGGATTTGCATCAAACCTCTGCCAGCTTCCGACTGGGATGGCTGAATCGACTCTGCTATTCGGGCTGCAGCTGTGAGATTCTGAATCGGAGTTCGGTATACCTGAGTTGGAGGCGGAAAAAGTTTTCATCGACTGGACTCAGGAATCCGCTGCCGAGCACGCTCCTCGAGTGCGTGTTGGAGGTTCTCCAGTCGAGTGCACTCAGCCAAGTTGGCCAGGCGTGCCTCTTCCAAGGCACGGGCCTCGGGGGTTTCTCCAATGATAGGAGTGTGAAGTGCATCCATGTTACGGCGGCGAAGCTCTTCCCTCTGCTGCGAAGAGAGGGGCTCGAGGCGGTACTCCTCGTGGACGCGCGACGGATCACCACCACCATCGCCATCGTCGTCGCGGGGGAAGCCAGGAGGACTGCGCGGTCCGTTGACCATCAAGACTTCCACCGCGGGGTCACTGCTGTCGCACTCGGATGCAGTCTCGACGGAGCTAGTCGAACATGCTGTAGAGAGTTTCATCGGGCTCGATAGTCGCGACTTGCGGGGTGGCCGATTGGCGGGCCACTGCATGCCTCACCCACCGCTGGAGCCGCGACCGACCGGAACGCTTATGCCGGTGAACAGCGGGGAGCGAGGACACCACAGGAGCCGACCGATATTGGGTCAACGGCTGCCGAAGAAGGACGCTGCGGAAGCATGCGTGAAAGTGCATTTCCCCGCGGGCAGGGAGCGCCTCGACGTCGAGTGGAGCCTCTTGGAGCCAAGCGGAGTCGTCGGCAATGAACACGAGCGCGCCGAGACGGATCTCGACCGGCCCTCAGCCAACCCTCCGTCGGAAACCATGATGATGGGGATCGAAAAAATCGCAACTTCTCCAACAAGTCGCTAAGACACCTGCCCCACGGTGGGCGCCAATTGTCGTGGTACTAAGACTGACAGTAGAATAGAGGGGTAGTATGGAGAGGCAAGATCCTAGCTATGGCGAAGTTGTACACACGAGTTTTACGAGTTCAGGCCCTTCTCAGAAGAAGTAACAGCTGAGGGAGTCCTGGATTAGGGGGTATCCGGACAGCCGGACTATATACTTTGTCCGGACTATTGGAGCATGAAAATACAAGACTCAAGACTCCGTCCCGTGTCCGGATGGGACTCTCCTTTGCATGGAAGACAAGGTTGGCGATCTGGATAATATATTTCCTTCCTTGTAACCGACTTCATGTAAACCCTAGCCCTCTCCGGTGTCTATATAAACCGGAGAGGATGGTCCTTACAAGGCTGATCACAATCATAATCATCATAGGCTAGCTTCTAGGGTTTAGCCTCTACGATCTCGTGGTAGATCTACTCTTGTACTACTCGTATCATCTATATTAATCAAGTAGGAAGTAGGGTTTTACCTCCATCGAGAGGGCCTGAACCTGGGTAAACATTGTGTCCCTTGCTTTCTATTACCATCAGCCTAAGACGCACAGATCGGGACTCCCTACCCGAGATCTGCCGGTTTTGACACCGACATTGGTGCTTTCATTGAGAGTTCCTCTGTGTCGTCATTGCAAGGCTCGATGGCTCCTTCAATCATCGTCAACAACATGGTCCAGGGAGAGACTTTTCTCCCCGGACAGATCTTCGTGTTCGGCCGCCATAGGCCAATTAAGCTTGGCCATCTGGAGCAGATCGACAGCTACGCCCCTGGCCACCAGATCAGGTTTGGAAACCTGAACTACATGACCGATGTTCGTGGAGACTTGATCTTCAACGGATTTGGGCATGTACCAGGAGCGTCGGACGGTCATGATGAGCACGGCTTAGACCTGCTGTCGGACAATGCTCGGGATGTCATCCCTGCGGCAGACCCGGACCTAAACCCGGAGCAGACCGCGTTGCCTAAGGACGGAGGGATGGTCCCCGCCCCTCAGGCCGCACACTCATCGGCGGCAGAGCTGAACATAGGCCTCGCCCCCAAAGAAGCCTGTGACACCGGACCCCCGGACTCGTATCTGGCTGTAGGTTCCACTCCGTGCTCTCCTGAGCCCGCCGAACCTGGTTGGGCCCTGTAATGGAGTTCACCGCCGCGGATATCTTCCAGCACTCGCCCTTTGGCGACATGCTGAACTCGTTGAAGTCTCTCTCTTTGTCTGGAGGCTCATGGCATAACTATGTCTGGCTCGAGTGGGAAGCAGGCGACGAAGGAATTCGTTGCCCACCCACCACCCACTTCATTGCCACGGTCGATGATCTCACTGATGTGCTTGACTTCGACTCCGAAGACATCGACGGTATGGACGACGATGCAGGAGAAGAACAGGAACCACCACTCACTGGGCGGCGGAAAGCCACCTCCTCATACGATATATATATGGCGGACACTCCGAAGGAAACCAATGGCGATGAGGCAACGGAGGACAATCCCTCAAGTAAGAAAGCAAAGCATGGGCATCGTCAACGCCGCTCCAAGCCCCGCCACAGCAATACCGGCACATGAGACAAAAACAATACGGATGGCGCCAAAGATGAATACAACCCTGATCTGCCTGCCTTCAAGCAGGCCGGACTGGCCACGGTGGGATACTTGGAGAGGAACAACTATATGCCCCCCTCCAAAGATGAGGTAAGCCTCGGCAATGACGAATTCGACATGCCTGAAGATCCAGTGGAACAAGTTCGCTTCAAGCGACGGCTCATGGCCATGGCAAGGAGCCTACAAAGGAAGCAACAGCAGCTTAAAGCTGACCAAGATTTGCTCGTGGACAGGTGGACCAAGGTCTTGGCGACCGAAAAATACGGACTCGACCACCCCGACAAAGGGCACACACGGCATAATTGGCTACCTCAACCTAAGCAGGAGAGCCCAAGGCACATACCCCGACGTCAACACACCACCACGATCCAAGACAATACGAAGGATACACGAAGAGGCATCCTCAAGCCTCGGCACAACGGTCATAAACGTCAAGTCAGGGAAGTTGGTGCCAAATCCAACAACTCCCAGCCTAGTCAGCGGACAAAGAACAGTTAAAGCCTATCCAGCCCGAGCCACTTACTTGATCAACCATGTGAAATTCATGGTACTCCTAGAAGGACGGCCAAGCATACCAATAGAGAATGCTGGATCCTCAAAACAAAGCGGCCGGTCGTCTGCCGGAAACAATGAGGGGAGGAGTCTAGTCAAAAGATCCCCCAGAGCATAAAAGTACGGCCGATCTCCCCCGATCATATCGACCGTCCGGACAATATCAACAACAGCAATTTAATTGCACTATCTCTGGACACGATGGTCCGGGGCTCCATCTCACATAAAGCCCCTGCGGGCATAAGACCACAAATAACATCTTCTAAAAGATGCTAGGTGCAAAGGCCAAGTTTTACTGGCCCACCACTCTAACGGTTGTCTTCGGATCACCAAACAAATACCACGCCAGAGAATAAGTCTTCTGCAATTTCCCCACATACAGTAATTATCATATGTCAACGGGACGAACCACGCTGACTAGATTCCACGTGGCAAACCATTAGGCCAACCCCGTGTGATATAGTCACACCCATGGGCAAGGCCGAATCCCACCCCTAGAGCGGAAATCATACCGCTGCTGGATTAGCGAGTCGTGCCTGCCTATCAAAATTTTGATATGGCAGCCAACTATCTGGACACCAACTGAGGAGTCCGTGCTACTTTACGACATAACGTCTGGGTTAACCAGGTTCCGATCAGGCACCTTCGGTCCAACCACAATAGGACATTCAACTGCCCTCAAGTATTTGCCTTCACAAACTAACTTTGACGCAGAACAGGATTGGCGACGTGGAATCAGCCCGGACACAAAAGGGCAGGAACACAAAATCGAACCCCCCCCCCCCAAAGAAGGCAGTCTGGATCCACTGCAGATCCACTCACAGCCCCCTCCAGTCCGGCCATGACAGGTTCCGCCAAAAACACCTCTTTTCATAATCATAAAATCATACTCATATGCATAGACATATCATCCTACTACAGTGCGTAGATTTAAACAACACTTACCGGCTGTCATTCTTCATTAGACGCCACTTTTTCGCCCTAAAACGACACCCATACGTCATATTAGGCCCCAATAAGCCAGGGGCTTCAGAATACTCCTAATACGACAAAGTCAAGCCACCTTCCCGGTCGCTCGGCACCGCGAACTTATAGCACTATATGCATCAGCTCTGAATCATGTATTGGGTCATTAGTTGGGTTTGCCCGGCTCCCATGTTTTGGTACCTTACGTTCCGCTCTATCGGCTAAGGTAGCGCTGGGAGAACTACTGCTATTGTGTCCCGGTTCTTCTGGACGAGCACCTCAGTAGAGAAAGCCTAAAACTGACTGTCATGATATGGCGAGAGCTGGTCAGCTGTTCAAGAGGTTATAAAATCCTTAAAGATTACTTCCGCACAATGCCATTATAAATGCAAAGTGCGAAGGATAGGTTTTCCAATCAGGCGCCGATAGAGCCCCCAGTTCGGCCTGCCGAACACTAGGGGCTACGCCGACCATACTCGAATTCCTATGGCTAAGTGAGAGTGGTAAAGCCCTCTAGTCTGATTGCCTAGTTCGTAGCGAGGAACACCTCCTTAAAAGGACCCAACAATGGGATAAAAGTGCTCAGATATGTCCCGGACACCCCCGTACTTTTTACGTGGGGGCAGAAGCCGACGACTGGCCAACTCTCAGGTTTTATGTACACTAAACGTCCGCACAGGAAGAACAAGCGTTCACGTAAAAAGGGAATAATTAATAAAAGTGTCATTTCCCCGCATTACAACGGCACGACGGCCTTCAGGTAAATATAGTGTCTTTAGCACACTTGTCCGCCGCAAGGCGGGCCCCTTTTAGTACACCTTCATAGTACAACTCGGGCTTGTGATGCTCCTTACCCTGCGGCGGCCCCTCAGTCATCAGCTTCTCAGCATCAAGCTTCCCCCAGTGCACCTTCGCGCGGGCAAACGCCATGCGCACACCCTCTATGCAAACCGATCGCTTGATGACATCAAGCCGAGGGCAAGCACTAGCAACCCGCTTCACAAGTCCGAAGTAACTGCTTGGAATTGGCTCCGCGGGCCACAGCCGGACAACCAAGTCCTTCATGGCCAGTTCGGCCGCCTGGTGCAGTTCAACTAGCTGCTTCAGCTGATCGATAAATGGCACCGGATAATTCGGCACCAAATACTGCGAACAGAAATCCTTCTCCGCAGACTTCTTCTCCTCCGCATGGTAGAATTGGGCAGCATCTGATATGCTATGTGGCAGGTCCGCACACACACCTGAAGGAACAAGAATTCCGTTCATCGCTTAGCGCCTCTATTACTATGCAAAAAAATGGCTTTGAGTACAAAAGGCCTTACCAGCCGCAACCTTCCGTGCCTCCTGAATATCCTTCAGAGCACCTCGGGCTTCTTCCTGAGTTTGCTCCGCGGCTAGGAGAGCTTGGGCGAGTTTGGATTCTTTCCCTACTAAACTCTGCTCCAAATCCTCACTCTTCTTCACCGCCTCCTGGAGCTCTCGCTCAGCTTCGATGACCCTGGCCTCGTGTTTCTCACGAAGCGCCTATTCGGCGGCAACCTTCCCGTTGGCTTCGGCCACAGCCTTCTTCAGTGCCTCAAATTCGGCACTTGCTCCTAGAGCATACAATACAAATACTTTTCATCGGGCATAATTACTCATTCGTGCCGAATTCAAGACAATGCTTCAACATACCTTGCTTGTCCTCCAATTGCTTCTTCACACGGCCAAGTTCCTCTTCGGCCCGTTCCAGGCTCTGCTTCAGTCCGGACACCTCCGCGTTATGAGCGGCGGCCTTCTCTGCAGACGCCTATTTTCAAACAAAGTGATATACATCATTAACAAAGGCTCCTGCAAAAGCAGATGATTTGATCCCCTGTCCGTCTTTTTCCCTCTCTCGCCGGACAGTGCATCAGGGCTACTACTCATATTAGGACAATTCCTCAAAGGTTTCTTGGAAAACATACCTCAAAGACCTTTATAAGGCCAAGGCAGGACTCATTCAGCCAGCTCTCGGCAGACTAAATCTTTTCAATCACCGCACCCATGAGGGTCCGATGTTCATCGATGATAGACGCGCTCCTTAACGCTGTCGATAGGCTGCCCAGCAGCTCTGCTTGGACAGAGGTTGCCAGCGGAGTAGGCAAGCCTCCTCCCGTCAAAGGTGGCTGCCCGCCCGATCCTGGAGCCTTAAAAGTCTCCAGGACCGTGTCCGGCTGTGGTCCGAACCCGAGATTGCCCCCGCCGTCGACACGCTTGGGGGCCATCGCTCTCGTATGTCCGGCTCCAAAGACATGCCCCCTGGTCCGGGTCCCGTTGAGACGACACCTCAGTGTCGCGCTTGGACTTTGGGGAAGGGGCCTTTGGAGGCGTCTCGCTCGCCAAGGCATCCGAGCTCAGCGAATCCTCTGATGAGGACTATCCAACACGAGACCTCGTCGGGCTGAACAAAATATGGCGACAGTTAAAACTACTATACCCAAACATCCCCGGACGCATATGCATGTTCGGATTTCATATACTTACGACTTTTCCAGGGGCTGGGCCCTGGGATCCCACTCCGGGCCGCTATCGGCAGCCGTGGTGGATGCCTCTGGGAGGGAACCTTTCCCCCTCTTGGGCGATTCGGCCTCCAGGGATGAGGATGCCGTCCTTTTCTTACCTCCTGCGGGAGGCTCGTCCTCCTCCACTTCCTCCTCTTCGTCTTCGAAAGAAGGATGGTCGCCGGAGTCTTCGGATTTTGCATCCGAAGTATCACGACGACGGAGGCCACTCCGGGTCTTTTTGACCTCCTTGGAGGCCTCTTTCTTTGGCGCCTCATAAGGCGCTGGGACCAACATCTTCGTTAGAAGAGGTCCGGCCGGTTCCTCCGGCAGCGGGGCCGGACAATGTATCCGCTCCACTTTTTTATCCATCCCTAGGGTTGTGATAAAGCATGATAAAAGTGCCTTCCTCAGGACATGGCAACTGACGCATAGATGGACAGAGCATAACAATAACTTACCGGGCTTGCAGAATGGGATAAGTGATACCCACGGTCCTCGGAGGAGCCCGGCCATGATTTGCCGGACTTAAAGAGCACCTTCCATATATCCTTGTGGGAGGAATCATAGAGCTCCCGAAGGGTCTGGTGCTCGGTTGGGTCGTACTCCCACAAATTGCAGGCTCGACGCTGGCAAGGGAGAACCAGGCGAACTAACATCACCTGGACTACATCGACGAGTTTGACGTCCTTGTTGACCACACTCTGAACGCGCGTCTGGAGTAGTGACAGCTCATCGGACGAGGACCAGCTCAGACCCTTCTTAGGCCAGGACGTCAGCCGCAGTGGGGCTCCGCATCTAAACTCGGGAGCCGCAGCCCACTTTTTGCCGCGTGGTTCGGTGATATAGAACCATTGCTGTCCCACTCCTTGACGGAGTCGTTGAAGGCACCCGTCGGCCAAACGACCTTGGGCATCTTGCTCACCATGGCACCGCTGCACTCGGCGTGCTCGCCTTGGGCTTCACATTGAAAATCTTCATCCACAGGCCGAAGTGAGGCGAAATCCGGAGAAAAGCCTCACACACGACGATGAACGTCGAGATGTTAAGGAAGGAATTGGGGGAAAGATCATGAAAAATCAATCTCGTAATAATACATGACTCTGCGAACAAATGGATGAAGGGGAAACCCGAGCCTGCGGACAAAATGAGGAAGAAACACGACTCTCTCATGGGGCTCCGGAGTAGGGACGATCTGTCCCACCGGTGGGAGATGGTGGCCGATCTTCTTGGCCAGGTACCCGGCCTCTCGGAGCCTCTTGATATCCTTCTCCTGGATAGTAGAGGCCATCCATTTGCCTCCAGCTCCAGATCCGGACATCTTTGGAAAACCTCTCTTCGATGGAGAAGAAGGGTGCTTGGGCGCTAGGGCTCGAACAAAGGGGAATGGGCTAGCGGAAGGAGAAGGCATGGGTAAAGAGGAAGATACTTATCTCTTTATAGAAACGGTAAAAGCTTTTTGCGCCTCCCCACTTGCCTGGTGAAATCCGCTCGTTCTCCACTCACTGCAATTAGCGGTGCGGTTGGGTTACCCATACCCGTATCGATGAGAATCCCACAATAAGGGGACATGATCTCTGCTACGGCAAAATGTGTAGAGAAAACCGCCTCGCGATATGCGCTGAGGCTGGTTGTGGGAAAACGATTCAAATAATGACCCAACCATGGCGACATGTCACGTTGTCTGAAAATTACCAGCAGATCAGATTTATGGTATGCCCCCTGCGGTGGCACGTGAAGATCATTTTGCAGATCCAGACACGATTCCAGTGTTTGATAATTACTTTGGAGTATTCGGAGATGGAACCCGCCTTGCAATGCCGAAGATAAGACTGCTCGCCAGACTCATCGTCATTGAAGCCTGGTTCATGGGCTACTGAGGGAGTCCTGGATTAGGGGGTATCCGGACAGCCGGACTATATACTTTGTCCGAACTATTGGAGCATGAAGATACAAGACTCAAGACTCCGTCCCGTGTCCGGATGGGACTCTCCTTTGCGTGGAAGACAAGCTTGGCGATCTGGATAATATATTTCCTTCCTTGTAACCGACTCCATGTAAACCCTAGCCCTCTCCGGTGTCTATATAAACCGGAGAGGATGGTCCTTAGAAGTCCGATCACAATCATAATCATCATAGGCTAGCTTCTAGGGTTTAGCCTCTATGATCTCGTGGTAGATTTACTCTTGTACTACTCGTATCATCAATATTAATCAAGCAGGAAGTAGGGTTTTACCTCCATCGAGAGGGCCCGAACCTGGGTAAACATTGTGTCCCTTGCTTTCTGTTACCATCAGCCTAAGACGCACAGATCGGGACCCCCTACCCGAGATCCGCCGGTTTTGACACCGACAACAGCCCTATGTCTCAGAGCCCGGAGGCGGTCGACTGGATTATGCGTATGTGTGTTATAAAGGGTGCCAACCCTTGTGCCTGTGGAGAGGGTGACTTATATAGAGTGCGCCAGGACCCCAGCCAGCCCACGTTACAAGGGGTTTAAGGTACATCAAGAGGGGGGCGTTACTGGTAACGCTAGTAATAAAGAGACATATTGACCATTAAAGCTATGATGTAATGTCTGACCGTTGCAGCGCGGAGAGACTTTAGATCTTCTGGCGGTCGAGTGACAGTCTCCATGGTCGAGTGTCTTCAAGTCTTCCGAGTGGAGTGCCTCATGGTCGAGTGGATAATGACTCCTCTTCGAATGCTTCTGGTTTTAGGGTGATGTCCTAGGGGAGGGTGTCTAGGTCAGGCCTACGACCCTACCCTAGGTATATAGCTTCATCAGTAAGAACTATTGCTCTGAAATTATTTGTTGGTCTCTTACTTCTATTGATGGAGAAGAGAACACATTTGGGTACACCCACCAGAATAGTTTGTTCTACCTTTATCTTGCTTTGGGGTTGCCGACCCTAAGATATCAATATAGCTCATTTAAATAGTATATTAAATCTCTTGATGGTATAACATTACATTGGCAGGAATTATTGATGACTACTTTAATGAGTACTTTTCTGAAGAAATGATTGTCCCAGGTACTTTCATGCTCGAAGTTCTATCTTTTTCAATGCTTGCATATGCCATTGTGATACAAGAGTACTGTCAGATTTTGCAATGTTCATGATTGAGATCGACCATGATTGACCTTTTAGTTGTGTAACTTTGCAAATCTCGGCTCTTGAAAATTTCCCTACCATACCACAAAATTAGGTAGGATTTGCTTTATTTTGTAATGAGCAAACAAATTTTTTGTAAATATAACAGATAATTATGTGCAGTAGTACATGGTTGGAAATTCCTTTCTTGTTCAATGCATATTAGAGTAGAATTTGTTAGAATAGATCCAAGGCGTTCTGTCAATCTACCGAGGACCAAGCAATCACACAAGCATGACACCAAGATTTGTTAATGAGGTTCACCATCATGGCTACATCCCCGGGGCATGACTACGAGCGCTCCTCCCCATGACACCGCTACAATACCGCACTCCTGCCGCCCGGGCGCCGGCATACGCCGCTGGCTCCCCCGCGTGCTCGTGCTATTATGTTGGCATAGGTTACATCGTGTGTCTACCTCTGATATATATGAGAGGCCTAGGATACAAGTGTCCTATTAGGACACAACTCCTACCCTATCTACACACAGTCCAAAACCAAGTCCAAGTGTAACCTACCTTGTATAATAATATTCGACACAACTCTAACAAACTCCACCTTGGCGAAATATTCTCCACCACCTTGGATTCATCCATGCGTCGAACCTCCATGTACATTGCACTTGAGATACGCCATGAGCACCGCTGCTACTTCCAGACTCCATGTGACTCCACCTGCAACTGTATTCCCTTCTTGTCTTCTTCACAATCAACACTCGAGCAAAATTAAGTTCCTCATTACTCTACTTTGTGCTCCCAAGGTTCGGAGTATCCATTCAACCTCATCACACACTGACCACTGTCTGCATGGAAGTGAACAAATCACATATTGGACGCCACATATAAGAGTTACCTGAACTCAACATCACCGCTCTTCCTTGACCGTCTCTCTGAAACTTGGAGGAATTTCACAGTCGCTTGTAGTCATCTCAAGTCAAATTCGCAGTTGTCTCACCCTTTCCTGGATAGTCTCTGACATGTCCCATAGCTATAGCACTCCACCTCCTTATGTACTTGTCATCCGCACTTTTCCATGTGCACTGAACACCGCAGAATATATGGCCAGGTACTCCCTTAGCTTTTGACAATTTCTGACTTTCCGCCACTTTCTTAGATTCCCCATGGTCAACTCCTGTCCATCAACTAGCACCGATAGACCCAGTCACCAACTTGAATCTGGTACTCGTCAACACTGCTTCAGCACCCCTGCACACTTTATCTGACAACATATCTGACCATTAGTGCCTTGGTCTGTCGCTGTGTCGTGCTTACCGCACGCCTCGCCTCTATCACCGTGTCGAGCCTCTGTTCTCCTGGTCGAGACTCCCGGGTAGCTAGCCAACACTGCCTCAACCCCCATTATAAAGAACCACCAATCATCACCGACCAATGTCGAGTATCACGTCTCCATCAGACCACCGGGCCCCAGTCTGATCCACGTGTCTCTTGCTATCCCGCTGAATTAGGTTTCGACTCTCTGTCGACTTACGCTGTAGCCCCTCCATCAGCACAGAGTGAAATCTTCCATCAGACTCCAGCTCCACCTTCAACATGACTCCATGTAGCTAGCCACGCTACTCCGCACCTTGTCGACTTCAAGCTCTCTTGTGTGCACCATGTTGAATCAACCCCGCGCCATAGTCTTGTTGAAGCCGCACAAGCTCAGGTATGCACCACGTGTTTCCTATATCGTCGTTGCTGACATCACCGTCATCTTATGCTTTGACCGACATCCCTGTTGATTTGTCAAACAGTCCAGTCTGGCCCAGCCGAAATTAACCGACTGCAACCATGCTCCAGCCTGCGTCGTATCCGCCCCACACATCTCTGTGCATTGCTTTACATCCTATGTATGCATGATCCTCGCACGACACACCACATGTTCCTCTGAACCTTATGTATCGTCACCATCCCTGCCGTACATGTCCAAGTACTTTCCACAAACTTGATCGACTAGAGAAAACCATCTGTGCAGACTTGACCCTGATGGATACCTCCTGCATAATTTTTCCTTGTCTTCTTTTGCTAGTACTTAAATGTACACGGAGAGCCTTTTGTCAGGACTTGTCCCAAGCATCTTGGCAGCTTCATTGATCCAGGTATCATGCATATGCACCCGGTGTAGCCTTTCTTGTTTACACATCAAAGCACTCACCATACTCGTACAAACTTGCATCTTACGAAGCCTTGCTGCACTACATACCTTCTCCGAACTTGCTCTGAACCCCTTTTTTTTACAACAAATCTCTTTCTTTGCCTTTTCCACGTGCCTCTGGATGCCTCAATTCTTTTAGAACCAATAACACAACGTAGCAACACGCATGCCACATCTCGATCGGCTTGCACAACTCCTTGCCACGATGCGACAACCTGCACAACCGCCCCCAGCGCCTGGCCCTCGCCCGTCACGCCTACCTGCGGCGCCGCTAGCCCACCAGCGGGCCTTGCTCGGCCTGCTAGTTGGGCCGAAGCATCTAGCTGCCTCATCTGTGCATTGCACGCCCTGGTGTATGCCTTGCCTTCGAATCGATCTGGATCGATTGAGACGACGCCACCCCTACACGCTTGCACAATTCCGAGACACGCCTTGCTTCGCCTGGTGCCCGGTTTGCGCAGACACCTGCATCGCTGCCCTAGCATGTCACGCCACTGCATCTCGATCCAATCTGTTGCACTCTGATACGTCTCTGTCGTATCTATAATTTTTTATTGTTTCATGCCAATATTATACAAGTTTTACATACTTTTGGCAACTCTTTATATGATTTATTGGACTAACCTATTGATCCAGTGCCCAGGGCCAGTTCCTGTTTGTTGCATCTTTTTTGTTTCACAGAATTTCCATATCAAACGAAGTCAAACGCGATAAAAATTTACGGAGATTTATTTTGGAATATATGTGATTTTTGGGAGGTGGAATCGACACAAAAGGGGGCCCACAGAGCCCACAACCCACCAGGGCACGCCAGGCACCCCCTGGCGCGCCCAGGTGTCTTGTGCCCTCCTCGAAGGTCAGTTGTGGCCCTTCTTCTGGTGCAAGAAAGATAATTTATGGAAAAAATCGTGTAAAAATTTCAGCACAAAGTTATGGATCTCCGGGAATTTAAGAAACGGTGAAGGGCCAGATCTGGGAGCGCAAAACAGAAGAGAACAAAGAGGGAGATCCCATCTCGGAGGGGCTCCCGCCCCTCCGCCGCCATGGAGGCCATGGACCAGAGGGGGAACTCTCCTCCCATCTAGGGGGGAGGCCAAGGAAGAAGAAGAAGTAGGGGGGCTCTCTCCCCCTCGCTTCCGGTGGCACTGGAGTGCCGCCGGGGCAACGATCGGGACGGCGATCTACATCAACAATCTTGCTACCGTCAGCACCAACTTTCTCCCCCTTTATGCAGCAGTGTAACACCCCTTCTCCCTGCTGTAATCTCTACTTAAACATGGTGCTCAACTCCATATATTATTTCCAAATGATCTATGGTTATCCTATGATGTTTGAGTAGATCCGTCTTGTCCTATGGGTTAATCGTGATCTTGGTTGGTATGATTGCATATTTTATTTATGGTGTTGCCCTACGACGCCCTCCGTTCTCACGCAAACGTGAGGGGCCCTCGCTGTAGAGTGTTGCAATATGTTCATGGTTCGCTTATGGTGGGTTGTGAGAGTGACAGAAGCTTAAACCCGAGTAAGAGGGGTATGACGTATGGGAGTAAAGAGGACTTGATACTTAATGCTATGGTTGGGTTTCATGACCTTAATGATCTTTAGTAGTTGTGAATGCTTGCTAGGGGTCCAATCATAAGTGCATATGATCCAAGTAGAGAAAGTATGTTAGCTCATGCCTCTCCACATATAAAATTGCAAGAATGATTACCGGTACATTTTATCGATTGCCTAGGGACAAATGACTTTCTTGTTGACAAAAGCTATCCACTTTTATTACCTTGCAATTTATTCGTAGTTTTATTCTCGCAAAGTACTTGTAGTTTTATCTCTACAAAATAGTTTCATACTTGTTTCCGGTAAAGCAAACGTCAAGTGTGTGTAGAGTTGTATCGGTGGTCGATAGAACTTGAGGGAATATTTGTTCTGCCTTTAGCTCCTCGTTGGGTTCGACACTCTTATTTATTGAAGAAGCATACAAACGATCCCCTATACTTGTGGGTTATCAAGACCCTTTTCTGGCGCTGTTGCTGGGGAGTTATAGCGTGGGGTGAATATTCTCGTGTGTGCTTGTTTGGTTTATCACTAAGTAGTATTTATTTTGTGATCTTGTTTTCTATCTTTAGTTATGGGTAGGAAATGCAAAATACCAAAAAAAATAGTTGTACCTATTAAACCAATGGTTGAAGAACCACCCAAAATATATGATACTACTGAAGCTTTCTACTTGGATCATCTTCGATCCATTTGTGCTCGCGCTGACAACCCAACTAGCTTAGTTGAGGGAAATAATTAGATGAGCATGCTTGTTTTGTGCGACATCGTTTATCTGAAAAAGGGAAACTTTTACAGCATCAAATTAATACTATGCAATGCTATGCTTGGAATTTATGTGAATTATATGATGTTACTTGTTGTTCTGAAGACCCTAAGAAACACCTTCCCTACCAATGTGAGTTTATTGATAATGGAATCGTATCTTCTTATGCCAAAGTTGTTTATAATTACTTTGATATCAAACAAATTGAAGAATTTGTTGCTTTTAAGGGTGCTTATGAAATTGCTTCTTTGATTGAAAAGTATGATGCTACTCTTTACAAATCTGAAAATTTCGCTATACTTAAATATTTTTATGATAATTATGCTTCTAATGCCTATGTTAAACCTATTTTGAGGACTCCTCCGCTGTCCAAGAAGAGACTAATATTTTGCAGGAGTCTATGGAAGAAGAAATTGATGAAATTGTGAGCTCGTTGGATGAAAAAGATGATGAGGAGAGCGAAGAACAAACGGAGGATGAGCAGATTAGCTACCCGTGCCCACCTTCTAATGAGAGTAACTCTTCAACTCATACATTATTTAATGCCCCTTCGTTCTTACCGAAGGATGAATGCTATGATAATTTCTATGATCCTGTTGATTCATTTGAAATATCCCTTTTTGATGAACTTGATGCTTGTTATGCTTGTGGCCAAGATGCAAATATGAATTATGCTTATGGAGATGAACTTGCTATAGTTCCTTATGTTAATAGTGAAATTGTTGCTATTGCACCCACACATGATAGTCCTATTATCTTTTTGAATTCTCCAAACTACACTATATCGGAGAAGTTTGCTCTTATTAAGGATTATGTTGATGGGTTGCATTTTGCTACTACACATGATGATTTATGTGAATATAAATGCATGTGCTTTCTGCTCCTACTTGCAATTATTATGGGAGAGGAACTACATCTCCACGTCTTTATATTTCCAACACGAAAAAAATGCAAGAAACTGCTTATGCTATATATTGGCCTTTACTTGATGTTCAGGAATTGTTCTTGTATGACATGCCGATGCATAGGAAGAGAGTTAGACTTTGTCATTAGATGATATATGTTGCTTTGTGCTCACTACTAAATGCCAAATCATGATAATTAAAATTGGGTTTGATATACCTTGGGATCCGGGTGGATCCATTACTTGAGCACTTTATGCCTAGCTTAATGGCTTTAAAGAAAGAGTTGCCAGGGAGACAACCCAGAAGTTTTAGAGAGTCATTTATTTCTGTTGAGTGCTTCTATAAAGTTTAAAAAAATATAGAGGGGAACACAAAACTTTTCAAAAAGGAAAGTGAAAGTGAGAGAGACAAGGTTGTTGAAGTGGGGGAGCTCCTTGAACTTTGTTCATGCTCACGGAAACTTTGTGAATCTTAATTACAGAAACTTTTCAACAAAAATAATTATCCCCTTGTACAATTCCATTGTATAATAAAAATAATGTGCCAAGATTTGCCTTTAGGATGTTTAAATTGCTTGTTGGTTTGTGAGGCAAAACAGAAACTTTGGTTGTAGTGCACGATTTTAATTTTTTTACTGGAACGTCAAACAGTTCTGAAACCTTTTGTACTGTCTTTCTGTACAAAATGTTTATTTTTCCTAATTTGTTCGGAATGTTTAGAGTTACAGAAGTATGGTGGATGTTTGAATCTTTACAGACTATCCTGTTTTCACAGATTGCTGTTATAGCTTCATTATTTGTGTATGTTTGAATTCTTGTTGAAGCCTCCTTGACTTGGGGCCATAGAATTGTGATAGCCTACAGTGGTTAATGTTTGTTTATAATTATACAATAATGTTACAGCAGTACATGATGGGATTTCATTGCCATATTCACTAACCCCGCCACTAAAAGTTCGGTTAAGTTTTGTGTGGATGAAGTGTTGGAAGATCGAGGAGGTCTCGATGTGAGGAGAAGGAGGAGAGGCAAGAGCTCAAGATAGGGGATGCCCTTGGCACCCCAAGTAAATATTCAAGGAGACTCAATCGTCTAAGCTTGGGAATGCCCCGGAAGGCATCCCATCTTTCTTCAACAAGTATCAGTATGTTTTCGGATTCGTTTCACTCATGTGATATGTGCAAATCTTGGAGCGTCTTTTGTGTTTATTTTTCACTTTTCTTTTATGCACCATGCTGGTATGAGATAGTCCATGGTTGATTTGTAGAATGCTCATTGCACTTCACTTAAATCTTTTGAGTATGGCCTTGTAGAATGCTTCATGTGCTTCACTTATATCATTTGAAGTTTGGATTGCTTGTTTCTCTTCACATGGAAAACTGTTATTTGAAGAATGCTCTTCTGCTTCACTTATATTTTTTAGAGCATGGTATTTTGTAGAAAGAATTAAACTCTCATGCTTCACATATATCTATTTAGAGAGTCAACATGAATTGGTCATTTGCATGGTTAGTTATAAAATCCTACATAAAACTTGTGGATCACTGAATATGATATGTTCGATTCCTTGCAATACTTTTGCGATATAGAGATGATAATATGTGGGAGTGATACGTCTCCAATGTATATATAATTTTGATTGTTCCATGCTGTTATATTATCATTCTTGGATGTTTTACAATCATTTTATAGTCATTTTATATCATATTTTGGTACTAACCTATTGACATAGTACCAAGTGCCAGTTGTTGTTTTTTGCATGTTTTTTACATAGCAGGAAATCAATACCAGACGGTTTCCAAACACAACAAAACTTTTTGTGGATTTTTTTGGACCAGAAGACATCCAGTGGGCCGGAGAGGCACCTGCGGGGTGCTCCGAGGGGAGCACAACCCACCAGGGCGCGCCTGGAGTCCAGGCGCGCCCAGGTGGGTTGTGCCCACCTCGGGTGCCTCCTGACCACCTCTTTACTCTATAAATACCCCAATATTCCAGAAACCCTAGGGGAGTCGACGAAAATCAATTCCAGCTCCACAAGTTCCAGAACCACCAGATCCAATCTAGACACCATCACGGAGGGGTTCATCATGTCCATTGGTGCCTCTCCGATGATGCGTGAGAAGTCCTTTGTAGACCTACGGGTCCGTAGTTAGTAGCTAGATGGATTCCTCTCTCTCGTTTAATTCTCAATACAACGCTCTCTTGGAGATCCATATGATGTAATTCTTTTTGCGGTGTGTTTGTCGGGATCCGATGATCTTTGAGTTTATGATCAAATCTATCTTTTTATCCATGAAAGTTATTTGAGTATTCTTTGATCTCTTATATCCATGATTGCTTATAGCCTCATATTTCTTCTCCGATATTTGGGTTTTGTTTGGCCAAATTGATCTATTTATCTTGCAATGAGAAGAGGTGCTTTGTGATGGGTTCGATCTTACGGTGCTTGATCCCAGTGAAAGAAGGGGAACCAACACGTATGTATCGTTGCCATTAAGGATAACAAGATGGGGTCTATTTCTACATAAATAGATCTTGTCTACATCATTCCATCTTTCTTATTGCATCACTTCGTTTCTCCATGAACTTAATACACTAGATGCATGCTGGACAGCGGTCGATGTGTGGAGTAATAGTAGTAGATGCAGGCAGGAGTCGGTCTACCAATGTTGGACGTGATGCCTATATAATGATCATTGCCTGGATATCATCATGATTATTTGAAGTTCTATCAATTGCCCAACAGTAATTTGTTCACCCACCGTTTGTTATTTTTCTCGAGAGAGGCCACTAGTGAAATCTACGGCCCCCGAGTCTCTTCTTTATTATATTTGCCTTTGCGGTCTATTTTCCTTTGCTTTTATTTTCAGATCTATTAAACCAAAAATACAAAAATACCTTGTTGCACTTTATTTTATTTGGCGTTCAATCTATCAATTTATTACAACTCTCTCACGTCCGTTTGCCAATTTCTGGCACCGTTACCCGAAAGGGATTGACATCCCCTTTAATATGTAGGGTTGAGAGTATTTGTTATTTGTGTGCATGTTGCATTCACATAGTGCTGCGTGGTTCTCCTACTGGTTCGATAACCTTGGTCTCATCACTGAGGGAAATACCTATCGCTACTGTGCTGCATTATCCCTTCCTCTTTGGGTAAATACCGACGTAGTTCTAGCAGACATCAGGGAGGTACTAGTAAAAGGTTGTGGTTAGTAAGAATATTGCTGTTAAGGTTTGTGATTCCCGAAGCATTCACGTATGGTCCCTCGTTATGCTATGAAGTTGGAGCATGATTTTATTATTGATTGTCTTCTTTATGAGTGGCGGTCGGGACGAGCGATGGTCTTTTCGTACCAATCTATCTCCCTAGGGGCATGCGTAGTAGTACTTTGCAATTTATTCATAGTTTTATTCTCGCAAAGTACTCGTAGTTTTATTCTTGCAAAATAGTTTCGTACTTGTTCTAGGTAAAGCAAACGTCAAGTGTGCGTAGAGTTGTATCGATGGTCGATAGAAATTGAGGGAATATTTGTTCTACCTTCAGCTCCTCGTTGAGTTCGACACTCTTATTTATCGAGGAAGGCTACAAACTATCCCCTATACTTGTGGGTTATCAGTGACTTGTGCAAGAATATCGCGGGAGAGGGATCCCATCAAATACCCTTGGAGTTGTTGTTGTTGTGCATACCAGAGGGATATCTATCTTCTTATCTCTACACAATTATACTTCTAATAGTCCAGCCCTGTCCGTTTGGGGCAAAACGAACAAACCCCACAGCCCAACGCGCGACGGCCAGGACCCATCTTGTCCATTTTGTGTTAGGCCCGAGCCATTTCCAGCGCAAACATGCATCCGGTTTGGGTCCAGGCGGACAGTGAATGGATGCATCTCTTGTCCGCATCAGGGCCGCGTGGGAGGCAGCCACCTACCTCCCATCGCTCAAATTAATTGCGCACGCGTAGTCGGCCCCACCTGTCATCCGCCCAGGCGAGTGGTCGCCGTCCTTCTTAATGGGAAGCCATCGACCGCTCAGTCCATGCTCCCACTCCGGTCCTGCTGCCTCCTCAAAACCCGACACCCAAACCCTCGTTCTCCCCTCCCCTTCCTCGAGCTCGCCAGCCGCCGGCAGCCATGGTGGGGTGGACCACCGGCCGCAAGGAGGCGCACGACCACGAGGCTGGTTCGTCCTCCGGCCGCCGCCGCGCCGCTGATACGTCTCCAACGTATCTATATTTTTTTATTGTTCCATGCTATTTTATTATCTGTTTTGGATGTTTTATATGCATTAATATGTTGTTTTATATTATTTTTGGGACTAACCTATTAACCTAGAACCCAGTGCGAGTTCATGTTTTTTTCCATATTTTAGAGTTTCGCAGAAAAGGAATACCAAATGGAGTCCAAACGGAATGAAAACTTCGTGATGATTTTTCTTGGACCATAAGACAACCAGGAGACTTGGAGATGAAGTCGGAGGAGCCACGAGGCGGCCACAAGGACGGAGGGCGTGTCCAGGGGTGTAGGGCGCCCCCCACCCTTGTGGCCCCCCCGTGCACCTCCTTGCCTAATTCTTTTGCCTATATATTCCCAAATATCCCCAAACCACCAGAGGCATCCACGAAAACACTTCTCCACCGTCGCAACCTTCTGTACCCGTGAGATCCCATCTATGGACCTTTTCCAGCACCCTGCCAAAGGGGGATTCAATCATGGAGGGCTTCTACATCAAATCGATTGCCCTTCCGATGAAGCGTGAGTAGTTTACCACATACCTACGGGTCCATAGCTAGTAGCTAGATGGCTTCTTCTCTCTCTTTGATTCTCAATACCATGTTCTCCTCGATGTTCTTGGAGGTCTATTCGATGTAATACTTTTTTTTGCGGTGTGTTTGCCGAGATCCTATGAATTGTGGATTTATGATCAGCTTATCTATGAATATTATTTGAATCTCCTCTGAATTATTTTATGCATGATTTGATATCGTTGTAATTCTCTTCGAACTATTGGTTTGGTTTGGCTAACTAGATTGGTTTTTCTTGCAATAGGAGAAGTGCTTAGCTTTTGGGTTCAATCTTGCGGTGTCCTTTCCAAGTGACAGTAGGGGCAGCAAGGCACGTATTATATTGTTGCCATCGAGGATAAAAAGATGGGGTTTTCATCATATTGCTTGAGTTAATTCGTCTACATTATGCCACCTAACTTAATGCGTTACTTCGTTCTTTATGAACTTAATACTCTAGATGCATGCTGGATAGCGGTCGATGTGTGGAGTAATATTAGTAGATGCATAATCATTTTGGTCTACTTGACATGGACGTGATGCCTATATTCACGATCATTGGCTTAGATACGTCATAACTTTGCGCTTTTCCATCAATTGCTTGGCAAAAATTTGTTCACCTACCGTATTATTTACTATCTTGAGAGAAGCCTCTAGTGAAACCTATGGCCCCCGGGTCTATTTTCCATCATATTACTTTCCGATCTACTATTTTGCAATCTTTTACTTTCCGGTCTATAAACCAAAAATAGCAAAATTATTTACTTTATCGTTTTTCTATCTCTATCAGATCTCACTTTTGCAAGTAACCGTGAAGGGATTGACGACCCCTTTATCGCATTGGGTGCAAGTTGTTTGATTGTTTGTGCAGGTATTCGGTGATTTGTGCGTTGTCTCCTACTGGATTGATACCTTGTTTCTCAAACCGAGGGAAATACTTATCTCTACTTTGCTGCATAACCCTTTCCTCTTCAAGGGAAAAACCAACGCTAGCTCAAGAAGTAGTAGGAAGAATTTCCGGCGCCGTTGCCGGGGAGATATACGTCAAGTCAAGACATACCAAGTACCCATCATAAACTCTCATCTCTTGCATTACATTATTCGCCATTCGCCTCTCATTTTCCTCTCCCCACTTCTAAAACGATATTCGAAAAGATTTGCCTTTTTCTTCGCCCTTCTTCCGTTCATCTTTTCGTTTCCCTTTTGATTGCTTGTGTGCCATGTTTCTTCTATTTGCTTGCATCTTTTCTTGCTAAAGATCAATTGATATGGATCCTCATCCACTTGCTAATCTTTTTAAAAGATCCAACTATGACCAACCAATTGCTAGTGAGTTGAGTGCACTAGATTATCTTTATGATGTTTTGCTTGAAATTCGTCAATCTGAAAAATTGTGATGAAGTCCTAAAATAAGAAATTTATGAAGTGATTCACGATATCTCCTTGAAGGAAAAGCATGATTGCAATGATTTTATTATAAATTCTATTAATGTCAATTGTGCTAATAATATGCAAAACCCTAAGCCCGGGGATGCTAGTTTCGCTATGTCCACTACATGTTGCAATGATCATGATTGTGGTGATTCTTCTTATGATCTTGAAAATTTATCTAAGCTGCATGATGAATATAAGATTGATAATAATTTTGCAATAATATTGAAAGTTGGTTTGGAAGAGAGTCAACTTTAGATCCCACATATTTGAAGAATATTCAATCTTATGAAATTTTTAATAAAAGTGGGTTTGGACAGGTCATGACTTTAGTTAACGTTAATCCCACTATTTTGGAAGAGTGTCAAGTTCGCATGCATGTGGATCATGTTGAGAATATGTTATGTGATAGCTATTTTGTTGAATTTGATTATGATCCTACATGTAATTATTATGAGAGAGGAAAATATGGTTGTAGAAGTTTTCGTGTTCCTAAATTACCTCTCGTTATGTTGATATTGCTATCATTTCGTTCTTCTTCCTTGCATATGCTAGGTTTTGCTTGTCTTGATAATTTTTTTGCCTATAATATGCCTATTCATAGGAAGTATGTTGACTTAGATGTGTTTTTCACATGCTACATGATGCTCTCTCCGTGTTTCAATTGGTATCTTTCATGTGAGCATCATTAAAATTTTCAACGCCTAGCTAAAAGGCTTTAAAGAAAAGTGCTTGTTGGGAGACAACCCAATCTTTTTCTTTCCTGTTTTTCAATAAATAATTCATCTAGCCTCTGGTTATATGTGGTTTTGTGTTTCAATTAGTGTTTGTCCCAAGTAAGACCTTTGGGATAGCTTACGTTGATAGTTGTTTTGATCTTGCTGAAAAACAGAAACTTTTGCGCCCAGGAAAATAATTCTCATTTTTACAAAAGCGTGCTTTTGATCTGATTCTTTTTGCACAAGATTGGCACACAAATTGTCCAGGTTGTCCTACTTTTCAAAAAAAATTGGAGTTACAGAAGTATTCGAGAGTTACAGATTACTATAGACTGTTCTGTTTTTGACAGATTCTGTTTTTTATGTGTTGTTTGCTTATTTTGATGATTCTGTGGGTAGTATCGGGGGGTATGAACCATGGAAAAGTTGGAATACAGTAGATATTACACCAATATAAATAAAGAATGAGTTCACAACAGTACCAAACGTGGTGATTTACTTTCTTATACTAACGGAGCTTATGAGATTTTTCTGTTGAGTTTTGTGTTGTGAAGTTTTCAAGTTTTGGGCAAGGATTTGATGGACTATGGAATAAGGAGTGGCAAGAGCCTAAGCTTGGGGATTCCCAAGGCACCCCAAGGTAATATTCAAGGACAACCAAGAGCCTAAGCTTGGGGATGCCCCTAATGGCATCCCCTCTTTCGTTTTTGCCTATCGGTAACTTTACTTGAGGCTATATTTTTATTCATCATATGATATGTTTTGCTTGGAGGGTCTCCGGCGTTTGCCCCCCTGGCCTCCACAAAACTCCTTTTGCACCGACCTAAAGCCCCGTGGGCTTCACCCCTTGGCTGAACCATATCATCCTATATATCAATCTTTACCTCCGACCATTCCAGAGCTCCTCGTCATGTCCGTGATCTCATCCGGGACTCCGAACAACATTCGGTCACCAACATACATAACTCATATAGTACTATATCGTCAATGAACATTAAGTGTGTGGACCCTACGGGTTCAAGAACTATGTAGACATGACCGATACACCTCTCCGGTCAATAACCAATAGCGGAACCTGGATGCCCATATTGACTCCTACATATTCAACGAAGATCTTTATCGGTCGAACCTTTTGACAACATACGTAATTCCCTTTGTCTATTGGTATGTTACTTGCCCGAGATTCGATTGTTGGTATCTTCATACCTAGTTCAATCTCGTTACCGGCAAGTCTCTTTACTCGTTCCGTAATACATCACCTCGTGACTAACTCCTTAGTCGTTTGCTTGCAAGCTTATGATGTGTATCACCGAGAGGGCCCAGAGATACCTCTCCGATACTCGGAGTGACAAATCCTAATCTCAATCTATACCAACCCAACAAACACCTTTCGAGATACCTGTAGAGCATCTTTATGATCACCCAATTACGTTGTGACGTTTGACAGCACACATGGCATTCCTCCGGTATCATCTCTATATCGCAAAACTATTGCAAGGAAACAAATGTATCATATTCAGTGATCCATAAGTTTTATGTAGGATTTTATGACTAACCATGCAAATGACCAATTCCTGTTGACTCTATAAATAGATATAAGTGAAGCATGAGAGTTTAATTCTTTCTATAAAAGATCATGCTCTAATAAATATAAGTGAAGAAAAAGAGCATTCTACAAACAATGGTTTTCTATGTGAAGAGAAACCGGCAATCCAAACTTCAAATGATATAAGTGAAGCACATGAATCATTCTATAAATCCATACTCCAAAGATATAAGTGAAGTGCAATGAGCATTCTATAAATCAACCATGGACTATCTCATACCAGCATGGTTCATAAAAGAAAAAGAAAAATAAATGCAAAAGACGCTCCAAGATTTACACACATCACATGAACGAAACGAAGATGAAAACATACCGGTACTTGTTGAAGAAATATGGGATGCCTTCCATGGCATCCCCAAGCTTAGACGCTTGAGTCTCCTTCAATATTTACTTGGGGTGCCTTGGGCATCTCCAAGCTTGAGATCTTGTCTCTCCTCCTTCTCCTCATATCGAGACCTCCTCGACCTTTGATCACTTCATCCACACAAAACTCAACAGAAATACTTGGTAAGATCCGTTAGTATAATAATGCAGACACTACTTTAAGTACCGTTGCAAACCAATTCATATTTTGTTTTTTCATTGTAGCTAATGTATTATAACTTCTCCATGGATTATACAACTGATAAAAACCAATAGTTTCATCAAAACAAGCAAAACAATGCATCAAAAACAAAATTTATCTTAAACAGGACAGTCTGTAGAAATCTGAACATCTACCATACTTCTGGTACTCCAAAAATTCTGAAAAATTAGGACAAAATAAACAATTTGTATAGCAAGACTGTGCAAAAAGTTTCAGAACTTTCGATGTTCTAGTAAAAAATGTAAAATCGCGCACTACAGATAAAGTTTCTGTTTTTGCACCACACATACCAACAAGCAATCTAATCATCCTAAAGGGAAATTTTGGCACATTATTTTTATAATACAATCTATTTTTACAAGGGGATAATTATTTTTGTTGAAAAATTTCTGTAATTAAGATTCACAAAGTTTCCATGGGCATGAACAAAGTTCATTGCTAGCTCCCACTTTCACAATGCTCGTCCCTTTCACTTTTCTTTTTGTGAAGTTTTAAGTTCCCCTCTATATTTTTTGTTTTTAAACTTTATAAAAGCACTCAACAGAATAAAAATGACTCTCTAAAACTTCCGGGTTGTCTCCCTGGCAGCGCTTTCTTTAAATCCATTAAACTAGGCATAAAGTGCTCAAGTAATGGATCCACCAGGATCCCAAGGTATATCAAAGCCAATTTTAATTGGCAATGATTTGGCATTTAGTAATGAGCACAAAGAAACATATAGACAAAGCCTAACTCTCTTCCTATGCATCGACATATCATAAAAGAACAATTCATGCACATCAAATAAAGGCCAATGCATAGGATAAGCAATTTCTTGCAATTCTATCTTGTTGGAAACATAGAGAGGCGGAGATGTAGTTCCTCTCTCATAATAATTGCAAGTAGGAGTAGCAAGCACATGCATATTATATCCATCAAATTCACCATGTGTAACGGTAAAGGCAACCTAACAATGTAATCCTTAATATGAGCAAACATCTCCAATATAGTGTAGTCTGGAGAATTCAAAAATATAATAGGACTATCATGTGTGGGTGCAATAGCAACAATTTCATTCTTAACATAAGGAACTATAGCAAGTTCATCTCCTTAAGCATAATTCAAATTGGCGTCATGGCCACAAACATAACAATCATCAAGTTCATCAAAAAGGGATATTTCAAATGAATCAATGGGATCATAGCAATTATCATAGCGTTCATCCTTTGGTAAGAACGAAGGGAAATTAAACAATGTATGAGTTGAAGAGTTACTCTCATTAGAAGGTGGCCAAGGGTAGCTAGTCCGCTCTTCCTCTTTTTGTTGTTCGCTATCCTCATCATCTTTTTCATCTAATGAGCTCACAGTTTCATCAATTCCTTCTTCCATAGACTCCTGCAAAATATTAGTCACTTCTTGGACAGCGGAGACTTTCTCAATAAATACATCAACATGAGAATTGTATTTATAATTCTCATAGCAATATTTAAGGATGGCAAAATTTTCAGGTCTATAAACATCATCATCAAAAGCTTCATACTTAAAGAACAAAGATTCAATTTCATAAGCACCCTTAAAAGCAACAAATTCTTCTATTCGTTCCACATCATAATATTCATATCAACTATTGGCATAAGAAGCCAAGGTTTCATTATCATTAAATTTGCAGGAGAAGGGAAGGTGTGGAGCGTTCATCCTAGAGCAACAAGTATAATCATATCTCTGGCAATAATTCCAAGCATACCAATGCAAAATATCAATTTGATTAAATAATAGTTTCCCTTTTTGTGTTAAGCGATAATCCCTAAAGTATTCACGTTGATCCAACATTACTCCCATTATCAAGTTGAATGGGCTTTTCTCAGGATTATCAAAGTAGTGCATAATATTTTTCACATAACGAGCATCGAGGGTTTTAGGAGGTTCCCCGTCTCCATGAGTAGCAAGTACAACTAATTTTGTTGGTATTTCGTGTTCCATATCCATAATTAAAGATAGAGAGCAACTTAGAACAGAAAATAAAAACTACTTAGTGATAAAGCAAACACGCACACACGAGAATATTCACCCCATGCTATTACTCCCTGGCAACGGCGCCAGAAAAAAGGTCTTGATAACCCACAAGTATAAGGGATCATTTGTAGCCTTCTTCGATAAATAAGAGTGTCGAACCCAACGAGGAGCTAAAGGTAGAACAAATGTTCCCTCAAGTTCTATCGACCGCCGATACAACTCTACGCACACTTGATGTTTGCTTTACCTAGAACAAGTATGAAACTATTTTGCAAGAATAAAACCATGAGTACTTTGCGAGAATAAAACTATGAATAAATTACAAGGTAATAAAAGTGGATAGCTTTTGTCAACAAGAAAGTCATTTTTCCCTAGGAAATCGATAACAAGTACCGGTAATCATTCTTGCAATTTTACATGAGGGAGAGGCATGAGCTAACATACTTTCTATACTTGGATCATATGCACTTATGGTTGGACCGCTAGCAAGCATCCGCAACTACTAAAGATCATTAAGGTCATGAAACCCAACCATAGCATTAAGTATCAAGTCCACTTTATTCCATACGCAACAACCCACCTACTCGGGTTTAAGCTTCTGTCACTCTCGCAACCCACCATAAACGAATCATGAACGTATTGCAACACCCTACATCGAGGATCCCTCCGTTTGCGCGAGACGGAGGGCACCGTAGGACAGCACCATAAATAAAAATATACAATCATATGAACCAAGATCACGATTAACCCACACGACAAAACGGATCTACTCAAACATCATAGGATAACAATAGATCATTGGGAAATAATATATGGAGTTGAGCACCATGTTTAATTAGAGATTACAACGGGGAAAAGGGAGGTTAAACCGCTTAATAGAGGGGGGAGAGTTGGTGTTGACGATAGCAAGGTTGTTGATGTAGATCTCCGTCACGATCCTTGCCCCGGCGGCACTCCGGCGCCACCGGGAGAGAGGAGGAGAGAGCCCCCGCCTTCTTCTTCTTCCTTGGCCTCCCCCTATATGGGAGGAGAGTTCCCCCTCTGGTCCATGGCCTCCATGGCAGCGGAGGGGCAGGATCCCCTCCGAGATTGGATCCCCCTCTCTGTTCTCTTCTGTTTCGCGTTCTCCAGATCTGGCCCTTCACCGTTTCTTAAATTCCTGGAGATCCGTAACTCCGGTTGCGCTGAAAATTTTCCATGATTTTTTCCACAAATTATCTTTCTTGCACCAGAAGAAGGGCCCCAACCAACGTTCAAGGAGGGCACAAGATACCTAGGCGCGCCAGGGGGTGCCCGACGCGCCCTTGTGGGTTGTGGTCATTGTGGGCCCCCATTTGCGTTGATTCCATGTCCCAAAAATCACATATATTCCAAAATAATTCTTCGTAAATTTTTATCGCGTTTGGACTTCGTTTGATATGGATTTTCCGTGAAAGAGAAAACATGCAACCAACAGGAACTGGCACTAGGCACTGGATCAATAGGTTAGTCCAATGAATCATATAAGAACTTGCCAAAAAATATGTGAAAGTTGTATAAAATTGGCATGGAATAATCAAAAAGTATAGATACGACGGAGACGTATCAGTCACCACGCTTCAGACGTCGACCGAGGTGTGGAGCGCCATCCACGCCATGTTTGCTTCCCAAAGCCAAGCCCAGGCCATCAACACCCGCATCGAGCTCACGGACCTGCAAAAAGGTAACATGACCATGGGTGAATATCATGGCAAAATCAAGACTCTTACAGATGAAGTCGCATGCTGCACTGGAGTTCCTCTCACTCACCCCAAGATCGTCTCCAAAATCTTGGCTGGACTCGATCTGGAATACAATCCGGTCGTGTCCGCCTTGGCTGCTAGGGTTGAGCCAGTCTCGGTTCAGGAGTTGTACAGCCGGCTCTTGAGCTTTGATGCTCGCCTTACTCTCCTCCACAGCACCAACATCAGGCAGTCCACCGCCAACTCTGCTTCCCGTGGTCATGGCCGTGGGCGCCTTTACCAGGGACAGAATCACAACACCAACAGCGGCGGACACGACCGTGGCAACAAGCAGGGCGAGGGCATTCGATCTGGTGGTGGCGGTAACCTGGGAGATTTCGGCTTCAACAACAACAACAACCTCCGCACTTCTTCAACTCAACGTCCTCGCTGCCAGCTTTGCAAGAAGCCAGGCCATGAGGTCATGGACTGCTCGCAACGCTATGATGAAGACTACATCCCCGACACTTGTCACGTTGTTGCAGCCGTTCATGAAGAAGGAGGTGATGGTGTGTAGTATGTTGACTCGGGTGCAACAGACCATGTCACAAGCGAACTAGAGCAACTCACTGTTCGTGAGAGATACCTTGGCAATGACCGAATTCACACCGCAAGCGGTGGAGGTATGGATATTTGTCACATTGGTCAAGCTTCCATTAGTCCGCCTACTATCAAACATGATCTAGTCCTTAAATATGTCCTTTATGTTCCACAAGCCGATAAAGACCTTGCATCTATGTCTCGTCTAGCCACTGATAATGTCTTCTTTGAAACTCACCCTCGTTACTTTTTTATAAAGGATCGGGCAACGAGGGAACTTCTTCATCATGGTAGATGCATTGCAGGGCTCTACTCCCTCACATCTGGAGCTCTTAGTTGCAAGCATCAATAAGTTTATTCTGCCATCAAACCCTCTTTGGCAAGGTGGCATCAAAGATTAGGACATCCGTCATCGATCATAGTTAAAAAATTAGCCAATAAAGACAAACTTGATGTGGACACAAACCTAGGGTAGGGTAATAGGCCTGACCTATACGTCCTACCTAAGGTCCTTGTCCTAAGAATGAAGAAGTTCAAGAATCAGAAGAAGAGATCCAGCAAAGGTGTCGAGTGAAGTAGTCCACTCAACCTATCATCCACTCGAAGACCCCACTTTATCCAAGTCACTCGACCATCAAACCAGTCGACAATAAGAAGACCTAAAGTTGCTCCTCGCAGCAACGGTCGAGCATTTACTCAGATATTTAATGATCATTTGTGGCACTTCAATACAGGCGTTACCTGTAACGCCACCTCTTTATGTACATTGAATCCTATGTAACGGAGGGGAGCTGGGGTCCTGGCGCACTCTATATAAGCCACCCCCTTCCTCTGGGACAAGGGTTCGCACACCTTGTAACTCACATGCTTATAATCCAGTCGACCGCCTCCGGGCTCCGAGACGTAGGGCTATTACTTCCTCCGAGAAGGGCCTGAACTCGTAAAACTTGCGTGTACAACTCCTCCATAGCTAAGATCTTGCCTCTACATTCCTACCCCCCTATTCTACTGTCAGACTCAGAACCACGACAGTTGGCGCCCTCCGGGGGGGCGGGTGTCTTAGTGACTTGTTGAAGAAGGTACAATCTTTCCGATCCCTTTCATCATGGTTTCAGGCAGAGGTTTGGCTGAGGGCCGCGAGATCCGTCTCGGCGCGCTCGTGTTCGTCGCCGATGACTCCGCTTGGCTTCAGGAGGCTCCACTCAACGTCGATGCACTCCCGTCTGGGCAACGCACTTTCGCAGCGGCGTCTGCAAGGCCCTCCCCGAGGCGATCGTCGACCCAAGATCGGCTAAGACTGTGGCGTCCTTCCGCTTGCCGCTCACGGTGCAAGCGCTCCGGTCGGTCAAGGCTTCAGCGGTGGGTGAGGCACGCGGTGGCTCGCCAGACGGCCACCCCCCAAGTCGCGGCGATCGAGCCCGACGAATCTCTCTACGGCCTGTTCGACTGGCTCCGCAGAGACCGCATCCGAGTGCGACAGCAGTGATCCAGCGGCAGAGGTCCTGATGGTCGATGGACCCCGCAGTCCTCCCGGCTTCCCTCGCGCCCGGCGATGGCGGCAGAGGCGATCCGTCAGATGCCCATGAGGAGTACCTCCCGAGCCCCTCTTCGGAGCAAAGGGAAGAACTTCCGCCGAAAATGGATGCTCTTCACACTCCTATCGTTGGAGAAACCCCGAGGCCCGGCCTTGGAGGACGCTACAGCTAATCTGGCTGAGCGCACTCGACTGGAAAATCTCCAGCGAGTACTCAACGAGCGTGCGCAGCAAAGGGTTCTAGAATCCAGTCGACGCCAGCTTTTTCCACCTCCGACTCAGGTATATCGAACTCCGATCCAAAATCTTACAGCCGCAGCTCGAATAGCAGAGTCAATTCAGCCCTCCCAGTCAGAAGCTGGCAGAGGTTTAATGCAGATCAGAGCTTTACTCTGGGCAGTAGGAGAGCAGAATATGGTCGTGTCACAATCACGGAATAGGATCCATAGCAGGTCCGTTGTTGCAGATACAGTCCAGTCGGCTCATAGCCCAAGATCGCCCCCGAGGCGTGAGGGACATGGTGACCGGCGTGATCAGTACAGAAACCGTGAGCATTATGATCACCGAGTCGATCGAGATGATCGTCGTCGAGTGCCCACACCTCCCCCAAGGAGTGGATCATACGTGCCTCGACAGCAGGATGACAGACGCCCTCATAGTGCTGGGCGGAGGATTCCAGTCGACCCCAGGGAGCCAGACTTTGATGCGAGATCCATTCTCGTTCAGGGTTTGGTCGAAAGGAACAGAGCTCACCAAGAAGGTCATGGCAGAGATGTACCCACCAGCAGCAGAGTGCACATCTCAGGTCCAGAGTGCTTCAGCAGAGCCATCAGGGTCGCGGTAATTCCTCCCAACTTCAGGTTGGCGACCGGAGTCAGTAAGTTCACTGGTGAGTCCAAGCCTGATACTTGGCTTGAGGATTACCGAGTGGCTGTTCAGATTGGCGGCGGCAATGATGAAGTGGCCATGAAACACCTGCCTCTGATGTTGGAGGGCTCGGCCAGAGCATGGCTGAATCAATTAGCACCCAGCAGCATTTACACTTGGGAAGATCTTGCCCGAGTGTTTGTCAGAACGTTTGAAGGGACATGCAAACGACCAAATAGGGTTGATGAGCTGCAATCTTGTGTGCAGAAGACAAATGAAACTTTGAGGGATTATATCCAGAGATGGATCACACTGCGCCACACAGTGGAGGACGTGTCTGATCATCAAGCAGTTTGTGCCTTCAAGGAAGGCGTCAAATATCGAGAGTTGAACTTGAAGTTCGGTCGGACCGGAGACATGTCTCTGAGTCGAATGATAGAGATTGCCACCAAGTATGCTAATGGTGAAGAAGAGGATCGGCTCCGGAGTGGCAAGCACAAATCGTCGCCCATGAAACCAGAGAGGAGGAAACTCCAAGGGAAGCAGAGCGCAAAGCCGAGCCACCTGCTCTGGAGAAACCTTAGCCGTGACTCAAGGAAAATCCAAAGGGAAGCCCAAGGTAGCCATGGAACCCTAAGAAGATAAAAGATCAAGATGGAAATGATGTGCTAGATTTGCCATGCCACATCCACACAAAGAAAGATGAAGAGGGTAAAATCATTTACCCGAAGCATACCACTCGGCAGTGTCGGCTCCTGATCCAGCAGTTCCGAGAGAAACAACCCAAAGACAAGGAAAAAGAGTCAGACAAGGTTGAAGACAAGGAGGAGAGTGATGATGGTTACCCTCACGCTAATTCCACTCTGATGATTTTTGCTGATGTTGAGAGCAAGAGTCGACTGAAAGTGATCAACAGAGAAGTGAATATGGTCGCTCCGGCGACACCCAATTATTTGAAATGGTCTCAGACTGCCATCACATTCGACTAGTCCGATCATCCGACGCACATAGCCTCCCCTGGGAGGCAAGCTTTGGTGGTCGATCCAGTTGTCGAAGGCACTGAATCGACTAAAGTTACGATCGATGGTGGCAAAGGGTTCTGAACATTCTGTATGCGTAAAAGTTGAAAGGGATGGGCATTCCGATGTCCGACTCAAAGGAAAGTAGTATGAGTTTCCATGGAGTCATTCCGGGCAAGAAGGCTGAATCACTCGCCAGATTGCTCTTGACGTGGTTTTCGGTGATTCCAAGAATTACCGCAAAGAAAAGTTGACATTTGAAGTTGTGGATTTCAGTGCTTATCACGCCATTCGGGCAGGCCGGCTTATGCACGTTTTATGGCTCGACCATGCTATGTGTACCTCAAATTGAAGATGCCTGGTCCCAAAGGTGTGATCACTATCACTAGCAATCGAAAGAAGGCAGAAGAGTGCTTCCAGAAGGGCTCAAAGATCACCGATCCGCAGATGGCATTAGTGGAATTGCAGGAGTATCAAAAAAATGCAGATCTGAGTGATTTGCTGCGGGCTAAGAATCCTGCAACGGACTCAGCATTTCAGTCGTCCGGTGAGACGAAACCAATATATATCCACCCGACTGACCCCAATGCTGCTCCGACCCACATTTCAACAACACTCGACTCCAAATAAGAAGAAGCGCTCATCCAGTTCCTCCGTGAGAACTGGGACATCTTTGCATGGAAACCTTCTGACATGCTGGGTGTTCCCAGGGGACTGGCTGAGCATCGTTTGCGAGTCGAACCAAAGGTAAAACCGGTCAAGGAACATCTTCGACGGTCCGCCGTACAGAAGAGAAAAGCAATCGGTGAAGAAGTGGCTCGGCTCCTGGCAGCTGAGTTTATTCGAGAGATTTACCACTCCGAGTGGTTAGCTAATGTTGTCATGGTCCCTAAGAAGGATGATTCACTTCGCATGTGCATCGACTTCAAGCATATCAATCGAGCCTGCCCGAAGGATCACTTTCCTCTCCCTCGCATCGATCAGATAGTCGATTCGACTGTGGGGTGTGAGCGTTTGTCCTTTTTGGACGCCTATTCCGGGTATCATCGGATCCATCTGTATGGACCCGATGAAATTAAAACATCTTTGATCACTCCATTCGGGTGTTTCTGTTATGTCACTATGCCATTCGGTCTGAAGAACGCTGGAGCCACATTCATGTGGATGATTCAGAAGTGTTTACTCACTCAAATCAGTAAGAATGTGGAAGCGTACATGGATGACATTGTGGTCAAGTCACATAAAGGTTCTGACCTACTGGCTGACCTTGCTGGAACCTTTGCCAACCTCAGAAGGTACGATAACAAGCTTAATCCATCAAAGTGCACGTTCGGAGTTCCAGGAGGAAAGTTACTCGGTTTTCTCGTTTCCGAACGAGGGATCGATGCTAACCCCAAGAAAGTTGGTGCCATACTCCGAATGAAACTCCCTGTGCGTGTGCATGATGTCCAGAAGCTTACTGGTTGTTTGGCCGCCCTAAGTCGATTCAGTTCCAGACTTGGTGAGAAGGCGTTGCCCCTCTACCGACTGATGAAGAAGTCAGATAAGTTCGAGTGGACTCCCGAAGCTGATGCAGCGTTTAAAGAGCTAAAAGCCCTGCTTTCCACCCAGCTGGTGCTTGCTGCCCCAATCAGCAAAGAGCCTTTACTGCTTTATATAGCAGCCACTGGACAAGTCGCCAGTACAGTACTTACGATCGAGCGAGAAGAAGAGGGAAAAGCCTATAAAGTTCAGCACCCGGTTTATTATGTTTCTGAAGTTCTGACTCCGTCAAAATAGAGATATCCGCACTATCAGAAACTTGTTTATGGGATTTACATGACCATGAAGAAGGTTAGCACACTATTTCTCTGACCACTCTGTTATAGTCGTCAGCGACGCTCCATTATCAGAGATTCTGCACAACAGAGATGCAACTGGTCGAGTGGCAAAATGGGCGATTGAACTCCTTCCCTTAGATATTAAGTTTGAGGCAAAGAAAGCTATCAAGCCCCAAGCAATAGCTAATTTCCTCGCCGAGTGGATCGAGCAGCAACTGCCGACTCAAGTTCACTCGGAGCACTCGACCATGTTCTTTGACGGTTCCAAGATGCTGAATGGTTCTGGTGCCGGGGTGGTACTAGTATCCCCCCGAGGAGACAAGCTCAGATATGTACTCCAGATTCACTTTGATTCCTCCAATAACGAAGCAGAATATGAAGCACTCTTATATGGGTTGCGCATGGCCATTTCACTCGGCGTCCGTCGCCTCATGGTCTATGGCGACTCGGATTTGGTACTCAATCAAGTGATGAAAGAGTGGACGTCGAAGCCCAGCCATGGTGGCTCTTGCAATGCGGTGAGAAAGATGGAAAACAAGTTTGAGGGGTTAGAGCTCCATCATATACCCCGACTGGAAAATCAAGCAGTCGATGATTTGGCGAAGATAGGTTCCAAGAGAGAAGCCATTCCCAGCAATGTGTTTCTGGAACACATTCACACACTGCCGGGCTCAAGAAGACCCTTTACGTAAGAGCCCCGCAACCTAAGAGCGCCACAGATCCGACTGAAGTCGAGATCCCGCCGTGGTCGACCTAATCATGGAGGTTCTGGTCATCACTCCCGACTGGACAGTACCTTACATCGCGTACATCCTTAGGAAAGAACTCCCAGAAGATGAAGAAGAGGCTCGACAGATCGTCCGTCGATCCAAGGCCTTTACTGTGATAAGGGGACAATTGTTCAGGGAAAGTGTGACCGGGGTCAGTCAGAAATGCATAACGCCAGAAGAAGGTTTAATGATCCTCAATGACATCCACTCGGGGACCTGTGGCCACCATGCGTCTTCTCGGTCATAGTGGCTAAAGCATACCGAGCCGGGTTTTTTTGGCCACGAGCAAACGAGATGGCGAAAGATATAGTCGACAGATGTGAAGGCTGCCAGTTTTACTCTGATATGTCTCACAAGCCAGCGTTGGCCCTGAAGACCATTCCCCTCGTTTGGCCCTTTTTTGTTTGGGGATTGGATATGATTGGACCAATGAGAACTGGTAGAAGCGGCTTCACTCATGTGCTGGTAGCAGTCGACAAGTTTACCAAATGGATTGAAGCTAAACCAATCAATAATCTTAAAGCCAGCACCACTGTCAGCTTCATCAGAGAATTGACATTCAGATATGGGGTTCCACACAGCATCATCACTGACAATGGGTCGAACTTCGATTCTGAGGAGTTTAGAGCCTTCTGCGCTTCTCAAGGCACAAGAGTATACTATGCTTCAGTCGCTCACCCGCAGTCGAATGGACAAGCAGAAAGGGCGAATGGCCTAATTCTCAAGGGACTGAAGCCCCGACTGATGCGTGATCTCAAACACGCAGCAGGCATCTGGGTAGATGAACTTCCATCAGTACTTTGGGGTTTGAGGACAACTCCCAATCGGTCGATCGATTTAACTCCTTTCTGTATGGTCTACGGAGCCGAAGCTGTTCTGCCAAGTGACCTGCTCCACAACGCACCCCGAGTCGAGCTCTTCTCTGAAGAGGAAGCGGAACAAGCCCAGCAAGATTCAGTCAATCTCTTAGAGGAGGAAAGAGAGATGGCCTTGATCCGGTCGACCATTTGTCAGCAAGACTTGCATCGGTTCCACGCCAGAAACGTGAAGAGTCGAGCCTTTCAAGAGGGAGACTTGGTTCTTCGAGTGGATCAACAGAAGCCACACAAGCTCGCCCCTGCTTGGGAAGGCCCCTTCATTATCACCAGAGTTCTCCACAATGGAGCATACCATCTTTACAATGTCGGAGCATCGTAAAGACAAGCCACGAGCTTGGAACGCGGACCTGCTCCGCCCCTTTTATACTTAAGTACTCACTTGGATGAGATGTAATAAGAAATACCTTTGTAGTTTATTTATCAAAAACAAGAGCTTGATAATCTTCCTAAATGATTGTTGTCGCTTTTATTTAAGTCTGAAACACCCGATGGTGACATAGCCGCGAATCCGTTTCGCCTAAGTTCGAAAAATCATACCGAGTGGTGAGCAAGCCTATCACTTGGGGACTTAGCTGCAAATCCGTTTCTCCTAAGTTCGAAAAATCCTCTGAGTGGAGAGCAACCCTCCCACTCGGAGGCTTAGCTGCGAATCTGTTTCGCCTAAGTTTAAAAAATCCTACCGAGTGGTGAGCAAGCCTCTCACTCGGGGGCTTAGCTGCAGTCCAGTACTCGCCTAAGTTTGAAAAATCCTACCAAGTGGAGAGCAACCCTCTCACTCGGGGGCTTAGCTGCAGTCCAAGTACTCGCCTAAGTTTGAAAAATCCTACCAAGCGGAGAGCAACCCTCCCACTCGGGGGCTTAGCTGTAGTCCAAGTACTCGCCTAAGTTGAAAAAATCTTACCGAGTGGAGAGCAATCCTCCCACTCGAAGGCTTAGCTGCAGTCCAGTACTCGCCTAAGTTCAAAAAATCCTACCAAGTGGAGAGCAACCCTCCCACTCGGAGGCTTAGCTGCAGTCCAGTACTCGCCTAAGTTTGAAAAATCCTACCGAGTGGTGAGCAACCCTCCCACTCGGGGGCTTAGCTGCAGTCCAAGTACTCGCCTAAGTTTGAAAAATCCGACCGCCTGGTGAGCCACCCTCCCACTCGGGTGCTTAGCTGCAGTCCAAGTACTCGCCTAAGTTTGAAAAATCCTACCGAGTGGTGAGCAACCCTCCCACTCGGGGGCTTAGCTGTAGTCCAAGTACTCGCCTAAGTTTGAAAAATCCTACCGAGTGGTGAGCAACCCTCCCACTCGGGGGCTTAGCTGCAGTCCAGTACTCGCCTAAGTTTGAAAAATCCTACCGAGTGGTGAGCAACCCTCCCACTCGGGGGCTTAGCTGTAGTCCAGTACTCGCCTAAGTTTGAAAAATCCTACCGAGTGGTGAGCAACCCTCCCACTCGGGGGCTTAGCTGCAGTCCAGTACTCGCCTAAGTTTGAAAAATCCTACCGAGTGGTGAGCAACCCTCCTACTCGTGGGCTTAGCTGCAGTCCAAGTACTCGCCTAAGTTTGAAAAACCCTACCGAGTGGAGAGCAACCCTCTCACTCGGGGGCTTAGCTGCAGTCCAAGTACTCGCCTAAGTTTGAAAAATCCTACCGAGTGGGGAGCAACCCTCCCACTCGGGGGCTTAGCTGCAGTCCAGTACTCGCCTAAGTTTGAAACCCATCCTGATCTGCAAGGATGATGAGGTGCAGGTCGACTGCAACCTTCTCCTTCGGAGCTGTGCCACAAATACAATGTGCGCTCCATCCTTATCCGCAAGGACGACGAGATGCAGGTCGGCTGCAACCTTCTCCTTCAGAGCTGCGCCACAAATACAATGTGTGCTCCATCCTTATCCGCAAAGACGACGAGGTGCAGGTCGACGGCAACCTTCTCCTTCGGAGCTGCGCCACAAATACAATGTGTGCTCCATCCCTATCTGCAAGGACGACGAGGTGCAGGTCGACTGCAATGCGCACCCCATCCCTACCTGCAAGGACGATGAAGCGCAGGTCGATTGAAATCACTACCTCAGAGCTGCATCTCAAACACAAAGATTATTCCGAGTGAAGAACAAATTCCACTCGAAGGCAAACACAAGCTTATTCGGAAAATAAACCAAGTTCGGATAAATCCTAAGGTTCCGGACGACGGATCAAAAGTATTCGAGCATCAAGCCCGAAGAAGTTTAATGGTTACACAATCACTCGGCATTCCGAGGCAAATAAAGGTGACGCTTAATGTTTTTTCGGTCACGCATCGGAGAAGGATCGGCTGGGTCGCAGAAACCGCTGTCAAGTTCAATGTTGTCTGCAATGCGAGTGGCGGCGGCAAGGAAGGTGTCCATGAAAGACTGGAAAGTGTGCCTCTTCGTGTTAGCAACCTTGAGCTCCGCCAGCTTGTCTTCTTTGGCATCCTTGCAGTGCACTCGGACCAGAGACAGAGAAACGTCAGCACCACAACGAGCGGATGACTTCTTCCATTCTTGCACGCGCTCAGGGATTTGATTCAGTCGAGCCATCAGGGACTCGAGATCTTGAGACAGTTCCGCCTGAGGCCAAAGTTCTGCATCAACCCGGGTCATTGCAGCTTTCAGACGGGCCAGATAAGCAATCACGCTGTCCATACGAGACTCCAACCGCATCACGCTCATCGCAACATCATCCTTGACTGGACAGATGATGGGATCAAGACCCGTCTCGACCCTCCCAGTTTCTGCTTCAAAGTCTTGGCAAAATTCTGCAAAGTCGAGTGAATGATGAGTCGACGACGCAATTAGAATTGTCAGTCGACGACGCAATTAGAATTGTCAGTCGACGGAAATAAGCAGATTAATCAGTACCTTCAAGTTTCAAAACCAGCTTTGCAGCAAGTTGGACCAGATAAGACTCTAGCTCGCCATTCTTGGCCTTGAGACTTCCAAGTTCGTCGGTCAGTTTCTCCTTGTCCTTCTTCGCCGCCGACCTCTTGATTGGCGCCGAAACAGCAGTCTTCGCTTGAGTTTTCTTCTTCTAACTTGCCGACTGAAGCAAGCTTCTTGTCAGCAAGCGCTGTCTTCTCGCGTGCCTCCTTCTGAGCGGCAGCTAGATCCAGATCCTTCTTATCCAAACCCTGCTTCATTTTCTCTAAATAAATAACATTCTTCAGACGGGCTTGGAGTTGGCGGTTTTCACTACATACATCTGCTCGAGTGGAGTCACTCGGTTCAAAAATTGGAAAGGAAAAGCGCCAGCAGTGGGATGAACAGTCGGCGATTGATTACCTCCCATGGCAGCTACTTCGTCACGAGCGCTCTTGAGATTCTTCTTGGCCAATTCCAGATCAAGGTTGAGGCTGATTTGCTGCTTGTTCATTGCAGAAATCTGAGCCCCAAGATCACAAGATTTCTACAGTCACAAGCCATATCAGTCGACAGATATAAAAATATATCACAATGCTAGCTACTCTAAGACTACCACCGAATCAAACATTCAATGGCAGTCCTGGGATTACACCAGTGGGTGCACTTATCGTGCCCCCACTGATTTTGCAAAAAAGAAAAACAAGGTTCTCAGACCACAGTCGACTGCCCGCAGTCACCTATGGTCTCGGGGAATACACCCACTGGGTGCACTCAGCGTGCCCCACTGGTTTCGATTCTACTCGGCGTGGTCTGCCCACCTCGAGTGGCCAAAAAAAAGAGAGGTTCCCATTCTCAGACCACGCCGATCGCCTGCATCACCTATGGTCTCGGGGACTACACCCAGTGGGTGCACTCAGCGTGCCCCCACTAATGCAAAGATTCAGTTCGAATCGACACAAAGAAACATACAGCATCAAAACAGCCACATCCCAGTGGGTGATCAGACAAGAAATACGGTCGATCAGAAAGTCAACTAACCTGGACATTGGCTTGCAGAGCAGCTCCGGTGTTGAAGGCTACCTGACTAGCCTCATGCACCATCTTCATCTGTCACATCACAAGATTCAACTGAAGAAGAGCTTCCTTGGCAGCAGCTGGCGGATCGTCTGGAGTTTGATATGCATTGAAAAGTGATGGGGGCAGAGCAATCAGAGCAGCCGCCAGATCTGAAGCTGGGAGTTGTATCGGCACGGCAGAAGTCTAAGCAACTGATCCTGAGGGACAATCAGTCGACAGTGGAACCGCGAAGGTGACGTTGGTTTGAGCTTGATCTGTCGATCGCTCGACCGTCCGCCCCAAAGGCCATACCGGCCGGGAACCTGGACTTCAGGCGTTTTCCCACTCGTTTCCTTGTCCATCTTCCTCCTCCCTCTTAGTGGCACTTCTTCGTCATCGTCCGGAAGCACAACAACATCTCGTAGATCTACAAACAGAGAAAGCCATAAGGATAACTGACAAATCATTCAGTTGACCAGATAAATTCGAATCGACCGGACTTAATGGCTTTGGAGGTGACGGCATCCTCAGCTTCCTCGCCAGCTGGAGTCTTGTCGATATCCATGTCAGTCGCAGCTGAGGTCGGGCTATGCAAATTCATCATCCACTCGGTCAGAATAAGAAAACCGGTTGGAACAGAAAAATTGATCGGAACAAGAAGATATAAGAAAAGCGTTTACCCAGAGGCAATAGGGACGTCCATCTTAATCCTAGGCAAGGTCTTCCGAGCCTTCGAAGGATTAGCTTTGGGCTGCTTGGTGACCTTCTCAGTCAAATCTGGAGTCGAGGACCGAGCGCGCTTGTGAGATGGAGCACTCGACACCACAGCTTTGCCGCACCTGTTCGCGGGATCATGGCGCTGCTTGGATCGACGTTCGGAGCGAGGCGGTGAGTCGGCTACCTCCTCATCGTCCGACTCGTCGCTCTCATCTTCATCATCATCAGCTGGGGACTCCCACTCTCCGCTCTCCTCAGCATTGTCCTCGCCCTCTTAGTCTTGCTCCAGAGCTTGTTCACCATTGGGCATCGAATACATGTCCGTGTAGATCTTCAAAACAAGAGACCGATCATAAGTCAGTCGGAACAACAATCAGTCGGAAAATACGTTAAAAAATCCAGTCATGATGACCAGACCTTCTCTGGCAGGTTGCTATTGCTGAAAGGGTCGACTCTCCTAGCGCCCCAGGGGTTGTCCTTGTTCCCAGTGATACCCATCAACCACTCGGCTACGGTTTTGGCCTCCACCTCCTCCGGATGAACTCCGAGCAAAGGTCACCAGCCCCAGAGTACATCCACATGGAATGGTCACGAGCTTGGAGGGGTTGGATCCGCCGACTGAGGAACACCTCGAGCAGGTCCATACCAGTGACACCTTGGTTGATCAGCTGGACTACTCTTTCAACTAGCATGCCTGTCTCCGCCTTCTCCGCAGCAGTCACTTTCAAGGAAGATGGAGTTTGAACATGATCAAAAGAGAAAGGAGGAAGCCCGGTCGACTGGCCTGGGGTCGCGACGTCCTGGCAGTAGAACCAGGTCAACTGCCAGCCCCTGGCCGACTCAGGAAGAGTCATCGGAGGAAAAGAGCTCCTCTTCCTCTACGAATGCCTGCACCCCACACATCTGAATGACATGGGTTTTCTGCCTTTCGAGTTTGCTTTTTTCACAGTTTGGGATCGGATGGTAAAGATGTGCTTGAAAAGACCCTAGTGCGGTCGGCACCCCAAGAAATTCTCACACATGGAGACGAACGCAGCAAGATATGTGATAGTGTTGGGAGTGAAATGGTGGAGTTGGGCACCAAAGAAGTTCAGGAAACCGCGAAAGAAGGGATGCGGGGGAAGTGAAAAGCCACGGTCGATGTGGGTGGCGAGCAGGACACACTCACCCGGCCGCGGCTGTGGCTCCGTTTCTCCCCTCGGCAGGCACGCGAACTTATGGACGATCAGCCCCAGCTCAGCCATATCGTGTAAGTCCTCTTGCCGAAGCGAAGATCGGATCCAGTCTCCCTGGATCCAACCCGACGGCAACCCCGAGCGCGACGAAGACCCCTGATTCATTTTCTTGCTCTTCGCCGCTTCGCCGCTTTCTTCAGACGCTCTAGCACCGCTGTTTTGTCCTTCCCCATGGCAGCAGAGCGACGGCGTCGAGAGTGGTTGGTCTGGGCAAAGCGGAGTTGCGAGAGGAAGAAGAAGGGGAATGGGCACGCACAGTGCAAACGCTTCGGCCTCGCCGCTTTTAAAGGCCTACTTCCGAGTGGCTGACGCGTGGGCCCGAGCGATCCTGTCAAATCCCCCCAACAGTTGCGCATGGGATACGTGGCGAAAAAGGTGGCGCGGAAATCAAAAAGTCCTATTTATCTACTCCACTTTCCGCGGAGCGCTCCGCCTGGCGCGCTTCCACCAAAATTTTGAATCCCGGGAAATCCGGGATTCTTTGCAACTGGTCACGCCGAAGATTTCATGTCAAAAATATGATTCGACAGATGCAGTGATACAAATCAGTCGGCAATTTCTGAATCGATCAAGGCGATCAAACGAAGTCAAGTTCTAAACAAATGACCTCCACTTGAAGACAATGACAAGACAATCAAGATTAAAAGCAAGGTCAACTCCATCCTTCTTTTTCACTCAAACCTCGATCCATTCGGGGCTAATGATGTGGACACAAACCTAGGGTAGGGTAATAGGCCTGACCTATACGTCCTACCTAAGGTCCTTGTCCTAAGAATGAAGAAGTTCAAGAATCAGAAGAAGAGATCCAGCAAAGGTGTCGAGTGAAGTCCACTCGACCTACCATCCACTCGGAGACCCCACTTTATCCAGGTCACTCGGCCATCAAACCACTCGACAATAAGCAACCTAAAGCCGCTCCGTGCAGAAACGGTCGAGCATTTACTTAGATATTTAATGATCATTTGTGGCACTTCAATACAGGCGTTACCTGTAACGCCACCTCTTTATGTACATTCAATCCCTATGTAACGGAGGGGAGCTGGGGTCCTGGCGCACTCTATATAAGCCACCCCCTTCCTCTGGGACAGGGGTTCGCACGCCTTGTAACTCACACGCTTATAATCCAGTCGACCGCCTCCTGGCTCCGAGACGTAGGGCTATTACTTCCTCCGAGAAGGGCCTGAACTTGTAAAACTTGCGTGTACAACTCCTCCATAGCTAAGATCTTGCCTCTACATTCCTACCCCCCCTATTCTACTGTCAGACTCAGAACCACAACAAAACTTCCATTGTCACATAGTCAAATTAGCTAGTCAATTTGTGAGGCTTGTCAAGGTGCCAAGAGTCAACAACTTCCTTATCCCAAGTCAAATAGTGTGTCTCATGCTCCTTTAGAGCTTATTTTCAGTGATGTATGGGGTCGCCAGAGATTCTTTTGGAAGCAAAAATATTATGTTAGCTTCGTTGATGACTATAGCAAGTTTACTTGGATTTATTTACTCAAATATAAATCTGAAGTTTTCTCTATTTTCCAAGAGTTTCATAAACTTGTTGAAAGGCACTTTAACAGAAAAAGTACAAACTGACTGGGGAGGGGAGTATGAAAAACTCAACTCTTTCTTTCGTAGCATAGGCATTCAACATCATGTTTCTTGCCCACATGCTCATTAACAAAACGGCTCTGCCGAGCGAAAACATCATCACATTTTTTAAGTTGGTCTCTCATTATTAGCTCATGCATCAATGCCTCTCAATTATTGGGATGAAGCATTCATTACAGCAACATATCTCATTAATCGACTTCCTAGTAAAGTCATTGGCAACTCCACTCCGTTGGAACGTCTATACCATCAAAAACCTGACTACAACTCTCTCAAATTTTTTGGATGTGCTTTCTACCCCAATTTAGGTCCATATAATCATCATAAACTTGAGTTTCGTTCAACTCAATGTGTCTTTCTTGGCTATACTAATCTTCACAAGGGATACAGGTGCCTAGAAATTGCAACTAGACGTATTTATATTTCTCGAGGTGTTGTTTTTTATGAAACTCTCTTTCCATTTTCCAAAGTTCATCCCAATGTAGGGGCCCTTCTTCATGCTGAAATAGCACTTCTCCCGGACTATGACACAATTTCGGATCACGGGGGTGAATTATCTAAAGCTGATCATGTGAACAAATGCATGGACAATTGCACTTCTAATAATTCATGTGCAGATTTGGCCTATGATTTTATGTGTGAAGATGCATCCAACAAGTCAGCACTCATCCCAAGGAGGATCTCACCAGCAACGATCTGGCGCGTGATCTGAGGAAAATCCTAGCGTCAGCGCAATCATTGGCGCGCGATCCCAGGGGCATCCTTCCCCTCTACAGGTGGCTCGCGACCCGATGGCTGATAGCGCGGAGCCCATCAGCCCAGGCGGGGGCGGGGGTGACTCCCCTCTCGCCACGAGTCCACGGGACGAGGGGGTGGTCGACCAGACGATAGCGGCTGGGCCTAGCCCGGCTATCCCGACGCGCGCGTCTACTCGTGCGGATCTGGAGGGCAACACGCGGTGCGCCTCCACTGGCGGAGAAATCCCGAGGATGATTTCTGATCAGGCGGCTGGATCGGATTAGGTGGCTGGATCATCTGAGGCGGGTTCCTCTACTGCACAAATAATTCCTCGACGTCTAGCTCCTATCACTACAAAAAAAAGACACATCCGTGACATTTTGGGCCGAACGAATTTTTTTCCTGTCATGCTTATGACACTTCTATGACGATAATTGTGACAAAAAGCAGTATCATCATAGATGTGGTGGGCTCCTACTTCTATGATAGAAAATGGGCTTTTCGTCCTGGGCGGGCCGGAGACGCAGCTGCATGACATTCTTTGGGCCGTCCATGACGGAAAAAACCATGGTAGAAGAGAGGGCGAGGAAAATATCGGGGGACTTCCCGGTTATGGTGGGTGGTCGGGGGCCGAGCGATGCGCGTTTCTCTCATACGTGACGTTGCAGGTGCGAGGCGTTGCGCTCTAATCGAACCCGCGGCGAGGCGTTGGGCTCTAATCGAACCCGACCAATTGCACTAGCTACGTTACTGAACCCGAGCGATCGATCCCTTGCTGTTAACTGAACCCGAGTGATTCCTTCGCTACTGCTACTAACTGAAGCCGATCGAACCCTGCTGCCTCCTTCCCTGGATGAACAATGGAGCGTTGTTGGGGGGTTTGGATGAACAGTTCCCGGTGGGGGGTTGGATGAATAGGACCCCGTGGTAGTAGAGGCCGTTGCCGCTGGATGAACAGGACCCCGATCGAGCCGGTTGGGGTGGATGAACAGGACCTCGTGGAGGGCTGGATGATCAAGGCGACCCCGTGGAGGGCTAGCTGAACAGTAGCCGGCGGAGGGCAGGATGAACAGTAGCCCATGGAGGGGTGGTTGAACAGGACCCCATGGAGAGGGCTGGTTGAACAATAGTCGGTGGAGGAGCGCGGGGTGGAGGCTGGATGAACAGGAGCCCGTGGATGAACAGTCGCAGGTGGAGGCTGGAGGAGGTCGACGGTGGATGAATAGTAGCCCGTGGAGGCTGGAGGAGGTCGACAGTGGAGATGAATAAGATCCCGTGGAGTCCGTTTTGGCGCACGCCACACCCCTCCCGATGAACAGGACCCCCGTTTCGACCGTAGCGCTCCAACACAAGTCCGTTTCCTCCATTTTGCGGTACGCCACACCCCTCCGATCAACAGGACCCCGTTTCGATCAAGAGAAGTCCGTTTCCTCTGTTTTGCGGTACGCCACACCCCTCCCGATCAACAGGAATCCATTTTGACCAAGAGAAGTCTGTTTCCTCCATTTTGCGGTACGCCATACCCCTCCCGATGAATAGGATCCCGTTTCGACCGTGGCCGGTCGAACACAAGGCCGTTTCCTCCCTTCTGCGGTATGCCAGGCCTCGTTTCCATCGGCTATTCCGTCCAAGCTGGTTGGCTCCCGATGAACAGCACGCGTTCCGTTGCCTCCCGATGAACACGACGCATTTCGTTGCCTCCCCATGAACACGACGACGATGCAGTTTCTCCGTTCCGACCCAGCCATGTACACGAGCCCTGGCCATACGTATACGCGAGTGGGCGTTAGAGACCCTGCCCCTATGTATGTACATCGACGTATTTACTTTCTTGCACCCTGGCCGCTGTACGTACGTGTACATGCTGCGTGCACGCCTCTACTACGACACGTGCGCGCCCCTACTATGACACGTGCGCGCCTCTACATCGACCAGTATGTACGTACACATTCGCGACCAGAATGACAACGCTACGTATGATTTGACCTAGTGGGTCCTGACTGTCAGGCACTTCCTTCCGTGCGAAGATGTAGCTGGTGGGTCCCAACAGTCAGGGGGGAAACATTTTTTTGCGAAATACGATGGCCTATCCGGTGGGTCCCTGCTGTCAGGTAGAGGAATAATTATTTTGCGCGTAATAAGGAGTCACTTTCTTGCTGCTGCCGTGGACCCAGCTGTCAGCCTCTCCACGTACAGTACTCTTCCGATGGAAGTCGTTCGTTGACCACGTTGACCACGCTGCACCGTGAGCACCAGGGCGATGGACGACGTCGAGGCCTAGGAAGGGGACGACACTGAGCCGGGGAAGACGCGACAGTGGAAGCCCACGCAGAGAGGAGTACGAGGGTTCACTGGTTCGGCTTCGGTGTGAGGCTGGTGTCGCACCAGGGCCTGGCTAGCGGTGGGAGTAGTAGGGGGCGGTGAGGCCTCCGCAGCATCACAACCGGCCACGGGAGGCAGGAGCACGCGACACGACCGGCGCTGCTTTGGGCAGCTGGAGCAAGAAGACCAGAGGTTGAATATGCACTACGGCCGTTGGATGGACATCGTATGGTCACTGGAGCTAGAATCGTTCATATTGACTAAGTTGACAAAGCCCTCCATCCCCGTCAACTTAGTAGGCCCACAAGTCAGCCTCCCACTATGCTGGGTCCCAGCTAGAAGAGGGGTATTCATTTTTCTGCGTAATAAGGAGACACTTCCTTGCTTGCGAAGATATAGCTGGTGGGTCCGACCTATCAACGGAGGGAACGTTTTTTTCGCAAAATACAGAGGCCCTTCCGGTGGGTCCCAGCTGTCAGGTGGAGGAATCATTATTTTGTGCGCAATAAGGAGGCATTTCCTTGCGTGCGGTTGTGGACCCAGCTGTCAGCCTCTCCACGTACAGTCCACTTCAGATGCATGTCGTTCGTTGATCATGTTGACCACGCCGCGCCGAGAGCACCAGGGCGATGGACGACGGTGAGGCCTAGGAAGGGAACGACACGGAGCCAGGGAAGACTCGGCAGTTGTTTCCCACGCGGAGGGGAGTACGAGGGTTTACTGATTTGTCTGTTGTCACCAGAGAATAACAGTAGGTGTGGGTGAGTAGAGGGATGGCAAGGCCAGCGATGGGAGTACGATGGGGCGGTGATGCTTGCGCGGCAGCATAGCCGGCCGCGGGAGGAGGGAGCAGGCAGTCCCATCGGCACTTGTTTGAGCGGCTGGAGCAGGAAGAACAGAGATTGAAGAAGCATGACGGTCGTTGGATGGACATCCAACATTCACTACTCTCATGTGTTGACTAAGTTGACACGGTGTTTCATGTGCGTCAACCTTTTTTAGGAAAGCATACGCGTCAACCTATAGTAGGCGCACTAGTCAGCCTCAAATCTGTGGAAAATAGCATACAACCCAGCTGACATTATTTCTAATAAACAGCCCATTTGCTAATTCTTAAGAATTTTTTTGGAGCCCATCTTCTTTTTGTTAGCATTACACCCCATATTGTGGCCACGGTTAAAAATTATAAGAAATTATGCATATTTCGGTGTCGTCAACTGTTTTTAATCCCGAAATATCGAGTCACATTCAAACTATTTTGAAAAATAATTTATATAAATATAAAATCCAAATAATTGTACACGCATAAAAATCAATGGAATTTAAAATCTTGTAATGAAAAAAATTGAAACTAATTCCCGGTTTGATGTATTTTAAAAATGTACATCCCATTTCTGGGCAAACCGAATGAAACTCTCCTCGTCTTGAAAGATTTGTAGCCCAGCAGGGCTGATAAAGCAAGTAGGCCTCATTTGGGTATTTCTTTAAAAAAATATAAATGGGCTAGCCATTTTCAGCAAGAAAAAAAACACAATTGGGCTCATGATGTGGTAAACATAAATAAAACCCTGGCTAGATGGGTCACAGCCCCCGCAAAGGCCCGTTGTTACCCCGATCCGTTGCTAAAACTAGTATAAAAAACTGCTTGTTCCTAAAAAAAAGTAAATAACAATTGCGCAACCTGCTGGGTCCCTGATGTCAGCCGCTCGTTGTCTAATTTTCTCATTTATTGACTACGTTGACAATGGCGTGAGCCCCAGATGTCCAACCATTAGGAGGAACCATTTTTTTGGGCTTGTAATAACAGGCACTTGGTTGCGTACTGCCATGACGATGGTGGGTCCCTACTGTCATCCTCTCCACGTACAATCATCTCTTTGTTCCTCTCGGTTGTTGACGACGTTGACAACGCAAGAGGGCGGCGCACCATGCACGTCGAGCGAACCAAGGCCGAGGATGATGGCAAGGCCTCGGATGAAACGAACAGGAGCCATGGAAGCTGCGCCGGTCCAGTCGCAGGCGGAGGGGAGTACGAGGGTTGTCTGGTTCGGGTGCGGGTGCATGTTGGGGCTGACGTCGTCGGAGAATAACAGGACGTGTGGGGGAATAGAGGGAGGGACTGGCCAACGTTGGAGGGTCGGTAGGGCAGCGGAGGCGCAGCCAGCCATGGGAGGCGGGAGCAGGCGGAGTCGATGGGGTGGTTTGGTTTGGGCGGCTGGTGGAAGAAGACAAGAGATAGAAGATACACGACATATGTTGGATGTCAATCCAACGGCCGGTAGGCAGAATCATTTGTTGACTAGCTAGTAAGTTGACACCACCTTGGATAGGCTATTTCCTCGTGGGTCCCAAATGTCAGAATCCAAATCTGCCATGGTCATGCAGCCTTTCCTATGAAAATTTACAGCCCATTTGGTGTGCTAGTTCAAAATAAGTTCGTGGGTGCTGGTGGGGGCTAATTACTTGGCTTGTTTAATGCACAGTGACCTCAAGCAGCTGGCGAGAGTGATGTTATTTCACTTGGTTGGGATTTGTTACAATATTTCACTCTAAATTAAATGAATGGCAAGCCATTTGCCTTGTTTCAAAGAAAATATGACAGTCACAGCTGAGTTGAATAGGGCAAGAACATCTAACTCTAGCTTACAAACTGCACAAAAGCATGAGGGTTAATTATTCATCAGGTTTAGAAAAAACCCAGGTTGAAAAGGGCAACAACATCTAACTCCAGCACTGTTTTCGGCAGTCACAGTCAAATGGATCGGTCAGGTCCATAGAATGAACATCCTGGGTCGTAAAATTTACTTGATTATGACCACAGTATGTCGTAAATAGAAGCCCGACACGTTCAGAAGCTCTTTTGCCCACCTAAAACTCCTTTTTTTGCTCTTCGACATACCCATCCGTCAAAACCATGCCGCTGATGAACTTAAGCCTGATGGACAATTGTAACCTCGCATTCAGCAGGAAGAATGTGACAAATCTAGTGTTTGCATGGTTGGCTACATATCGTTCTAGAGTTATTGTCTTCAATCGAATGTCATGAGAAGTGAGAAAATCCCGGACCTTACGAATCCACTGATTGGTTATAACTTTCTTACCCCGTCCTGTTGCCTAAATAGACATGAAGATTGAAAACAGTTAAGGTCTAAAAAAAGAGTGTGGAAAGAGCAAGAGTTGAACGGTTAATTCTAGTACAATATATGCGGGCTTCCAATGTGCGTGAAATTATCACCTTTATATACAACTTCTCCAGACATGGAAAGCATTGCAGCAAGCCAATAATCTTGTTCAGGTCAAAACTATTCATTTGGATATATAAGATCCTGACAGAATCCAGCACCATTGATAGGCTATCCATGGATAAACTCTTCGTTGAGCATAGAACATAATATTAGTACAAAATGTGTACTCCAAGTTGATATATAACTTATGCACAGAATTTTAAAATGCAGCTTATGGTTACAAGTGTAGATGATAATATAAAGTACCTAAAGAACTATGGAGCCAAACACCATATTGAAATGAGCACAGAGATCTTGTATTACACCCAAGGTCTCCAGTTTAGGCGCAGAGAGGACGTTTATTTGCGACGGTGAATAACTACAATCAAGGTTCAACCTTTGAAGTGAAGGGGCATCTTGGATAATGAGCTGCCTTCCGTCAAAAGAAATTGCAATTCTTACAAGGTTAGGCAAATTTATTTGGAGACAACCGATTCAAACTGTGAAAACAAGCACCAAGCACTCCAGGGCAGGGCAACTGGAGTGGATGATGATGTGCAATGAGGCCTCCGATATACGAACCCGCACAAGTGAAAGTTTCTTGAGAAATGGGAGTCGATGGTTTAGTACCAGATTGTCTGGTAGGTAGCATAGCGCAAAGGTGGCGGTGTGGAGAGAGGAGGAAAACCGCGAGATGGACATCGGCGTTGAGGGCACAGGTACATGGTATTCGGTATCTGGTAGGTGATTTCCAGGGGAATATTAGAACTCAAGCAGCTGCAATTCTGTGAATCAAGGGGATTTTAGCCAGGCGTCCACCATGCAGGGCATGGTATGCTTGATCAGGTAGCATGACGAGATGCAGAGGCTTTGAACGGAGCCCTGGTGGGAGGAGATGATGGCTCTGGGGATTTCAAAATCATTGAAGAGAGATAGCTGACGACAGTCGAGATTAAGGGGCACGACGCGCCATAGAGGGTGCCACCGAATTGAGAGGACTTGGGTGCGACAGCAATCCTTGGCGGGGAGAAGCGAGATGATCTCCCCAAGGACGGCGTCCGGGAGATCGCTGATGCGGTCCACCCAAGATTCTATGGGTTCCTGGGATCCGATGGGGGCGAGGTTGCCGCTTCTCCCCGTGCTACCAGGTGCAGGATCTACAACAGGCGTTGCCGCTGGCGGGAGCCTCATCTTCTTGCTACTGGGGTCAGCCGACGCCATTTTCCTCGAGGGCGTCGCATCGTGCTCACAGATTTGAGCAGTGTAATGAATGATGAGCCTAGTTATAGTGCGAATGAATAAGAAGGGGAGCAGGGGTTTTTCTGTAGTAGTGAGGAAGAAGGGGGGCTGGGGTTTTCTGTAGGAGTGAGGTGAGGAATTTGGGGGTACGAGTGGAGTGAGCTGACGTGAGGTGGGTGGGAGTGAGGAGGAAGAAGAGCACCCAGGTTTTCTTGGAGGGCGGTGTGCTAGGTGTGGGTAGCGCCTCTCATTAAGTAAATATATGGGCTTTTGAATTGATTCTATTATTTATTAGGGTGGATGGGCTGTTTTGTCTTGGGCCCAGAGAAACAATTACTACTAGTACAGTGGAAACACTCTATAGCTACCCAGAAAAACAATTACTACTAGTACAGTGGATACACTACCGCTTCTGGCTCCTCCTAGGTCATCGAAATGTCTCCCTCTACTGAATGCCATTTTAATTTTATTCACCGACATGCGGGCCATGCAGCGTGCGGGCCCAAATGCCATCCACCAAATTAGAAGGTAGTATGCAGGTGGAGAGTCACCGGGTCGTAGCACGGTAGTAAAGAGACATCGTATCACAAAACCCCACCTCCCCGCAGTCTAAGTTTGACAGACGAAGCAACCGTCATTTCACTCTTCGCTGAATCCCCTCCCCTTCACCATCTTCAAGAAAGCCAACACTCGCATCTGCCACTGTTCTTCTCTTCCAACGAAGGGAAGGTAAGTGGATCTATGATGTTGGTATATTTCCGTTTAGAGAAAAAAAAGAACTTTTGCAAAGCAGTGACCTATCCTCACTCTCTTTTTTGTTTCATTGTCATTGCGATTGTGTTTTGCTTTCAGTGGTCTCCTAGTATTCATTAGTTTCATGACGGAGCAAGGAGAACCAGGCAAAGATCTACCGATATTGGAGCAGACTCGGGAGGCTGATCCCCATGAGACAGAGAGCTCCAAGAAAATTGAGGCAGCCACCAAGCCGACCCTAGATACGCTCACGGCCACTACTGAGATGGTCAACGCCTGCTTGAGGTTCTGACCCCGTGGCAATCGCAGGAGCAGTTTTCCCCTTCGAGGATGTGCCCCCCCCCCCATGTTGAACTACCCAAGGTGATTTTCTTCTTTGCCAATCTCTATTGTGGTTTTTCATCTAAGTATGTGGTGATGGATAATGCAACAAATTATTAGCTTCGATGCCCTGTTATACATAGTGGTTTAAATAACTTGTGTTTCTTATACTGGAAAGTAACTCAGAATTTGTTTCTGTTTCAATTAGAGCCCTGATGCAGACAAGGATTGTGTGGTTGTACATGTCACTCGCTATGAGGCGGATGACCTGAATATACGCACTGGGAAAACAGAGTTCTTAGGATGTTGGATCTTGGAAGCCATTTGCACTTATACCAATGTCGAGATGTATTCCAGCCTCACTGTTGTCAGGCGTGTTGTCCAGGGTGTACTGAAGCACAAGAAGTTCAAAGCTACTCCTTCATTTGTGAGGCATACTGTTCTTGTCAAGCTTACGCAGAAAGATGACGTGGCATGCCTCCACAAACAAGTTTATGAGTGGCAAGGCCACAAGGTTATCTTCATGAAGGTTCACAGGATTTAGCTGCTGCCAGACGTCCTCGATGATGTTCATGGCAAGGTCGTCTTGTGTCCAGCCCAAATTAGATCGAGGCATGAAATAGTTGCCCCAGCTAGTGTTTGATAGTAGTTTGGATTGTGTCTAATTATCCGAACCTTGCCTATTATCGAGCCCTCACGGGCTAGTACTCTGTTTCAATCCGTCTATGGGAATTGCTGCTACTTTTGTGTGCCCGTGAATCATGTGAGAACCATCATAATTGTTGCCGAAACAGATGCGTCCTCACTAGTTTTTTCATGAATATGGCATGGTAAGACATAAGTTGTCATGGTTTATCATATGAGCAGTGTGTGTTTGATGAAATAGAGTACTCGTTCGAGAGCTGTGCGCCGACGTATACATAAGTACTTGTAAACACTGTTGGTACTACCCCACTTGTAAGCAGTTGTGCAAAACATAGCACATTGGCTCAGCTCGCTTCAACACTAGGCTATCGACCAGTTAACAATCAATAATCTGCAATCTGACATATAAGCAACTATGTATCTTGTTACAGTGGTTCATGCAGTTAACTGAGGCCACAATGTAAATTCCAAAAATTCACACGCTAGTCCAGCGTTCATGTGGAACCCTCACATTAAACTCGGCTTCATAGAAAACTTGAAAGAATAAGTTAAGCAATTTTATACATCTCAATGATTCATAGAACATAACAAACATATACTAGTTCACAACAAAAGACAAAGTTGTGAGAAGATTTACAAATCAGGAAAAAATAAGCAAGGCATCTCTTAGCAAAGGGCCTCCCGGCAGGCTTAAATTTCCTGGAGTTCACTCTGGTTTTTTCTTGTTGCCACCATCCAGGGTTAGGTTATCTCATTCCAGAATAACCAATTATAATTGTGTTCTCAGCTGGAATGCTGAACTAAACCATGTAGTGTACTAACCAGCTGAAAGTCTTGTGAATTCCACTAAATTTAAGCCTCGTTATTTGCAGAAATAAGCAGACCACAATGCCTCTTGTCCGCGCACCTGTCCCAAGAACCTCCGTGTAGCCGTGCCAGCTAGTCCTTGGTCCACGGATGAACTGGTCGAAAGTGCATTCCGGACTAGGATGCAGTTGTTTTCGCTCGTCCCTGCACTGCAATCAGGAAGTAAAACGTACGAATCAGCTTCTTTTAGATTGCGTTGGTCATTCTACCTAGTTAGAACCAATGTAGGAATACCTGGAACACTGGTGGTTAGAGGACGGCAGCTAGGAATAGCCATCTCATTTTGTGCAGTTGTACTAAAACTGAGGTGTGTACTTTTGATTGCGCAGATAGAAACGATATGGAGACAGACATCCCTGTTTGCGCAAATACGAAATACGGTTATTTAAACAGTGACAGATATTTGCAGTGGCGTATGATTAACAGCAGCATCTATTGTGTTATAATTGGCACTAGATTGATAGTATGAAAGTGCCCTTAAGTAAGTAGCATCACATCACATCAACACTGCCACTAGATTAACATGCAGAACAATAGCATTAGTATTACTGTCATGAGATTAGCACATGGTCAGTAAATGTGCAATCAAATTTGTGCAGTTCCACTGGGATGAAGCAATGTTAGCGGTGTGGGATTTAAGTGTAACTGCAAAAACACAATTCATGGGAAATAAAACAAGACCGAAGCACTTCATAAAATGGTGGTGGCATTGCTTCAATTTATCAACGACACTAGACCATTACTTATAGTGACATTAGGTGGCATTGCTTAATGCTTCATGTGATTTTACATTAACGGTAGCGATATGGCCATAGGGATAGCAGGGGCATAAAGTGGTGAGGTAGATGTGGTCGCCGAGAGCGGCAAACACTCAGGCAGCATGTCTGCATTTGTCCCATTTTTTATCTCCTCGGCGACATTTTCCTATGTGAGCACAGGAAATCTAGACCTGCTCATTCTCATTTGCGTTGTCCCCCAACACCCCTCACTTTCTTTCCTTTTCAACCAAGAGACAGGTCCACTTCCCCCACCCTTCGCCATCCACCATGCTTTCTTCGCCTTTTCAACCAAGAGACTAGTTGGGTAGCCAGTATCTACTACTTTCCCCCGTTTCCTCTTAGAACCAAGTCCTGGATTCATGCTAAAGCTTTCCCACTTTCTTCCCTGTTTGAACCAACTCTTAGATTCGATTGTATGAACTAGCTTTACCTCTAATAATAGTAAAAGTCTAGGTGGCTTTGGAACAGCCGACGGAAATAGAAAAAGATCCACACACATCCACATGGGGAGCTGGGGCAGTAGAGCAAGGCAGGTTTCGAAGGAATATATACCTGAGGGTCGTCGGCATGTGGCAAAGACGGCGTCGGGAGGCCACATCTTGGCCACAATACCACAAGGCGGAAGAAGGGGTCGGAGGCCCTCCCGAGCCGGCGCTCTCTCAGAGAGAACGACACGGCCGCCGATCGGGACGCGCGGGCAGCCATTGGTCTCCTGCCTCTCCGCCGACGACAGCGTGAATGATGCACCTACACTCCTGCCCCGGTAGAGGTGGTCCGGCCGGATTCATGACCAGCCGTGAGCAGAGAGAGAGTGTGGCCACCTATGTCTTGCTTAGATCTGGAGAGCATGGGAGAATGAAAGAGAGGAACCCAAGTAAAGCAAGCGCTAAGGCTCCTGCTTATATATATAGTGGAGTCATTTTGTTGTACCAGCTTCAAAAAAATGCGCTCCTACGTGTACTCGTGAGTGGGTGTGAGAGAACTAGTGCATGCGTGCACCACTTCTCTTCGTGAGAGTACAATATACTATTGCCCAAAGAACGTTCGCCACAAGAGTAATAGTATAAGTGTGTGACGTGTGAGCTAAAATAAAAGGTGTGCGACGTCTTCTGTTTTTTAGAAGTTCTGAGGGTAGGGTGCGAAGAGCACATATGTGTGTGACGTCTACCTGTAGATAGACGGTGGGTGCGAGAGGACCCGGGAGAGTCGTGACTCGTGAGGGTGCATATGTGCGTGAGAGAGGGCGGCATGTATCAATGCAATGCATGTGTCCGTAAATCATTATCCGACAAACATTCGCCACAAGCCGTTTCCCGACGAACGCCATAAGAACCGTTAAATCAGCATCCGATAGTGTCAGTTTTGCCATGTCATTTAACAGAGCAGCCACTCCTCCTACACACAAATCTTCCACGTGAGTGTTAGCAACTGCCGTATGCTCCTCCCTCCATTCCAAAATGCAGTGCATATAGCTTTACTGAAAATTCGAACCTCGCAAACTTTTACCGAGTTTTCGTGTACCAAAATGCACACATAGAATACCCAGTATATATCATTTCATTCATCTTCTAGAGGTAACTATAAAGATGGGAGAGGAGTCTACGAAGAAAGACCGTCGTATCACCTGCAACAATTTCAACATCCTTTGGTGTGGAGGAATATCATAGGAACTCTATATGATATGATTTTTATAGGATTTTTTCCTTTAGAGCCAATTGGTTCATAGGAATAGATTCATATACTCCACATTTCAAAGGAATTAAACATGATATCATTTTTATAGCTTTAGAGCCACTTGGTTCATATGAATGGATTCCTATACTCCCGTAATTAAAAGGTAAATAAACATTAGCGTATATTCAATAGAAAAGTTCCTATGATGTGAACCAAATGACATCTCTTTTCTAATCCCTTATAGGAATTGAGATACATGTCATCTCTATATTCAATAGAAAATTTCCTATGATGTGAACCAAATGACATCTCTTTTCCAATCCCTACTCATAGGAATCGAGATACATGTCATATCTTTCCCTACAACTTCCATGTATACATCTTCTATTCCTAAATAGCTAGTACAACCCACTAGTAGCTTTTTTCCTACACACACAACTATGGCACAAGAACACGTCATGCATGCAAGTCATAAATCACATTGTTTTTCTACTCTATGCATGCAAGCACCACATCATCAATTCGTGCATGTTACTCATAAGTTATTTCTTGCATTAAATTTTTTATTGACAATGTATGTGCTAGTCACGTGCACACATATGTAGTTCACATTCACATTTTTGTTAGAAATGTCATTATTTTAACTGCAATTCATTTTTTCTCTTTGTACTCCCTCCGTCTAGGTGTGTAAGTCATCTTCCGAAAACGAAATAATCACAAAACACTTTGGCATGGTACATTAACTCCCTCCTCGTTTCTTGTTTCATGACATATCAACCAATAAGAGATGTGGGCCGTGCATGCTTTCAATGGCTTGAGACTTTCAAGCATGACATGCAGTGGTTAATTCATTGCATGGAATGCTATTAACTAGCAAAAAAACCAAAGATGACTTATACACCTAGACGGAGGGAGTATTACATATTTTTTTTCATTTTAAACATACATTCACTTCCCATTAGTTATAGATGTTTTTGGAGGAACTTTTATGCATTATCTATACCTATACCCCTATATAGTGTGCGAATAACTTTGAAAGATGGTCGTTGGATGAAGCTAATCCGACAGTGCAGAGATGGAAAATTCGAGCACTACTGGCTGTTGGATATCATCAACATTCCACCAGATTCTGCCACATGTACAATCTAGAAGACTCCATGGTTGAACTTAATCATAATGCACAAACCTCAAAACACAAGCACTTCTCCTTTGTTCTAGAATCTTCCGTATCATAATTGCCCAAACTTTTTTTTCTAATGAATTGCCATTATTTGTTTTTTACTTTATGCTTTACAATGCACAATCCCATGAATCTTAACCTTTTTATAAAACTAATTGATTTTGAATGAGATGAACCATAAGAACTAAACGAACATCTACATCATGCATATATGACTCAAAGCTTTACATGCTATAGTATGTATTTATTCATAATTTGGTTTCCAAATCTCATGCGTTTATTGCACGTGTACCTTACTAGTTTTGAGTAGAGTAGCAAATTTCACGCGGCCGCGGGTATATCAAAATGCAGGGCCCATGCATCATTGCCTTTCGGTCGAACCTACGTCCACAATTTTTGGTACGTATATCTCCACTGGTCCCCGAACCCAAAATGCTGCCTCGTTCCCGTAAAACCAAGCGGCCCACACATATTAAGGCGTCGACTCGAACTCAATCCCTCTCCCGTTTACTATGACGTGGCCCCACACGCCGTAGTACTCCTACGAACCCTACCGCCGCACGCATCATTGATTTTGTTCATTAGGATGAGGGGGAAGCGGATTTGTAGTAGAGGCGCTTAAAAATGGATTTGTAGTGGAGGCCCCTACCCTAGGGTGCCCTAGGAAGCTGCCGCATGATTCATTGGTTTTCTCTTTTCTTTATGCTCTTGCACCCTAGAGTGAAATGATGGTTGCTTCGTCCGTCCAGCTTAATGCGGGAAAGGTGGGGCTTTGTAATTTGACCCCTCATCGCTCATTTACTACTATTGTGGTGCTACGACCGGGGTGCCTCCAAGTCCAACCGCTGCTCCGAACTGTAATTTGGTGCATCGCACATGCAACAAGATGGTGGATGAGCCACATGTCGGCCAAAGGGGTCCTGTTAAGTGTGTCACCATTTAGTGTGCGGACTGACCCTGCTTGAGTTGCTACGCCAACACGACAGGAGCAGCCTACCACTTGGTTTTGCTGCTTGGTGAATCCCGACTATATTGATCTAAAAAGATATGTATTATACTACCCACTCCGTCTCGGTTTATATGGTGCGCACGTAGTTCTCGGTCATCCATTTGACTAACTAAATATGAGTTACTATGTCACAAAAAGTATATCATTGGATTCTTAAGCGGATGTAGTTTCTAAACATATACTGTTCATCACATATACAGTCAGTTAAATTCTCAACCTAGAACGATGTGCATGCCCTGTAAACCGATACGGAGGAAGTAGTAAACATGAGGTGATTTTACCGAGCGATGGGTGGGGGGGCATGGCTTGTCATGCGGTCCCACGTGTCATGATGTACCAAGGCGATGCGCATGTCCCTCTTGAGGCAGAACAATGGCAGAAGCAATACTATGTGGTTTTCTTGAAGGAGATGATGGCGAAGCGAATTGTGAATTAATGGTTGCTTCGTCCGTCTAGGAAGGTGCGTGTCGGGGGGATGAACCCCGGGCAGGCAACGGAACCCGAAACTATTTCAAAAACAGCAGGACCCGCATCACCTCGCAAACCGGCGTGCGCCAGGCCGGGTCGCTCGACCCGGCAAGGCGCGCAACCCGGCCAAGACCCTCGACTCGGCAAGGAACGTCAACCCGGCTGCAGCGGCTGACGCAAGGCAACTCGACCCGGCGCAACCTTGGCTTCCCCAGCAAGCCAACCCACCCGTGGCGTCCACGGCAACCCAGCCACGGGTCAGCTCCCGTCCCATCCAGGTCGTACGATGGGACGGGACCTCACCATCGATGACCAAGACTACAAAGGTGCCCCCGCCCATGCCCGTGGTAAGCCGTGAGCGGCAACAAGGCCTTACCTACCCACGACTGTGGCTGGCACGGCAACAAAGGTTCCCGCCCTTATCACGACGACAAAGAAGCGGAAGCCTGACGGAGAACACTGTGCGCGACTCGACCCGGCCACGCCCTGACGATCGACAAGACAGCGCACAGTCCCCCTAGGTATGTGGGGCCCGCACCTAGGGGAACCCGGCGAACCACAAGCCCTCAAGCGGGACCCAGCCTGGCATCCCGGACACCGACTATACGGACCCCCCGCCTCGGCATATTACCATTGTAACCCTGGGTGGGTTGGTCTATAAAACCCCCCCAGGAGTCCGTGCCAACATATACACACACAACACAAGATATTTAACAGACACGTAGCGACATCGAGGAGAAGGAGCAGCCGGAGCCTTGGCCAGCCTCCTTCCTCCTCCAAACAGCTCCAGGAGCAACATTGTACTATCGACCATCCAACTAAACTCGGCAGGACTAGGGGTGTTATCTCTCCGGAGAACCCCGAACCTGGGTATGTCCGGCGTCCCGCACCCGCGCATATCAACCTCGCCTCCGAAGCCCACCAGCGCCCTTGAGCCTCCTCCTCTCTTTAGCCATCCCTTGGCATCTGCCGTGTGCCCACCACGACAGTTGGCGCCCACCGTGGGGCAGCTCGAGGAATTGGCCGGAAGCATGATTCAGATGGGGCCCTTCTCCTACTTCGACGAGTCCGTCGCTCTGGCGGACGACGTCATCGGCGCACTCGCCGCTTCCTTCACCGCGCTGCAAGACCTTCGACGCTTCGCTGCCGACGAAAGTACCCCAATGGTGCTCAGCTACTCTGACTCTCCGCTTTCTCTCAGCGGCGGATTCACTGCCGGGGCGATGGACGCCCACGTAGAGGTCTTCGTCACCGGCGATGGCGCCTCTTCCTCGTAGAGCAAGACGAGAAGAGCCGTCGAAACCGCGGCCGCTGCGGCTCAGAGGGAGACGATCGACCCGCTGCGTGTCGCGATGCAGAGCCTCCGCATTCCCATCGGCACCGACATCGACGCCACCAACGTTGCTGAAGCCCGAACCCAACTCGAGGACAGGCGCCAGCAAATGCTGGACCTGTCCGAGACACTGGCCGCCACCAAACGCCGCCTGGAAGCTGCTCAGATGGAGCACGACGCCGCCCACGGATTCACGCCCGCCGCGGCTGAGCCAAGCCGGGCCGCTGATACTCGTGCCCGGGGAGGAGCAATCGGCCGTGCCTTCGGCGCCGGCCGGACCGTTTACGAGACCCCAGTCAAGAACATGCATGCTGCGGAGGCAGCCGCAGTCAGCCTCGACCAACTCACAGGCGAGGAGCTCAAGGAGCGCATCGGGCGGATGCGCGAGCTCCTCCGCGCCGCCAACACCCAGCAGGATCGCCTCAACCAGCTCGCCAAGCCGGCGGGGTCTGGCTCCGCCCGCCTTGGCGGACCCGGCGAACTCCTGCACACGGCCTCTTCACTACCCGGCGAGGCGCACTCTGGCCAGGGGCCGAGCCACAGAACCCGGCCGGCACCGCCACCGGCCTTTCTGGGCAACGAGCCGCCCAGAGAGACCCAGCGCGGACCCGGCCAGCCTGGCCGGCGTCCGGCTCCAGCCGACCCGGCCCCTCGGGGCCTGGCCGCCAGTCGACTCGGCCCGCACACCATCGACAACGCCGACGCGTGCCACCGCCTCAATCAGCTCGCTCGCTCCATGGAGGTGGAGGAGAGAGGCGCTATCGGGCCGGCGTGTTTCGGCCCACGCATCCGGGAGGAGCCCTTCCCCAAGGGGTTCGCGCTCCCCCGCAACACTCCCAAGTACAATGGGACCGTGAAGCCAGAAGACTGGCTCACCGACTACACCACAGCCATTGGCATCACCGGTGCCAATCGTCGTCTCTCCGTGTGCTACGCACCGCTCATGCTCCAAGGATCGGCTCGCACATGGTTGAACAGCCTGTCGACGGGCAGCATCAATGCATGGGTCGATTTCGAGGAAGCGTTTGTCCGCAACTTCACGGGGACGTACAAGCGGCCCGGCCGCTGATCCAGCTCGCCATGTGCGTGCAGGGGCCGACGGAGACCGGCCGCGAGTACCTCGCACGCTAGACCGAGCTCCGAAACAGCTGTGAGGGCGTCCATGAAGTCCAGGCGATCCAATGCTTCGTCAACGGGTGCCGAGACGGCACCCTCCTCAAGCACAAGCTTCTACGCTCCGACCTGGCCACCATGGCGGCGTTCATGGTAACAGCAGACAAGTACGCCAATGCCGACTCCGCCATGAAGATCCAAGTGGCGCTGGACGAGGCCGGCAAGGCGAAGCCAGTCCCTCCACAGAAGTCGGTCGGCGAAGGCAACCGGTAGCAGCACCACCAGAACAACAAGCGCAAGGCCGAGCAACCGGCGCAACGTCACAACAACCGGCTCGTCGCGGCCGCCGAGCCCGCGGCGGACCCGGCAGCGAAGCGCCGGCAGACCGACAAGATGGCGTGGCAACCCGCCATGAGCTTTGAAGAGATGCTCGATGCTCCATGCAAGCACCACAGCGGCGCAAGACCCTCCACGCACACGCTTCGGTAGTGCACCATCACCAAGCGCCTCATGAGGGGCGACGTCCCGCCTCCTCTGGCTCCGGCTCCGGGCATGGGACAACCGCCTCCGCCTCCATCGCCGCCCCCCGCCAGCGGCGCGATGCGGAACGGCGCCTACCCGGACCAGAACACGGCCTACGTCGTCTTCACCAGCCTCGGCGACGACAAGCGGAGCGAGTGCCTCCTCCGGCAGGAGGTGAACACCGTCGTCCCGGCCAAGACAGATTTCATGCATTGGTAGGAGCGTCCGATCACCTGGACCCGAGAGGATCACCCGGCTGTCATGCCGAGTCTGGGTGGGTATGCCCTCGTCCTCAACCCTACGATCGTCGCGCGGCGCACCTACAAGTTCTCTCGAGTCCTCATCGACGGCGGCAGCAGCATCAACATCCTCTACCGCGACACGATGACCAAGCTCGGCCTCAAGGCCGAAGACCTGGAGCCAACCCGGACCGTCTTCCACGGCATCGTACCCGGCCTATCATGTTCGCCCATTGGCCGGGTCCAGCTCGACGTCCTGTTTGGCGACAGCAACCACTTCCGATGCGAACCAATCTGGTTCGAGGTGGTGGACATGTCCAGTGCGTACCACGCTTTGCTGGGCCGGCCCGCGCTCGCCAAGTTCATGGCAGTCCCCCACTACGCGTACCTGAAGATGAAGATGCCGGGTCCCAAGGGCCTCATTACTGTCACCGGTGACTACCGCAAGTCTCTGGAGTGCGCCCGAGACGGCACCAAGCTGGCCGAGTCGCTGGTCATTGCCGAGGAGCAGCGCCAGCTCGACCGAATCGTCGCCCTGGCCGGCGAGGCCTCCGACGCGTTGATCCCGACCCTGGACCCGGCCAATGAGGCCGCCTTCAAGCCCTCCAAGGAAACTAAGAAAGTGAAGCTGAACACGGAAGACCCCAGCTGCAGCAAGTACGTTGTCGTAGGCGCCCGCCTCGACAGCAAATAGGAAGGCGAGCTAGTCGTCTTCCTCCGTGAGAATCGGGATATCTTTGCATGGACCCCCAAAGACATGCCGGGTATCCCGAGGAAGTACGCCGAGCACAAACTCCATGTCCGCAAGGACGCCAAGCCTGTCCGTCAACCCCTCCGTCGATTTTCCGAAGAGAAGAGAAGAACCATTGGTGAAGAGGTCGCCAAGCTCTTGGCGGCCGGCTTCATAATGGAAGTGTTTCACCCAGTGGGTGGCCAATCAGGTCCTCGTCCTGAAGAAGAACAAGACCTGGCGCATGTGTATCGACTACACCAGCCTCAACAAGGCCTGTCCCAAGGATCCATTCGCCCTCCCGCGGATCGACCAAGTCATCGACTCGACCGCAGGGTGCGAGCTGTTGTCCTTCCTGGACGCCTACTCCGGCTATCACCAAATCAAGCTGGACCCGGCCGATGCCCTGAAGACGTCCTTCATCATGCCCTTTGGAGCGTACTGCTACATCACCATGTCGTTTGGGTTGAAGAATGCTGGCGCCACCTTCCAACGCTGCATGCAGAAGTGCCTGCTACTGCAACTCGGCAAGAACATCCACGTGTACGTGGACGATATCGTGGTGAAGACCAAGCAGCACCTCACGCTCCTCGACGATCTGAAGGAAACATTCGCCAACCTCCGTGAATACAAGGTCAAGCTCAACCCGGAAAAGTGTGTCTTCGGCATCCCAACCGGAAAGCTGCTCGGTTTCCTCGTCTCGGAACGCGGAATCGAGGCAAACCCAGAGAAGATCAAGGCCATCGAGCGCATGCGCAAGCCAACCCGGCTGCGCGATGTCCAGAAGTTCACAGGTTGCCTGGCCTTGGTCAGCCGGTTTCTAAGCCGACTGGGCGAGAAGGCACTGCCCATGTACCAGCTAATGAAGAAAACAGTCCCGTTCGAGTGGAACGACAAGGCGGACGAAGCTTTCCAAGACCTCAAGCGCATGCTCTCCACCGCACCCGTCCTGGCCGCGCCAACCGACAAGGAGCCGCTGTTGCTCTACATAGCCGCGACCTCATGGGCGGTCGACCACGATCTTTGGTGGTCGAGCGACCGGAGAAGGGCAAGATCCAGGCCGTCCAGCGTCTGGTCTACTACCTGAGCGAAGTGCTCTCCACCTCCAAGCAGAACTACCTGCACTACCAGAAGATGTGTTACGGCGTGTGCCTCACCGCCAAGAAGCTGAAGCAGTACTTTCAAGAGCATGTCGTCGCCCTCGTCAGCACATCGCCTATCAGAGAAATCATCGGGTGCCGGGACACCTCCGGCCGGGTCGCCAAGTGGGCGATCCAGCTAGCTGGCCACACCATCCTCTACGAGCCCCGCACAACGATCAAGTCGCAGGCCCTGGCCAATTTCCTCGTCGACTGGACCAAGACCCAGTACCTGCCGCCGCCTCCCGACTCGAACATTGGCGCATGCACTTCGACGGGTCCAAGATGCGACTCGGCTTAGGGGCCGGCATCGTACTGTCATCCCCGAAGGGTGATCGAATCCGCTACGCACTCCAGATCCACTTCGCCGCCTCCAACGACGTTGCCGAATATGAAGCCCTTGTGCACGGCCTCCGGCTTGCCAAGGAACTCGGCATCCGGCGCATCCTGTGCTACGGTGACTCGGACTTGGTGGTACAGCAGTGCTTCGGCGAGTGGGACGCCCGCGACCCCAACATGGCAAGCTATTGCTTCCTCATCCAGAAGCTGTCCGGATTCTTCGATGGCTGCGAGTTCCTCCACGTCTCGCATGCGGAGAACGAGGCAGCCGACACGCTCGCCAAGATCGCCTCGTCACGTCAAGCTATCCCGTCCGGCGTCTCCCTCGAGCACATGCGCAAGCCATCCGTCAAGCCATCGCTGGACTCCGAGTCCATCCACGTCCCAGAAGACCCGGCCGCGCCGCAAGCCGGCCCGGGGACTGCTAAACCCGGCCCGGGGGCTGCCGAACCCGGCCCGGGGGCTGCCGAACCCGGCCTGAGGGCTGCTCAACCCAGCCCGGGGGCTGCTCAGCTCAATCCGGCCACCATCACCCCGGACCCGGCCGTCTCCGCCACCAACCCGGGGGCTGCTCAACCCGACCCAGGAGCCGTCGACTCGGAACCCACCCAGGTGGCCGTCTTCACCACCATCACGGCCCCATCTTGGGCCCTGCCAATATCAAAATGGCTGGAGAACGGGGTTCTCCCCATGGACGAGACCGAGGCTCGGCAACTTCAGTGCCGGGCATCCGGCTACACCATCATCAACAACGAGCTCGTCAAGCGCAGCTCTACCGGCGTGTTCGGCTGCGCCGAGCAGGTGACCGCTGCATCGACATCCTCCTCGACATTCACCGAGGCGAGTCACGGGCACCACGCTGCATCTCATCCATCATGGCCAAGGCGTTCCACCACGGCTTCTCTTGGCCAACCGCCTCGAAGACGCCGAGTCGCTCGTCCTCGCGCGGCGATGCCAGCGCTTCAAAGAACGCAGCCACCAGCCGGCGTCGGCCTCCGCACCATACCGATCGCTCGCCCTCCGCGGTCTGGGACTCGACATGGTAGGACACTTCAAAACCGCCGAGGCGGCATGACGCCTTTTGCTGGTGGCGGTGGACAAGTTCACCAAATGGATCGAGGCAAGACCAATCAAGAAAGCTGGGCCAGACGGCGATCGTTTGGTTCATCAAGGACATAGTGGTGCGCTACGGCATGCTGAACAACATCATCACCGACAACGGCACCAACATAGCCAAGGGCGCGCTCGAGCAATACTGCTCCGTCTCCGGCATCCGCCTCGACCTGGCCTCCGTGGCACATCTGCAGTCCAACGGGCAGGTCGAGCGGGCCAACGGACTCATCCTGTCCGGCATCAAGCCGCGACTCGTCGAGCCACTTATCCGCTCACCCGGCAGTTGGCTTGACGAGTTGCCCGCGGTTCTCTGGAGTCTACGCACGACACCAAACCGGTCGACCGGGTTCACCCCGTTCTTCCTCGTCTACGGATCAGAAGCCATCATCCCGACCGACGTCGAGTTTGACTCATCGCGCGTCGCGATGTACACCGAAGAAGAGGCAAGAGAAGCACGCGAAGACAGCATCGACCTGCTCGAAGAGGCGCGCCTTCTGGCACTTAGCCGCTCGGCTATCTACCAGCAAGGCTTGAGGCACTACCACAGCAAGAAGATCAAGCCTCTCGCATTCCGCGAAGGCGACCTCGTCCTCCGACTCGTCCAAGAGCAGGCAGGCCAGCACAAGCTGTCCTCTCCATGGGAAGGCCCGTTCATCATGAGCAGGGCTTTGCGTGACCGCAACGCCTACTACCTCATCGACGCACGCAAATCGAAGAAGCGCAAGAGGGACACCGTCGACGAAGAAATGACCCGGCCGTGGAACGCGGAACTCCTCCGTCCGTTTTACAGTTAGCCGAACGAATGTATGTATCCACGCCTTTTGTAAGCATATGAAACTATGGGGTCCCCGAACGAGACTCGGGGGCTGCCTTTTGCCGACCAATTTATTGCGTCCATATTTCACACCACCTCACTACCGAACCCGGCCGCCGGCTCGACAAGCTCGACCCGGGGGCTCGGGGGCTGGCCGGCTTGATCATCACCCCGCCGCTTCGCTTAGTGATTCCTGATAAGTTAGGTTGCCGCGCCCCCCCCCCACTTCGCCCTAAAACCGCAGATCCAGCTACGGGCGGCGGTAAGCACAACGGGCTAAAGCTCCCCACGATTCATACACTAAGTCAAAGCCGCTGAGTCGACCAACCCGGCCCGACGCTCGTCAACTAAGTTAGCCGCACGACCGGCTGCTCACCAACCGGCCAAGCCGGATTGCCGCCAGCCGGCCCAGTGGGTGTTTCGCTCGCGCTCAACATTTTTTAAGGACTCAACTCCTGCAGCCGCCTCTCGAAGAGTCGAACCCCTTGTCACAGACCGGAGCCTCTAAATGCGACTCATGGGGAAGCTCGAGGAGGAGCAACGCATCAAATAAGTTCGAAAAAAGCAGAAGGCAAAAAGCAAATAAACACTCACAACATTTATACACATAAATGTTTCAAAGCAAAGGCCAACGGCCCGAGTTCATTACACCCTGAAAACCCCCAGTGGGTGGGTGGACCTGCTACTTAACAGAATTTCCTACAAAAGATTCTCAGGCATTCCCAGCGCCGTGCCGCAACGTCGACGGCTCCCTCCGGTTCCAGCGAAGCATCGGTGTCCTCTCCGACCTCCGCGTCACCGTAGACGCCCGTCTCCTCCGAGCTGCTCTCCGAGTCGCGAAGAAGCAAGTCGTAGTCGTCGCCAGCCACGATCGCGCCGTCTTCTGTCCGTTCCGGATGGAACTCGTCGTGGAAGGCGACCCCAGCGATGTAGCTGGCCCGGGAGGCGATCCGGCCGGCATGCTCCTGCAGCAACGGCTCTGAGCCAGCGTGCTGGCCCATCAGCGTGTCCAGCTGAAGACCCGGATGCCAAGACAACGCGATCCGGAGCGCCATCTCAGCACCGGCCCGGGCGGCAGAAACGCGCCAGTCGCTAAGGCGATCCGGGCCCATCTCCAACCAGCGCGCCAGACGCGAGAAGCTGCGCGGATGGACGGAACCCGGCCACAAGGCCGCCGTCATCGCGGTACCGGCTCGGGACAGCCGCTCCATCTGCATTCCCAAGGCCCCGGCCTCGGCCTCGGCAGAACGATCTCCGGAAGGTCTGTTGCCGCCGGATCCGCCCCGGATCCGGCTAACGCCGGTTGGGTCGCGCTGATAGCGTACGGCTTCCTCCGCCACCGCCGCGTCTCGGAAGGCCCTGCAGCCAAAGGCGAAGCTAGTCAGAAGGGCAACAAGGAAGAAAGGGCCGGGTCCCGACCCGGCAAATAACAAAGAAGCAGCACTTACTGGAGAAGGACTCTTCTAGGTGCTGCGCCTCGAGCAACGTACCACGTCGCTCCCGCTCCAAGACATGGTCCCGCTCCCTGAGCGCCTTCTCTAGGTCGGCCGCCTTAGCAAGGGCCGCCTTCAGCTCGGCGTCCTTGTCTTTGGTCGCCTTCTCGGCCGCCTCACGGCGGCGAGCCTCGGCCTGGCGGGCCTCATCCACCGCAGTGGCTTGCTCCCGCAGACACTCCACCTCGGCCTGGAGCCGGCCCTTGTCGTCGGTCAGCTGGTCGCGCTACTGGTCCGCCTCGACCAGGGCCCGCTGCGCCTCCACCGCCTTGGCGGCCTCCGCCTTAAGAAGCTCCACCTCGGCCTCGAGGCGGCTCTTGTGACCCGCCAGCTGCTCGTGCAGCCGGCTGGCCTCGTCAAGAGACCGCCGGGCCACGGCCGCCTCCGCCCTCGCCTGCGCCGCCTCGACGCCGAGACGGCCGGAATCAGCAACGAGCCGGTCATAGTGATGACCGGCCCGGAACAGCCGGGTCGGCCAAGACAGCACCTTGGCTGCAAAGTAGAAGCACTCAGCAGGAAGAAAAAATAAGACAAGGCCTAAGATTTGGCCCAACTGTTACACAGTTGGCCCGAATCTCGGGGGCTACACCCAGTGGGTGCGCTGGCGCACCCCCACTAGAAGAGAAGAGCTCAGCAAAGTACCTGCTGCAGCGTGAAGCTCCTCCTCCTTGGCAGCAAGCCGCCCCTTGAGCTCCCAATGCTTGCCTAGGAGCCGGTTGTAGGCCTCAACCCGAAAGGCGTCAAGATGCTGAAAAGAAGGCCAAAGTCAACACAAGGCCTGAGATTTGGCCCAACTGTTACACAGTTGGCCCGAATCTCGGGGGCTACACCTAGTGGGTGCGCTGGCGCGCCCCCACAGAGATAAAATATCAAGAAAACAAGAAGAAGAAGGACTTACCAGGACGATGCGCTCCAGGTCACGCGTCCGCTCCGTCTCGGCCTGGGCGAAGGCCTCAAAGCGCTCCGTCCGGCCTCGCAGACGGTGGCAGACGGCATCCAGCGCCGCCTCCTCTTGGGTGCAGGGCCGAAGCAGCCACGCCCCGCTCCGCTGGCTGCAGACGGCAGCTGGCGCCCGCTTCTGCCGGGCACCAAGGCGTGCCCCTCGCTGGCCACTTGCGACGCGGCCAGCACCTCCTCTGACGCCCCTTCCGGCGCCGACGGTGATCCGGACACCACGGCGCCTTGCGTCGCCACCTCAGGCACAGCCGCCTGCGGTGCCTCCTCCATAGCCGATGGCGCCTCCGGCGCCGCCGCCCGCGGTGCCCCCTCCGGGACGCCGCCTCCACCACCATCAGCCCCCGCGTGCTCGACAATGTCGGCTCGCGGCGGGGTATCACCCCCCACCTCCACGACCTCCTGGTCGAGGAGCACCACCTCGGGCCGGCCCCCACGGCCACGCTCTCTCACCGATGATGGTTCAAAAATCGTCGCCTCCACCACCATGCCCTCCGGCATCTCACGCCAGGCCGGCTCCACGCCGCCTCGCGCCCACGCCGCCACCGCGTCGGTCCAAGCCGGGACCGACGCCGCCTCCAGCTCCGCCTAGGCCCGGTTCCTGTCAAGCCAGGCCAAGGCCTCGGCGTCGTCCGGGTCCAGGCCGAGGTCCGAGTAGCCTCGCCCCTCCTCCCCAGCCAGACCGGTGAGGTCGGACCGGCTCCTGCGGAACGCAGTCCCCTTGGTGGCCGCGGCCTCCGCCGCCACCCTCGCCAGCGCAATCGGAGACCTGAAGAAGAAGGAAAAATAAGCAAAAAGACAGGAAATCCAGGCGCAAGCGGCGAACAGAACTTACCCCGTCAAGACTGGGACCGGGATCGGCTTCGCGCGCTTCTTCTTGGCCGGCCTTCCGGGCTCGGCCGGGTCTGCTGCGTGCTTTGATCCGCGGGGTCGCGGCGCGACGCTGTCCTTGCCATGCGGGCGGCTCGGTGCCGCCCCACGCGAGGACCCGGCTCCGCCTGCATCGCCGCCTCCCCCGCCCAATGCCGCTACACCAAGCAATCGACGTCAGCATCTCCTTCGCCGCGACGCGGGCAACAAATCAAGACAAAATGAAGAAGAGAAAGACTCGAAGCTTACCGGCTCGGCGCATAGCGCCGACGTCGGACTCGGCCACCTCCTCGCCGCCTTGGGCCGCGGGCTCCTCTGGTGCCACCGGCGCCACCTGTAGCGGAGCCCGGGCGTAAGGATGCCGGCTCGCATTCAGAAGAACCGCCCGCGACGCATCGGGACGAACAAAAAGATGTGCGGCGGCAAAGTAAGGAGACCAGGTGCTCACCTGCGGCACCGGGTTCGCCTGGTTGTACGGTGCCTTGCCGAATCGCCAATCCTCTCCAAGATTGGCCCTGGAGAAGGCATTGACGGCGCGCGCGGCCTGCTCCCCAGACAGCCGCGTCGACCCATTCGGCTAGGGTCCTGCAGGCCGATCATCTCCCCAATGAGGCAGGAGCGCCTCTGAAGCGAGAGGACCCGGCGGGTGATGAACGCGGCGAGAAGATCTGTGCCGGTGAGTCCCTCCTGTGTCCTCATCACCGTCACCCGCTCGCAGAGGCTGACGATCTCCTGTGACGGGCGCCGGGTCGAGTAGCCCCAGTTCGTCTTCGCCCGCTGCGGCGCCATGGCGAAAGGGGGGAGATTGATGTGGTCGCGCCAAGATTGCAGACGTAGAGGAAAGAATTCTGCCACTTCTTGGCAGAATCCTCGAGCGGAATCTTGGGGAAGTCTGCCCCCGACCGCTTGGAGATGACGGCGGCGCCGCAGTCGGCAAACTCCCCGGCCGACGGGCCCTGCTGCTTCAAGGAGAAGAAGCGCGCCCAGAGGTCGATCGTCGGCTCGACCCCCAGGTACCCCTCACATAGGGTCACAAAGCCGGAGAGTTGGACGATGGCGCCGGCGCCGAGATGGTGCGGTTGAAGCCCGAAGAACTCCAGAAAGGCGCGGAAGAAGGCGCTCGCCGGCAGCCCGAGCCCGCGCTCGAAGTGGGTAAGGAAGATGACGCGCTCCTGCCCCTCGGGTCGGGGCCTTTCCTTGCCGCGCGGCAGGCGGACACCAACGTACGTCTCCCGCGGCAAGCGCCGCGAAGCTCGAAGCTGCGTGTTGTCGTCATCGGTGACATTGGAACCCATCCAAGAGCCCGACGGCAGCGCCATGGATGGAAGCGGAAGGAAGAAGGACGACGGAGAAGAGCTTTCGCCGGGGCTGCGGGCGCAGCAAGGCCAAGAGAGCAAGGGCGAGAGCAGGGGATGAGGGCGAGCGGCGAAATAATGCCCGCCGCTCCCTTGCCCGCCCTCAATTTATAAGCCCCGGTTCAAATCTGGGGAAGTGGGATCGTCTGCACGCGCCCGTTCCACTACCCCGCAATAAGTGCGCACGTACACACGCACTAACTTCGTGGGGAAGTGCAACCGGCCCCCAGACGCCGCAATAAATCCGCACACGTGGCCAAGGGCGCGCAACGGCGGGCCCCCCGGCCCGTCGCACGGTCCCGTCGCGCGTGTGGCATGTCAGGCCCCTCCGGCTTCCGAGCACCACGTGGCGCCAGCGCGAAGCCCGAGGGATCGCCTCAAGATTCGGCGGACTCCTCGGTTCCCGCCACAACCAGGACGCCGCGATCCGGTTTTCGAAAAAACCGGCACACAGTGGGTGTTGCCGGACCCGGCGTTCGCAGACTCCGCCCTGCTCAAGGGGGAAGCTGCAAAGGCCCACTCATCCGAAGACGGCGGACCTTCACAGCTTCGGGGACTACTGTCGGGGGAATGAACCCCGGGCACGCAACGGAACCCGGATCTATTTCAAAAATAGCAGGGCCCGCATCACCAAGAAACCGGCGTCGCCAGCCGGGTCGCCGACCCGGCAAGGCGCAAGAACCCGCCAAGACCCTCGACTCGGCAAGGAACGTCAACCCGACCGCAGCGACTGACGCAAGGCAACTCGACCCGGCGCAGCCTTGGCTTCCCCAGTAAGCCAACCCACCCGTGGCGTCCACGGCAACCCAGCCACGGGTCAGCTCCCGTCCCATCCAGGCCGTACGATGGGACGAGACCTCAGTCACTGATGACCAAGACTACAGTGCCCCCGCCCATGCCCATGGTCAGCCAGAGCGTGGCAACAAGGTGCCTTACCTACCACCACGACCAAGGGCTGGCACGGCAACAAAGGTGCTCCCGCCTCTATCACGACGACAAAGAAGCGGAGGCCTGACGGAGAACACTGTGCGCGACTCGACCCGGCCACACCCTGACGATCGACAAGACGGCGCACAGTCCCCCTAGGCACGCGGGGCCCGCACCTAGGGGAACCCGGCGAACCACAAGCCCCCAAGCGGGACCCAGCCCAGCATCCCGGACACCGACTATACGGACCCACCGACTCGGCATATTACCATTGTAACCCTGGGTGGGTTGGTCTATAAAACCCCCCAGGAGTCCACGCCAACATATACACACACAACACAAGATATTCAACAGACACGTAGTGACACCGAGGAGAAGGAGCAGTCGGAGCCTTGGCCAGCCTCCTTCCTCCTCCAAACAGCTCCAGGAGCAACATTGTACTATCGACCATCCAACTAAACTCGGCAGGACTAGGGGTGTTATCTCTCCGAAGAGCCCCGAACCTGGGTATGTCCGGCGTCCCGCGCCCGCGCATATCAACCTCGCCTCCGAAGCCCACCAGCGCCCTCGAGCCTCCTCCTCTCTTTAGCCATCCCTTGGCATCTGCCGTGCGCCCACCACGACAGTGCAGCATTGTGATTTGACGTCTCATTGCTCATTACTACTACTGGGGCGGTACGGCTGGGGTGCGCCCCCCTGCTGTTCTGCACTGTTATTTGGTGAATGACATGTCGACCCGGTTGCTATATGTCCCACATGTCGGTGAGAGGAGGTACATAATTCATGAAAGCGAGCATCGACAGTGGAGTACAAGACATGTCTTGGTTTTTCCTGCTTCGCGTGATCCATCGATACAAACCCGGACAAAAAAGGCGAAGGCGGGTCTTTTCCCACGCGGCAGGCAGGGGAGTTTGGCATAGTCTGTTCGAGGCAACGAGGCAGGAAGGGAAACAAGCAAATAAAGGTTGAGCGACTTATTTTGGGAAAATGTAATTTTATGGAGTACATATCCACTATGGAGGTAGTATACTACTTACTACTCCCTCCTTTCCGGTTTATAGGGCTCGTCTAAAAAAAATCTTTTTTCCATTTTATAAGTCTCAATTCTACTAATAGTAGTAGTACCGTCACATGTTGGATTTTGAGGTGCGTAAAATCACCCGATGCAAGCATTGTCAAGAGAAAACTCACCAATGCATGTAGAAGTTGATGGAAATTTGGTGGTCATGCATGCATTCGTTCTAATTAATGCCTCGGTAAACATAAGTTCTTGAGAAAAGCGAGCGTACATTACTTGTGCAAACTACGAAATTAATTCCACCACTCACCGTCTACCTTGGTTGGAGAGATTTTGAAACTGGGCCATAAACTGGAAAGGAGGGAGTCGTAACATAGCCTAGGGTAGCTTGTTGCACCACGGACTCCAAGGAAATTGCTATAGTAGTACTACTCCTATGTACCACTATACTACTCCTACTACAACTAAAAGACATATATTCCAAACAATATGATAATCTCTCTAACCAAGGTAGGGACGAGGAGTAAACGGAGGGAGTAGTAAAATTTTCTCCTTGTCCTGCGAGCCACCGCGTGTGTGGGCGAGGGAGCGGGCGTAAGGCGTAGTACTAGTAAGCAAGCTTCACCTCATCCTGCAAGCCATCGTGCCCGTGGGCGGGGGAGACGGTGTAGTAAGCAAGCTTCTCCTCGTTCTGCGAGTTGATGGGACACATCAAAAGTAATACGTACAAAGCATCTCGAGTGTATAGAGCCTTGCCTCTAAGGTAGGCCCCACATGGTTTGCCTCTTTTTTAACATAACGTGTCAAGTCGCAATTTGTTTGTTCACCCTTTTGTCCATCGGTGCCTTTGCCACCGATGAACGAGGAATGGCTCGGGTGCTCATGCATCCTCTAGCGCGCACGTTGGAGACGAGCTCGCATGAGCTGTGCTTTTTTTGTCCCACCACGCCGCCCGAGCCGGCCGCAGACCGACCGACGACCCGCATATTACGCCATCCAACCATAGCCGCACACATTCTGACAGCAACTCAACCAACCGGACGAAATTCATGCAAACATGATGATATCTCATATAAACAATGACGGAATTCATATAAAATACCGGATTTTCATACAAACATGATAGATTTCATTACATTCAAATCAACTAAGCGGTGCTAGTTCTGGACAGCACGGGTATGTAATACCTGGCCTAAATGGTCGCTCGGCGATCCATTTGTGTTCCTCATGTCCGGCAGCATGATCACCGGACTGCCGAGAGCTCCGGAGGTATATGCTTCAGCGCAAAGGACGGCTCGCTTCCCCACTGCCGAAGTCGAAGAAGATGGTGGAAGGGGGCTTCTCCGCTTCTATGGAGACCATGCGGGGTCGACGAAGGTCCTCACAACAAAAGGATCCGGCAAGACACCTGCTGTGTACGCCGGCCTCGCCTCCACGGTGGCCTTCATGGGACCCAAGCGGCGGCGGCCTCCTGTGTTCTACTTCTCCTCGATGATGGCGGCGGACGCGGAGGCGCTGGCCACCAACTCGTCGGTCTCCGCGCACCCAGCTTGTGTCTCTACTTGCATGGCGCGGCCGCCGGCATGGGAGTCTTGGCCATAGAAACGGGAGACGCGGTTACAGACGCGGGAGGCACGGTATGAGGCGGCGGCATGGACGGAAGCGACGACGCCCGTGCGCTGCTCCTCGTCGAGCTGGCCTAGAGCGGCGAATTTATGAACTGTGCGCCGCCTTGGGGAGGCAACTGGCTCCATCGGCCGAGGGGAGGGATGTGGATCAGCGAGCTGCATAGCTCATATCCGGCGGGCTCGGCGGGCCATTGAGCCGGCTTGGATGCGGGATAACTACTCTTTGTAAGCCATTGTAAGAGTGGACAAAATGGTGAAGGAGGAGATAGGGGAGCGGCGGAGGTGTGCGATTCTTGGCCGGCGTTTGGCCTCGTTTAAATAGGAGATTAAGTAGACGGCGGACAGGAGGAGCTCGGCCGGCATTGCATTTAATGTCGGCCTGGTCATGAATGGACGTGTGTCCAGAGTGGGTTTCTCGGCTTCCATACGGGTTTCATGCAGGCGTTTGAATGCGGCAAGGAGGCGTGTTCGGCCGGACGTGCATCGAGTGGTGCCCTCGACTCTGACGTACGACACCGTGCCGTTCTTCCACTAACGTGTGGGCTCTTTGGGTACATGGCCTGCATGTCAGTGACCCAACGCAGGCAGCACACGACATAGGAGCTTTTGGTTGGCCAGGGCGGTCAGCAGCGGGCATTTCATAAACCGATGATTGTTCATTGAGTGTGACGTCATCTATTTCATCTAGATAAGCCTACTACATAATGTAAGAGAATTTTAAAATTTTCATATATACATTGTGATTCATAAAGACCGCTAGAAACATCAATGTTTTGCTTATCACAGATAAGATTGATTAACAATCCATGTCCTTAACAAAGGGTGCATGCACGTATAGGTTGAGCGTGTGTCTTGCGTCGTGTGTTGTGTGCATGCAGGCGTGCGAGTGTTGTGTGCGTGCATGTGTACATTTGAGTATTGCTTATGTGTGTGCACGTGCATGTGTTCGTGAGTGCATGTGTACGTGTCAGTGTTGCACGCCTGCATGTGTGCGCGTGTTCATTATGTGTACATGTCAGTGTTGCACGCCTGCATCGTGCGTGTGTTCGTGCAAGTGTTGCGTGCGTGCATGTGTACATGCAGGGTGAGGCTACATGTCAGTCGACTGACTTTTTCATCTCTGGTCAGTAGATTTTCCAGCCGTTGGATATGAAATCAAGGGCCTTCAGTTTGTCTTCAACCTCCATCCCCCTGAGCCGCCACCACTAGCTGAACCGTCAGCCGCTTCCGCCACAAGCCGCCCGCTGCCACACCGCCTCAACCACTCCCCACCGCCGTCCGCCGCCTGCCATCCCTCTAGCCCCAAGACGCCGAGCTTTTTCTCCGGTGATCCCCACGCCACCGCCCAATCACCGCCCCCCCCACTGCCGACGGCTGGCAACCAGAGGTCTCATGACTTTGAATTCCCACCAACCACTAATTTATTACCATTTATGTCCTTCACATACGCGCTGACAGGTGGGCCCTATGGTAATGTGCGTTGCTGAATGTCGACCATTTGACTGGTCAATTGATTGTGTCATCAACAAATTACGGAGCTGTATGGTGAGCCAGTGACCGTATGACCACCCTAAAATGTATTTTATTAATACAGTACAGACTCAAACTACCATTTCTTTCTTTCATATACGCGCTGATAGGTGGACCCCACGGTTACGCGCTCCGATGGGGCAACACTAGTTGCGCCACGTGGAACGTTTGACTGGTCAATTGATTGTGTCATCAACAAAATACGGATTTGTACGGGTGAGCCAGTGACCGTATAATCAGGAGATGTATTTTTATAACACGGTACAGATGCAAGCGCTCATATATACGCGCAAGCACTCACCACTATAAGTGCACACACGCAAACCCTACCCCTATGAGCACCTTCGAGAGAGTGAGCCAGCATATGATCTTGAGGTTTTATGAAGTCACCATAGGTGCCTCGTAGTCGAGTGGAACGTTCCTCCCACTGAACGCACATTGCCGGAAAATACTGAAATTAACCCAGGATAAATGCGGGCACCAGGACTTTAACCCTGGTGGGCTCGAGAAACCACTGTCCTCCTAACCATCCAACCACAAGTTGGTTAGCACCACAAAATGTATGTGGTGACCATGATGAGCTTATTCTGAAGTTCAGTGACCATATCATGCTTTCGCTTCAAATACAATGACCGTAAGTGTCGTCAACAAAATACGGAGCACGCATCAAATACAATGTCCGTCAGTGTCATCAACAAAATACGGAGACGTATCGTGAGCTAGACACCGTATGATCACCACGAGAATGTATACGGTGACCGTAATGAGCATATTCTGAAATCCAGTGACCGTATAGTGCTTTCGCTTGGAATACAGTGACCGTCACGCGTGAATGTGTCATGGGCATGCATACTTTTAGAGGACCGAGATATAGTTTGTGTGCGTACGTGAAAGTGGTGTAGAAAGAGGGGGTGTCCAGTGGATACAAGGAGAGATATGCCCTTCGTTTCTCTTTCCCATGACTAATATTTTAGGACAAAATATAAACATTCACAATGCAGAACAAATATTTTTGGATGCACCATGCAATTAACTTTCATGTATAACATTGTACTGTTGTATATGCTTATTTTCTTAGTGGCCGATTGCGTGTGTGGTGTGGTGGACACATCATTTCTAGTTGGGGTGGGCACATCATTTCTAGTTGTGGTGGGTCAATATGAGGACTCATGGGTCTGTTCCATCCTGCGCCACATAGGTTGGACCGAGACGCATTATACGAAGACCCATGTGGAGGACTCGGCGTACAACACGAAGCTACCAGAGTCGTGGAAGACTCTATCCTCACTGGTGATAAGCCGACTATATATGATTTGTAACCCTAAGCCCCGAGTATGTTATAGAAGCCTGGGGGCTGGTTCGCCGATAGTATACACACATGCACAATACCTGGTATTCACGTGTACTTTGTACACACCCCTATCATTAATATACAGTACCAAGAGTAGGATCTTTCCTCAAGTACAAGGGTCCAAACTTGGGTAAAACTTTGCCTCGTATTACCATCCAGCCTAACAGTCAGGAATATCCTACCGAATGATCTGATGGAATCATATCTGCCAACTACTAAGAGAGAGGTGTGTCTATGGGGGGAGGGGGCAATGTGTGTGAGAGAGGCCTAAAGATAATGTGCATGCGGGAGATACGTAGGCACATATATGTGCGTATAGAGGGCTAGTAGAGATTGTGCGTGTGTATATATGCATGTGAGAGAAATAGTGTTTTCCAACTGAGATCAGTGAAAAGAGTGGTACATAGTAGTCAGAAAGAGAGAGAGAGAGAGAGAGAGAGAGAGAGAAAGAGAGAGACACAGAGAGAGTGTGTGCGTGAGATACCCCGACACCCCGGGAGAGATTGTGAGCATGTGCGAAAGAGAAATTCCGATGTATATAAAGTATGTGCACTTATGCGTTAGATAGAGAGATATATAGCGCGTTTGTGAGAACGGGCCGAGGCATAGTGCATCTACGTGTAAAAGGCGGTTCTACGCATTAAATTAAAATATAAATGATATTATTATTTTTGGATGAGATCATGAATTTTGCAATTTGTGTATGAACTAAAATCGGTCTATCAGACACCCATACTCTATTGGATTCTAGCATGTGCATGTGTTTATTTCATATTATCGATCTATAAAGTGAGAGCGGTTTGAAATACAGGGAATGCATTGCTTTTGCAATTCATATATAAACATTAATTAGTGCACTCCATGTTGTTAGTGTGAAGCACTTTATACATTTGTCACTTACATGGATCCAAATTGCTAGCTACGAAATAGAATACATGTTGAATTCAACATAAAGGGGGTTTCGAAGATTCGAATTCATAGGAAGTGCATTCATCTATGTGAACCCGAGATAATGGCATTTGTAAATCAGATCTAAAAGGGGGCATCAATCTTTGTTGTGCGTTTGAACATGCTATATATTTATACGCATGTCTAACTATTTATTTGCAACCAAGGAGATTATATCGGGAACCATGCATGAATTGAGGTAAGTTGCATATTTTTTTAATATATACTCATGTACAATGTATATTCAAATGTACCCCCTCCATTCCAAAATAATCGTAGTTTTAGGATTTCCAAGAGTAAAGATTTGTGAAGATTGACAAATCCTGAAAGTTCAATTCAAGAGAACCTAAAATATTAATGCTTCTGCTTCCAAATATTGACGAAGCGCCAAATAAGCCTCTGGTCACCCGAAACCACGCGAGACTAATGTTTGGTGGTAGGAAATTACTATCCTAACTCTGGCACGTGTAGCCTATCGGCCTAATGTCCAAAGGTCTAAACTAGGGTAGGTTTGTAACTTCATCAAGACGCTAGTCTCAACCGCCTCCGAGAAGCATTCATACGCCGTGGGTGCCTAAACACCCACACGCTCGGCCAAAATCTATCCCGCACACCATTTGGGACACCTGAGATTACTGTCCTACCCCCAACCCGCAATATATCTGAAATTTTAGATGGGGGCAAAGTTTGTAATTTTCCCCAAATTTCAAACAAGTGATGTCAACTACGCAACCTTCTCCTTGTAGACGTTGTTGGGCCTCCAAGTGCAGAGGTTTGTAGGACAGTAGCAAATTTCCCTCAAGTGGATGACCTAAGGTTTATCAATCCGTGGGAGGCGTAGGTTGAAGATGGTCTCTCTCAAGCAACCCTGCAACCAAATAGCAAAGAGTCTCGTGTCCCCAACACACCCAATACAATGGTAAATTGTATAGGTGCACTAGTTCGGCGAAGAGATGGTGATACAAGTGCAATATGGATGGTAGATATAGGTTTTTGTAATCTGAAAATATAAAAACAGCAAGGTAACAAGTGGTAAAAGTGAGCGTAAACGGTTTTCAATTCTAGGAAACAAGGCCTAGGTTTCATACTTTCACTAGTGCAAGTTCTCTCAACAATAATAACATAATTGGATCATACAACTATCCCTAAACATGCAACAAAGAGTCACTCCAAAGTCACTAATAGCGGAGAACAAACGAAGAGATTATGGTAGGGTACGAAACCACCTTAAAGTTATCCTTTCTGATCGCTCTATTCAAAAGTCTGTAGTAAAATAACATGAAGCTATTCTTTCCGTTCAATCTATCATAGGGTTCGTACTAGAATAACACCTTAAGACACAAATCAACCAAAACCCTAATGTCACCTAAATACTCCAATGTCACCTCAAGTATCCGTGGGTATGATTATACGATATAAATCACACAATCTCAGATTCATCTATTCAACCAACACAAAGAACTTCAAAGAGTGCCCCAAAGTTTCTACCGGAGAGTCAAGAAAAAAACGTGTGCCAACCCCTATGCATAAGTTCACATGGTGACTGAACCCGCAAGTTGATCACCAAAACGTACATCAAGTGAATCACGTGATATCCCATTGTCACCACAGATAAGCACATGCAAGACATACATCAAGTGTTCTCAAATCCTTAAAGACTCAATCCGATAAGATAACTTCAAAGGGAAAACCCAATCCATTGCAAGAGAGTAGAGGGGGAGAAACATCATAAGATCCAACTATAATAGCAAAGCTCGGGATACATCAAGATCGTGCCAAATCAAGAACACGAGAGAGAGAGAGAGAGAGAGAGAGAGAGAGAGAGAGATCAAACACATAGCTACTTGGTACATACCCTCGGCCCCTGTGGTGAACTACTCCCTCCTCGTCATGGAGAGCACCTGGATGATGAAGATGGCCACCGGTGAGGGTTCCCCCCTCCGGCTGGGTGCCGGAACAGGGTCCCGATTGGTTTTTGGTGGCTACAGAGGCGTGCGGCGGCGGAACTCCCAATCTATTATGTTCCCTGAAGTTTTTAGGGTATATGGATATATATAGGCGAAAGAAGTCAATCAGGGGAGCCACGAGGGGCCCACGAGGGTGGGGGCGCGCCCAGGGGGGCATGCGCGCCTCCCTGCCTCGTGGCCACCTCGTTGCTTCCCTGACGTACACTCCAAGTCTCCTGGATTGCTTCCGTTCCAAAAATAACTCTCCTGAAGGTTTCATTCTGTTTGGACTCCGTAGATATTCCTTTTCTTCAAAACACTGAAACAAGGGGAAAAACAGAAACTGGCACTGGGCTCTGGGTTAATAGGTTAGTCCCAAAAATAATATAAAAGTGCATAGTAAAGCCCATAAACATCCAAAACAGAATATATAATAGCATGGACCAATAAAAAATTATAGATACGTTGGAGACGTATCAATAAGCGCGTCCCAAACCGAAACATTGTTCATGCTTAGTCCCCCCTCCCTCTGTTTCCCCATTCATACTCCGTGGGCGCCAAAACGCCCTCTCCACCAGTCGCGAAACCCCAGCCTCCTCCGTCCTCCACCCCATCACGCCCAATCCACCACCGCCCTCCTCCATCACGTTGGAGCCGGTACCCCGACGTCGTCGTCCAACGCAACCGCAACCGCAACGCCCTCAAGGACTTAGCAGCTGAAGCCGAGGCAGAGCTGGCTCCACTACACCGACGCCGACGTGCGCCGTACCAGAACCACTTCGACCACACCGTCCTACGCCTCACCGTTGCCGCTCCACTGTCGCAACCATCCACCGCATCGAAGCTGTTCCCGCTACGCCGTCGTTCGCCGCCTCGGATCTGGTTCCCCGCTGCAGACAGACGGCCACCGCACCACACTCAACAACTTGGCCATGGGTTCGTCCAAGGCTCCACCGTCCTCCACAACTTCTCGTTTCCAGTGAACCACAAGAAGATCGTTGGAAAAACAGAAGGAGGACATAGCACTGCCAGCAGAAAGAGGTACTCCTCTTCCCTTATTCGTGCAAATCTTACGTCTCTGCTCACACTGTATTCATCCCATGAAAGAAACTAGTTGAGCGCTTCGTACTGCATCTTCTTCGTGATACTAAATGCACAAGGTTTCCTCCCATTTACTATTTCACCTTTGCGAGAGGTCATTAGCCCGCCTGGATTTCAATTCAGGGTCAGTCGAATCGCAATTAAAAGAAGCAGCACCCGCTTAGGCACGCGGAGCACCTAGTCCGCCTATTCGCCGGGGAAGCGGCACATCGGTGTTTATCATAGGGGTGTGGGGCGTAGGAGCTTCTTGCGCCCGATCTGGAGGTCGGCGGGGCTTGAAGGGATGGCCGGGGGCAGTGCCAAGCACGCCGGTGCAGTGAGGTCGAGGGGAGGGAGGAGGCAGGGGACTGGGCCGGTGGTCGCTGGCGTTTCGAGGAAGATCATAACACTAACTGGCTGGAGGTAGATGAAGGTCATCTGCCCGTTCTTTGTACATCGGGCGGTCCAGAAAAAATGGACTGACCTATTTTTTTTCAGCCGACTGTTATTTTCATAGGACCACACCTTGTGGTGTGCTGGAGGAGCATCTGCATTTCCCAGCCATCCCTGTGCTCATATTTCAAAATCCTAGAATCTCGTAATTTCGTGTGCCATGCATGTTGTAGAGCTATCATATGTCTCCCGTCATTTATTTCTCACCGACCTGCTATCTACTACATTTACACTGTACTACTTGTGCACACACTTCACCCATAATTACACTATTGTTTTTTATGCATGGGTATTTCAGACTTTGACGCAATGTTGATAAATACAAAAAAGAAAAGACAGAAGTCGCTCTAGTGTAATTCGAAGATAAGCACTAAGCGTCTCAGTGCTCTAAAGGGTGCAGTGCCAGCAGATGGAGACAGTAAACGTAGCTCTGCAGTTGATGATCTCAATTGCCACACACAACCATCGCAGGTGATTGCTTTAACTTCGTGCTCCCAAATTTGGTTGCATGTTGCATATGTGGTTGCATGTTGCATATGCTATCTAGCTTGTATTGCTTCCAATTTGGTTAAATTGCATCAGCTTACTTTACACATTATACCTTTGATAATGACATGCCTTCCTGTTTTTGATACATACTACATATGTCTATTAACCATGTTCTTACATCAAACTACTTTTCTTGCGTATCCCTCATCAATCACTTCTGACGAGACACCTTCAAGTTGACAGTGTAATATTCGTTGCATCTTGCATATCATTTCAAACATGTATTGCCTCTAATTTGTTGAAGTGCCACTTATAATGAGACACATCTAACTTGGTAGAGTGATTTTGGTTGGATCTTTCATATGGTGTCTAGATTGCATTGGTTCCAATTTGTTGAAATGCCTTCTACTTAGCATTTTTCGTACATATTCCATCTTCCTACAATGTGGTTGCCATACATAAAAGTTGTGTTCGTCAGTATCATGCATCAACGAATTTGGAAGTGTGAATTTCATTCCTTTTTCTTGTGTGTTTACTTGACAAGGCAAAATCTAAAAGGACGAAGGCATAGAATGATAGTGGTCCTCTGGAGCAACTGAAACAGATGATCTCTGCAGATTCTCCTGCTACTCCTACTACAGTGCAAGTTCCAAATCTCATCTCCCCTACTCCACAACCCCAGGTGCTTGCTCTAACATGGCAAAGGTGATATCTGGTTGCATGTTGCATATGGTTCCTAGCTTGTATTGCTCCTAATTTGTTAAATTGCATCTCCTTAGCTTACACATTATACATGTGAATATGACACGCCTTCCTGTTTTTGGTAGATACTACATCTGCCTATCACACCATGTTCTTACATCAAACTACTGTTCTTGTGTATCCTGCATCTATCGCTTATGATGAGATAGTCACGCCCATCGGTTAGTATGAGACACCCTACTCTTATAAAGAGTGCAGTTTCATCCTCTCCACATGATTCTCAAGAAACAGCAAGCCTAAATTAAGATAGTGAACGTAGCTCTGTACTTTAAGACCGCACTTCCCCTACACCATCATCGCAGGTGCTTGCTCTAACTTCACGGTGTGATATGTGGTTGCATGTTGCATATGGTGTCTAGCTTGTAATGCTTCTAATTAGGGTAAATTGCATCTGCTTAGTTTACACATTATACCTATGAACATGACATGCCTTCCTATTTTTGGTACACACTACATCTATGTGTTAACCATGTTCTTACATGAAACTACCTCTCTTTTGTATCCTGCATCAATCACTTATGATGAGACACCTTTATTCGTTGCATATTGCATATTATTTCTAGCATGTTGCTATGTATTGCTTCTAATTTGGTCAAATACATTTGTTAGGCCACCCTTTTAATTTGGCAGAGTGATATTGGTTTCATCTTTCATATGGTTTCTAGCTTGCATTGCTTCTAACTAGTTCAAACACCTTGTGCTTAGTTTACACTTTATACATCATACATGTCAATATGTCGTGCCGTTCTGTTTTTCATACATATTCCATCCTCCTATCATGCAGTTGTCTTACATGAAAGTAGTGTTCACAAGATCATGCATCAATGAGTTCTGAAGAGCAAATTTTATTCCTTTTTCTTGTGGGTTTGACTTGACAAGGAAAAATCAAAAAAGAGGAAGGAAAAGAGTAAGGAAGGCGATGATGGTGGTCCTCTGCAGCAACGTAAACGGAGCATCTGTATGGATTCTCCTTGTACTGCTAGTTGAAAGGGATCGAGAAGAGGTGTCTAGAGGGGGGTGAATAGACTCTAATCAAGAAAATTTGCAGTTTTTAATTTCCTTTAGTTGATGTGGAGTTTGAGCACAAGTTTAAACATTCACAATACATATCAAGCAAACATGCAAGCATACAAAGAGTATATGAGCAGCGAAAAGTAAAGCATGCAAGTTGCAAGAATGTAAAGAGATGGGATTGGAGTGTGCAAACGCAATTTGGAGACACGGAGATTTTTTATCCGTGGTTCTGATAGGTGGTGCTATCGTACATCCATGTTGATGGATACTTCAACCCACAAAGGGTAAGGTTGCGCGAGTCCACGGAGGGCTCCACCCACGAAGGGTCCACGAAGAAGCAACCTTGTCTATCCCACCATGGTCGTCGCCCACGAAGGACTTGCCTCACTAGGGTAGATCTTCACGAAGTAGGCGATCTCCTTGCCCTTACAAACTCCTTGGTTCAACTCCACAATCTTGTTGGAGGCTCCCAAGTGACACCTAGCCAATCTAGGAGACACCACTCTCCAAGAAGTAACAAATGGTGTGTTGATGATGAACTCCTTGCTCTTGTGCTTCAAATGATAGTCTCCCCCGACACTCAACTCTCTCTCGTAGGATTGGATTCGGTGGAAAGAAGATTTGAGTGGAAAGCAACTTGGGGAAGGCTAGAGATCAAGATTTATGTGGTTGGAATGGAATATCTTGAACTCAACACAAGTGTAGGTGGTTCTCTCTCAGAAAATATGTGTTGGAAGTGTAGGCATGTTCTGATGGCTCTCTCCATGAATGAAGAGTGGGTGGAGGGGTATTTATAGCCTCCACACAAAATCTAAACGTTACACACAAATCACCAAACTCGGTGGGACCGAATCATTAAACTCGGTCGGATCGATTTGGTTCATAATGTGACCGTTAGGCATTTCGGTGGGATCGACTTGATCAACTCGGTGGGACCGATGTGCTAGGGTTAGGGTAAATCCAAAACTCGGTTTGACCGATTACTCAAACTCGGTGGGACCGATCTGGGTAATAAGTGAAACAGAATGTTGGCCAAGCAAACTCGGTGGGGCCGGTTGCAGATCTCGGTGGGACCGAAACTATTGCAACAGACAACAGAGAGTTTGCAAGCCCATCTCGGTGAGACCAAGATCCCATTGGTGAGACCGAACTAATTAGGGTTTCTGGCAGTGGCTATGTCAACTGAACTCGGTGGCTCCGAATAGAAAGAATCGGTGGGGCCGAGTTGGACTTTTTGGATTAGGACATATGTGGAAGTGAGAAAGTGGTTGAGGGCTTTGGAGCATATCACTAAGCACTTTGAGCAAGCAAGCCATTAAGCAACACCTCATCCCTTCTTAATAGTATTGGATTTCCTATGGACTCAATGTGATCTTGGATCACTAAAATAGAAAATGTAGAGTCCTGAGCTTTGAGCTTGAGCCAATACTTTGTCCTTAGCATCTTGAAGGAGCTCCACATACTCTTGTCCATGCCACTCCATTGTTGAACTTATCTGAAACATACTAGGTAGAAGCATTAGTCCAACAAGAGATATGTTGACATTAATTACCAAAATCACCCAGGGAGCACTTGTGCTTTCACTAGTGCATTACAAGTTCCAAGTCTCCGCTCCCCTACTCCACCATCCAAGGTGCTTGCTCTAACTTGGCAGTGTGATATATGGTTGCATGTTGCATATGGTGTCTAGCTTGTATTGCTCCTAATGAGTGTAAACTGCATCTGCTTAGCTTACACATGATACGTGTGAATATGACACGCTTTCCTGTTTTTGGTACATACTATATATGTTTATCACACCATGTTCTTACATGAAACTACTCTTCTTGTGTATCCTGCATCAGTCACATATGATGGGACACCTTTAAGTTGGCAGTGTGATATTGGTTTGCGTCTTGAATATGATTTCTGGCATGTAGTGCTTCTAGTTTGATGAACGCCACCTATGACAAGACATTTTTAACTTGGCAGAGTGATATTGATTGCACCTTCCATATGGTGTCTAGCTTGCAGTGCTTCTAATTTGTTGAAGTGCCTTCTGCTTAGTTACGACATCATAGGTGTGAATATGTCAAGCCGTCCAGTTTTTCGTACATATTCCATCCTCGTATCATGACTTTTCCTTTCATCAGAGTAGTGTTCACAAGATCATGCATGAATGAGTTCTGAAGAGCGAATTTTATTCCTTTTCTTGTCGGTTTGACCTCACAATGCAAAATCAATAAAGCGAAAGGAAATTGGTAAGGCATTTGATGATGGTGGTCCTTCCGAGCAACTGAAACGGAGGGTCTCTATAGATTCCACTTCGCCATCCTCCCAACAAGATTCACAAGACAACGCAAGGCTAGACAGTCAACGTAGCTGTGTAGATGATGAGCACATCTCCCCTACTCCACCATCACAGGTGCTTTCTCTAACTTGTCACTATTATATGTGGTTGCATGTTGCGTATGACATCTAGCTTGTATTGCTTCTAACTTTGTTGAATTGCATCTGCTTACTTTACACATAATGCCTGTGAATATGACACGTGTTCCTGTTTCTAGAACATACTATGTCTGATCACACCATGTTCTTACATCAGACTACTGTTCTTGCATATCCCGCATCAGTCACTTATGATAAGGCACCTTTAAGTCGTCGTTGTGATATTGGTTGTGTCTTGCATATGATTTCTAGCATGTACAGCTTCTAATTTGTTGAAACGCCAAGCAGTTTGAACTTGGCAGAGTGATATTGGTTGCACCTTTCATATGGTGTCTAGCTTGTAGTGCTTCTAATTTGTTGAAATGCATTCTGCTTAGTTACCACATCATAGGTGTGAATATGTCATGCTGTCTTGTTTTTCGTACATATTCCATCCTCATATCATGTGTTTGCCTTTCATCCGAGTAGTGTTCGTCAGTATCATGCATGAATGAGTTCTGAAGAGCGAGTTTTATTCCTTTTTCTTATCGGTTTGACTTCACAATGCAAAATCAATACAACTGAAGGAAATTAGTCCGACAGTGGATGATGGTGGTCCTTCGGAGTAACTCAAACAGAGGGTCTCTATAGATTCTACTCCGCCATCCTACCAACAAGATTCGCAAGACAACACAAGGCTGGACAGTCAACGTAGCTGTGTAGATGATGAGCACATCTCCCCTACTCCACCATCATAGGTGCTTGCTCTAACTTGGCACTATTATATGTGGTTGCATGTTGCGTATGATTTCTAGCTTGTATTGCTTCTAACTTTGTTCAATTGCATCTGCTTACTTTAAACATAATGCCTGTGAATATGACACATGTTCCTGTTTCTAGAACATACGTGTAGATGATGAGCACATCTCCCCTACTCCACCATTACAGGTGCTTGCTCTAACTTGGAACTGTTATATGTGGTTGTGTGTTCCGTATGATGTCTAGTTTGTATTGCTTCTGATTTTGTTGAATTGCATCTGCGTAGCTTACAACTTATACCTGCAACGATCACTTACCCATAATAAACATTTAACTTGGGAGTGTGATGTAGGTTGCATCTTGAATTGTCTTCTAGCTTGTACTGCTTCTAATTTCTTGAAATGGCACTTACGAGAGACACTTTTTACCTGATAGAGTGATATTGATTGCATGTTCATATGGTGCCTAGCTTTCATTTCTTCTAATTTTGTTGAAATGCCTTCTGCTTACTGTTTTTCCTACATATTCCATCCTCCTATCCTACGTCTGAATATGCAATGCTATCTTTTTTTGTATATATTCCATCCTCCTATCCTGCGCTTGCCTTACATCAAAGTAGTGTTCGTCTGTTCATGCATCAACCAGTTATGCAGAGCTAATTTTATTCATCTTATTTTGGTTTTGACTTCATAAGGCAATATCAGAAAATAGGAAGGAAAAGAGCAAGTTAGGGGATGTTGGTGGTCCTCCGGACCGACGCGAACATAGACTCTCTAGATTTGCCGCTGCTACTGCTAATGAAGTTGAAGTCCCAACTCTACATGATGAGTTCATCTCCCGTACTCCACCATCGCAGGTGCTTGCTCTAAGTTGACACTGTGATAATTGGTTTCATGTTGCATATGTTGTCTAGCATGTATTTCTTCTATTTTGATTAAATTGCACCTGCTGAGTTTATACGTTATACATGTGCATATGACATGCCTTTCTGTGTCTAGAATACACTGCAACTATCAATCATACCATGTTCTTACATCAAAGTACTATTGTTGTGTATCCCGCATCAGTCACTCATGATTGGACGCTTTTAACATGGCAATTTGATAGTGGTTGCATCTTGCATTGATTTCTACGCTGTACTGCTTCTAATTTTTTGAAATGCCACTTATGACAAGACACTTTTAACTAGGTAGAGTGGTACTTGTTGCATCTTTCATATGGTTTCTAGCTTGCAGTACTTCTATTTTCTTGAAAATCCTTCTGCTTAGTTTACACATTGTAGCTGTAAATATGTCACGCCGTCCTATTTTTCTTACATATTCCATCCTCATACAGTTGTCTTACATCAAAGTATTGCTTGTCTGTATCATGCATCAATCAGTTTCGAAGAGCGATTTTATTCTTTTATGTTGTGGGTATGGCTTGACATGGCAAAGTACAAAAAGAGCAAGGAAAATATTATAGTAGGGAATGGTCTTACTCGTCGGGTGAAACGGAAAAGGGTCTGCCCTCGAGATTCTGCTAGTACTTATAGTGTAGTAGAAGGTCCAAGTCCACCGGCTAAATCTACAAACACAATATCACCTGCTCCACTAGCTGCAGCATCCGCTTTAACTGTACCAGCATCTCAACGAGTTACTCGTTTGTTTGCTCCGGAACTGGCCAGTTCTCAAGCTGCCTTCACACCTAACACTACTTCTGAAGCACTGCGGACACAACAGGACTTGGCAAGATCAGATGAACCTCATGAGCATCAACACCAAGACGGTACCTGACCGAGTCAAGTTGCAGTTGCATGCTCCTTTATATGTACTCTCATAGTTTGACGTGCACTAACACTTTCCATATTCGTTGTTGAACTAGCACCACGGCGCAATCGGAAACAGACATCAGGGATAATGCTTGACAGATTAACAAAATCTAAAGGAGGAAGAATGAAGATCCATTTTGAGGCAGGTTTAAAAAGGCCACGTGATGCTACAGAGTCAGCCAAGTTAGTATCAGAGGCAGCCATTGCCGTTAGGTGTCATGCACGTATCCTCCCAACATGGATCCAGTATAGGAATGATAAAGACAATATCCAGTTTAACACCTTCCTTGACCATTGATGTCTACCACGCAACCTTATTCTTGTAGATGTTGTTGGGCCTCCAAGTGCAGAGGTTTGTAGGCAGTAGCAAATTTCCCTCAAGTGGACGACCTAAGGTTTATCAATCCGTGGGAGGCGTAGGTTGAAGATGGTCTCTCTCAAACAACCCTGCAACCAAATAACAAAGAGTCTCTTGTGTCCCCAACACACCCAATACAATGGTTAATTGTATAGGTGCACTAGTTCGGCGAAGAGATGGTGATACAAGTGCAATATGGATGGTAGATATACTTTTTTGTAATCTGAAAAATAAAAACAGCAAGGTAGCAAGTGGTAAAAGTGAGCGAAAACGGTACTGCAATGCGTTGAAACAAGGCCTAGGGTTCATACTTTCACTAGTGCAAGTTCTCTCAACAATAATAACATAATTGGATCATATAACTATCCCTCAACATGCAACAAAGAGTCACTCCAAAGTCACTAATAGCGGAGAACAAACGAAGAGATTATTGTAGGGTATGAAACCACCTCAAAGTTATTCTTTCTGATCGATCTATTCAAGAGTCCGTTGTAAAATAACACGAAGCTATTCTTTCTGTTCGATCTATCATAGAGTTCGTACTAGAATAACACCTTAAGACACAAATCAACCAAAACCAAAATGTCACCTAGATACTCCAATGTCACCTCAAGTATCTGTGGGTATGATTATACGATATGCATCACACAATCTCAGATTCATCTTTTCAACCAACACAAAGAACTTCAAAGAGTGCCCCAAAGTTTCTACTGGATAGTCAAGACAAAAACGTGTGCCAACCCCTATGCATAGATTCCCAAGGTCACGGAACCCGCAAGTTGATCACCAAAACATACATCAAGTGGATCACGTGATATCCATTGTCACCACAGATAAGCACATGCAAGACATACATAAAGTGTTCTCAAATCCTTAAAGACTCGATCCGATAAGATAACTTCAAAGGGAAAACTAAATCCATCACAAGAGAGTAGAGGGGGGAGAAACATCATAAGATCCAACTATAATAGTAAAGCTCGCTATACATCAAGATCGTGCCAAATCAAGAACATGGGAGAGAGAGATCAAACACATAGCTAGTGGTACATACCCTCAGCCCCGAGGGTGAACTACTCTCTCCTCATCATGGAGAGCGCCGAGATGATGAAGATGGCCACCGGTGAGGGTTCCCCCCTCCGGCAGGGTGCCGGAACGGGTCTAGATTGGTTTTCGGTGGCTACAGAGGCTTGCGGCAGCGGAACTCCCGATCTAGGTTTCTTTCTGGAAGTTTGGGGTTATATAAGAGGTGTTGGAGTCGGGAACAAGTCAGGGGGGGTCCTCGAGACGGCCACGAGGCAGGGAGGCGCGCCCCCCACCCTCGTGGTGGCCTCGGGACTCTACTGGCCCACCTCCAGTACTCCGTGTGCTTCTTCTGGTCTAGAAATGATCTCCATCAAATTTCAGGTCAATTGGACTCCGTTTGGTTTTCCTTTTCTGCAATACTCAAAAACAAGGAAAAAACACAAACTGGCACTGGGCTCTAGGTTAATAGGTTAGTCCCACAAATCATATAAAATAGCATATAAATGCATATAAAACATCCTAGACGGATAATATAACAGCATGGAACAATAAAAAATTATAGATACATTGGAGACATATCAAGCATCCCAAAGCTAAATTCCTGCTCGTCCTCGAGTAGGTAAATGATAAAGACAGAATTTTTGATGTGGAATGCTACCTAACATATTTATCAATGTAATCTTCTTTATTGTGGCAAGAATATTCAGATCCATAAGTTTCAAGACAAAAGTTCAATATTGACATAAAAATAATAGTACTTCAAGCATACTAACCAAGCAATTATGTCTTCTCAAAATAACATAGTGTAACATCCCAAATTTTCAATTTGGAATGTTATACATTAAGTCATCATGCATATCATATTTTCTTGCATTTTGTCGATCCTAGAAATTTCACGCAACTCAAGGACCCTCGGAGAGAGTTGGAGATTTCATTATTTTCATATTTGGGTTTTTCTCAAATTTTGAAAATAGGATCATTTGGATTTATTTATTTTATCTTCAAATATTTTTCCAATAAAAAAATAAGAGAGGGAATAATATGACTTTCCCAAAATTTAGGAATAATTGAAGATTTTATAAATAAATGATAATTTGGGTTTTCGTGGTTTATTTGCTTTAGGGTAAAAATGAGTATTTTATAAATATGCATTTTTGACCCGTATTAAAGTTCATTTTGTTCGACTCATTTTTAGGAGTCGGGGAAAATTTATTTTATTAAATTTGGAGTTCGTTTAGAATTATTTTAATTCGTTTCGGTTTTAAAACCGCGCCCTTTGGGCCAAGGGCCCACCGGCCCAACCGCCAACCAGCGCCCCCTTCCTCATGGCTCACTTGGGAGGAGTCCCGCCGCCGCCCGACCGAGTCCGGCTCGGCCACGCCGCCCGCCATGGTGCCCCCTCCCAAGCAACCCCACCCCTCCCTCCTTATAAGCCGTCACCCCCCCTCGACCCATCCCGCCACCAGCTCACTTGCCGCCGCCGCTTGAGAGCCGCCCGCCGCCGCCGTCGCCTGACGCCGTCGGCGCCGACCCCGCCGGAGCCCCGGAGCCCCGCCGGCGACCTCGCCGGAGGTAGCCACCGAGTCACCCCCCCGGTCCGGTTTTGTTTCAAAAACCGTCCGGTTTTCTTTCGTTGTTTGGTTTTTTTAAAAACCCTAGATCGGTTTTTTTTCTCTCGGTTTAGTTAATTAGTGAACGTTCACCGATCCGTTCGTTTTAACGAACGCGTCACGGTTAGTTTACATTAACGGACGTCCGCTCGTTTAACCGCTCGTCGCTTTTTCTTTTAAATCGGATTTAATCCGTTATTTTCCGATTTCGATTTCCGATCCAATCTTCGAATCAGTTTATCTTCTCGCCGCTTATCGGAATCAGGTGATTCAAGCGCTTGGAGTTTCGTTTGAAACCGCCGTTCGACTAATCCACTTAAACAAAGTTTTGCTACTGTAAAATTTGACCTAGTTTCAAATTGCTAGAACCGAGTCGTTTTCTTTTCGACGCTTGACTTTCGTTGCTTTATTTGATTCGATTCTTTTTGCACCTGTGGTTCTTAAATTGAACTCTCTGGTTAGATCTTCTATCCGAGATTTCCTGTGCATTAGATGAGTACTTATTGTATGCTTGTTGTTTGTCTGCGTTAGATCACCCAGAGTGCGCCGCTTGTTACTTCGAGTCTCTAGGTTTCGCGGATCGTCAGCAAGGCAAGTAACACTTGATCATATCTCTTCTACTACCCAGTTTTTATGCATTAGATCAATCCTCAAACACTTGCATGATTAGGATCTAATTAAATTGTGGGATGGGAAGTAGATTGAGGTAGTACCTATTACTGCTTTTACTTATGAAACCTTGGGAGTTACTTCTACGTTTGCTTATTATGCCATGCTATGCTAGTAGACGTGGATTGGGTGAGTGATATCCATGACGGATGTGAGATTGTTGATTAATGGTTTATCTAAGGTGGCAACTTAAATACACATCCGGGTGGATTGAGGCACTGGTTTCTATCAGGACTTGCTTGTATTTCTTGGACCGCCACCCAGGCTCAAAGGGATCATAAGATTATTCAAACTAGAAACTTCCATGTGCAGCCACAAGCCATTATGGGCTCTGGCATAGCTGAGTAAGTTGTGCGAACTCTTACGGGTAGACTACCAGATGTAGGGGTTGTAGGTTGGTACGGTCTACCCACATGTAAGGTGCTAGTGCTTCTGAAAGACTGTGTCTCGGTCATCCGTCTCTCAAACACCATGCAGTGCAAGAAACCAAACGGAGGCGATCGAGTCTTGTGGGGAAAAGTGCATAAACCTCTCGCAGAGTGTATAAACTAATCATGATTAGCCGTGTCCCCGGTTATGGACATCCCGAGTATCTAGTACTTGAATATCATGTGAATCTCATCATGTTACTTCTAATTAATATTATTGGGTTTTTAATGAGTACTTTTAATTGGGATTGAGGATGTTGTCAACCATTCTCAATGTTTAACAACCACCATGATAGTTAAACAAATTTATTCCTTTGCAAGAGGGAAAAACTAGCTTTATGCAAAATCAGAATCGTGAGAGCTTTACCACCAGCCATATATGCATGTAGTATAGGCTTATGCTTTCATTTCTCTCTCACGTGTTACATTGCCGGCATATTCCATGTCTTGACCGTTTTGGCTGCAACTTTCATGTTGCAGACTTTTCGCATTTGACAGTAAGGTGTTTTAGGTCGTGGTTCTATACTCGGTGATGCCGATGGAGTTGATGGACTCACTTATCTTCCAATTCTTCTGTTATCGTTATTAGATGGCCATAAGCCATATTTATTGTAATAAGTCCTCTTTTGGACAACGCTGTAATGAGTGTGTGATTGCTACTCGCTATAAATCCTTCAATCTTGTGTGGTGTCACATTCTTGATCCAGGATGACACTGAGCACGAGACTTGATCCATTCGGGTCGTGTCTCTACTAAGATGGTATCAGATCACACGCTTAGTGTATGACACGACCACTAATTTAAAGCCATAGATCACTACTCTCTTCTCATTTTCTAACTCCTCATCTTTTCTTCTCTTTTAGGATGAAGGACGCGAAGATCAAGTACACCCAACCGGATGAAGACACACCTTTTGGATTTCACTTGAAGGAAGTCACCAAGTACCTGAACATTGGACTACCAAGTTTCACCGGGACTTTCAACGCCACTCTGCCTGAAGAGGAGCGCTGGAAGATTCAAGCTCATGTACCAGGAAGGACCTTCGCCCCAATCACCAAGCCTATAGATAGTGTTTTCAGTGCACCCACACGAGTCTGGGAAAGAGCATGGAAGCTCACATCACCATGGGACGCATTGGAGAAGTTTATCAAGAAGACCTCAAAGACACCATCTATCATATTTGCGGACGCCGAGATGAACAATGGGAGATAGTCAGCACCAAGAAGGATAGATCCATTGCAGCTTTTATCCAGAGTTAAACCAGCACATTCGACGCCAGGAGAACCAGATGTGCAATGATATGCTCGAGTTGAAGAATGCGAAGGGAAGGATCATCGAACTTGAAGGAGAACTAAAGTCTACACGTTAAGGACTACATGGACGAGATCGTAGCGTTAGCAAGACACAATAACGATCTTACGTATGAGATTGAAGAACTCAAGAAGAAATTGGCGCTCAAGAATGAAGACCCGTACGCCGGTTGTCCAAGCGACTACATCAACATCGACGACACCGATTCGGATCCAAGTGAACCCGACTTTGAAGATGAAGGTGGAGCAGACATCATGGAGTCTTCCACCGGTTCAAATTAGTAGATGACCCCCACATATTAGTAGTATTTCCTCCATGTAACAATTAGTACACGCACTTTTGCGATAGTTAGATCGTTGTAAGCCTTTGTTTGAATTGAATGAAGTGATTTTGTGTGCTTTTGCTCATATACATTTGGGTAGTGTTTCTCCTTAGACCCCACTCTATTCTTAATTTCTCGTCTTTTCTAAACCCATCGATGCCTCCGAGACGCGACCCCGGATTTTTTCCCACCAGAGATCACCCAGTTGATTCAGCAGCAGAACACTTTGATCCAAACACTAGTGCAGAATCAAGGCAACAACAACAACAACCCACCGCCACCACCACCACCTGCGGATCATTTGACACGTTTCTTAAGACTGAATCCGCCAGTGTTTTCCAGTAGCACCGAGCCTATAGTAGCAGATGATTGGCTCCGTAAGATAGGAAGGGAGTTGACCACTGCAGGATGTACAGATGGAGAGAAGGTGAAGTTTGCTGCACACCAACTTGAAGGACCCGCAGCAGCATGGTGGGAGAATTTTACAGCCACTTACCCTATAGACACTGTCACATGGGATCAGTTTCAACAAGCTTTCCGCACAGCCCATGTCTCAGCAGGAGCTATGGCCATGAAGAAGCGTGAGTTTCGCAATTTACGCCAAGGAGGAAGGACTGTTGGCCAGTATGTGGATGATTTTAGTAAGTTAGCACGTTATGCCCCAGATGACGTTACTACAGATGCAGCTAAGCAGGAGAAGTTTTTGGAAGGACTGAATGATGAGTTAAGCATGCATTGATGGTAGCAAGTTTCAATAACTACCAGAGTTGGTAGACCGAGCCCTCATGATTGAAGGAAAGCAAAAGAAATTGAGAACCACAAGAGGAAGTATGGGCAGGGAAGTATAACTCGGAGCCCAAAGCAGAAGTCTCTGCTATACCCCTAAACAGGGAGTTCAGTTTCAGCATACCCATGGAGGAGGTAATTCACATAACCATAATGGCACCAAGAATTGGAAACGGGAATGGAGGAAGCAATGGACAGAACCGCACCAACCCGTCAACACCATCCAAGGTAGACCTGAGTCACATCACTTGCTTTAAGTGCCGCAAGACTGGGCATTATGCAAATGACTATCCGAAGGCCGAATGGAAATGGCAATGGAAGCTCGAAAGAAGCCAAACCCTTTCAACAGGGGGCGGGTGAACCACATTGATGTGGAGGAGGTTGAAGATCAGCCCGATGCGATGTCGGTAAGTTTTTGGTTAAGTCATTTGCTGTAGCTTGTTCTTTTAAATCGGTGCATCGCATTCATACATATCAAGGGGATTCGTGGATAAGTACAAATTACCGACCCAAGCCCTTAGGTCACCCATGCTAGTAACCTCACCCGGAGCGAGAACACATGGCTAGTATATGGTGTGATCGACCGCCATTAAGGATTGGACATTATGTTTTTCCCTCGGACCTAATAGTTCGGAATCCCAAGGATTGGATGTGATATTAGGCATGGATTGGATATCAAGTATGGAGGGAACATAGATTGCACCACCAAGTCAATTTTGCTCACCACACGGAAGGAAGAAGGATCAAGTATGTATCACGGCTCGAGGCGAGGAGAGCGCAAGTAAATTGCCTATCGGGGAGTTGTGCGGGAAGAAGTGCCGTGGTGAAGGATTTCTCGATGTATTTCCTAAGAATTGCCGTGAATGCCACCGGATAGAGACATTGAGTTTTTGATTGAACTTTTGCCAGGAACAGGTCCAATATCGAAGCGACCATACAGGATGCCCGCACAGGATTTGGCGGAAATCAAGAAGCAGATTAATGAACTATTGGATAAAGGTTTTATACGCCCAAGTTCTTCACCTTGGGGATCACCCGTACTGTTAGTGGAGAAGAAGGATGGATCGTTAAGGATGGTTGCTGATTATCGTGGATTGAATGAAGTAACAATCAAGAACAAGTACCCACTACCAATGATAAATGATCTGTTTCATCGTTTGCAAGGAGCTAAAGTGTTTTCCAAGATCGATTTGCGATCAGGGTACCATCAGTTGAAGATTCGAGAGCAGGACATACCTAAGACAGCATTTACCACGAGATATGGACTGTATGAATATACCGTTATGTCATTTGGACCGACTAACGCGCCTGCCTATTTTATGAACCTGATGAACAAAGTGTTTATGGAGTTTTTGGATAAGTTCGTCGTGGTGTTCATAGATGATATTTTGATTTTCTCGAAGAATGAAGAGGAACATAAGGAACATTTGTGATTGGTTTTGGAGAAACTAAGGAACATCAGTTATATGCCAAGTTCAGCAAATGTGAGTTTTGGCTAAAGGAAGTTGGATTTCTTGGACATGTTATATCCGGAGAAGGAATAGCAGTTGACCCCACAAAGGTTGAGACCGTAACCAAATGGGAAGCACCCACGACAGTTGGAGAGATTCGGAGTTTCCTTGGACTCGCAGGATACTACCGAAGATTCATTGAGAATTTCTCAAGGATTTCAAAGCCTATGACATAATTGCTGAAAAAGGATACCAAGTTCAATTGGACTGAGGATTGTGAGACAAGTTCTCAGGAGTTGAAGAAAAGATTGGTTACCTCACCAGTGTTAATTTTGCCAGATCAGACCAAGGATTATGAGGTGTATTGCGACGCTTCACGCCGAGGACTTGGAGCAGTGCTTATGCAGGAAGGAAGAGTTGTTTCATATGCTTCACGACAGCTTAAGCCTCATGAGTTGAATTATGCCACACATGATTTGGAGTTAGCAGCCGTTGTGCATGCATTGAAAACCTGGAGACATTTTCTCATTGGAAATCATTGTGAGGTGTACACGGATCACAAGAGTTTGAAGTACATCTTCACACAGAAGGAATTAAATCTCGCAGAGAGGAGATGGTTGGAGCTTATCAAGGATTATGATATGAGATTGCATTATCACCCCGGAAGGCTAACGTTGTAGCAGACGCTTTGAGCCGTAAGAGCCACGTCCATACCCTAATGATGGGAGGAATACCCAAGGAGTTAGGCGAGGACCTTCGAGAGCTATGTTTGGAAATAGTTCGAGAGGCTATGTAGCAGCATTGGAGATTCGGTCTACAGCGATGGACAAAATCGAGAAGCCCAAAAGGCGAGATAAGGAAGTTGCCTCTATAAAGGAGAAAATGAGCAAAGGAAAAGCTAAAGGATTTCGTGAGGATGAGCATGATACCCTATGGTTTGAGGACCGTGTTTATGTGCCAAATAACCCGGAGATCAGGAAGTTGATTTTGCAAGAAGCCCATGATTCACCCTATTCGATTCACCCAGGAAATACCAAGATGTATTTGGATTTGAAGGAAACGTTCTGGTGGACCGGAATGAAGAAGGATATCGCAGAGTATGTAGCAGTTTGCGATGTATGTCAGAGAGTGAAAGCAGAACATCAGAAGCCAGCAGGATTGTTACAACCATTGCCAATACCCGAATGGAAGTGGGATAAACTAGGCATGGATTTCATCACAGGTTTGCCCAAAGACTCGTTCAGGATATGACTCGATTTGGGTTATAGTCGACCGCTTGACGAAGGTAGCCCATTTCATTCCAGTCAAGACTACCTATAGCAGTGCTAAGTTGGCAAAGATATACATGACCAGAATTGTGTGTTTACACGGAGTTCCGAGGAGTACCGTATCAGATAGAGGAACCCAATTTACCTCAAAGTTTTGGAATCAGTTGCACGAAACATTGGGAACCAGGTTGGAATTTAGTACAGCTTTTCACCCACAGACAGATGGACAGACTGAGAGAGTCAATTAGATTTTGGAGGATATGCTGAGAGCTTGTGCACTAGATTATGGATCTAGTTGGGATGATAACTTGACGTATGCAGAGTTTTCTTATAACAACAGTTACCAAACCAGCTTGAAGATGGCACCTTTCGAGGCTCTGTATGGAAGGAGATGCAGGACACCGTTGTCATGGGACGAAACTGGAGATCGTCAGTTGTTTGGACCAGATTTGATTAAGGAGTCTGAACAAAAGGTTAAGTTGATTCGCGATAGGCTCAAGGTAGCCCAATCCCGCATGTAAGAGCTATGCGGATTCAAAACGCAAGGCGATAGAATATGAAGTTGGAGACAGAGTATATCTTAGAGTATCCCCGCTTCGAGGAGTTAAGCGTTTTGGAGTTAAAGGAAAATTAGCACCACGTTTCGTTGGACCGTTTAGGATCTTGCAATGCATGGGAGAAGTTGCTTATAAACTGGAATTGCGGAGGGACTGTCGGGGAGTTCATGATGTATTCCATATTTCTCGCTTGAAGGAATGTCACGCCGAGATGGCGGAAGTACCGTTAAGGGATACAGTGCCGCTTGAAGCAATTCAGTTGCAGGATGATTTGACATATGAGGAAAGACCAGTCAAGATTCTCGAGTATGCCAGCAGAGTTACTCGCAACAAGGTTATCAAGTTTTGCAAGGTTCGATTGGAGCCACCACACCGAGGATGAAGCCACACAGGAAAGAGAGGAAGATTTGCTCAAGGACCACCTCACCTATTTTCTAGCCAACCCGAATCTCGAGGGCGAGATTCATCTTAAGGGGGTGGTTTGTAACATCCCAAATTTTCAATTTGGAATGTTATACATTAAGTCATCATGCATATCATATTTTCTTGCATTTTGTCGATCCTAGAAATTTCATGCAACTCAAGGACCCTCGGAGAGAGTTGGAGATTTCATTATTTTCATATTTGGGTTTTTCTCAAATTTTGAAAATAGGATCATTTGGATTTATTTATTTTATCTTCAAATAATTTTTCCAATAAAAAAATAAGAGAGGGAATAATATGACTTCCCAAAATTTAGGAAAAAATGAAGATTTAATAAATAAATCAAATTTTGGGTTTTCGAGGTTTATTTGCTTTAGGGAAAAAATGAGTATTTTAAAAATATGCATTTTGGCCCCGTATTAAAGTTCATTTTGTTCGACTCATTTTTTAGGAGTCGGGGAAAATTTATTTTATTAAATTTGGAGTTCGTTTAGATTTATTTTAATTAGTTTTGGTTTTAAAAAAAGCGTGCCCTTTGGGGCCAAGGGCCCAGCAGCCCAACCGCCGCCCAACCGCCCAGGCCCAGTGGCCCCCTCCTGGCGCTCACTTGGGAGGAGTCCCCGCGCCGCCCGACCGAGTCCGGCTCGGCCACGCCGCCCGCCGTCGTTGCCCCCTCCCCAAGCAACCCCACCCCTCCCTCCTTATAAGCCGCCGCCCCCACCTCGACCCACCCGAGCTCCGCCGCCAGAGTCGCCGCCGCCCGAGCCGCCACGCCGCCGACGCCGGCGCCGACTTCTGCCGCCCCCCACCTGACCCACCCGACCCGGGAGCCGAGCCCCGGCGACCTCGGGAGGTAGCCACCGAGTCACCCCCGGTCCGGTTTTGTTTCAAAAACCGTCCGGTTTTCTTTTGTTGTTTGGTTTTTTTTAAAACCCTAGATCGGTTTTTTTTCCCTCGGTTTAGTTAATTAGTGAACATTCACCGATCCGTTCGTTTTAACGAACGCGTTCGCCGGTTAGTTTCTGTTAACGGACGTCCGTTCGTTTAACCGTTCGTCGTTTTTCTTTTAAATCGGATTTAATCCGTTATTTTCCGATTTCGATTTCCGATCCAATCTTCGAATCAGTTTATCTTCTCGCTCGTTTATCGGAATCAGGTGATTCAAGCGCCTGGAGTTTCGTTTCGAAACCGCCGTTCCGACTAATCCACTTAAACAAAGTTTTGCTACTATAAAATTTGACCTAGTTTCAAATTGCTAGAACCGAGTCGTTTTCTTTCGACGTTTGACTTTCGTTGCTTTATTTGATTAGATTATTTTTGCACCTGTGGTTCTTAAATTGAACTCTCCGGTTAGATCTTCTATCCGAGATTTCCTGTGCATTAGATGAGTACTTATTGTGTGCTTGTTGTTTGTCTGCGTTAGATCACCCGAGTGCGCCGCTTGTTACTTCGAGTCTCTAGGTTTCATGGATCGTCGCTAAAGGCAAGTAACACTTGATCATATCTCTTCTACTACCCAGCTTTTTATGCATTAGATCAATCCTCAAACACTTGCATGATTAGGATCTAATTAAATTGTGGGATGGGAAGTAGATTGAGGTAGTACCTATTACTGTTTTACTTATGAAACCTTGGGAGTTACTTCTACGTTTGCTTATTATGCCATGCTATGCTAGTAGACGTGGATTGGGTGAGTGATATCCATGACAGATGTGAGATTGTTGATTAATGGTTTATCTAAGGTGGCAACTTAAATACACATCTGGGTGGATTGAGGCACTGGTTTCTATCAGGACTTGCTGTATTTCTTGGACCGCCACCTGTGCTCAAAGGGATCATAAGATTATTCAAACTAGAAACTTCCATGTGCAGCCACAAGCCATTATGGGCTCTGGCATAGCTGAGTAAGTTGTGCGAACTCTTACGGGTAGACTAGCAGATGTAGGGGTTGTAGGTTGGTACGGTCTACCCACATGTAAGGTGCTAGTGCTTCTGAAAGACTGTGTCTCGGTCATCCGTCTCTTAAACACCATGCAGTGCGAGAAACCAAACGGAGGCGATCGAGTCTTGTGGGGAAAAGTCATAAACCTCTGCAGAGTGTATAAACTAATCATGATTAGCCGTGTCCCCGATTATGGACATCCCGAGTATCTAGTACTTGAATATCATGTGAATCTCATCATGTTACTTCTAATTAATATTATTGGGATTTTAATGAGTACTTTTAATTGGGATTGAGGATGCTGTCAACCATTCTCAATGTTTAACAACCACCATGATAGTTAAACAAATTTATTCCTCTGCAGTAGGGAAAAACTAGCTTTATGCAAGCTTGTAACCGTGAGAGCTTTACCACCAGCCATATATGCATGTAGTATAGGCTTATGCTTTCATTTCTCTCTATGTGTTACATTGCTAGCATATTCCATGTGTTGACCCGTTTTGGGCTGCAACTTTCATGTTGCAGAGACTTTTCGAACTGACAGTAAGGTGTTTTAGGTCGTGGTTCTATACTCAGTGATGCCGATGGAGTTGATGGACTCACTTATCTTCCAAGTCTTCCGTTGTTATCGTTATTAGATGGCTATAAGCCATATTTATTGTAATAAGTCCTCTTTTGGACAACGCTGTAATGAGTGTGTGATTGCTACTCTGCTATAAATCCTTCGAAGTACTGTGTGGTGTCAGCATTACTGATCCAGGGATGACACCTGAGCACAGAGACTTGATCCATTCGGGTCGGGTCGCTACACATAGCCAAAGAAAGCTCATCCCTACAAAATCATATAGTTTGGCCATGCTTCATTTTCGTCACACAAAAATGCTCTCATCATGCACAACCCCGATGACGAGCCAAGCAATTGTTTCATACTTTAGTAATCTCAATCTTTTTTCAACTTTCACGCAATACATGAGCGTGAGCCATGGACATAGCACTTTGGGTGGAATAGAATATAATGATGGGGGTTGGGTGGAGAAGACAAAAAGAGGAGAAAGTCTCACATTGACGCGGCTAATCAACGGGCTAGGGAGATGCCCATCAATTGATGTCAATGCGAGGAGTAGGGATTGCCATGCAACGGATGCTCTAGAGCTATAAATGTATGAAAGCTCAACAAAAGAAACTAAGTGGGTGTGCATCCAACTTGCTTGCTCACAAAGACCTAGGGCATTTTGAGGAAGCCCATCGTTGGAATATACAAGCCAAGTTCTATAATGAAAATTCCCACTAGTAGATGAAAGTGACAATATAAGAAACTCTCTATCATGAAGATCATGGTGCTACTTTGAAGCACAAGTGTGGAAGAAGGATAGTAGCATTGTCCCTTCTTTTTCTTTTTTTGGGCGTTCCTTTTTTATTGGCCTTTTATTTGGTCTTTCCTTCTTTTTTTATTTGGCCTTTATTTTTTTTATTTTTTTATTTGGGACAATGCTCTATTAATGATGATCATCACACTTCTATTTATTTACAACTCAATTATTACAACTCGATACTAGAACAACATATGACTCTATATGAGTGCCTCCGGCGGTGTACCGGGATGGGCAATGAATCAAGAGTGACATGTATGAAAAATTATGCATGGTGGATTTGCCACAAATACGATGTCAACTACATGATCATGTAAGGCAATATGACAATGATGAAGCGTGTCATAATAAACGGAACGGTGGAAAGTTTCATGGCAATATATCTCGGAATGGCTATGGAAATGCCATAATAGGTAGGTGTGGTGGCTATTTTTAGGAAGATATAAGGAGGTTTATGTGTGATAGAGCGTATCATATCACGGGGTTTGGATGCATCGGCGAAGTTTGCACCAAATCTCAAGGTGAGAAAGGGAAATGCACGGTACTGAAGAGGCTAGCAATGATGGAAGGGTGAGAGTGTGTATAATCCATGGACTCAACATTAGTCATAAAGAACTCACATACTTATTGCAAAAATCTACAAGTCATCAAAACCAAGCACTACGCGCATGCTCCTAGGGGATAGATTGGTAGGAAATGACCATCGCCGTCCCCGACCGCCACTCATAAGGATGACAATCAAAGAACACCTCATGTTTCAAATTTGTTACACAACGTTTACCATACGTGCATGCTACGGGACTTGCAAACTTCAACACAAGTATTTCTCAAAATCACAACTACTCAACTAGCACAAATTTAATATCACTATCTCCATATCTCAAAACAATCATCAAGTATCGAACTTCTCTTAGTATTCAATAAACTTATATGAAAGTTTTTATTATACCCGTCTTGAATGCCTATCATATAAGGACAAATTTCATAACCAAAGAAAATTACCATGCTGTTTAGGACTCTCAAAATAATATAAGTGAAGCATGAGAGTTCATCTATTTCTTCAAAATAAAACCACCGTCGTGCTCTAAAAGATACAAGTGAAGCACTAGAGCAAACGACAAACTACTCCGAAAGGTATAAGTGAAGATCAATGAGTAGTTGAATAATTATGTAACTACGTGAAGACTCTCTAACATTTAAGACTTTCAGATCTTGGGATATTATTCAAACAGCAAGCAAAACAAAATAAAATAAAATGGCGCTCCAAGCAAAACACATATCATGTGGTGAATAAAAATATAGCTCCAAGTAAAGTTACCGATGAATGAAGACAAAAGAGGGGATGCCATACGGGGCATCCCCAAGCTTAGGCTCTTGGTTATCCTTGAATATTACCTTGGGGTGCCTTGGGCATCCCCAATCTTAGGCTCTTTCCACTCCTTATTCCATAGTCCATCGAATCTTTACCCAAAACTTGAAAACTTCACAACACAAAACTAAACAGAAAACTCGTAAGCTCCGTTAGTATAAGAAAATAAAACCACCACTTAGGTACTGTTTTGAACTCATTCTAAATTAATATTGGTGTAGTATCTACTGTATTCCAACTTATCTATGGTTCATACCCTCCGATACTACTCTTAGATTCATCAAAATAAGCAAACAACACATAGAAAACAGAATATGTCAAAAACAGAACAGTCTGTAGTAATCTGTATCAAACGTATACTTCTGGAACTCCAAAAATTCTGAAATAAATTGGTGGACCTGAGGAATTTGTATGTTAATCTTCTTCAAAAAGAATCAACCTAAAATCACTCTCCAGTAAAAAATGGCAGCTAATCTCGTGAGCGCGAAAGTTTCTATTTTTTACAGCATGATCATAAAGACTTCACCCAAGTCTTCCCAAAGGTTCTACTTGGCACAAACACTAATTAAAACATAAAACCACATCTAACCAGAGGCTAGATAGATTATTTATTTCTAAATAGAAACAAAAAAGCAAGGGAAAATAAAATAAAATTGGGTTGCCTCCCAACAAGCGCTATCGTTTAACGCCCCTATCTAGGCATGATGATTTCAATGATGCTCACAAAAAAGATAGGAATTGAAACATAAAGGGAGCATCATGAAGAATATGACTAGCACATTTAAGTCTAACCCACTTCCTATGCATAGGGATTTTGTGAGCAAACAAATTATGGGAACAATAATCAACTAGCATAGGGAGGAAAAACAAGCATAACTTCAAAACTTTAAGCACATAGAGAGGAAACTTGATATTATTGCAATTCCTACAAGAATATATTCCTCCCTCATAATAATTTTCAGTAGCATCATGAATGAATTAAACAATATAACCAGCACCTAAAGCATTCTTTTCATGATCTACAAGCATAGAAATTTTATTACTCTCCACATAAGCAAAATTCTTCTCATTCAGAATAGTGGGAGTATCATAAGAGACTCGAATACTATAAATTGTTTCCACGTTAAAAGAGTAGTGTTCAGAAAAATGGGTAATCATAATCATGACAAGTTTTATAAATATAATCATCACTACTTTTTATAGCATAAGTATCATCACAATAATCATCATAGGTAGCAACTTTGTTCTCATCATAATCAATTGAAACCTCTTCCAAGATAGTGGAATCATTACTAAATAAAGTCATGACCTCTACAAATCCACTTTCATCAATATAATCATCATAAGTAGGAGGCATGCTATCATAATAAATTTGCTCATCAAAACTTGGGAGGCTAAAAAATATCATCTTCATTAAACATAGAATCCCCAAGCTTGGGACAAACATCAATTGCAGCAAATATATTCTCAAATTTGTCATTCTCATCAAACATAGCATCCCCAAGCTTGGGCCTTTTCATATCATAAGCATAATCACTCTCATCATTAATAGTATGGATAGCACCAATAGTATAGCAATTATCATCATCACAATGAGTAATAGGAGCAACATCATTTGGGAAAGATACCTTTTCACCTTTGCTTCTCGTCTTTTCTTTTCTTCTTCACATTATGTGTGGGTTTAATCCTCTTTTTGGAGCTCCTTATTAATGAGATTGGTTGAATAGAAGGCTCCTCCTCATTACCTGATTCATCATAAGAAATAATAGGAGAATATTGGGAAGTCTCTTCCCTTTCATTAGTATTCTCTTCATCTTATATTTGTTTTCTTGTCTTTATGTAATTGGCAATATAAGGGTTTTCTATGCAATTCACCGCACAATACATAAAAATTTCTTCTAGATCAAAATCAAGAAATCTATCAAGATTAAATTTTGGAACACCCTCAGTTATACGTTTCATTTCTTCATACCCCAAAAGAAGACTAAGCTCTTTATGATGCTCAAGGGTAATCAAGTTATCACAATTTTTGGACACGATTTGATCATGAAACAAATAGCATTGGAGCTTTAAATGACCATGTTCATTGCAAAGTTCACAAGGATGGCGACAAATATTGAATCTTTCAGCACAATCATCTAGCCTTTCTTGAAACCATTCAGTTTCCAAATACTTATGCCTCTTGCAAAATCTATCTTCCCTATTTGGTGTGTACTTGCAAGCTCTATCTATTCCACAAAAGTTGACATGCTTATAAAAGAGATTTTCATCATGACTAGTGCAATCATCATTAGTACTATGGATATTCAAAGATTTCATACTAACAACATTGCAATCATATTCATTATTCAAAGATTTAGTGCCAAACATTCTAATGCATTCTTCCTCTAGCAATTGAACACAATTATCAGAATCCTTATTTTCACGAAAGACATTAAAAAGATGAAGCATATGAGGCAACCTTAATTCCATATTTTTTGTAGTTTTCTTTTATAGACTAAACTAGTGATAAAACAAGAAACAAAAAGATTCGATTGCAAGATCTAAAGATATACCTTCAAGCACTCACCTCCCCGGCAACGGCGCCAGAAACTACTTGATGTCTACTACGCAACCTTCTTCTTGTAGACGTTGTTGGGCCTCCAAGTGTAGAGGTTTGTAGGACAGTAGCAAATTTCCCTCAAGTGGATGACCTAAGGTTTATCAACCCGTGGGAGGTGTAGGTTGAAGATGGTCTCTCTAAAACAACCCTGCAACCAAATAACAAAGAGTCTCTTGTGTCCCCAACACACCCAATACAATGGTTAATTGTATAGGTGCACTAGTTCGGCGAAGAGATGGTGATACAAATGCAATATGGATGCTAGATATAGTTTTTTGTAATCTGAAAATATATAAAAAACAAGGTAGCAAGTGGTAAAAGCGAGCGAAAACGGCATTGCAATGCGTTGAAACAAGGCCTAGGCTTCATACTTTCACTAGTGCAAGTTCTCTCAACAATAATAACATAATTGGATCATATAACTATCCCCCAACATGCAACAAAGAGTCACTCCAAAGTCACTAATAGCGGAGAACAAATGAAGAGATTATTGTAGGGTACGAAACCACCTCAAAGTTATTCTTTCTGATCGATCTATTCAAGAGTCCGTAGTAAAATAACACAAAGCTATTCTTTCCGTTCGATCTATCATAGAGTTCGTACTAGAATAACACCTTAAGACACAAATCAACCAAAACCCTAATGTCACCTAGATAATCCAATGTCACCTCAAGTGTCCGTGGGTATGATTATACGATATGCATCACACAATCTCAGATTCATCTATTCAACCAACACAAAGAACTTCAAAGAGTGCCCCAAAGTTTCTACCGGAGAGTCAAGACAAAAACGTGTGCCAACCCCTATGCATAAGTTCACGAGGTCACGGAACCCGCAAGTTGATCACCAAAACATACATCAAGTGGATCACGTGATATCCCATTGTCATCACAGATAAGCACATGCAAGACATACATAAAGTGTTCTCAAATCCTTAAAGACCCAATCCAATAAGATAACTTCAAAGAGAAAACTCAGTCCATCACAAGAGAGTAGAGAGGGGAGAAACATCATAAGATCCAACTATAATAGCAAATCTCGCGATACATCAAGATCGTGCCAAATCAAGAACACGAGAGAGAGAGAGAGAGAGAGAGAGAGAGAGATCAAACACATACATACCCTCAGCCCCGAGGGTGAACTACTCCCTCCTCGTCATGGAGAGCGTCGGGATGATGAAGAAGGCCACCGGTGAGGGTTCCCCCCCTCCGGCAGGGTGCCGGAACGGGTCTAGATTGGTTTTCGGTGGCTACATAGGCTTTCGGCGGCGGAAGTCCCGATCTAGGTTTCTTTCTGGAAGTTTGGGGTTATAGAGGTGTTGGAGTCGGGAACAAGTCAGGGGAGTCCCCAAGGCGGCCACGAGGTAGGGAGGCGCGCCCAGGGGGGGTGGGGCTCCTCCCCACCCTCGTGGTGGCCTCGGGACTCTTCTGGGCCACCTCCGGTACTCCATGGGCTTCTTCTGGTCCAAAAATGATCTACGTCAAATTTCAGGTCAATTGGACTCCGTTTGGTTTTCCTTTTCTGCGATACTCAAATACAAGGAAAAAACAGAAACTGGCACTTGGCTCTAGGTTAATAGGTTAGTCCCAAAAATCTTATAAAACAGCATATAAATGCATATAAAGCATCCAAGACGGATAATATAATAGCATGGAACAATATAAAATCATAGATACGTTGGAGATGTATCAACCATTTATCCGTAAGTAATGTTATTCATCGCAATTTGTAATATTGTACTGCTCTGTGCCATACTTTCTAGCTTCCTCCTAATAAGACTCACATTCTCTTTGCAACAGATGAGGTTCAAGTTGGATCCGAAAGATGATGCAACTAAACAAGCATGCACTCATGTTTTTCAGTCTGCTCTGCGATAGTGTCGGTACCACCTTAGAAAATCTCATTTTGAAGGCAAGGCTAATAGTGAAATCGCCCAAACATCTCCAGTGGAATATATTAAAGATGAAGACTGGACAACCCTTGTTAAACACTGGTCTGATCCAAAGTATCAGGTAGGGTATATGTATTTGATCAAACCACATATTGAACTTGTATTTATGTATGTGCCTTACAAGTGTATCTTCTTCTAGGCTAACTGTTTGAAGAACAAGACCAGCCGTTCTAAAGTGAAATTCCAACAGACAACAGGATCTCGTAGCTATATTGCAAACTGCAAGGCTCTTGTAAATAGCTGCTAGTTCTTTTTTTTCTGTGCCATATTATCATATCTATATTGACTTGTTCCAAATACAGAGGAAAACCCGTGCGGACCAAAAAGAACCTTAACCGAATGCAGTGCAAATCTTCAAGGATTGCCACACCAGCAAGATGAAGGGCATGAGCACACCGATTCAGGGCCGTTGTAAGTCCTTACTCCTCCTGCCTTTGAACTGATTGGTATTGTGATGTGTTCATTTAACTGCTTGGTTTGCAGCCAATGTCAGTTACTCTGTTCACTTTTATACACAGTTTTCTTAACGTATCATTTCACCTTACATGGTTTACAAGAGATGAACGATATTCTATTGGTCTTGATCTGTAATCTAGTTGTGATGTTCACGTGCGCACACAATGATACAATAGCCTGTTTGTTTTATATCTGGTTGCCCATGATATGAATGATGTCATACTATGTTCATCCTACTTTAAACCATGTCTCTTTATCCTTAGCTGTCAACGAATGTGAGGAAATAGACAATACAGTAGGCATGCTACATGGACATATGTTCTGAAAGTGATTTTATTATGTAGTTGGCACTACAATACATGCTAATGCATTACAATAGTTCACCAAAATAAGTTATGTATAAACATGAAACCTACTTTGTTTGTTTTTGTCTCATTAGTAACTTATCTGGTACACTAATCTATAAGTCCAAACTTTCAGCAAGCTATGGAACAAATGATTGAACAGCCGCAACCACCTGAGGGTGACGAGGCTACCACAGGCACAATGTCACCTCTTGTTGTAGTGCGTCAGTATCCCTCCACTAACAATGCAAAAAGCACCTTCCTGTGTAGTTCTGGGTTGGTTGTCAAGGTAACCTCGTCCAAATCGCCTACTGAACAACATCTTCCGGCTAGACAGAGTGATATATCCATGCTCCAGACACAAGTCCAATCCCTAACGGATGTTGTGTCGGAAACAAGAATAGTGGTTGACAAATGTCGTGAAGATATGAATGGTTTTGAAACCAGACTATCAGACATTTGCTTCGTTGTTCAAGAGCAATGGCGGAAAAAGGGGAAGATCGTGCTGCTCCATCAGATTCTACAGCCTGAAACATTAGCACTCAGGTCAAATGATCTGTGCTTCTATACATCTAATGGTGCTTTTATCTGCAAGAACTGTAAACTTTATGCCAACAGGCCTTTTGTTGTATGGTTGGGATTTATTTTGTTGTGATACAACATTTATGATGCTACCAAAGGCTGCAGTAATTACGACGCTATTTTTGTATAGTGTAGGTTTATCTTAGTATGTATTCGGCCGAAAGCTTCGTAGGAGCCCAACATGCCAACATTCGTCGGGCCCATTCCAATTGGTCTAAAAACGACTCTGGGCCAAAATTTTCATTTAGCCCACTAAAAATATATGGGCCTAAATCAACATAAGCTTTCATATTTTTCCGTTAGGCCTGTGCCCATAGTGGACCTTTAACAGGCCTAAACATAATTTGGGCCCTCAATAATAATAGGCTGTTTACAGGTGTAAATATCTCGAGCCCATAAAAAACATGGGTCTTTAATAGGCCGAAAGTAAGATTGGGCCCTGATTGTGCCAAATAACCCACTGGTCTTAGCAGGCCAAAATGGTGGCCCATTTACAATGCGGATCGTCCACATGCCGAAATTCAGACGGGTCGTAAATGCGCCGACCTGCTACACGGGCCTTTAACAGGCCGGAAGTTCGGTCGGGCTTGATTAGTGTCATTTTTATATGGGTCGTTAATAGGCCCGATGTGACGTTGGGCCACATATGGCCCATGGATTTCGTCCGGCGTTAACAGGCCGAAAATCACAAGATGAAAGTGGCCCAAATGTACAGTGGGCCTCTAACAGGCCGAATGTGAGACATGGCCGAATATGACCCAAATCCTTCACGGTCATTTATGGGCCAAAAGTTTCAATGGCCTATAAATGGGCCCAAGTGAAGCAGGACCTTTAACAGGCCGGAAACACACAAGGTCGTAATTCGGCCCAAATACTTAGTAGACTGTTAATGGGCCAGAAGTGACCATGGGCCACGATGATGACAAGTGTAGCCGTTGACGGGCCGATTTGACACTAGCCGTAAGGGGCTTAACTGAGAATGTTGGGCCTTTAGCTGGGTCGGCCCATTATGGTCTGCAAAATCTTGTGGGCCTTTAGCTGGGCCGGCCCATTATGGTCCGCTAAATCTTGTGGGCCTTTAGTTGGGCGGCCTATTTAATCTTTATGGGCCACTTTTGGGCCGGTCCACGTGTCAACATATCATAGGCGCATCTCGCCCATTGGATGAGTGACACTGTTAACGCCGGAGTCGACACGTGGTTCCGTCAGCCAATGAGAATTTTGCACGTGGAAAGTCGGCATTGGTCGTGGCTGTTAGCGGGTTATCGGATCCAAAACCGGACCCGATAGCTTAACAACGACCCGTTACGGTGGATGCCACGTGTCGGTCACCCTTGACGAAAGCACTTTTATGACGCGCGATTTATCATCATGGAAGTGGACACTTCCGTGATGATAATTTTGGTAATGTCATGGAACAGTTCTACGACAGCACAGGTATGACTATCTTGATTCTGTCATAAAATCGTCATGGATGTACATGCATAACAGAAAACATGACCTACTGTGACAAACACGTATCATCACGGAAGTGTATTTTTTTGTAGTGTATAGTTTCTCGCCGGCACACAAGGTCTCAGTCAAGTATTTCAGGGAGAAGGAATACAAAGATGGTACAATAAGGTATGATAAAAACATGCCTTTCTTACTATTGTTGGTGAACCAGTTAATTTGCCTAATGCTCTTGCTCACAAAGATTGGAGAGAAGCCATGGACAGTGAGTATGACGCACTTATGAAAAATAAAACTTGGCACTTAGTATCACAAAAGAGTGGTATGGATGTCATTGACTGTAAATGGGTGTACAAGATAAAAAGAAAAGCTGATGGAAGTATAGATAGATACAAGGCTAGATTAGTTGCTAAAGGTCTCAAACAGAGGTTTGGCATTGATTATGAGGATACCTTAAGTTCTGTTGTTAAATCAGCTACTATTCGACTTGTCTTGTCTATTGCTATTTCCAGAGGTTGGAGCCCAAGACAGCTAGATGTTCATAACGCATTTCTTCATGGTGTTCTTGAGGAAGAGGTGTTCATGCGGCAGCCACCAGGTTATTAGGACCAAAGCACACCACATTATGTCTGTAAGTTGGATAAAGCTTTATATGGTTTAAAACAGGCCTCAAGAGCTTGGTATTATAGATTTAGCACGCAGTTACAACAACTTGGATTCAGACCATCCAAGGCAGACACCTCATTATTCTTTTACAATAAAGGAAATGTCATTATTTTTGTGCTTGTTTATGGTGATGATATCTCAAGTTGGAGTTTGCTCTCAAGGACTTGGGAGATCTTCATTATTTCCTTGGCATATAAGTCCAACAGATAAGAGATGGTATACTTCTCACACAGGAAAAATACACAGCTGACATACTCAGGAGAGTAGGATTGAAAAATTGTAAACATGTGAGTGCACTTATCTTAACCTTAGAAAAACTTTCAGTTGAAAGTGGAGAGGCACTTGGATCAGAGGATGCAACAAATTACGTGAGTGTTGTGGGTGCTCTACAATAGTTAGCACTTACACGTCCTGACATTTCTTATGCTGTAAACAAGGTATGTCAGTATCTTCATGCCCATAGCACTACTCATTGGACTGCAGTCAAGAGAATTTTGAGGTATCTTAAGTTTTCAGAGGCACTTGGTAATCTGAAGTCCAAGTCCTCTTCAAAGCTTGTTACTGCCTACTCTGATGCAGACTTGGCAGGATGTGTTGATGATACAAGGTCTACTGGTGGATTTGCTGTGTTTCTGGGAACCAATCTTGTGTCATGGAGTACAAGAAAGCAGGCTATAGTGTCCATATCAAGCACTGAGGCTGAATACAAAGCTTTGGCAAATGCCACAACTGAAGTAAAGTGGATACAAACACTACTCTATGAGCTTGGAATTAAAACTCCAAAAGCTGCCAGACTATGGTGTGATAATATTGGTGCAACCTATCTGTCAGCTAATTGATACGTCTCCATCATATCTATAATTTTTTATTGTTTCATGCCAATATTATACAAGTTTTACATACTTTTGGCAACATTTTATATGATTTATTTGGACTAACCTATTGATCTAGTGCCCAGTGCCAGTTCCTATTTTTTGCATCGCAGAAAATTCATATCAAACGAAGTCCAAATGCAATAAAATTTTACGGAGAATTCTTTTGGAATATTTATGATTTTTGGGAGTTGGAATCACCGCAAACGGAGGCCCACACAACCCACAAGACACCAGGGCATGCCCCAGGTCCCTGGCGTGTGGTGGTGGGTTGTGCCCTCCTCGAACGTCGGTTGGAGATCTACTTCGGGCGCAAGGAAGCTTATATCCGGGAAAAAATCATGTTAAAATCTCAGCGCAATCGGAGTTACGGATCTCCCGGAATATAAGAAACGGTTTTTGGCCAGATCAAGGGACGCAAAATAGAAGAGAACAGAGAGGGAGATCCAATCTCGGATGGGCTCCCACCCCTCCGCCGCCATGGAGGTCATGGACCAGAGGGGAACTCTCCTCCCATCTAGGGGGGGCAAGGAAGAAGAAGGAGGGGGGCTCTCTCCCCTCTCTCGGTGGCGCCGGAGTGCCGCCGGGGCTATGATCGTGACGGCGATCTACATCAACAATCTTGCTACCGGCAACACCAACTTTCTCCCCCTCTATGTAGCGGTGTAACACCTCTTCTTCCCGCTGCAATCTCTACTTAAACATGATGCTCAACTCCATATATTATTTCCCAATGATATTTGGCTATCCTATGATGTTTGAGTAGATCCGTTTTGTCCTATGGGTTAATCGTGACCATGGTTGGTATGATTGTATATTTTATTTATGATGATGTCCTACGGTGCCCTCCATCCCACGCAAACATGAGGGGTCCCTGTTGTAGGGTGTTGCAATATATTCATGGTTTGCTTATTGTCGGTGTTGCAGGGGTGACAGCAGCCTAAACGCGGATAAGTGGGTTATGGCGTATGGGAGTAAAGAGGACTTGATACTTAATGCTATGGTTGGGTTTCATGACCTTAATTATCTTTAGTAGTTGCGGATGCTTGCTAGAGTTCCAATCATAAGTGCATATGATCCAAGTAGAGAAAGTATGTTAGCTCATGCCTCTCCCTCATATAAAATTACAAGAATGATTACCGGTACTTGTTATCGATTGCCTAGGAACAAATGACTTTCTTATTGACAAAAGCTATCCACTTTTATTACCTTGCAATTTATTCATAGTTTTATTCTCGCAAAGTACTCGTAGTTTTATTCTTGCCCAATAGTTTCATACTAGTTTCCGGTAAAGCAAACGTCAAGTGTGCGTAGAGTTGTATCGGTGGTGATAGAACTTGAGGGAATATTTGTTCAACCTTTAGCTCCTCGTTGGGTTCGACACACTTATTTATCTAAGAAGGCTACAAACAATCCCCTATACTTGTGGGTTATCACTAATCCTATGTTTCATGCATGCATGAAACATATTGAAGTTGATTTTAATTTCGTCAGAGAAAGATTAGCTAGAAAGCTTCTCGAGATTCAGTTCATTCCTACAGGAGATCAACTTGCTGATGGATTCACAAAACCACTCACTATGAGAAGGTTAGATGAGTTCAAGTACAATCTCAACCTTGGCAGAAGTTCATGAGGTTTAGATTGAGGGGGAGTGTTAGAATATGTATAGGATAGGATATCTGTTTAAACTTGTAACCTATTGATACGTCTCCAACGTATCTATAATTTTTTATTGTTCCATGCTATTATATTATCAATCTTGGATGTTTTATATGCATTTATATGCTATTTATATGATTTTTGGGACTAACCTATTAACCTAGAGCCTAGTGCGGTTTACATTTTTCCTTGTTTTTGAGTCTCGCAGAAAAGGAAAACCAAACGGAATCCAATTGACCTGAAAATTCATGGAGATTATTTTTGGACCAGAAGAAGCCCAAGGAGTATCGGAGATGGGCCAGAAGAGTCCTGAGGCACCCACAAGGGTGGGGGCGCGCCCCCCTACCTCGTGGCCGCCTCGGAGACCCCCCAGACTTGTTCCCGACGCCCACACCACTTATATATCCCCAAACATCCAGAACATAACCTAGATCGAAAGTTCCGCGCCGCAAGCCTCTCAGTAGCCACCAAAACCAATCGGGACCCTGTTAGGCATCTTGCCGGAGGGGGCCCCTCACCGGTGGCCATCTTCATCATCCCGACGCTCTCCATGATGAGGAGGGAGTAGTTCCCCCTCGGGGATGAGGGTATGTACCAGTAGCTATGTGTTTGATCTCTCTCTCTCTCTCTCTCTCTCTCTCTCGTGTTCTTGATTTGGCACGATCTTGATGTATCGCGAGCTTTGCTATTATAGTTGGATCTTATGATGTTTCTCCCCCTCTACTCTCTTGTAATGGATTGAGTTTTCCCTTCGAAGTTATCTTATCGGATTGAGTCTTTAAGGATTTGAGAACACTTGATGTACGTCTTGCGTGGGATGCCCGTGGTGATAATGGGGTATTCTATTGATTCATTTTATGTATGTTTTGGTGATCAACTTGCGGGTTCCGTGACCTTGGGAATCTATGCATAGGGGTTGGCACACGTTTTCGTCTTGACTCTCCGGTAGAAACTTTGGGGCACTCTTTGAAGTTCTTTGTGTTGGTTGAATAGATGAATCTGAGATTGTGTGATGCATATCGTATAACCATACCCGTGGATACTTGAGGTGACATAGGAGTATCTAGGTGACATTAGGATTTTGGTTGATTTGTGTCTTAAGGTGTTCTTCTAGTACGAATTATATGATAGATCGAACTGAAAGAATAGCTTCGTGTTATTTTACTACGGACTCTTGAATAGATCGATCAGAAAGGATAACTTTGAGGTGGTTTCGTACCCTACAATAATCTCTTCGTTTGTTCTCCGCTATTAGTGACTTTGGAGTGACTCTTTGTTGCATGTTGAGGGATAGTTATATGATCCAGTTATGTTATTATTGTTGACAGAACTTGCACTAGTGAAAGTATGAACCCTAGGCCTTGTTTCCTAGCATTGCAATGCCGTTTTAGCTCACTTTTATCATTAGTTACCTTGCTATTTTTATATTTTCAGATTACAAATACCCATATCTACCATCCATATTGCACTTGTATCACCATCTCTTCGCCGAACTAGTGCACCTATACAAGTTACCATTGTATTGGGTGTGTTGGGGACACAAGAGACTCTTTGTTATTTGGTTGCAGGGTTGTTGGAGAGAGACCATCTTCATCCTACCCCTCCCACGGATTGATAAACCTTAGGTCATCCACTTGAGGGAAATTTTCTACCGTCCTACAAACCTCTGCACTTGGAGGCCCAACAACGTCTACAAGAAGAAGGTTGCGTAGTAGACATCAAGCAATTTTTGGCGCCGTTGCTGGGGAGGTGAGTGCTTGAAGGTATATCTTTAGATCTTGTAATCAAATCTTTTAGTTTCTTGTTTTATCACTAGTTTAGTTTATAAAAGAAAACTACAACAAAATGGAATTAAGGGTGCCTCATATGCTTCATCTTTTCAATGTCTTTTGTGAAAATGATGGGAAGGAAAATTGTGCTCAAGTACTAGAAGAAGAATTACATAGAATGCTTGGCATAATTTTTTTGAATGATGAGCATGATTGCAATGTTGTTAGTATGAATTCCTTGAATATCCATGATGCTAATGATATGCAAAGCCACAAGCTTGGGGATGCTATGTTTGACGAAGACGATATTTTTTGTCCCCCAAGTTTTGATGAGCAAATTTATTATGATGATAGCATGCCTCCTATTTATGATGATTATATCGATGAAAGTGGATTTGGAGAGGTCATGACTTTATTTAGTGATGAATCCACTATTTCGGAAGAGGTTCCAATTGATTATGAGAACAAAGTTGCTATCTATGATGATTATTGTGATGACATGTATGCTACAAAGAATAAACATAACCATGAGACTTGTCATCATGATTTTAATTTTCAATTGGATTATGCTTCACATGATAGTTATTTTGTTGAGTAGCTCCCACTACTATTGATGAGAATAAATTTGCTTATGTGGAGAGTAGTAAAATTTCTATGCAAGTAGATCATAAAAAGAATGCTTTATGTGCTGGTTATATGGTTGAATTCATTCATGATGCTACTGAAAATTATTATGAGAGAGGATCATATGCTTCTACATATTGCAATAATATCAGTTTTCCTCTCTATGTGTTGAAAATCTTGAAGATTTGCTTGTTTTACCTTCCTATGCTAGTTGTTTCATGTTTCCATAAGTTGTTTGCTCACAAAATCCCTATGCATAGGAAGTGGGTTAGACTTAAATGTTCTATTCATATTCTTCATGATGCTCTCTTTATGTTTCAATTCTTATCTTTTATGTGAGCATTATTGAAATCATCATGCCTAGCTAGGGGCGTTAAACGTAAGCGCTTGTTGGGAGGCAACCCAATTTTATTTTTGTTCTTTGCTTTTTGCTCCTGTTTAGTAATAAATAATTCATCTAGCTTCTGTTTAGATGTGGTTTTATGTTTTAATTAGTGTTTTTGCCAAGTAGAACCAATAGGATCTTCTTGGGTGATAGTTGTTTGATCTTGCTGAAAACGACAGAAACTTTGTGCTCATGTAAATAATTGTTAAAATTCACCAGAACGTGATAAAATGCTAATTCTTTTTGAAGAAGATCAATATACAAATTATCCTGGTTGTCCTAGTTTTTCAGAATTTTGTAAGTTCCAGAAGTATTCGAACAAATCAGATTGCTACAGACTGTTCTGTTTTTGACAGATTCTGTTTTTCGTGTGTTGTTTGCTTATTTTGATGAATCTATGAGTACTATCGGAGGGTATGAACCATAGATAAGTTGGAATACATTATATATTACACCAATATGAATTTATAATGAGTTCACAACAGTACCAAAAGTGGTGATTTATTTTCTTATACTAACGGAGCTTACGAGTTTTCTGTTGAGTTTTGTGTTGTGAAGTTTTCAAGTTTTGGGTAAAGATTCGATGGACTATGGAATAAGGAGTGGCAAGAGCCTAAGCTTGGGGATGCCCAAGGCACCCCAAGATAATATTCAAGGACAACCAAAAGCCAAAGCTTGGGTATGCCCTGGAAGGCATCCCCTCTTTCGTCTTCGTTCATCGGTAACTTTACTTGGAGCTATATTTTTATTCACCACATGATATGTGTTTTCCTGGAGCATCATTTTATTTATTTTTGTTTTTCTTGTTGTTTGAATAATATACCAAGATCTGAAATTCTTAAATATTAGAGAGTCTTCACATAGTTGCATAATTATTCGACTACTCATTGATCTTCACTTATATCTTTCGGAGTAGTTTGTCATTTGCTCTAGTGCTTCACTTATATCCTTTTAGAGCATGGCGGTGGTTTTATTTTGAAGAAATAGATGAACTCTCATGCTTTACTTATATTATTTTAAGATTCCTAAACAGCATGGTAATTTGCTTTGGTTATGAAACTAGTCCTAATATGATAGGCATCCAAGATGGGTATAATAAAAACTTTCATATAGAGTGCATTGAATACTATGAGAAGTTTGATACTTGATAATTGTTTTGAGATATAAATATGGTGATATTAGAGTCGTGCTAGTTAAGTAACTGTGAAGTTGAGAAATACTTGTGCTGAGGTTTGCAAGTCCAGTAGCATGCACGTATGGTAACCGTTGTGTGACAAATTTGAAGCATGAGGTGTTCTTTGATTGCCTTCCTTATGAGTGGCGATCGGGGATGAGCGATGGTCTTTTCCTACCAATCTATCCCCTAGGAGCATGTGCATAGTGCTTGGTTTTGATGACTTGTAGATTTTTACAATAAGTATGTGAGTTCTTTATGACTAATGTTGAGTCCATGGATTATACGCACTCTCACCATTCCATCATTGCTAGCCTCTTTGGTACCGTGCATTGCCCTTTCTCACCTCGAGAGTTGGTGCAAACTTCGCCGATGCATCCAAACCCCATGATACGATACGCTCTATCACACATAAGCCTGCCTATATCTTCCTCAAAACAACCACCATACCTACCTATTATGGCATTCCCATAGCCATTCGGATATATATTGCAATGCAGCTCTCCACCGTTCCTTTTATTATGACACGCTTCATCATTGTCATATTGCCTTGCATGATCATGTAGTTGACATCGTACTTGTGGCAAGGCCACCATGCATAATTTTTCATACATGTCACTCTTGTTTCATAGCCCATCCCGGTACATCGCCGGAGGCACTCATATAGAGTTATATTTTGTTCTAGTATCGAGTTGTAATCCTTGAGTTGTAAATAAATAGAAGTGTGATGATCATCATTATTAGAGCATTGTCCCGAAGAAAAAAAAGAAAAAAAAGAAAGGCCAAAAAAAGGCCCAAAAGAGACAATGCTACTATCCTTTTTCCACACTTGTGCTTCAAAGTAGCACCATTATCTTCATGATAGAGAGTTTCTTATATTGTCACTTTCATATACTAGTGGGAATTTTTCATTATAGAACTTGGCTTGTATATTCCAACAATGGGCTTCCTCAAATGCCCTAGGTCTTCGTCAACAAGCAAGTTGGATGCACACCCACTTAGTTTCTTTTGTTGAGCTTTCATACATTTATAGCTCTAGTGCATCCGTTGCATGGCAATCCCTACTCCTCGCATTGACATCAATTGATGGGCATCTCCATAGCCCGTTGATTAGCCGCGTCGATGTGAGACTTTCTCTTTTTTTTGTCTTCTCCACACAACCTCCACCATCATATTCTATTCCACCCATAGTGCTATGTCCATGGATCACGCTCATGTATTGCGTGAAAGTTGAAAAAGTTTGAAAATACAAAAGTATGAAACAATTGCTTGGCTTGTCATCGGGGTTCTGCATGATGAGAGCATTTTGTGTGACGAAAATGAAGCATAGCCAAACTATATGATTTTGTAGGGATGAACTTTCTTTGACCATGTTATTTTGAGAAGACATAATTGCTTTGTTAGTATGCTTGAAGTATTATTATTTTTATGTCAATATTAAACTTTTGTCTTGAATCTTATGGATCTGAATATTCTTGCCACAATAAAGAAGATTACATTGAAAATTATGTTAGGTAGCATTCCACATCAAAAATTCTGTTTTTATCATTTACCTACTCGAGGATGAGCAGGAATTAAGCTTGGGGATGCTTGACACGTCTCCAACGTATCTATAATTTTTTTTTGTTGCATGCTATTATATTATCAATCTTGGATGTTTTATATGCATTTATATGCTATTTATATGATTTTTGGGACTAACCTATTAACCTAGAGCCCAGTGCCAGTTTCTGTTTTTTCCTTGTTTTTGAGTGTCGTAGAAAAGAAAAAGCAAACGGAGTCCAATTGACCTGAAAATTCACGGAGATTATTTTTGGACCAGAAGAAGCCCACGGAGTATCGAAGATGGGCCAGAAGAGTCCCGAGGCACCCACGAGGGTGGGGGGCGCGCCCTACACCCCTGGGCGCACCCCCTACCTCGTGGGCCGCCTTTGGAGACCTCACGACTTGTTCCCGGCGCCAACACCTCTTATATATCCCCAAACTTCCAGAACATAACCTAGATCGGGAGTTCCGCCTCCGCAAGCCTCTGTAGCCACCAAAAACCAATCGGAACCCGGTTCCGGCATCCTGGCGGAGGGGGGACCCTCACCGGTGGTCATCTTCCTCATCCCGACGCTCTCCATGACGAGGAGGGAGTAGTTCACCCTCGGGGCTGAGGGTATGTACCAGTAGCTATGTGTTTGGTCTCTCTCTCTCTCTCGTGTTCTTGATTTGGCACGATCTTTATGTATCGCGAGCATTGCTATTATAGTTGGATATTATGATGTTTCTCCCCCTCTACTCTTTTGTAATGGATTGAGTTTTCCCTTCGAAGTTATCTTATCAGATTGAGTCTTTAAGGATTTGAGAACACTTGATGTATGTCTTGCTGGGATACCCGTGGTGACAATGGGGTATTCTATTGGTTCACTTGATGTATGTTTTGGTGATCAACTTGTGGGTTCCGTGACCTTGGGAATCTATGCATAGGGGTTGGCACACGTTTTCTTCTTGACTCTCCGGTAGAAACTTTGGGGCACTCTTTGAAGTTCTTTGTGTTGGTTGAATAGATGAATCTGAGATTGTGTGATGCATATTGTATAATCATACCCGTGGATACTTTAGGTGACATTGGAGTATCTAGGTGACATTAGGGTTTTGGTTGATTTGTGTCTTAAGGTGTTATTCTAGTACGAACTCTATGATAGATCGAACGGAAAGAATAGCTTCGTGTTATTTTACTACGGACTCTTGAATAGATCGATCAGAAAGGATAACTTTGAGGTGGTTCCGTACCCTACAATAATCTCTTCGTTTGTTCTCCGCTATCAGTGACTTTGGAGTGACTCTTTGTTGCATGTTGAGGGATAGTTATATGATCCAGTTATGTTATTGTTGTTGAGAGAACTTGCACTAGTGAAAGTGTGAACCCTAGGCCTTGTTTCCTAGCATTGCAATACCGTTTTAGCTCACTTTTATCATTAGTTACCTTGCTGTTTTTATATTTTCAGATTACAAATACCCATACCTACCATCCACATTGCACTTGTATCACCATCTCTTCGCCGAACTAGTGCACCTATACAATTTACCATTGTATTGGGTGTGTTGGGGACACAAGGGACTGTTTGTTATTTGGTTGCAGGATTGTTGGAGAGAGACCATCTTCATCCTACGCCTCCCACGGATTGATAAACCTTAGGTCATCCACTTGAGGGAAATTTGCTACTGTCCTACAAACCTCTGCACTTGAAGGCCCAACAACGACTACAAGAAGAAGGTTGCATAGTAGACATCACCTATCTCTATCTCTTGTTCTCTCTCTCTTGAATCCCTCTGTAATCGAACTCCTCCTGAGATCGATCGATCTCTTCTTGTATGCCAAGGCTTCACGAATATATATACATGCGGCCCGAGACCAAAGGGTTCAACGCTTCCAACATACGTTGCTTGATCCTTGGTCCTTCCACCACTTCTGCAACACGCCGCCTCCGGGGAGATTAATCTCCTCTCCCCGGGGACGCGACACCCGATCGATCGAAGATTGAATCGGTTTCATAGATTAGATATTTTTAATTTCCAAATTTCATAGTAGATTGATTTCCTTAGCCACCAAATAAGCCCAACGATCTTCAAATCCGGTGATAATTAGTGCGAGATCCATCGCCGTGCACCTTCAGCGGATCTACATCGACACACAGCCGGCGCCACTCCGATCAGACATAGCCATCTTCTCCAACATAGACGCGCACGCCCAGATCACGGGAGGGTGATACTCCCACGCACGCGATCTCTCGGCGGGAGCAGATCCCACGCGTCGCCTGCATGGAGTCATATGATCATCAGCCGATGCATTATCACGTAGACCTGACGCCGCCAGGTGCGGCTCCCAGCGATCGGATGTACATCGACAACAAACGCGTGGCTGCACGGCACGTTCGGAGCGGTGGCTGGATCCCACCCGATCTCTGCCCGGCTGATACGCACCGAACCAACCACAACTCCCGGCTCCATCAGCATCCATGCGGCGAAACTCGAAGCAACCAGTAGTCCTGGTACGTGCATGCACTCAGATGAAACTTCGGTCACGTCTACGTGTACGCGTCTACACACGCACGAACTTGGGAGCACCGACGGCTTTGATCGATCGGATCTCCGATCGTCGGCCGTGCCTCCGGTCGTACATGGATCGACTCTACATCGACTTCTTCTGTTTTGGACTACGCCAACAACGATCTGCAATGGGCCGGCAAACTGCACCGAGCGATCTAACCATCTACATCGAGCCCCGATCTGCATCGACTACACTGCACGCGCACGGACGCGATCTCCACCAGGCCGAACCACGACATCAGCTGACTACGAGTCAAGATCATCGTCGAGATACACGAGAAGCGACATCCGCATCATCCACACGCCAGGCCAGTGTGGAAAGAGATACAATTCTTCATCGACTTTTTCGGCAAGACATGGCATCGACACTTCGTCGCCGCGAGGGACGCCTTCAAGCAACTCATCATTGTCAACATGCCACTGCAACACCATCGTCCACACTTCATCGCCAAGGTCTTCACCAATGTGGTCTTCATCACCATCATCATCAAGACACCACCGCCACCTCGTCCACAAGATGGACAACTAGCGTCCTCTGTCAAATTTTTCTGCAAGACGCAACCACGACGACGGCAATGACCGCGTCACGACAACGACATCAACGGCGTCATCCACGACAACATGGCTGCATTGACACGGCATCACTACAGTGACGACCCCTACACGGCCACACGGTTTTGGCAAAACCGACGGGTGCTCGATGGGCTTCCTCCGGTCCTGGCAAAACTGGTGGACTCGTTTCCGACGATACCCTCTGACATCCGCAAGGTGCATCGCCCACGCCAGCAGCTCCGTCATAGCGCATTATTTTGCGCCTCCGGCTTTGTGCGGCTTCATCATCCACGACGACTACACCATCAACCACGACTACATCGACCACGGCTACATCACCATGATCGGCTACCTCGACATCAACATTAATGGCTACGTCTAAAGCAACTCATTGGCAACAACTCCAGTCAACAGCGTCCGCATTGTCACTAGCGTCCACGCCACTCCCGCTGACTGCGGGAGGGAACAAAGAAGAGACGAGGAAGGCAACAGAAGGGACGTAGTTACCATCCCAGGTGCCGACCTGTTTGCCATTAGAGACATAGTTGATGATGACGCAGTGAAGAAGACTGTTAAATTATGATCTAAATTCTAGTACCGTATTGGACTAGACGTAGTACATACGGTGTGGGCCTTTGCGTTGGTACCGACGCGTACGAGTACAACTCGTTTACTTGTCCTACAAGGACTCCTATGTGTTGCCCCTCATATATACCCCATGTAGTCGCACCTAAGACGGTCTGTCGTCTCGTGCTTGTAATACTCCTCCATCATAGTAATTGCGCCTTCGTGCGTCCGTGGTTTTCTCCCCCAAGGGTTTCCACGTAAAAATCCGTGTCTCTTTGTCTTGTTTATATCTCGTTATTATCTAACAAGTGGTATCAGAGCTAAGGTTCATATACGAGATTTGAGAACGAGAGATTAGGATTACACGCGCGCCGCGCGCGTCTCGACGATCTGTCGAATCCGACTGGAGATTGATTTCTGCTACTGCAGCCGCACGTAGTCGAGTCGATCCGAGTTCTCGCTTTGCTCCCGAGGATAAAGCAAGGCTGACGAAGCAGCCGCTGTATGTCGCAACCAGCATCCGCGTGTGCATCAAGTCCGAGGTCTCGAAGCAAGCGATCCACGCATTGGCCAAGTCGCCCGTGTTCGGCGTTGCTGCATATCCACGTCTGCGAAAGTACTACTTTTTCCCCTCATCACGTGAAGCTTCAAGTCTAATCGTGAAGGCTACGGGAGGGGTACAGTACTAGTTGTTTGATCTAGTACTACTTCCGTAGATTGCTACGTCCACATCCGGCGACTACCGGTGCTATTTCTTACGGTTCTTTGTCCGCATATTAATTACATCAAGAATTTTTCTACCGGCTTGTACTACTTTGTGCACAGATTTATCTACTCATGGCTTCCATGAAGTATGATCTTCCGCTGCTGGACCGTGACACAAGGTTTACCCTATGGCAAGTCAAGATGCGGCGTTGTTAACAAATCCGACTATGATGAAGCACTGGATAGTTTTGGGAAGAACAGAATTCAGGTCTGGACTGATGATGAGAAAAGAATTGATTGTAAGGTTTTGTCACAAATTCAACTCCATTTGCATAATAATATTTTGCAGGAAGTTTTGAGCGAAAAAACTGCCGCCGCTCTATGGTTAAAGCTGGAAGGGATTTGCATGACTAAAGATCTCACCAGCAAGATGCATCTGAAGCAAAAAAAAATTCCTGCATAGGTTACCCGAGGGAGGTAATGTTTTGAATCATATTTCAGAATTTAAAGAGATCATATCCGATCTAGCTGCAATGGAGGTTAAGTATGAAGAGGAAGATACTGCTTTAATGTTACTTTGTTCCTTTGCCAAGTTCTTATACCAATTTTCGAGACACCATATTATACTGATCGTGATACTCTCACGCTTAATGAAGTTTATGAAGCTTTGAACTCCAAGGAGAAGATGAAATTAATGGTGCCTCATGATGGTTCAAGTTCATCCCAAGCCGAGGGATTATCATTGATGGCGAGGACAAAGGAGAAGAACTCCAATAATGGAAACAGAGGCAAAAGTAAGAACGGCCACGAGGGCTGGTCGGAATCCAGAGACAAGAAGTATTGCAGGTATTGCAAGAGAGACGGGCATGACATCTCCGAGTGTTTCAAGTTGCGAGAACAAGGAAAAGAGGAAAGGTAACAAACAAGGTGAAAATTACGCTAACGTTGCTCGTGATGATAGTTCCGATGATGCTCTTGTTGTTATTCTTTGGATGTCTTTGAGACCAATGATGAGTGGGTACTTGACCTTTGCATGCACTTTTCATATGTGTCCACATAGAGATTGGTTTAATACTTTTGATTCCACTACTGCTGGTTCCGTTTTGGGTTTTGATAATTCACCATGCAAGATTGAAGGCATAGGTTCTATTCGAATCAAGATGTTTGATGGCATAATCAGAACTTTGGTGATGTTCGGTATATTCGAAGATGAAGAGAAATCTTATTTCTATGAGTGCCCTTGATGCAAAGGGATACAAGTATTCAGGTGGAGATAGTGTTTTGAAGGTCACCAAAGGCTCCCTTATTGTGATGAAAGGTGACTTAAGTTCGACCAATGGTCTTTACTACCTTCGAGGTTCTACCGTTTCAGGTAATGCTACTCCAGTTATTTCAAAGAATTACGATTGTGATCTTGCTAACCTTTGGCATATCGTCTTGGACATATGAGTGAACTTGGTTTAGCGAGTTAAATAAGAGAGGTCTTCTTGATGGATATGAACACAGTAAATTAAAATTTTGTGAGCATTGTATCTTCGGCAAGCACAAGAGGGTGAAGTTCAACACTTCGACTCATACAACCGAAGGTACTCTTGATTATGTGCATTCTGATTTATGGGGACCATCTCGCAAGAAGTCATTAGGTGGTGCAAGTTACATGCTGACTATTATTGATGATTATTCGAGAAAAGTTTGGCCTTATTTCTTGAAGCATAAATATGAAGCATTCTCGACTTTTAAGGAGTGGAAGATTATGGTTGAAAGACAAAGCGAAAGGAAGGTAAAGATACTTCAGACCGATAATGGTATGGAATTACATTCTAAGCAATTTAAGAATTATTGCAAGTCTGAAGGCATTGCCGGACATTACACCGTTCCTTATACTCCTCAACAAAGCGGTGTTCTTTGAGTGTATGAACAGGACCATTATTTCGAGCTCGTTGCATGTTGTCCAATGCAGGTTTGCATAGGCGTTTTAAATTTGAGGCCGCTTGCCTTGCTTGTTATCTCATTAATCGTTCACCATCTATTGCTCTTAATAAGAAAACTCCAATTGAGGTATGGTCTGGTTCACCTGCTGATTATTCACAGTTGAGAGTTTTTGGTTGCACTGCTTATGCTCATGTTGATAATGGAAAGTTGGAGCCTAGGGCTGTTAAGTGCATCTTTCTTGGTTATAAATACGGTGTTAAAGGTTTTAAATTGTGGAATCCTGAAACCCGGAAGGTTGTTATTAGCAGAAATTTTATCTTTAATGAATCTGCTATGTTTACGATGTTTCATCTACTAATGTTCCTGTTGAGAGTGAACAATGACCTACTATTCAATGACCTACTTTTCGTGGAGCATGTTATAGATTCAGGTGATACATCCGGTAATGAAATTGTTGATGCACATGATGAACCCGTCGTTGATGATGAACATGTCACTCCCACTCCAAATCAGGCTATTGTTCCACCAAGTTGGAATCTTGCACGTGATGAGAGTTAGGCGGGTATTAATAAACCCGACAGTTAATTGAAGAGTGCAATATTGTTTCTTTTGCTTTATCTGCTGCGAAGAAATTGAAGGTAATCTTGAGCCTTCTTCATATTCGAGGCTATTTTTTCTAGTGATAGTAATAAGTGGATGACCGCTATGCATGATGAGATGGAATCACTTGAAAAGAATGGCACTTGGGATTTAGTAAAATTGCCTAGAGAGAAGAAACCTATTCGTTGCAAGTGGGTTTTCAAGAGGAAAGAACGTGTTTCTCCTAATGATGAGACAAGATATAAAGCAAGGTTAGTTGCTAAAGGTTATAGCCAGATTCCGGGTATTGACTATAACGAAGTCTTTTCTCCTGTTGTGAAGCATAGCTCTATTCACACTTTACTCCGATTGTTGCCATGCATAATCTTGAGCTTGAACAATTGGATGTTAAAACTGCATTTTACATGAAGAATTAGAAGAGGATATTTATATGGAACAACTTTGAAGGTTTTGTTATTCTGGAAAAGAAAAGCTTGTCTGTAAGTTAAAGAAATCTCTTTATGGATTGAAGCAATCCCCTAGACAGTGGTACAAGAGATTGACACCTTTATGCTCTCTCAAGGTTTCAAAAGGTCTAATTATGATAGTTGTGTTTATTTGAAAACTGTCAATGGTTCAACTATTTATTTGCTCCTTTATGTTGATGATATGCTTATTGCTGCAAAGAGTATGTCAGAGGTTAATGAACTAAAGAGGCAATTGAGTAACGAATTTGAGATGAAGGATTTGGGTGCGACAAAGAAAATTCTTGGCATGGAAATATCCAGAGATAGACCGTCTGGAAAAGTATATCTAAGTCAGAATGGATATATTGATAAAGTTCTTCGTCGTTTTAATATGCATAATGCCAAGCCGGTGAGTACTCCGTTAGCTGCACACTTCAAATTATCATCAACATTATGTCCTAAGTCAGATTCAGATATTGAGTACATGTCTAGAGTTTCCTATTCGAGTGCAGTTGGTTCACTTATGTATGCCATGGTTTGTTCTCGTCCGGATTTATCTTATGCATTGAGTGTTGTCGGTAGATACATGGCTAATCACGGAAAAGAGCATTGGAGAGCGATTCGGTGGATTTTCAGATACTGCGTGGTACTTCTAATGCTTATTTACAGTTTGGGAAAACGGAGATGGACTTGTTGGTTTTGTTGATTCTGATTTTCTTTGGTGATTTGGATAAGAGAAGATCACTCACATGTTATGTTTTCACCATTGGTGGTTGTGTTGTGAGTTGGAGAGCAACTTTGCGATCTATTGTGGCTTGTTCCACTCGATGCCGAGTATATGGCTATTTCGAGGCATGCAAAGAAGCTATCTGGTTGAGAGGTTTATACACTGAGCTTTGTGGAGATTCATCTTGCCCTACCGTATTTAGTGATGTACCAAAGTGCCATATATCTTACAAAGAATCTAATGTATCATGAGAGGACAAAGCACATTGATGTCGATTTCACTATATTCGAGATGTTGTTCTTTGAAGGTGATTTGAAGGTATACTGAGGATAAGTACTCATGATAATCCTGGCGATACGATGACAAAGCCAGTTCCGACCAATAAGTTTGAGCTTTGCTCAGGCTTAATTGGTATTTCTCACTAGTCCTATGGACTTTGACGCACAAGGTGTTTATGCTGATTTGGATGGAGTTATTCACTTTCTTCGACTACTGAAGGGAATTTGGATCAAGGTGGAGATTGTTAAATTATGATCTAAATTCTAGTACCGTGTTGACTAGACGTAGTACATACATTGTGGGCCTTCTAACGTTGATCTTAAGCGGCGTCTGAGTACAACTTCGTTTACTTGTCCTACAAGGACTCTATGTGTTGCCCTCATATATACCCATGTAGTCGCATACGCAAGGCGATGTAAATAGTCTCGTGCTTGTAATACTCCTCCATCATAGTAATTGCGCCTTCGTGCGTCCGTGGTTTTCTCCCCCAAGGGTTTCCACATAAAAATCCGTGTCTTTTTGTCTCGTTTATATCTCGTTATTATCTGACATAATCGCAAGACTTGAAATTCAGCCGTAATTGTCCGCTTCACTCCCACTACGACTGAGGGAGGATGCTAGAAGTATAATTATGTAGAGGTAAAAAGATAGAGATATGATTGTTTAAACAAACTACGTCTTGTCTTGTACTCCAAGTCTCACCCCATATTGTACTTTATATATACCCTTACGAGATCTCATCAATATAACACAACAATATTATCATCCTACAATTTTCACAGACAGGATGAGGTGGTGCGCTGGAGTTGGCCTTACGGCGGAGGCGAGTGTGCGCGAGCCGTGAAACCTCTCCTCGAGGCGCAGAACGGCAGAAGACCAGCAGTCACGGATGGTCTTCCCTCCGAGGCCGAGCTTCGCTTTAAACCCTTCCCTCACTAACAGGCGGGGCCCGCGTCCACCCACCGGTGGAACCCCATCCCTCCCGTTGCGGGGACTCGTATTTTGCGCTTCGGGGAAACTGCTGGAGCAGTGGTGTCCGCAGCCCGCAGCAGCAAATACGAGGCGTCGCGCTCTTAATACCCAGCCAAGCAAATAAAAGGAAAAAAAATCGAGCTCTTCACTTTTTCACCCGATCATCCTGGCTTTGGCAGAAAGGCGCACATTTTACTGGCGGAGCGAGGAGAGCGCCATACAGTACTTGCTAGATACCCCCTGATGCTTTCTTGATTTGGTGGGGGACTCAGCTGGCTCGGATGTGAGGGTTTTTGATTTGTTCGTTTGGGCGTTTCATTCATCGGGTAGGTCAATCGTCGGGGTTTCTTTGATCCTCGAGTTCCTGGAGCCAAAACAAGGAGTAGTACTAGTTCTCCTGGGACAGATTTGTTGTGGATTTTCGGTCTGGTGTTGGGTTTTTTCTTATTGGATGTGTTGAAAGGGGCAAGTAATCAGAAACCTCACCCTTCACATGCTCATCTGCTCCGTCTCTGTCTCGCACCCAGGGTGGCGCGGCGCCGCGCGCCGCTCCATCCGGCAAATGTCCCAGTCCCGAGACAGGCGAGGGCGTGGGGTTCGCCTTCGCCGCCGTCAGAGAGAGAGAGAGAGAGAACAGAGGGGAGAGCTCGTTCTGCTCCGTGCATCCAATCGTCGGGTGGGGGAAGGGCACATCGGTCATTTCAAATTTGTGTTTAGAGAGGGATTATAGTCTCTGTAAGTCAAATGTCAAAATAGTACTCCCTCCATCCCAAAATATAAGAATTTTTTACGTCAAAAACGTTCTTATATTTTGGGACGGAGGGAGTAGTATTTTTAAACGGGCACACTGTGCAATTGCAAAGTACTTTCGTCCTTTTGTTTTGTTAGTTTTTTTTGCAAAGTACTAGTACTTCAGTTAGTATCGTAAAAAAAGGTACACTTTTTTTGTTTCTTTGAGGTTCAAGAGATGATTAAGTGGCTTTTTGTGCTGTCAATTGTTTGGGCAGGAGAAGGGAGAGGATGAGTAGTGGTGAGCTGGCACGACAGGACCGACCCAGGAGCCGTGACACGGAGATGGAATGCGAGGAGGAGGAGGAGGAGGAGGTGCAGATGTGGGACAAGAAGGTGCAGAGCCGGAAAGCATCCACTGGAAGCCTGGAGAAGGGGAGGAGAATGGAAGAGCCTATCGAACTGAGCGACGACGCCGATGACAATGAGACGATAATGGAAATGTCGAAGAAGGCGGCCAAGCACAAGGAGAAGAAGAGGAGGCACAATGACGATGGTGACCATAAGAAGAAGAAGAAGAAATCTGTGAGCAGCCATGGTGGTGACAAGAACACATATAGTGCCGATGGTGACAAGGATAAGAGGAGGGACATGCTGCTCTCGCCCAACAAGAACAAGGACCCTCTCCATTCCAAGGAGAAGAGCAGGAAAATGCCGAGCAGCCACGGCGATGAGAGGAAGATGCATCATGGTGATCACCACAATGATAACAAAAGCAGTATGATGTGGAGGTCCGAGTATGACAAGTACAAGGGGATGAAAAAGAAGGAAATGAACAAGGATAAGAAACCGTGGCCCGTGCATAACGGTGGCAGCAGGGACGAGAAGAAGAAGACAGCGCTCGTTCTGTCCAAGGAGGGCAAAATGCCTATGCTGGACGACAGCAGCAACAAGGGAAACAAGAGGAAGAAGATGCCAATGATGTATGATAAGGTGAAGAAGCCGCGGACCAGTGACAAGGATGACAAGGCAGGCAGTTATGACAGAAAGAAGACAACACTAGGCTATAACGCAGGGCAGAAGGTGCAAAGCGGTCACGGAGAGGAGAAAAAAGTAAAATTTGCATTCTTCAAGGTTGCAGGCGAACATTTTGAGGAATTCCTGGTATGCATAATGTCATCAGTTTTGCTCTTCATATGTTTTCATTATGCTACATGACTTTGTGTTGAGGTGCATTTGCTCTTGCTCATATTAGTATGACCTTTTTTACCCTCTTTTATATCCCTTCACTTCTTTGTGTGTACCGTGGTGATGGTGTTTAATCGGTGTGCACGCTGATGTGCAGTTGATACCACCAAAGCCGGCAGGGGCACCCAAAATGGTGGGCTTGACTAATCAGCTTGTATGTCTTGAGGACTCAGAGGGGAAGTCTTCAATGGTCAGGCTATCAGTGGTAGATGGTTCCCTAGCTTTTTATCAGGGGTGGAGCAATTTTGTTTCAGACCATTCCATTAAGTGGGCTGAAATCATCCTGTTTGAGTACACTGGCTGCTCAAAGTTTTCTGTGCGGGTCTTGATTGCGGATTCTTGGGAGAGAGTATCTTTCATTGTTGAAACGCGAGGTGAAGAGAAGAAACAGAAAGAGAGTTATGCACCTGATGATTTGGTCCCATGTCGGTGCTCTAGAGACATAAATGGTCATCATTATGTTTCTGGTGAATATATTGGGAGCAGCAGGACGAAAACAAAGTCTGATGGATATACAGATAATGCTGAGGTTTCTCCCAGTAATTTAGTTGCTAAATCTATGAATGCAGTTCCAGGGACATGTCGTATGTCTGCCAATTCAACACAAGATCCTAACGGAGTAGTAGGCGGGATCGTATGTGGATCCTCAATGGCTCCAGACAACAAGGATGGGCATTTGGCGAATGGGAAGCACACAGCAAATGCTATTTTTCCATCATATATCAAAGATACTACAAGGAGCCCTGAAATAATTGTAATGGCTGATGAAGCTCCTTTAGCACAAGAAAATAAGGACACAGTGGCTCTTGATAACAAAAAAGCAAATCTGAGCATTGGAGAGTGCAAAACGAAGTGCAATGCTTCAGTAACGTGCAACAATGAAAAAACAACTAGGCTTGAATTAGTCCCAGTTACTACTGATGCAGCTCCTTTGTCACAAGAAAATGGTGATGCAGTCGAGCTAACCACATTTGTTGGTCACATAGAAGATTCAGTCATGATGAAGGAATCTACTTCGGCAAAATGTGCAGAAATACACGGTTCAGACGAAGATTTAAGGAGGAAACAAGAAGGAAATACAGTTCGATTAGAATGCTCTGCTGCTGTGGACAAATTTCCTAGCAATAACAAGATGGACACCAATGGAAATGCTTGCAGCAAATATGAATATCCAGGAGGTTTCCAGTGCTTGGAGAAATGGAAGGGGGCCACTGTGAGTGGTCGAGAGGCTCTTGATGGCACTGGACTGATTAGACCTGAAAAAGGACTGAAAACTGAGGAGAAATTGGTTGGTGCAATGGGAGTAAACCCTGTTGAACGCGGGTATGATGGTACTCACTCCTGTGTGCCTAGCCAAATATCAGAGTCTGGGCTTACTAGGACGAAGATTGAACATTCTGTCAATGGAAAAGGTGAACGGATGCCTTACCATAATTTTCTAGGGCTGCTGCAACTACTTATTACTTTCTTTAATAGGGAATTAAGGTCACATTTTATAGCATATATACATTTTTGTTTGTAGGCACTACTGGTAAACCTGAAACAAAAATAGAGCAAGTGGGACCCGTGGAAAGCATTGGATGCAGACAGGAAAGGAACAATATTTCTATAAGTGCCAACCGTGCAGCACGTCAGACAGGTGAACTGATTCTATCTGTTTTTTCAGTGTAGAATCAGAGAGGTTTGCCAACTAGGCAAGGCATTTCTTATTTAACACTGAGATTTTCCCATGTAGAACATCATTTCTTCCGACAGGAAGATACGAAGTCAAGCAATCCTGTGCCCCCGGTGCCTTTGTTGCCTGTCAAGGTTGAAGTTTCGGAGTTAGATGATCATCGTCCCGTATTGAAAGCCAATTTACAGTTCATAGTCCCTTCTACCGCTCAGACAAGGCTTGTGAGTTGTTTAGACACCATAAATAGTCTTCTTTTGCAGTTTCACCATTACTATGGTTTTACTACTACTTTCATGTCTGTATGCTTTAGTATATTGTGGTATAAGACATCCATCCACCAAGGTCGCTAACTCACTATACCTAGCTATCTTAGTGCTTTCGAAGGTTGTTATAGAAGTATATGCTAAGATCGCTGTATCACTTGATGTGGTTCAAACTCACTATACCTAGCTATCTTAGTGCTTTCGAAGGTTGTTATAGAAGTATATGCTAAGATCGCTGTATCACTTGATGTGGTTCAAAGCTAAAGTTTTAAGCGTGCGTACAAAGCTTGTGAGATTGTATTCGCAAAAAAAAAAGCTTGTGAGATTGTTGATGAAGATGGAAAATCCACTAAGCTGTGCCGTGTAACCACCACATCAGATCTCATTTCTCCAAATGTTGTTATGAGTACATCTTCATCCTCGTGTAGTGTAGTCGTGTGTTGAGGTTTATCAGGTCCTTGTGGTTTCAGTCTTGGCACCATTTAGCTGTCCCTTACCAACCATTTACTATCTATCAACTTGTTGCATCTTCATTGTAGGAGTTACCCGATCCACTCTCCAATGCTGTTGGGCGCAAAGGGAGGCACCGGAACATTGTAATGCTGAAGGATCCTATGAAGAGATTATGGCCGGTGTTCTACCATGAGACCTCCTTATTCGTGGGCTTCACCGGTGGCTGGAAATCTTTCATCGCAGCAAACAAGCTTGAGGCAGGGGATCTCTGCGTGCTTCTGATGGATCTGGATGAAGATGAGCTAGTGTACGATGTTGAGATCACCAGGAAATGAGGCCATTGCTCTTTGGTAAAGCTTTCATCCTAACGTTTTTTGAGATTTTTTTTATAGCCGCCGGGCATCATTTTTTTGGGCTAACACCTGTTACTGTTAATCTCCCCTGATGCTGTAGAGGCAGTGATCAGCATCATCAAGGAACATGCTTCTGTTCTGTGTGGCTGGAAAACTTTTGATGAGGATGTGGTATACATCTTTGTGTGTACATAGTTCGACCCTGGAAGACGCTGGCTGCTCGGTGTATTTTGTAAGACTGACAAACATCCTGGAAATGTGAAACTCAAGCTAGGGACATTTTATTTTGGAGAAGTGAAGCAGGAAGCTGTATGCCTTGTAGCATCAAGTCGGTCGTTTCGCTTTTGCTCTTTTATTTCTTGATTGGATGCCGTGGTTTGAAACCTTGGATCGGTTTGGGTAAAACCATGACCATGTGTTTCGGCCCATCAGCGAGTGATGTGGTGACAGGTGGTTGCGTTTCATGTCTCGGCCCATATGGCAAGCCTCATCAGACAGAAAGGGTGCTAGTAGTAGATTTCTGTAGTCGCCTGAATTTTCATATAATTGGATGGTTGCCATCAGATTAAATACTGTGCTCTCAGAATTAGGGCCTGCAGAATGGCCAGCTCCCTCCGTGGTGGCCGCGGCGTCACCGTCCATCTACCAGATTAAATGCGTCTTAATGGCTTAGCGCTTAATGCTTGGGGGATGAGACGGGACCGCGGCGTGCCGTGCCGGGGGAATCGTTTCAAGCTTCATAAGAAGGAGTTGGCAGGGGTTGGCTGTTTGTGCGTCGCCGCCTGCCATCTGCGACCACCTTTTTAATTTCAGGTCATCAAACCCCCCAACGCCCCCGACCCAAACCAAAACCCCTCCGTCCGCTTGTCATCGCATTCACACGGAGGGATATGACACATGTTCTCCAACGCTACGTTCCATGGAAACGCCTCCGACGGGCTGCATTTTCCTCCTCCTCCTCCTTCTTCTTCGTGTCTATACTTATGGACCAACGGTTTGGATAAGACTTCCTCTTTTGTGACTGTGAGTAGAGAAAGAAAGAACTGACATGTCTACTGTCGACGCAAGCATACCAAACATTCATGTGCTTGCTAATCCTGTTTTCTGTCCGTGCAAAGAGTGTGGCCCAGCAAGCGTGGCTCTTCTTCAATCCTGGCTAGATTTCGTCGTCACCGACCGTGTGCGTGCCATGTTTTACGCGTCACATGTAAAGACTGCCTTCTAGTCCTAGCCTATAACCTTGACTTTGACTTCCATTTCGATCCATCAAGTCGACAAAGTACCACTTGATAGAATTGGCGACCACGGAGGGGGCGCTAGTCCAACCGCGAGATATGTTTGACTCACCCCTACAAGACAGACATTGATGTACCATTGCGGCGATCTTCGGCAAGTCATTGCCCATGGACCTGGGCGTGGAGGATCACGTGGCTGTAGCCCATTAGCCTCCACACGCGTAGAAGGAGTTCACGACATTCTCCTATGTCGTGCGTCAAGATGGAGTTGGTGAGCTGGAATGTTCGTGGTCTGAACAGTCCGGCTAGGAGAAAAGCATTAAGAGAGATGGTGGATGCTACTAAGGCTACCATCTGGTGTATACTAGAATCGAAACTAGAGGCTGTAGACCAATTTTTCATCATGCAATGCTTTGGTCCGTCGTATGACGACTTCTTTTACTTGCCGGCCTCGGGTACTAGGGGTGGTATCATTTTAGCGTGGGACTCCTCGGTGGTTAGTATATCTAACGGTGTCCGGGACATTAACTTCATTTCAGCTTATGTGATGCCACGTGAGGGCGAGCCACGGTGGATCTCGGTGGTCTCAGGGCCTGAAGAGGACAATGAAAAGATCATTTTCATGGAGGAGTTATCGGCGCGGCGCCTGCTTTGCCTTGGCCCGTGGCTTGTCGTCGGAGACTTCAATCTCATTTTACAAGCTGTTGACAAAAATAATGCGAACCTGGATAGAAGAATGATGAGCAAATTTAGACGCTTTGTGGATTCCAACAGTCTCAAAGAGCTATTTCTGCATGGTAGAGCTTTTACATGGAGTAATGAGAGGGAGACTCCCACGCTCACCAAGATAGATCGGGCTTTTGTTTCGGTTGACTGGGAATTAAACCATCCGGATGCCATTCTTCAGGCCCTATCCACAAACATATCGGACCACTGCCCTCTACACTGGTATTTGGATGAACACTTACTGACCGCACAGGCGCCTGCTTCGAGGTTTTCTGGACCAAGCTTGAGGGTTTCGAGGAGGTTGTGCGGGAGGCATGGACGTGCGATCCGTGCATTACAAACCCCTTTCTCGGATCGGACATTACGCTGCAAAAACAAAGACATGATCTTACGGCTTGGGATCAAAGGAAGGTGGGGAACGTGAAGCTGCAAATTGCGGTGGCAAATTGGATCATCTTGCAGCTGGATCGAGCAATGGAGCGTCGCTTGCTATCTATGGAGGAGCGCTGGTTGCGTAGCACTCTCAAGCTGACCTCCCTTGGTTTGGCGTCACTTTCGGCGCCGCGATTGCACGACAAAGATCTCGCCTAAGATGGTGGCGGAGGAGATGCCAACACGAAACTTTTCCCTCTAGTGGCCAATGGAAGGACGCTTAGAAACTTTATCCCCGCGCTGACCCGGGATGACGTGGTTATCACGGAACAAGAAGGAAAAGCGGAGGCTTTCTATCGCATATAAGGATCTGTTGGGCACATGTCGGGCCAGAGAGCACACCATCGACCTAGATTTCCTAGGTATAGCTCAACTAGACCTTCATGAGCTGGATGACATATATACGGAAGAGGAGGTGTTCTCGGTCATTAAGAGCATGCCGGCAGAGCGGGCGCCGGGGCCGGACGGATTGATCGGTCTTTTCTTCCACAGAGCTTGGAACATTATCAAGGGAGATATTATGGCTGCAATTCATAAACTCCAGCTGGGTAATGGAAGAGGATTCGGAAGACTAAATCAGGCGATCATCACCCTCATTCCTAAGAGACCGGAGGCTTCCCGTATTGGAGATTTTAGGCCTATCAGTTTACTCCACAGCATCCCTAAGATCAAAGCAAAATTGATGGCCTCGAGACTTTGTCCGCGAATGGGAGAGCTGGTCAGCATCAATCAATCCGCTTACATACGGGGCAGGAACTTGCACGATAACTTCATGTTGGTTCGTCAGGTTGCCAGAAATCTGCATAGAAAGAAAGCTAAAGGAGTAATGATCAAACTTGATATCTCTCGCGCCTTCGACTCACTTTCCTGGGCGTTTTTGATGGAGGTGCTTAGGGCCAAGGGGTTCTCGGAGCACTGGTGCTCTAGACTGGCAATCCTGCTGTCCACAGCCAGCTCCCGTGTGCTGGTTAATGGTTGTCCGGGAAGAAGTTCAGGCACGCTAAAGGCCTACGACAAGGAGACCCGGTCTCCCCTCCGTTATTTGTCATTGCGATGGACATTCTCACTGCTCTTATGGTCAAGGCACAAGAATGGGGGGCGATCAGTGTGATGCCAGGCTGCTCACCCTTCCAACGACTGTCGATTTACGCGGACGACGTCATCCTGTTCATCAAACCCACAATAGCAGACTTGAGCTTCACTACAGTGGCCCTGCAAATGTTTGGGGCGGTGTTAGGCTTACATGTTAACTTTGCCAAGTCATCCGCGATCATGATCCGTGCCGACGAGACAGACACGGAGAGGGTCTCTCATGCTCTGCCGTGGCAAATGGATTCTTTCCCGTGCAAGTACCTTGGTTTGCAGCTCTCCATCAAGCAGCTCACCCGCTCGGAATGGCAACCAGTGGTGGATGACGTGCTCAATTTCTTGCCGGGCTGGCAGAGGGGCATGGTTACGAGACCGGGCAGGCTGACTCTAGTGGACACTGTGATCCGTGCCAGACCCACTCACCACTTGCTTGTTGCTGATGCTCCGAAATGGGCTCTGGAGCGCGTGGACAAGAGTTGTCGAGCTTTCTTTTGGGCTGGGCCGAGCATATTCATGGTGGCAAATGCCTGGTTGCTTGGCAAAAAGTCTGTCGCCCTAAGCAGCTAGGTGGATTGGGCGTGTTGGATCTCCAGAAGCACGGTCTTGCTTTAAGGCTCAGATGGGAATGGCTACGGCGCACGGATGGCGCTAGACCGTGGCAGGGGCTACCACTGGTGATGGACGCCCAAGTGCAATCTGTGTTCAACAGTTTGGTGCATTGGAAAGTTGGAAATGGAGAGCGAATTCTATTCTGGAAAGATAGATGGATTGAGGGCTCGTCCATTGCTGAACTGGCGCCATTGGTACTCGCGAAAGTCCGCACGCAAGTGGTTAACAAACGGACAGTCAGTGAAGCGATGCATCTCCATCGTTGGGCGAATGATATCTCGGGAGATTTGTGTTCAGATGGGCTATTACAGGTCATCAACCTCTGGGACATAATGATCAATTTGGTGCTGGATCCGGTGCACGATGATACACCCCTTTGGAGATGGAATAATGCAGGCACATATACCTCGTAGTCGACATACGACATGCTTTGGCAGGGCAGTGTTCGATGTGCGTCGGCAGCTGCAATCTGGAAATGCTGGGCGCCCCTATCCTGTAAGATCTTTATGTGGCTCGCGATGCAATATCGGCTCTAGACAGCAGACGGCTACGACACGGATCGCAAGATCACACCTCTGCTTGTTACATCTGCGCCCAGGAAGAAGACTCGGTTGATCACTTACTTCTACATTGCGTCTTCGCGAGACAAGTCTGGCATAGCTGCTTCCGGAAAGCGAGAATTGGTGGTGCCGACGTTGAACGACAGGATTGAAGATTGGTGGCTAGAAGCCCGTGCACACATCCCGAAGGTAAACAGGAGAGGTTTCGACTCGGTGGTTATGCTCATTTGCTGGCACCTGTGGAAGCATCGCAACGGTTTGGTATTCGGACCATCTAGGACTAGCTTGACGGTGGATGCATTCACTAGCAAGGTTTTCGATGAACTTAGAGCTTGGGTGAGTGCGGGAGCGAATGGAGTCAATACATTTTGTGAGTAGTAGAGCATGGTGTTAGGAGTGGAGCTTGCTAGGCCGGTTGGTTCCAGGAGATGTAACCAAGGCCTGGCTGTATTAACTCTCTTGTAAATACTTTCTGCCTTCTATACAGCTAAGGTACGCGATTGCGTACTCTAAAAAAAGATACCAGCCTCATATGCTCCCGATTCTAGAAGTTAAAATTTAAATGTCTAAAACAATGCTGATATTTGCTTTGTGAATGTTCACAGTTGTTGAATATATTGTGCATGTATATTGTGCCTTAGGCCCACCTTCTAATTATCTTGTATAGTTGAGGTTGTGGTTCTCATCCTGTACATCATATATACGTGCCCAGTGCACCGATCAATGTAATTGTGTTGCACGGTCTAAACATTGTCTTCTACATGGTATCTATCGCATGTCGAACCTAGCCCTACCCTAGCCGCCGCCGCCGCTACCTCCACCCGCCGCCGCCGCCGTCTTCCTCCAGCCGTCGCTGCCGCCGCAGGTCGCCGCCGCCACCCTCTCCCAACGCCGCCGCCACCTGCCGTCGTTGCCGACTCTCTCCACAGCCACCGCCGTTGCCGGTCACTGCCGCCACCTCCTCCAGCTTCCGCTACCCCTCCTCCTCTCCCCATCCCCTCCCGCGCCGCCCCACCCCCACCAGCGCCGCCCCTCCTTCTTTCCCCACCCGCGCCGCCCCAACCCCACCCGCGCCGCCAGAAACCCTAACCGGTCATGCCATCTCGTTCCCCGCCACCACCATGAGCATCTCGAGATCCTCCACCGCCACCAATCCCTTCGTCGGTCCGGACGTCACCCTCGTTCGCGAACTGAACATCCACGAGCGTCTCCCGGTGGTTCTTGATCAATCCACCGCCTCCTACTCCGCTTGGAAGTGGTACTTTTCCTTGGTGTTTCGCGAGTACCTGCTCCACGGCCACGTCGATGGCACTGTGGACTCTAGCCTCATGGTGAACGACGAGGAGTGGATGATCCTCGACACCACCATCATCCGTTGGTTCTCGCCCCCTCACTCGGGCCAGAGCCAGCGTTCATCGCCCGAGCCTGCGGTACTCCAACAGCGAGTATCTCCTTGCTACCTCCACCACCGAGCCGTCACTGATTCCTGCGTCCGCACGAGCAGCCCTATGTGATCCTCGCTGGCTTGCTGCGATGCAGGAAGAGTTCAACGCTCTTCAGGGGAACCGTACCTGGACACTAGTTCCCCGGCCTCCTCGCGCCAACGTCGTCAGCGGCAAGTGGTTTTTTCGTCATAAGACCCGCTCAGATGGCACACTTGAACGCTACAAGGCTCGTTGGGTGGTCCGTGGTTTTCGGCAGCGTGCTGGCATTGACTTCACTGAGACGTTTGCACCAATTGTCAAACAAGGCACGATCCGCACCATCCTTCAGCTGGCGGTCTCCCGTGGCTGGCCAGTTGAAAGTGCAACTAATCCTCGGGTGGTTTTGGTAATTCCTAACAAAATATAGCTCATTGAACTGATATCCATTCAAGTTAAATAATTCAGAAAGTTCAATGATTGGCATGGCATATACTAGAGATGCGGACCCCTCAAAATTCTAAGGACAAAGATTGGCAAAAGCTCAACACTCTTCATTTTCATTTTAGTGATCCAAGATCACATTGAGTCCATAGGAAAGCCAATACTATTAAAAGGGGATGAGGTGTTGCTTAATGGTCTACTTGCTCAAAGTGCTTAGTGATGTTGCTCTAAAACCCTCAACCACTTTCTCATTTCCACATATGTCCAAAACCCAAAGTCAAACTCGGCCCCACCGATTTGATCTATCCGGCGCCGCCGAGTTCAGTTAACATAGCCATTGCCAGAAACCCTAGACAATTCGATCTCACCGATACGGATCTCGGTCTCACCGAGATGGCATTGCAAACTCTCTGTTTCCCTTCGTAACATTTCGGTCCCACCGAAGTGAGCGATCGGTCCCATCGAGTTTGCATGACAAACTCTCTGTTTCCCTTCGTAACATTTCGGTCTCACCAAAATGAGCGATCGGTCCCACTGAGCTTGCCTGACCAACTCTCTGTTTGCTCATTGTTGAAATCGATCTCACCGAGTTCATGCAATCGGTCTCACTGAGATGAGGTTTTTCCCTAGCCCTAGCACATCGGTCCCACCGAATTGATCATGTCGGTCCCACCGAGATTCCTAACGTTCACATTTTGAACTAAACCGGTCTCACCGAGTTCATCTATTCGGTCTGACCGAGTTGGGTCAAATGTGTGTAACAGTTGGATTTTGTGTGCAGGCTATATATATATACCCCTCCACCCCCTTCTCTACTGAAGAGAGAGCCATCAGAACATGCCTACACTTCCACTACTCATTTTCTGAGAGAGAACCACCTACTCATGTGTTGAGACCAAGACATTCCAATCCTACCATTAGAATCTTGATCTCTAGCCTTCCCCAAGTTGCTTTCCACTCAAATCTTCTTTCCACCATAGCATAATTTGTGAGAGAGAGTTGAGTGTTGGGGAGACTATCATTTAAAGCACAAGAGCAAGGAGTTCATCATCAACACACCATCTATTACTCCCTTCGTTTTTATTTACTCTGCATATTAGTTTTAGTCAAAGTCAAGCTTTACAAACTTTGAAAAAGTTTATAGATAAAAATATTAACATATACAATAACAAATCAATACCATTAGATTCATTGTTGAATGTACTTCCACATCATATAGATCTGTTATGCTAAATATTCATATTCTTTTCTATAAATTTGGTCAAACTTTACAAAATTTGACTTTAGTCAACTCTAATATGCGGAGTAAATAAAAACAGAGGGAGTACCTTTTGGAGAGTGGTGTCTCCTAGATTAGTTAGGTGTCACTTCGGAACCTCCGACAAGATTGTGGAGTTGAACCAAGGAGTTTGTAAGGCCAAGGAGATCGCCTATGTCATGAAGATCTACCCGAGTGAGGCAAGTCCTTCATGGGCGATGGCCATGGTGGGATAGACAAGGTTGCTTCTTCGTGGACCCTTCGTGGACCCTTCCTGGGTGGAGCCCTCCGTGGACTCGCGCAACCGTTACCCTTCGTGGGTTGAAGTCTCCATCAACGTGGATGTACGATAGCCCACCTATCGGAACCACGCCAAAAATCTATGTGTCTACATTGCGTTTGCCTTCTCCAAACCCTTCCCTTTACCTTCATATGCAATGTTTTACTTTCCGCTGCTACACTCTTAGAATTGCATGCGTAGGTTGATTGCTTGACTTGTGTTAATTGCTAAAAAATGCCAACACTTAAAATTGGGAAAAGGCTAGATTTTTATTCGGTCAAGTAGTATAATCACCCCCCTCTAGACCTACTTTCGATCCTACAAGTGGTATCAGAGCTTTAGTCTCCTTTTGCCTTGATTTCCATAGCTTTTGGTAATCATAGCCTTGGTTTCACAACCTAGGAGAGTATGGCGTCTAGCGAGGGAAATTACCACCGTAGAGGTCCTTACTTGATGGTACTAATTTTGCTAGTTGGAAGCATAATATGGAAATGCATATTCTTGGTCATAACCCCGTTGTTTGGGCTATTGTGTGTATTGATTTGCAAGGTGAATACTCCGAGGATGGAAGAGAAACGGATCGTGAAGCGACCGCAGAAGAATTGAAGATGTTGCAATACAATGCTCAAGCTTGCGATTTTCTCTTCAACGGATTGTGCCCCGAAGAATTCAACAAAATCAGCCACGTTGAGAATGCAAAGGAATTTGGGATACTTTGGTTGATATGCACGAAGGTACCGAGTCCGTCAAGGAATCCAAATTGGATGTGCTTCAAAGTCAACTTGACAAGTTCAAAATGAAGGATGGTGAAGGAGTCAATGAGATGTACTCTAGGCTTGCTCTCATCACAAATGAGATTGCCGGCTTAGGAAGCGAAGAGATGACCGACAAATTAATCATCAAGAAGATCCTAAGAGCCTTGGATGGAAAATATGATGCCGTGTGCACCTTGATCCAAATGATGCCAAACTACAAAGATCTCAAGCCAACGGAAGTCATTGGTAGAATTGTTGCTCATGAGATGTCACTCAAGGATTATGAAGAGCTTCACAACAAGTCTAGTGGTGCTTATAAAGCTTCATGTCATGCTCCTACAAAATCAGGTGAAAAACAAGTCTTCAATGAATAATTGAGCTTAATGGTGAAGAACTTCAACAAGTTCTACAAGAGTAGAAGCGAAGAGAGAAGTTCCAAGTCAAGGTCCTACAATGACAAAAGATCTTCTAGTTGTGTGATACTTCTCCAATGTATCTACTTTTCCTAATGCTTTCCTCTTGTTTTGGACTCTAATTGCATGATTTGAATGAAACTAACCCGTACTGACGCAGTTTTCAGCAGAACTACCATGGTGTTGTGTTTGTGCAGAAATAAAAGTTCTCGGAATGGAACGAAACTTTGCGAGGATTTTTTATACAATAAAGAGAATTTCTGGAGCCAAGAACCACCGAAGGGGGGCACCTAGGTGGGCACAACCCACCAGGGCGCCCCCCTCCAGGCACGACCAGGTGGGTTGTCTCCACCTGGTGGCTTCGTAGACCCTAAAACCAACGCTATAAAATCCTATTTTCGGAGAAAAATCAGGGAGAAAGAATTATCATGTTCCATGAGACGAAGCCGCCGTCACCTCATGTTCTTCATCGGGAGGCCAGATCTGGAGTCCGTTTGGGGCTCCGGAGAGGGGGATCCTCGATCTTCGTTATCACCAACCCTTCTCCATCGCCAATTCCATGATGCTCCCCACCGGGAGTGAGTAATTCCTTCATAGGCTCGCTGGTCAGTGAGGAGTTGGATGAGATTCATCATGTAATCGAGTTAGTTTTGTTAGGGCTTGATCCCTAGTATCCATTATGTTCTGAGATTGATGCTGCTATGACTTTGCCATGCTTAATGCTTGTCACTTTGGGCCCGGGTGTCATGATTTCAGATCTGAACCGTTTATGTTATCACCATTATATCTATGTTCTAGATCCGATCTTGCAAGTTATAGTCACCTACTACGTGCAATGATCCGGCAACCCTGGAGTGACAATAGTCGGGACCACTCCCGGTGATGACCGTAGTTTGAGGAGTTCATGTATTTACCGTGTGTTAATGCTTTGTTCCAGTTCTTTATTAAAAGGAGGCCTTAATATCCCTTAGTTTCCAATTGGACCCCGCTGCCATGGGAGGGTAGGAAAAAAGATGTCATGCAACATTTTTCCATAAGCACGTATGACTATTTAGGGAATACATGCCTACATTATTTTTATGAACTGGAGCTAGTGCCGTATCGCCCTAGGTTATGACTGTCTCATGATAAATATCATCCAACAAATCACCGAGCCAATGCCTACAATTTATATTATATTGTTTACGCTAAGTTACTATCGCCATCATATCGCTGCACTTGTTATAAAACTACTGATATCACTGTTCCCGTTACTATTACAGCTGTCACTATTATCAAAACTATCACACTACTTTGCTACTGATCACTTTGCTGCAGATAATTAATCTCCAGGTGTGGTTGAATTGACAACTCAACTGCTAATACTTACAAATATTCTTTGTCTCCCCTTGTGTCGAATCTATAAATTTGGGTTGAATACTTTTCCCTTAGAAAACTGTTGCGATCCCCTATACTTGTGGGTTATCAAGACCTTTTTCTGGCGCCGTTGCCAGGAGCATAGCTATAGTTGTTGAGTCACTTGGGATTATTATCAATTTATCACTATGAAGAATCTGAAGGATGCTAAGACTAAGATTTTTCCCTCTAAGATGAGGGGAGGTAAGGAACTGCCATCCAGCTCCGCTTTAGATTCACCTTCTGTTATAAGTAAAATTGCAACACCACCACAAGCTATTAATCCTGATATGTCGCAAGTTATTGATGATGCTACTTCTGCTATGAATTATGCTTATGATGATGCTAGTACCTTGCATGATGATGATGTGCCACTGAGTGAATTTCTTGATGAACAAATTGCTAAAGTAAGACAACATGATATTGTTGAAACTGATGATGAGCTTAAAACTGAAAAGCTTGAAACACCTACTAGAACTAGCCCTCCTAGATATGAAATGCCTAAGGTACCATAAGGTTATGTTATGAATGAGGAGACAACTAGAGACAATCTTGCTTGTAAGGATAGAGATGATTTGGAAAATTATTATGCAAGTATAAAGAAAAATATTTGAATGCTAGAATGATATGTGATCCTCAGTTTGCTACTTCACCTATCTTTATTGATGACAAGGATTATGAATTCTCTATCGACCCAGATTTAATTATTTTGGTTGAATCTGATCCTTTCCATGGTTATGAAACTAAAACTGTTGTGGCACATCTTACTAAGTTGAATGACATAGCCACCCTTTTTTACTAATGATGAGAAAACTCGCTATTACTATATTCTCAAATTTTTCCGTTCTCATTAAAGGGTGATGCTAAAGCTTGGTACAATACTCTTGCTCCTGGTTGTGTGCGTAGTCCCCATGATATGATTTATTACTTCTCTGAAAAATATTTCCCGGCTCATAAGAAACAAGCTGCCTTGCAGGAAATATTTAACTTTGTGCAAATTAAAGAAGAGAGTCTCCCACAAGCTTGGGGGAGGCTTCTCCAATTGCTTAATGCTTTGCCTGATCCTCCTCTTAAGAAAAATGAAATACTCGATATCTTCTATAATGGACTAACCGATGCTTCTAGGGACTTCCTAGATAGTTGTGCTGGTTGTGTTTTCAGGGAATGAACTATTGGGCAAGCTGAAGAATTATTGAATAACATATTGAAAAATTATGATGATTGGACTCTTCCTGAACCACCACTTAAACGTAATACGAAGAAGAGGGGTATCTTATATCCCAGTCCTGAAGATATGCAAGAGGCAAAGAAATCTATGAGAAAAAAGGTATTAAAGCTGAGCATGTCAAAATTTACCTCCTATTGAAGAGATACATGAGCTTGATACACCACCACTGCCTAAGGTGGTAGAGGTAAATTCTCTAATGAAATTCAATGATAATGACAATCCTCACAATATGCACTCTAGCCAATGCCTTTATGAGTTTGAGAATTATATTATAAAGCAACATTACTTCAATGCAAATGTTATGAAACAATTGAAATACAATTCTGATATGATTGCTCGCTTGAGTGACTTGTTATTTAGAATCTCAAACGATGTTAGGGGTGTGGGAAAGCATGCTTCTATGGTTCAAACTCAGTTAGAACAAGTTGCTAAATCTCAAAGAGAGTTTCTAGATGAAATGAACAATAATATACATGATTTTTCTGTTAGAGTAGCAACTAGAGGAGGTAAAATGACCCAGGAACCACTTTATCCTGACGGACACCCACAAAGAATTGAACAAGACTCTCAAAGAGGTAACATTGATGCACGTAGTCCTTCCAAAAAGAAAAAGAGGAAGAAAAATGATAGGACTTTGCATGCCTCTAGTGAACCTGAAGTAGAAAAACCTCCTGATAATGATAATGAAGTTTCTATCTCTAATGCTGAAACTCAACCTGGCAGTGAACACTCACCTTCTGACAACGAAAAAGATAATGATGAGGTTCATGAAAATACTCAAACAAATAATAAAGAACCAGACAATGATGTTGAGATAGAACCAGCAGTTGATCTTGATAACCCACAACCCAAGAATACACGATATGATAAAAGAGACTTTATTGCTAGAAAACACGGTAAAGAAAGAGAACCGTGGGGTTCAAAAACCTATGCCCTTTCCATCTAAGTCAACTAAAAAGAAAGATGATGAAGAATTTGAACGCTTTGCTGAAATGTTGAGGCCAGTCTTTTTGCGTACTCGCTTGACTGATATCCTTAAAATGCCTCCTTATGCAAAATATATGAAATACATCATCACCAATAAGAGAAAAATACCGGAAGCTGAAATCTCCACTATGCTTGCTAATTATACTTTTAAAGATGGAGTACCTAAAAAACTTGGAGATCTGGGAATACCAATTATACCTTGCTCCATCAAAAGAAATTATGTGAAAACTGCTTTGTGTGATTTGGGAGCTGGTGTTAGTGTTATGCCTTTCTCTTTATATACAAGACTTGATTTGAATAAACTCACACCTACTGAAATATCTTTGCAAATGACTGACAAATCAACTGCCATACCTATCGATATTTGTGAGGATGTGCCCGTTGTTGTTGCTAATGTTACTATTTTGACTGACTTTGTTATACTTGAGATGCCCGAGGACGACAACATGTCGATTATCCTTGGTAGACCCTTCTTGAATATTGCAGGGGCTATTATTGATATCAATAAAAGCAAGGTCACTTTTCATATCAATGATAATGAGCATACGGTGCACTTTTCGAAGAAACAATTCCAAGTGAATGGTATTAATGTTACTGAAAAATCTCCGACAATCACTATTGGAAGTTTTCAACTACCTCTTCCTACTGCCAAAAATAAATATGAAATGCTTATTGTTGGGGATATTCATATCCCCGCTGAGGTAACTTAGTGATTTATGAAAGTTCTTCGGTTTCATGCTAATCGAATGTGGTTGTTAATAAGACCTGATCAACCTTATTAATGGATCATTTTTTAGAGGTATGAAGTTGATGAATTTAGTAATCACTACCTTTTGTCCCTACTATTTGTTTTCTGTTTTTATTAGTTAAATAAAATAAAATGCCATGTTTTGCCTGTTTTCTGAATTTTCCGTGCAATAAAAAATGACCCAAAAATAAAATTTCTCAGAATGCTCTAAAATTTTAATATGATATTTTCTGAATATTTAAGAATTTTTGGTGCAAATAATATCAGAGGGAGGTGCACTAGGTGGGCACAACCCACCTGGGCGCGCCAGGACCCCCAGGCGCGCCTTGGTGGGTTGTGGTCCCCACGCCCTCACTTATCTCTTCATACCACATCATCACCTACCTCCGGAAAAAATCACCATTGCTCTCTCTCGTGTTCTTGCTCTCAAACCTGTGGATTTTGATCTCTTTGCTCGAAGCTCGGTTTAGTTTCGGGGAATTGTTGCTTGGTATATATGTGACTCCTCCGTTTGTCCAATTAGTTTTTGCTTTAGTGGTTTATACTCTAAATAATTAGCTACTCTTAGTGCTGCTGTAGATGAGATTGCATGTTGAATTCTTAGAGTTCTAAGTAGTTTGAAGGCTTGCTATGGATTCTATACATCCCTATGAATAGTTGCTACCAATCTTGTAGAGTTTTGTTGAGAAAATTTTGTGGAATAAAATTTCAGAATTTTTGTTCATAGGAAAACCATGAATATCTTTAGGAAGTTTGCTTCCAAGAAGAACTCCAAGGGAGTGATTGGGGAGTCATCTGATAGTGATCTCCGCACTTGGAGATTGGCGGAGCTACCGCCGTGCGAATGGCTGCATACCCCGTTCATGGAAGGGGTTGGAATCCTTAAAGAGTTTGCAAAATATGCTGCTAATGCCTCACAGACTTCATCACATCTAAATGCGAATAGTATCATCTCCTCACAAACACCTTTGTGCAAAGTTTTAATTTTCTTCCTAGGAATAATTCCCCTGAGGTGCAGTTTAATTTGTATGTTGAAACCCATCAGATACCACTTACTGAATTTTGTGAAATATGCTTGCTTCCTTCTGATGGTAGTTTGGTAGAGCCTAGGCCCGCAGAGTTTGAGGGCTTTTATCGTACTCTGCCTGTAGGGGATGAGAGAGGAGTATTGAGTGTCACCGCCACTAGCTTGCACTTTCCTGTTGTTCATTATTTTGCTCTTTTCATTGAGAAGTGCTTGCTTGCTAGAGAAAAGGTGGGTGCACTCAGTGCCCCAGACCTTGCTATTTTACGTCGTGCACTAGAGGGAGACAACACTTATAGCTTGGGAGCTATTGTGTGTCGGTGTAGTGAAAACCAGGGCTACACTAACCGCCGAGCATGGGCCATGACTGTATGCAATTACACTAAAGAGAATCCATCTTCGCCGACAAGTGCTACATCAGCAAGCAAGACTCAAGCCACCTTCCGGCAAGGAGCATCCTGCCTGCCAGGAGGACAGATACCAGGCAAAAAGAAGCAGCCAAGCCTGAGAACCAGAAGACGAGACGACCGCAAGGCTCCTTGCCGAGGTTGCCACAAGGCCCCGGCAAGGCCCCTTGCCTAAGACGGCCGCAAGGCCCCGGCAAGCCTCTTGCCGAGGGTGCTCACAAGGCCGGGAAGATACGCAAGGCCGCGACAAGCCCTTGCCGAGGACATCGGTGGGGCCGCAGCCAGGCCCACACCTACCAAGACTCCACCGCCGTCCCCATGCCGCTGCCCGGCTCAACCACCGAAAGGCGCCGCGTGGCGACATGCGGTCTCTACACCGATCCAGAAGCTCCTGCGTGGTGGCATGCAAGTCTTCACGAAGACTCCGCCACCAGCGCCAAAGACAACCAGCCAACATGGCGCTACAATGCCTCGTTAGCTCGGACGCGTCAAGGCGGCGGCGGCGACGGTGGGGCGAGCTTCCTTGTCGTCCCCGATAAAGCAAGAGGACGCATAAGCGGCGCATTGAATGCGTTTGTCCTGCGATGTCAGGCGATAAGCTTGTACACTGTAGGTACCTTCCACCTCATGTGTGCCACTGTGGCGACCCCTTTGACATATAAAAGGAGGCCCGAGGCGTACTGTGGAAGGGGATCGGACTCCGGACCCTCAAAGGATTCGGCTCTTTGGAACCTCGCAGCACCTAGAGCTAGTTCGAGAGGTCAAGAACACTAAATACATCGACCAAAGAAGGACTAGGGTTTTACGCATCCTCGCGGCCCGAACCTGGGTAAAATCCCTTTGTGTTGTCTGCTGGTCCCGCTCTTCTCACGATCCCCGCGCTCCGCAACCGTAGAAGGGATTCTAGTGATCCCATAGGTGTCGTTTCCCACCGACATCTTTGGCGCGCCAGGTAGGGGGCGCAATTGTGAGAATCCGGTCTAGCAGTTGACCCAGCTGTTCTTCATCGCCATGGCTCCTAAGAAGCAGGCGGCCAAAAGAACGACGCCAGTGCGGCAACAGAAAAGCTAAGTCATGCGAAACTTTAGATATTTCCTTTTTATATAAGGTTATTCCCCTCGGAGATATCGTTCTTTGTATGGAAAACCTGCACGCAAAGGGGCCCTCCCGCAATTGGCAATGCCCTTGTTCTGTTTCGAGTCCGCTCAACAGCTCAAGCGGCTGCGTCGAGAGTGGCAGGGTAGACTTCCGCAATTGGCAACGCTCTCCATTCTGACTCGAGTCAAGCTCGACAGCTCGAGCGGCCGTGTTAAGGGCTTTAAGGTGGTTCGCCCGGCGGCAAGCACACCCGGCAGGCCATTGGGGTTCCGTCCCCAAGACGCCGCCACAGGTTCTGGCGCGGCAAGCCTACCCGATAAACGTAGGGTGGACGTACAAAGAGAGGTTGAACAGGAAGATAACATGCACTATTTATTTGAGATTTCTGCATAGACCTGTATGCCAAGGAACCTTCTCGGGGCTAGTTGCGCTCCATGTTGCCCCGATTCCGCTCGGCAACTTGTGCGGCTGCGCTAGAACCAATAAGGTAAACCTTTCCGGGAGGCGATGTTCCCGAATAGCCGCTAAGGGCCCGTTCCCTCAAGCGCTCTTGGCTGGATCGTGACGCCGGAAAGCATTCCAAAGAGCAAAGGGAATATTTAGCGAAGTCAAAATTTACAAGTGAGTTAAGTGCAGTTCATATGCTAATCAACTTGTCATATTTAAACGCGATTATGGCCCGGGCTGGCAACGCCTATGGGACCAATCTTCTTGGTGTCAAGAACGACGAAGTTCTTCGCCATAAGCCTTCCCGGCGACGATCTTGGCGGAAGCCGGCGTCAAGAACGATGAAATTCTTCGCCATAAGCCTTCCCGGCAACGATCTTGCCGCGAGCCGGTGCCAAGAATGATGAAGTTCTTCGCCACAAGCCTTCACGGCAACAAGCTTGCCGGAAGCCGGCATCGAGAACGTCAAAGTTCTCTGCTGAAGATAAAAGCCTTCCCGGCAACAAGCTTGCCGGAAGCCGGCATCGAGAACGTCAAAGTTCTCTGCTGAAGATAAAAGCCTTCCCGACGACGAGCTTGCCGGAAATCGGGCATAGAGAACGTCAAAATTCTCTGCTGAAGATAAAAGCCTTCCCGGCAACCAGCTTGCTGGAAGCCAGTGTCGAGAACTCCGTAGTTCTCCACAGAAATCGGGCATCGAGAACGTCAAAGTTCTCTGCTAAAGATAAAAGCCTTCCTGGCGACGAGCTTGCCGGAAGCCGGCATCGAGAACGTCAAAGTTCTCTGCTGAAGATAAAAGCCTTCCTGGCGACAAGCTTGCCGGAAGCCGGCGTCGAGAACGTCAAAAGTCTCCGCGAGAAACATAAGACTTCCCAGCAACAGCCTTGCCGGGAGCAAGAAAGGAAACAAAACCACACTCTAGCATCGAGATCTATAGAGTTCTCTGCCAGAAAATTTCCATGGAACCAGGCTCGGGGGTTGGCAGCTCCTTTGAGTGCAACAACAACCGTGACCCATGCCAAGCTTGGTCCCGTCTCCAGCGTCGAATTCATGATGTTCTCCGTTGCAGCCGGGCCCGAGGGCTACTGTCGGTGTAGTGAAAACCAGGGCTACACTAACCGCCGAGCATGGGCCACGACTGTATGCAATTACACTAAAGAGAATCCATCTTCGCCGACAAATGCTACATCAGCAAGCAAGACTCAAGCCACCTTCCCGGGTGGAGCATCCTGCCCCGCCAGGGAGGACAGATACAAGGCAAAAGAAGCAGCCAAGCCTGAGAACCAGAAGACGAGACGATCGCAAGGCTCCTTGCCGAGGTTGCCCATGAGGCTTCGGCAAGGCCCCTTGCCGAAGACGGTCGCAAGCCCCCGGCAAGCCTCTTGCCGAGGGCTCTCACAAGGCCCCGGCAAGACCCTTGCCGGGAAGATACGCAAGGCCGCGACAAGCCCTTGCCGAGGACATCGGTGGAGCCGCAGCCAGGCCCACACCTACCAAGACTCCACCGCCGTCCCCATGCAGTTGCCAGCTCAACCCGGTGAGCGGCGCCCAGCGTGGCGACGTGCGGTCTCTACTCGATCCGGCAAGCTCCTGCGTGGTGGCATGCAAGTCTTCACGAAGACTCGCCACCAGCGCCCGGCCAACAACCAGCCAACGTGGCGCTACAACGCCTCGTCGGCTTTCAGACAGCGTCAAGGCGAGCGGCGGCGACAAGCTGGGGACGAGCTTCCTTGTTGTCCCCGATAAAGCAAGAGGATGCATAAGCGGTGCATTGAATGCGTTTGTCCTGCGATGTCAGGCGATAAGCTTGTACACTGTAGATACCTTCCACCTCCTGTGTGCCACTGTGGCGACCCCTTTGACATATAAAAGGAGGCCCGAGGCGTACTGTGGAAGGGGATCGGACTCTGGACCCTCAAAGGATTCGGCTCTTTGGAACCTCGCAGCACCTAGAGCTAGTTCGAGAGGTCAAGAACACTAAATACATCCACCAAAGCAGGACTAGGGTTTTACGCATCCTCGCGGCCCGAACCTGGGTAAAATCCCTTTGTGTTGTCTGCTGGCCCCGCTCTTCTCACAATCCCCGCGCCCCGCAACCGTAGAAGGGATTCCAGTGATCCCATAGGTGTCGTTTCCCACCGACATTGTGGTACGCCCCCTACACATTAATAAGTCCAAGGATAAAATACATGGAGGTATTTACGCCACTCGTTTGGCGGCTCGCTTTAATGTTCAGATACGCCTGCATGATCCTCCTTTGCCCAAGGTTTACCTAGATCGAGCGGCCATGGATTACCACCAGTTTACTGCTGTAGATTATCCTAACATTCCAATTCCATATAACCTGGTTTTTAGTGTGAGAACTCGTGATATTATTCCATGGCCTGCACCTGCTTTGTTTGATCCTATTGCCAGGGGTGGATACCGGGTTATGCCTGCGGATATCATCGCCTACCAGAACAACCAGGCTGCAGCAGAGGAGGAGCTTCAACTGTGGGAGGCACAGGTGCCCGCTCCTCAGCAGTTCGACATGGGACCCCACGGCTTCTTCAACTACTGATTGATTACCAAGATATGCCAAAATCCTAAGCTTGGGGAGTACGTGTTTCTCATCGACATTACATTCATGTTCACACATTTCAGTTGTCGGCGTTCGCACTTTTTCATTGTATTATCCATGTTAAATTTATTTTCTCGCTTTCTTCTTGTGTGTTTGAAAAACTTGAGAAAATACAAAAATAATTCATGCTTCTTTTTTATTTTTCTTTCTAGAGTAGTTAGCTGTAGCGTGATACGTCTCCGTCGTATCTAATTTTTCAAACACTTTTGCCCTTGTTTTGGACTCTAACTTTCATGAATTGAATGGAACTAACCCGGACTGACGATGTTTTCAGCAGAATTGCCATGATGTTATTTATGTGCAAAAACAAAAGTTCTCGGAATGACCTGAAACTTCACGGAACAACTTTTCAGAAATAATAAAAAATCCTTGCTAAAGATGAAGGCCAGGGGGCCCACCACCTGTCCACAAGGGTGGGGGGCACGCCTGCCACCCTAGGGCGCGCCCCCTACCTCGTGGGCCCCCTATAGCTCCTCCGACGGCAACTCCAACTCTATATATTTGCTTTCGGGGAGAAAAAAATCAAGGAGAAGAAATCATCGCGTTTTATGATACGGAGCCGCCGCCAAGCCCTAAAACCTCTCGGGAGGGCTGATCTGGAGTCCGTTCGGGGCTCCGGAGAGGGGATTCGTCGTCGTCGTCATCATCAACCATCCTCCATCACCAATTTCATGATGCTCATCGCTGTGCGTGAGTAATTCCATCATAGGCTTGCTGGACGGTGATGGGTTGGATGAGATCTATCATGTAACCGAGTTAGTTTTGTTAGGGTTTGATCCCTAGTATCCACTATGTTACGAGATTGATGTTGCTATGACTTTGCTATGCTTAATGCTTGTCATTAGGGCCCGAGTGCCATGATTTCAGATCTGAACCTATTATGTTTTCATGAATATATGTGAGTTCTTGATCCTATCTTGCAAGTCTATAGTCACCTACTATGTGTTATGATCCGGCAACCCCGAAGTGACAATAATCGGAACCACTCGGTGATGACCATAGTTTGAGGAGTTCATGTATTTACTAAGTGCTAATGCTTTGTTCCGGTTCTCTATTAAAGGAGGCCTTAATATCCCTTAGTTTCCGTTAGGATCCGCTGCCACGGGAGGGTAGGACAAAAGATGTCATGCAAGTTCTTTTCCATAAGCACATATGACTATATTCGAATACATGCCTACATTACATTGATGAATTGGAGCTAGTTACATGTCACCCTATGTTATGATTTGTTACATGATGAACCGCATCCGGCATAATTATCCATCACCGATCCAATGACTACGAGCTTTCCATATCTTTGGTTTACGCTTATTTACTTTCCCGTTGCTATTGTTACAATCACTACAAAACACCAAAATATTACTTTTGCTTTCATTACTCTTTTGTTACCGTTACCACTACTATCATATTACTTTGCTACTAAATACTTTGCTGCAGATATTAAGTTATCCGGTGTGGTTGAATTGACAACTCAACTGCTAATACTTGAGAATATTCTTTGGCTCCCCACATGTCGAATCAATAAATTTGGGTTGAATAGTCTACCCTCGAAAGCTGTTGCGATCCCCTACACTTGTGGGTTATCAAGACTAATTTACGGCGCCGTTGCGGGAGCATAGCTCTATTCTTTGAGTCACTTGGGATTTATATCTGCTGGTCACTATGAAGAACTTGAAAGATGCTAAGACAACAATTTATCCCTCAACTACGAGGGGAGGTAAGGAACTGCCATCTAGCTCCGCACTTGATTAACCTTTTGTTTTGAGTAAGCTTGCGACACCTAAACCTCCTTCTGCTATTCGTTATGATATGTCGCATGTTATTGACGATGCCACTTCTGCTATGCATGATACTTATGATGAAACTACTTCTATGTTCGATACTACTGTACCCCTTAGTGAATTTCTTGATGAACAAATTGCTAGGGCTAGAGAGAAAGAAATTATTGAAACTGATTATGTTGTTGAAATTGAGGATGAAAACATGCTTGTTATTCCTGAAGGTTATATTTTTGATAAAGAAGCTTTTGCTGCTATTTTAGCTTGCAAAGATAACGATGTGCTTAGAAGGTTATTAGCTAAATGGAATAAGCAATCTCTTAATGATAGAATGAGGCCTGATCCTGCTTTTGCTACTTCACCTATCTGCGTTGTCGATAAGGATTATGAATTCTCTGTCGATCCTGATATAATTACTTTGGTTGAATCTGATCCTTTTCATGGCTATGAATCTGAAACAGTTGTGGCACATCTTACTAAATTAAATGATATAGCACCCTGTTCACTAATGATGAGAGATCTCGCTACTTTTATATCCTTAAAATATTTCCGTTCTCATTAAAGGGTGATGCTAAGATATGGTTTACTTCTCTTGATCCTGGTTGTGTGCGTAGTCCCCAGGGTATGATTTATTACTTCTCTGCTAAATATTTCCCTGCTCATAAGAAACAAGCTGCCTTGAGGGAAATATACAAATTTGTGCAAATTGAAGAAGAGAGTATTCCACAAGCTTGGGGGAGGCTTCTCAAGTTACTTAATGCTTTGCCTGATCATCCTCTTAAGAAAAATGAAATACTTGATATCTTTTATAATGGACTAACCGATGCTTCCAGAGATTACCTGGATAGTTGTGCTGGATTACATTTTCAGGAAAGAACACGGATGAAGCTGAGATTCTATTGAATAATATGTTGACAAATGAAAATAATTGGACACTTCTGAGCCATCTCGAGCCAATTCTGAGCCTATTCCTAAACCAACTCCGAAGAAGAGAGGTGTCCTATTTCTCAGTCCTGAAGATATGCAAGAGGCAAAGAAATCTATGAAAGAAAAAGGTATTAAAGCTTAAGATGTTAAGAATTTACCTCCTATTGAAGAAATACATGGTCTTAATTTACCGCCTGCTGAAGAAACTTATGATCTTAATCCATTACCTATTGAAGAAACGCATGGTCTTGATAACCCGACACATGTAGTAAAGGTAAATGCTCTCAATAGATTTGATGAAGGTGATATTCCTCACTATAAGTCTGCTAGACAATGCTTGGATGAGTTTGATAATTTTATTGTCAAACAAGAAAAAATTTAATGCTTATTTTGGTAGACAATTAAAACAACGTACTTATATGATTAAACACTTGGGTGATTATATGGCTGATGTTAGATGTGAACTTAAACTTGTTAGCAAACATGCTTCTATGGTTACCACTCAAGTAGAACAAGTACTTAAGGCTCAAAATGATTTGCTCAATGAAATGAATAGTAAGAAAAATGATTATCTTTGTTAGAGTGGCTACTAGAAGCTGGCGTAATGACTCGGGAACCTTTATATCCTGAAGGCCACCCTAAGAGAATTGAGCAAGATTCTCAGAGAAATAATATTGATGTACCTAGTTCTTCTAAAAGGAAGAAAAATAAAAATGATAGGACTTTGCAAACTTCTAGTGAACCTATTGCTGAACCACCTGAGAATCCAAATGATATATCTATTTCTGATGCTGAAAAACAATCTGGTAATGAACATGAACCTAGTGAAAATGTTAATGATGATGTTCATGATGATGCTCAACCTAGTAATGATAATGATCTAGAAATTGAACCTGCTGTTGATCTTGATAACCCACAATCAAAGAATCACCGTTATGATAATAGAGTTTCGTTGCAAGGAAACATGGTAAAGAAAGGGAACCTTGGGTTCAGAAACCCATGCCTTTTTCTCCTAAACCATCCAAGAAAAAGGATGATGAGGATTTTGAGCGCTTCGCTGAAATGATTAGACCTATCTTTTAACGTATGTGATTAACTGATATGCTCAAAATGAATTCTTATGCTAAGTATATGAAAGATATTGTTACAAATAAGAGAAAGATACCGGAAGCTGAAATTTCCACCATGCTTGCTAATTATACTTTTAAGGGTGGAATACCTAAGAAACTAGGAGATCCAGGAGTACCTACTATACCATGCTCCATTAAAAGAAACTATGTTAAAACTGCTTTACGTGATCTTGGAGCCGGTGTTAGTGTTATGCCTCTCTCCTTATATCGTAGACTTGACTTGAATAAGTTGACACCTACTGAAATATAATTGCAAATGGCTGATAAATCAACTGCTATACCTGTCGGTATTTGTGAGGATGTGCCTGTTGTGGTTGCAAACGTTACTATTTTAACGGACTTTGTTATTCTTGATATTCCCGAGGACGATAGTATGTCTATTATTCTTGGAAGACCTTTTTTGAATACTGCAGGGGCTGTTATTGATTGCAACAAAGGCAATATCACTTTTCATGTTAATGGTAATGAGCATACGATACACTTTCCGAGGAAACAACCTCAAGTTCATAGTATCAATTCTATTGGAAAAGTTCCATCGATTATTTTTGGAGGTTTTGAATTTCCTCTTCCTACTGTCAAGAAGAAATATGATATTCTTATTATAGGGGATGTGCATATCCCTGTTGAGGTAACATAGTGCTATTCGAAATTTCTCCGGTTCCATGTTATTCGGAATGAGTTTGTTAACAAGACTTGATCAACCTTGTTAGTAGATTCCTTTTGATGAGCATGAGACGGATGAAACTAGAAGCACAACCTTCTGTACCCTCTTTATACTTTCTGTTATTTAGTTGAAATAAAGTAAAACTAGTATTTTTTTGTCTGTTTTCTGATTTATCTGTGCAATATAGAAATACCCCGAAAATAAAAGTCTCCAAATGCCATGCCAATTTAATATGATTTTTTCTGGAATATTTGAGGATTTATGGAACTGAAAACACTGTGGGGGGAGCTGCCACCTGGCCACGAGGGTGGAGGGCGCGCCCTACCCCCCAGGGCGTGTCCCCCTGCCTCGTGGGCCCATGGTGGCCCCCCTCCACTTATTCCTGCACCCATCCACTTCTTCTTCCTCCCACAAACACGAATATCTAGCTCAAGCACGAGTTCTAGCTCACTTTGCTGTGATTCTCGATCTCCTTGCTCAAAGCACCTCTCACAAAACTGCTTGGTGAGATTGTTCCTTGGTATGTGACTCCTCCATTGGTCCAATTAGGTTTTGTTCTAGTGCTCTATTCATTGCAAATTTGTGCTGCATAGGTGACCATGTTCTTGAGCTTGCATGTCAAATTTATATGGTTCCAAGTAGTTCTAATGCATGATATAGGCTCTAGGCACTTGTAGGAGTAGTTGCTATCAATTTTGTTGAGCTTGGTTCACTTTTGTCTGAAGTTACCAAAAATTTCAGAAACTTTTCAGAGGAAGAAATATGCTTAGGAAAATGTTCCAAGGTGGTTCTTCAAGAAAGCAAGGACCGAGGCTTGCAATACGTGATGCTGACGAGGAACCACCAAGATACGCCCTAGTGCGGCCTTGTGAGTGGCCTTCAGAAAATTTTATGGATCGAGCGGGGATCAAAGAAGAATTTAACGCATATTTGCGTAACGCCGACTTTGTGAGCTTTGAGGCAGACAAATGCCCCCAGTACCATCAACTCACAAGCTCATTTGTGAGGAGGTTTGAATTTTCATCTTCACGTAATTCTCCAACAGTCATGTTTGATCTTGATGAAAAATCTTATACCATGGACTTAGAGGATTTTACTTCTGCTTGCAAACTTACGCAATGGGGTAGTATTAATGATCCCCGTAAATCTGAATTTAGAAACTTTCTTGCTGGTATAACCGTGGGGGAATCTAGAGATATAACACAAGCTACCATAGGGAGCATCCATTTTCCTGCTATACATTATTTTGCTCTCTTCATAGGCAGGTGCATAAATGCTAAAGATGAAGCATGTCATATGTGTGTGCCCGACCTCGTATTCTTAGGAGTCTGTGTTAGGGGACCAATCTTATAATATGGGAGCCATTGTTGCACGTAGGTTGCATCATAATAGATTTAATGGAGATTTCTTTGGAGGAATTTATGCAACCCACTTAGCTGATTTTCTTGATGTGGACGTTCGTGAGGATGATATGGAGTTGCCTCCTACTTATTTAGACTTTAATGCTATGGTCCACCACCAGTTTATCGAGAGGAATGAATCACCTCTCCAGTCTCGACTAATCTTTGACAGACGGCATGTTGTCCGTATTACTCTCCCTGCTCCTACCTTCTTTGATTATCAGGCAAAAGGAAGATATATTATTGCTAGAGTGGAGGCAGATAAGTACGAGGGGAGAGAGGAGGCAGCCCGACGCCACGCTGCAGCTCAGAAGGCGATAGCCGTTGCATCACATTACGACCCCAGCTACACCAACGGATATCCGCCAGGCCATCCTTGGCAATAAACCAACTTAGGCCAAAAGCCTAAGCTTGGGGGAGTACGTATTTTCCATCGACATTACATTTATGTTCACACACTCATTGCTAGATGTCGATGCTCATACTCTTTCACTGTAATATCCATGCTAGTTTATTTTGTTTTTCCTGCTTTCTTCTTCTGTGTTTGTTAAACCTTAAAAAACCACAAAATTAGTAGTAGTTTACCTTTCTTGTTGTAGTAGTATTAATTAAAAAGAAAACCCAAAAATATTTCCCGTTCTTCTTTTGCTGGTTGGGAGCTTTCCCGTGTAAATAGTTTTATTTCTTTTCTTTTCTTTGGGGTTCGATAGGAGAAGACCATGATTAAATTGTTGAAGTGGCTCTTATATGCATTATTGTTGATTTAACCAAGAGCCCATATTGCCTTGTCTTCTCATGTTTATTGAATGCTCGCAGATTCCAGCTTAGTCCAATGCACGTGCACTCTTATTATTATTCACTTTGTTCGGTCATGCAAGTGAAAGGCAATTATCATGATATAAGATGGACTGACTGAGATGAGAAAGCTGGTATGAACTCGACCTCTCTTGTTTTTGTAAATATGATGAGTTCATCGTTCTTGATTCAGCTTATTATGGATAAACATGTTTGCAATGACAATTAGAGATCATAGTTGCTTGTGCCATGCTTGATTAGCTATGAGTTATAATGATTTACCTTGCGTTCCAACATGCTATTAAAATGGTTGTGATGTGGTATAGTGGGGTGGTATCCTCCTTTGAATGATTTAAGTGACTTGACTTGGCACATGTTCACGCATGTAGTTGAAACAAATTAACATAGCCTTCACGATATTTATGTTGATGGTGGATTATATCCTACTCATGCTTGCATCCAACGTTTATTAATTTTAATGCATGTTCATGACTGTTGTCGCTCTCTAGTTGGTCGCTTCTCAGTCTTTTGCTAGCCTTCACTTGTACTAAGCGGGAATACTGCTTGTGCATCCAATTCCTTAAACTCCAAAGTTATTCCATATGAGTCCACCATACCTTCCTATATGCGGTATCTACCTGCCGTTCCAAGTAAATTTATATGTGCCAAACTCTAAACCTTCAAATAAACATTCTGTTTTGTATGCTCGAATAGCTCATGTATCAACTAGGGCTGCCCTTATCTTGCATGTTAGGCGGGTTATTCTCAAGAGGAGTGGACTCCGCTCCTCACTCACGAGAAAATGGCTGGTCATTGGGATGCCCAGTCCCACGCTTTATGCAAACTAAATCAAAATTAATTGCAAACAAAACTCCCCCTAGGACTGTTGCTAGTTGGAGACACTCGTTGTTTTGAGCAAGTCATGGATTGATGCTTGTTGGTGGAGGGGGATTATAAACTTTACCATTCTGTTTGGGAACCGCCTATAATGTGTGTAGCATGGAAGATATCACCATCTCTTAGTTGTTGTGTTGACAATGAAAGTATGCCGCTCAAAATATTATTTATCTCTATTTCAAAACCGACCTCTGGCACCTCTACAAATCCCTGCTTCCCTCTGCGAAGGGCTTATCTATTTACTTTTATGTTGAGTCATCACCCTCTTATTAAAAGCACTAGTTGGAGAGCACAGCTGTCATTTGCATTCATAACTATTAATTTATATTGGGTATGACTATGATTGGATCTCCTTTACCATGAATTACAATGTCTAGTCAGTCCTTGATCTTTAAAGGTGCTCTGCATTTATGTTTCTTGATGTCGAGAAAGGGCTAGCGAGATACCATCCTGTTATATCATATTATGATTGTTATGAGAAAGTGTTGTCATCCGAGATTTAGTATTATCGCTCACTAGTTGATTATGCCATTGATATGAGTAAGCATGAGACCTGAGAATTATTGCAAATATGGTTAGTTATAATCTTGGCTGAAAACTTGAATGATGGCTTTACATATTTACAACAACAAGAGCAAACAGAGTTTGTAAAAGTTTTTCTTTATCACTTTCAGTTTATCAACTGAATTGCTTGAGGACAAGCAAAGGTTTAAGCTTGGGGAGTTGATACGTCTCTGTCGTATCTACTTTTCCAAACACTTTTGCCCTTGTTTTGGACTCTAACTTGCATGATTTGAATGGAACTAACCCGGACTGACGCTGTTTTCAGCAGAATTGCCATGATGTTATTTATGTGCAGAAACAAAAGTTCTCGGAATTACATGAAACTTCACGGAACAACTTTTCAGAAATAATAAAAAAATCCTTGCCAAAGATGATGGCCAGGGGGCCCACCACCTGTCCACGAGGGTGGGGGCGCGCCCCCCCTACCTCGTGGGCCCCCTGTAGCTCCTCCGACCCCAACTCCAACTCTATATATTTGCTTTCGGGGATAAAAAATCAAGGAGAAGAAATCATCACGTTTTACGATACGGAGCCGCTGCCAAGCCCTAAAACCTCTCGGGAGGGCTGATCTGGAGTCCGTTCGGGGCTCCGGAGAGGGGGATTCGTCGCCGTCATCATCATCAACCATCCTCCATCACCAATTTCATGATGCTCACCGATGTGCGTGAGTAATTCCATCATAGGCTTGCTGGACGGTGATGCGTTGGATGAGATCTATCATGTAATTGAGTTAGTTTTGTTAGGGTTTGATCCCTAGTATCCACTATGTTCTGAGATTGATGTTGCTATGACTTTGCTATGCTTAATGCTTGTCACTAGGGCCCGAGTGCCATGATTTTAGATCTGAACCTATTATGTTTTCATGAATATATGTGAGTTCTTGATCCTATCTTGCAAGTCTACAGTCACCTACTATGTGTTATGATCCGGCAACCCCGAAGTGACAATAATCGGAACCACTCCCGGTGATGACCATAGTTTGAGGAGTTCATGTATTCACTAAGTGCTAATGCTTTGTTCCGGTTCTCTATTAAAAGGAGGCCTTAATATCCCTTAGTTTCCGTTAGGATCCCGCTGCCACGGGAGGGTAGGACAAAATATGGCATGCAAGTTCTTTTCCATAAGCACATATGACTATAGTCGGAATACATGCCTACATTACATTGATGAATTGGAGCTAGTTCTGTGTCACCCTATGTTATGACTGTTACATGATGAACCGCATCCGGCATAATTATCCATCACCGATCCAATGCCTACGAGCTTTCCATATATTGGTTTACGCTTATTTACATTCCGTTACTCTTGTTACAATCACTACAAAACACCAAAAATATTAATTTTGCTTTCATTACTCTTTTGTTACCGTTACCACTACTATCATATTACTTTGCTACTAAATACTTTGCTGCAGATATTAAGTTATCCAGGTGTGGTTGAAATTACAACTCAACTGCTAATAATTGAGAATATTCTTTGGCTCCCCTTGTATCGAATCAATAAATTTGGGTTGAATACTCTACCCTTGAAAGCTGTTGCGATCCCCTACACTTGTGGGTTATCATAGTGCTAAAAAGAAAACCCAAAAAGATTTCCTTGTTCTTCTTTTGCTTGTTGGGAACTTTCTCGTGTAAATAGTTTTTCTCAATTTTGCTTTTTCCATTTTATTTGCTTGTTCGATAAAACCAAAAACCCCAAAAATATTTCAGTATGTTTTTCTGAATTTATTTTCTCTTTATCGAGTCGTACCAAGGAGAAGACCACGATGAAAATGTTGAGTGGCTCTCATATGCATAATTGTTGATCTAACAAAGATCCCATTTTACCTTGTCTTCTCTTGTCGAATAAAACGTTTGCAGATTCCAGCTTAGTCCACGGCACTCTTGCACTATTGTTATTTTCACAATGTTCGGTCATGCAAAAAGGCAATAATGACGATATTTGATGAACTGGCCGTGGCAGAGAGAAACGGGTATGAACTTGACTTGCTCTATTTTTGTAAATGTGTTTAACCTAGTATCCATGATTCAGCTCATTATGATTAAACATGTTTGCAATGACAATTAGAGATTATAGTTTTTCATGCCATGCATAAGTATCTGGGAGTAAATAATGATTTATCTTGGATGTCAACATTGTGTTAAGATGATTGTGATGTAGTATGATGATATGGTATCCTCCTCTGAATGTTCAAGTGGCTTGACTTGGCACATGTTCATGCATGTAGTTGAATCAAAACCAACATAGCCTCTATGATATTTATGTTCATGGTGTTCATATCCTACTCATGCTAGTGTCCAATGTTACTTATGCATAATGCATGTTCTTGACCGTTGTCGCTCCCTAGCTGGCCGCTTCTCAACCTATTTGCTAGCCTTCGCATGTACTAAGTTGGAATTCTGCTTGTACATCCAAAACCTTAAACCCAAGTTATTCCAGATGAGTCCACCATACCTACCTATATGCGGTATTACCCTGCCGCCCTAAGTAAATTTTCATGTGCCATCTCTAAAAACTTCAAATAAATATCCTTTTTGTGTGCCTGGATTGTTCATGGAACGACAGGAGGTAGTCGGTATCTTCCATGCTAAGCGGGTTATTCTCAGGATGAGTGTTTATTCACTCACCATCGCACGAGAAAAGGGCGGTAATAGGGATGCCCAGTCCCAAACTGCAAAAAGATTTGATCTCTCAAATAATCAAACAAAAACTCCCAATGGAGTCATAACCTTTACTTTATCGCTTGCGAAACGCCACTAGCGTGTTTAGCATGGAAGATATTGATAACTGATAGTCGTGAAGTAAACAAGAAGGGTGCATTTCTCAAAATATCATTTACCTCTATTTTAAAACTGGAGCTCTGGCACCTCTGCAAATCACTGCTTCCCTCTGTTTAGGGAGCTTCTATTTACTTTTATGTTGTGTCATCACCTTCTAAAATAAGCACCAGGACCTGAGAGCACTGCTGTCATGCTGATGTATTGTGTGTAGCTAATGTTGGGTGCATCATGAGTGGATCTTTTCTACCATGAATTACAATGTTTAGTCGCAGCTTGAACTTTGGAGGTGCTCTGCATTTATGTTTTGCGGTCTCAGAAAGGGCTAGCGAGATACCACTATTGTCATATTATATCATGGTTGTTTTGATAAAGTGTTGCTGTTTGAGATATCTTATTATTGCTCGCTAGCTGATTATGTTATTGATATGAGTTAATATAATTTTTAAGAGTTATTGTGGACATGGTTAGTTATAATATTGGCTGAAAACCTGGGTGCTGTTTAAGCTTATTGATGCAAACAAGAGCAAAATAGTTCGTAAAAGTTTATCTTTTTCACTTTCAGTTTATCAACTGAATTGCTTGAGGACAAGCAAAGGTTTAAGCTTGGGGGATTTGATACGTCTCCAACGTATCTACTTTTCCTAATGCTTTTCCTCTTGTTTTGGACTCTAATTTGCATGATTTGAATGAAACTAACTTGACTGACGCTGTTTTCAGCAGAACTACCATGGTGTTGTTTTTGTGCAAAAATAAAAGTTCTCGGAATGGAATGAAACTTTGCGAGGATTTTTTATACAATAAAAGAGAAATTCCGGAGCCAAGAACCACCGGAGGGGGGCACCTGGGTGGGCACAACCCACAAGGACGCCCCCCTCCAGGCGCGAGTAGGTGGGTTGTCCCCACCTGGTGGCCCCGCGGACCCTGAAACCGACGCTACAATATCCAATTTTCAGAGAAAAAATCAAGGAGAAAGAATTATTGCGTTCCACGAGACGGAGCCGCCGTCACCTCCTGTTCTTCATCAGGAGGCCAGGTCTGGAGTCCGTTTGGGGCTCCGTAGAGGGGGATCTTCGATCTTCGTCATCACAAACCCTTCTCCATCGCCAATTCCATGGTGCTCCCCACCGGGAGTGAGTAATTCCTTCGTAGCCTCGCTGGTCGGTGAGGAGTTGGATGAGATTCATCATGTAATCTAGTTAGTTTTGTTAGGGCTTGATCCCTAGTATCCATTATGTTCTGAGATTGATGTTGCTATGACTTTGCCATGCTTAATGCTTATCAGTTTGGGCCCGGGTGCCATGATTTCAGATCTAAACCGTTTATGTTATCACCATTATATCTATGTTCTAGATCCAATCTTGCAAGTTATAGTCACCTACTACGTGTTATGATCCGGCAACCCCGGAGTGACAATAGTCGGGACCACTCCCAGTGATGAACGTAGTTTGAGGAGTTCATGTATTCACTATGTGTTAATGCTTTGTTCCGGTTCTCTATTAAAAGTAGCCTTAATATCCCTTAGTTTCCAATTGGAGCCCGCTGCCACGGGAGGATAGGACAAAAGATGTCATGCAAGTTCTTTCCATAAGCATGTATGACTATTTACGGAATACATGCCTACATTATATTTATGAACTGGAGCTAGTGCCGTATCGCCCTAGGTTATGACTGTCTCATGATAAATATCATCCAACAAATCACCGAGCCAATGCCTACGAATTTATATTATATTGTTTCTGCTAAGTTACTACTGCTACTGTTACTGCTGCACTTGTTACAAAACTACTGCTATCACTGTTCCCGTTACTATTACAGCTGTCACTATTATCAAAACTATCACACTACTTTGCTACTGATCACTTTGCTGCAGATAATTAATCTCCAGGTGTGGTTGAATTGAAAACTCAGCTGCTAATACTTACAAATATTGTTTTGCTCCCCTTGTGTCGAATCTATAAATTTGGGTTGAATACTCTCCCCTCGAAAACTGTTGCGATCCCCTCTACTTGTGGGTTATGATCGTGATCGCAATTGCTACAACTGTAGAAGACCCGGACAAGACTCCAATGAGTGTAAGGCTCCCTACAAGAGAAGAGATGACTCACCTAAAAGGAGAAGTAAAAGAGATGAGTCACCACCAAAAGAGAGAGAAGGAGTAGAGATAATTGTTATGAACGAAGACCCTCTCGTAGAAGCAAGGATTTAGAAAGGAAGGACACGTCATCAAAGAGCTACACAAGACGAAGACATCAAACTCACGTTGGTGGATAGGTATCCGGTTCCGACTCCGATCACTAAGAGAAGCTATCACTCCGACTCCGAATATACTCAAGATGAAGGTGTTGCCGATCTTGCACTTGTGTCATCCAACTCCTATGACATACTTGACTCACCAAATGAAGGGATTTGAAGATGCTTCATGGCTAAAGTCCCCAAGGTATCACACCTCAAGTATGTTGATTTCAATAGTGATGAAGATGATTTGCTAGGTGACGATGATTTACTTGTTGACAACACTAGTGATGAAAGCTATGATGAAATTGCTATTAATCATGCTAATCAAGATGAAACGAATGACAATGATAAGAAGGAGATTGAGTGTCTAACTGAGGAACTAAACACTCTTAAGTTAGCTCATGAGACTACCTTAGAGGATCATCGAGATCTTTTAAAGGCTCATGAGAAGCTACACTTTGAGAAGCTCAGTTGAGAGCAAGAGCATGGGTTCTTAAAAGCAATGAATGATGATCTTCGAAAGAAAAATTCTTCTTACATTGCCAAGCATTTACTCTTGTCTACTTACATGCCATAAGTAAAATCTAGCAACAAGAGTAAGAAAGATTATTCTTCTAGTAGTAACAATAATCATGCTAAATCCAATATTGTTGCTTCTAGTAGTTCTCTTGATTCCACTAAGGATTCTCGTAGCCAAGTTACACTTGAGCAAGAAAATAGCTTATTGAAGGGAATTATAGAGAAAGGTGTTTACAAGAGCCTTGCCAGAAGTAAGCAATTTGAGGAAGTTGTACGCAAGCAAGGAAGGCACCAGAAGAATCAAGGTGTTGGTTTTGAATGCAAGTTCAATGCCAATGGAGTTGAGTGGGAAGAAGATCAATACCCCAAGACGAAGTTTTTTCCTAAACAAGAGAAGTATGATCCCACTTCTTTCAAGGGAACACAAGCTCAAGATGATCTTCCACCACAAGACCACAAGCTAAAAGGAAAGGACAAGCTTCAAGAGGAGATTGATGCATTTGAAGAAGCTCCTAAGGCCTTGGTCGAGTGGGTTCCCAAGACTACATCAAGTTCTACATCATCAAGTACGACTACAACTCCAAGGATTCCCATCAAGATGTGGGTCCCAAAGAATAAGAACTACAGAGTTCTTGAGGGTGACTCCGCCAACATACTTCACTCATATTCATTTTGGCAAAGACAAGTGCAATCAACTTCCATATCTTGCACTAGTTCAAGGAGTCACAAACCCTCTTGTTGGTAAGTCAAGGGACAAGGTAACCTAATGATTTCATGCACATCATCATATGTGTACTTCCCTCTATGTCTATGGATATCCTTGTTTGTTCCTTGTGGGAATAACCCATGTAGGTATTGAAAGTGCAACTCAGTCCAATGGATTGCTCCAAATGATCTACATCAACATTAAGTATCCACATCTTCAACACCTACATGAAGTCATCATTGACAAAACCCAAGGTTAGTTCATCCCTCTAAGGGGGGATATCACATCTAGGGGGAGCTTTGCTCTAAGAATTGAGCTAAAGCAACTCTAATGGTGTGAATACAACAATGCTTTATGTAAAAGTGGTAACCCCACTTGTGCTTAAACGATGAGTATGACCTATGATCAAATGTTCTCATTTGACTCCTAAGTCAATACACTCATACATAGATGACCTAGTCATCGCCAATTGCTTGATAGATGCTAGAGTTTTTGTGCATGCTTTGCCACATATTTCATTTGTTATCTTATTGTGTGAGCATGTTGGTTGCATAATTTTCTCCATTTGAGGACATCCATTTGTTGCTTTGATTGTCTGGCTTTTTCTTTTTGCCAAATGGATGGAAAAGAATGCCTAAGTACTCCCTCTAGCTATCTATGCTTTTCTCGTCTCAAACTCTATTCATGCTACATCACAAAGTTTGAACAAGTCAAATTCGGACCCTCTGGGTAAGGAGCACTTGGAGCCACCGATCTGTTAAGGGCTTAAACTTCCAAAACCTCTTAATACATCTCGGTCAGGACAACTCATCCCACTCGGTCTCACAAAATTCATTAAGTTGATCTAGGTTTTCACCTCGGTGCAACCGATTTGAACAATCCGGTCACACCGAGTTGCAGTAACTGCTAGCAGTTTTCCATCTCGGTCCCACTGAGTCGTTCCACTCGGTCACACCGACAGTGACTTGGTATATATACCGCAGGTTGAAAATTTGGAAACTCCTTCAAACCACTCGACCACGCCTCCCAGCTCTGCCACCCCCTTGGTCTCCGGATAATCACCGTTGTCGCTGGTGCCTCCTGCCACTGGTCTCCGTCGCCGTCAACGGGATTCTCACCCCCGTTGCCGCCATAGAAAATCCGTCGCCAAGTTAGGGTACGGATTTGACCCCTTTGTGCTTTCCTTAACTCCGATTCTTGCACAAATTTCATTGCCTAATTTCTTTCCACGAATGAGATAATTCTATGCACCGAAAAATTCCATTAGAATAAATTTGATGCAAAAACTTAGGGTTAGGTTTCCGCCGAACTCATCTCGGATCGACTGATCTGAGGACCTCGGTCTCACCGATTTGGCTTAGGCCATTGCACAAGTACAACTCGGTCTGACCGAAGCGTACTAATAAGTGTGACCGAAATTACCTACTCTGGGAAACCCTAGCATCTCGTAGTCACCGAACTGCATTTCGGTCTGACCGAAACTGTATGTTTAGACTCTAAAGTTGCTTCGGTCTCACCGAGTTTGTCAAATCGGTAGCTCCGAAATGCTTTCTGCAGAAAACTAAAGTGAAGTTTTTGTCTCAATATTTTTGCAAAATAGATGTGCTTTGTGATGCTCATCCACTCCATCTACATCCATCTATTCACAGGGCTAGTTTCAGAGATGTCAGAGGGCAGTGACAACCAGAACAGATCTGAAGAGCAAGTGAATCTCAGTGAGGGCACTAGTCCGTCCAACAACAGTTATGATGAGGGTAGTAGAAGCACTCCAAGCAATTTTCCTAAGGCTGCTAGTAGGCAAAGAAAGAAGAGAACCTCAGATTCAGAGGATGAGGATTTTGTTGTTGAGGAGGAGCTGACCTCCAAGAAGAAAGTGTTGAAGAAGGAGTATGCTGCTGCTGCCACCAAGCCTAGTATGAAGAAGAAGACTCCTGCTAAAAGAGTCCCTATGTCAAAGGCCAGAGCCTCCACTCAGGAAACTATGGAGTTAACTCTTGAATCAAGAGAAGAAGAGGCTGCTAGAGGAAAGAAGAGGAAGGAGAGAGTGAGGAATACTATTGCCAGAGTCATTGGCAAATCATCTATGATGAGAGACTCTGATGAAGAAGAGGAGGAGGAAGAGCAAGTTGCACCTCCACCAAAGACCCAAAAGCTCATGAGTGATGCTATAAGGTCTGGGGCTGTTCCATCTAAGCCCAAGACAACCCCCAAGTCATCTGCTCAAGTTCCAAAACCTTCTGCGCCCAAGATATCTACCAGAAACATCCCTGCTGCTGAGAAGAACAAGGCCTCGATGCCTGAAGTTCAAGAAGATGAAGAGTCACAGGTGCTTAGAAAGTTGAAGCCCAAGATTCCAGATCATGATGACAATCATCCTGTTGCTGAGAATATGAAGCTGAGAAAGGATGCAGGTCTGAGATTTTGGAGACAGACTGATCCCTATGCTATCAGAAGGAGAACTACTGTAGACTATCATTTCCACACTAAGGAACATGACTTCTATGAGACAGTCTTATTGGACAAGAAGCCCATAGTGTGTGACATGAGATGGGTTGACTGGACATACAATGATGATAACGAGGATTACTTTCCAGGAGTGCATGAGAGCTTCAGAATGAATGAAGTTGATAAGTTTGTTGGTAAGAAGTTGACCAAGTGGAATGATGAGATGATAATGCGATTCTACTCCACTGCTCATTTCTACCCAGATGGAAAGATTGTCTGGATGACTGAAGGCACAAGGTATCAGTCAACAATTTTTGAGTGGGCAAAGTTTATCAGTGCACCAGAAGAAGATGAGAACGACATTAATGTATATGCCAAGCCAAGAAAGGATCACAACTCCATGCCAAATATGTACAAGGCTATTCCTGATGATGCCTTGGAGACTCACAAGCTTGGGTCCATATACTATCTGCTATCAGGACTGACCACCATCAACACCATCTTGAGGCACAGTCTGTTGCCCAAGTCAAGAGATCATAGGATGATCCGTGGCCATTCAATCAACTTGCTCCACATGTTTGATGTGCTACAGAAATTCAAAGTGATGACTTTGATTGGTGAGACTATGAAGAGGGCTGCAGCTGATCAGAAGAGATCATGTGGATATGCCCCTCATATACAGATGTTGATCAACTCCAAGATGGGAACATGGACATATCTTCTAGATAAAGAGCACCTTCCCCTGAGGCCAGAATTTGAGGACAATGAGGTTGTCATGGATGCATCTCATCCAACATGTGCAGAAGCTCGGGAGAAGAGAGAGAGCAAAGGCTACAAAAGTAGCAAAGGTAGCCAGTACACCAGATGCTTCAACTGTGATGCTCAAGACCAAGCAAGATCAATTCAATTATCTACTTGAGGCTACTGGGAGGATTGAGAAGGGCTTGGCCACCCTGAATCAGAATCAAGAGAGTCTTGAGAGGCATTGAGACTAAACTTCATGATCTAGATGTGAAGGTCACCAAGATTCAGACCACTGTTGAGAAGTTACAAGAAGAAGCTGAGAAAAGGGAGGAGAGACAGACCACGGATACATTTCAACGAGTGCCAAGGGCACAAAGGGCTTCAGCAGTGCCAGTTGTCAGTGATACTAGGACTACATTTTCAGCACCTGCAGCAACTGCCACGGTTGTACCTCCAATGTCAACCCCTCCAGCTCCATTGACTTCTACAGATGCTTTCGTTGAAGGACTCCTCTCCACGCCATCTACGCACACCGAAGCAACAAGCCAGAAGACCTCTTCAGGAGCTCCCGGAGATCGTGCCTAGAGTGCCGCATAGCACTATGCATTTTCAAGCCTTTTGGTAACTTGTTGCAAAAGGGGGAGAAAGTGTATAGATCATTAGGCTTCGAGAGAGAGAGAGCGTGTTTTGCCTTTTTATTGCCTATCTTGCTACTTTGGTCTTTTGCTTTGTTCGTTTGCTTGTTTGATTCATGCTACAATATTTGTGTTATGTGTGTGAGATACTCTTGTAATCATGTGTTTGATCATACTATGCCTTAATGTGTGCTTGTTTGATGCTATCTATGATATTTGCGTATGATCAATCATGTTTTTTGATAACCCACAAGTATAGGGGATCACAACAATTTTCGAGGGTAGAGTATTCAACCCAAATTTATTGATTAGACACAAGGGGAGCCAAAGAATATTCTCAAGTATTAGCAGATGAGTTGTCAATTCAACCACACCTAAAAGACTTAATATTTGCAACAAAATATTTAGTAGCAAAGTAGTATGGAAGTAGCGGTAACGGTGGCAAAAGTAACAGTAGCAGTTTTGTAGTAATCGTAACAGTGGCAAAGGAAAAGTAACGAAGCAAAGATCAATTTGAAATGAGCTCGTAGGCAATGGATCAATGATGGATAATTATGTTGGGTGGCATTCGTCATGCAATAGTTATAACATAGGGTGACACAGAACTAGCTCCAATTCATCAATATAATGTAGGCATGTATTCCGAATATAGTCATACGTGCTTATGGAAAAGAACTTGCATGGCATCTTTTGTCCTACCCTCCAGTGGCAGCGGGGTCCTATTGGAAACTAAGGGATATTAAGGCCTCCTTTTAATAGAGAACCGGACCAAAGCTTTAGCACTTAGTGAATACATAAACTCCTCAAACTATGGTCATCACCGGGAAGTGTCCCGACTATTGTCACTCCGGGTTGTCGGATCATAACACGTAGTAGGTGACTATAACTTACAAGATAGGATCAAGAACACAAATATATTCATGAAAACATAATAGGTTCAGATTTGGAGTCATGGCACTCGGGCCCTAGTGACAAGCATTAATCATAGCAAAGTCATAGCAACATCAATCTTAGAACATAATGGATACTAGGGATCAAACCCTAACAAAATTAACTCGATTACATGGTAAATCTCATCCAACCCATCACCGTCGAGCAAGCCTACGATGGAATTACTCACGCAATAGAATTGATACTATGAACTTGAGGTTGTTTCTTCAGAAAGTGCACCGTATGCTCATTACCATTAACATGAAAAGTGACATTGCCTTTGTTGCAATCAATAACAGCCCCTGCAGTATTCAAAAAAGGTCTACCAAGGATGATAGACATATTTTCGTCCTCATGAATATCAAGAATAACAAAGTCCGTTAAGATAGTAACGTTTGCAACCACAACAGGCACATCCTCACAAATACCAATGGGTATAGCAGTTGATTTATCAGCCATTTGCAAAGAGATTTTAGTAGGTTTCAACTTATTCAATTCAAGTCTACGATATAAAGAGAAAGGCATAACACTAACACCAGATCACATAAATCAGTTTTAACATAGTTTATTTTTAATGGAGCATGGTATAGTTGGTACTCCTGATCTCCCAGTTTCTTGGGTATTCCACCCTTTAAAGTATAATTAGCAAGCATGGTGGAAATTTCAGCTTCCGCTATCTTTCTTTTATTAGTAACAATATCTTTCATACACTTAGCATAAGGAGGCATTTTAAGCATATCAGTCAAACACATACGCAAAGATAGGTCTAATCATTTCATCAAAGCGCTCGAAATCCTCATCATCCTTTTTCTTGGATGGCTTAGGAGGAAAGGACATGGGTTTATGAACCCATGGTTCTCTTTCTTTACCATGTTTCCTAGCAACAAAGTCTCTCTTATCATAACGTTGATTCTTTGATTGTGGGTTATCAAGATCAATAGCGGGTTCAATCTTTACATCATTATAATTACTAGGTTGAGCATGAACATGAACATCATTATTAAAATTATCACTAGGTTCATGTTCATCACCAGATTGTGTCTCAGCATCAGAAATAGAAATATCATTGGGATTCTCAGTTGTGTCTATAGTAGGTTCACTAGCATGCAAAGTCCTACCAATTTTCTTCTTCTTTTCATTACTAGTACTAGGTGTATCAGTATTAATTCTCTGAGAATCTTGCTCAACTCTCTTAGGATGGCCCTCAGGATACAAAGGTTCCCGGGTCATCTTACCACCTCTAGTCATGAACCTAACAGCATTATCATTGTTCTTACTATTTAACTCATTAAGAAAATCATCTTGTGCCTTAAGTAATTGTTCTACTTGAGTAGTAACCATGGAAGCATGTTTACTAATAAGCTTAAGATCATTAATAGTTCTACCCATATAATCACCCAAGTGATCAAGCATGTGAGCATTACGTTTCAATTGTCTACTAACATAAGCATTGAAGTTTTCCTGTTTAACAATACAATTATCAAACTCATCAAAGCATTGACTAGCAGACTTATTATGACAAATATCACCTTCATCAAATCTATAGAGAGAGTTTACTTCTACTACCTATGTCAGGTTATCAAGACCATGTATCTCTTTTTTTTTTGAAATTTCACTGACAGTAGGAGAGGCTCCTACTGACTTTAAATTAAGGTACAAAAAAAGTCCAAGAGCAAAGTTCAGTTACATGATTGAAGAAACATGGGAGGTTAGGGGTGGTGCTAGATAGTCCACTCAAAAGAACAGAAGGAGGGAGGATTACACTAGTTACACTAAGTGTATATAGCAATAGGTCACACTAACTAGGAGCCACCAGGGCCTCAATGAACCCATGGAGAAAATATTTGGTTCGATGCACCATCATAGACATGTCATTTCTGAACCTTTCTCTCCAAGAGCTCAGGGAGGGCATCACTCCCTTAAAGTGCTTGTTGTTCCTCTCCTTCCAAACCCCCCTCTTCAATAGGCCACTGGTACGCGCCGGTGATATACAAACGGTTTTTAACCCCTTTCCGCGACGGCATTTGGAACCGTCACCAAGTGAGTGTGGGCGATAGGGGGTCCTTCCCACACGACCCAGAAACCGTCAGGGATATGCCCTCCTGGCACACACGCTTGGCAAAATGAGGTCGTGTGCGACCGGCGAGCGCTCAAATACGGAAATACATACAGTAGAGCTAAAAAATACAATTATACAGGCGAAATTGTTTCCAGTCGCAAGTACATCTGATACGTCTCCAACGTATCTATAATTTATGAAGTCTTCATGCTATTATATTATCTGTTTTGGATGTTTATGGGCTTTATTAAACACTTTTATATTATTTTTGGGACTAACCTATTAACCCAGAGCCCAGTGCGGCTTACATTTTTCCCTTGTTTGATGTTTGTGAGAAAAGGAATATCAAACGGAGTCCAAACGGAATGAAACCTTCAGGAGAGTTATTTTTGGAACGGAAGCAATCCAGAAGACTTGGAGTGTACGTAAGGGAAGCAACGAGGAAGGCACGAGGCAGGGGGCGCGCCCACCCTCCCTGGGCACGCCCTCCACCCTCGTGGGCCCCTCGTGGCTCCCCTAACCAACTTCTTTCGCCTATATATATCCATATACCCTAAAACCATCGGGGAGTAGAATAGATCGGGAGTTCCGTCGCCGCAAGCCTCTGTAGCCACGAAAAACCAATTGGGACCCTGTTAGGCACCTGCTTGGGAGGATCCTCAGCAGTGGCCATCTTCATCCCGGCGCTCTCCATGACGAGGAGGGAGTAGTTCACCCTCGGGACTGAGGGTATGTACCAGTAGCTATGTGTTTGATCTCTCTCTCTCTCTCTCTCTCTCTCTCTCGTGTTCTTGATGCGGCACGATCTGATGTATCGCGAGCTTTTCTATTATAGTTGAATCTTACGATGTTTCTCCCCCTCTACTCTCTTGTAATGGATTGAGTTTTCCCTTTGAAGTTATCTTATCGGATTGAGTCTTTAAGGATTTGAGAACACTTGATGTATGTCTTGCATGTGCTTATCTGTGGTGACAATGGGATATCACATGATTCACTTGATGTATGTTTTGGTGATCAACTTGCGGGTTCCGTGACCTCGTGAACTTATGCATAGGGGTTGGCACACGTTTTCGTCTTGACTCTCCGATAGAAACTTTGGGGCACTCTTTGAAGTACTTTGTGTTGGTTGAATAGATGAATCTGAGATTGTGTGATGCATATCGTATAATCATACCCATGGATACCTGAGGTAACATTGTACTATCTAGGTGACATTAGGGTTTTGGTTGATTTGTATCTTAAGGTGTTATTCTAGTACGAACTCTATGATAGATTGAACGGAAAGAATAGCTTTGTGTTATTTTACTACGGACTCTTGAATAGATCGATCAGAAAGGATAACTTTGAGGTGGTTTCGTACCCTACCATAATCTCTTTGTTTGTTGTCCTCTATCAGTGACTTTGGAGTGACTCTTTGTTGCTTGTTGAGGGATAGTTATATGGTCCGATTATGTTATTATTGTTGAGAGAACTTGCACTAGTATGAACCCTAGGCCTTGTTTCCTAGCATTGCAATACCGTTTACGCTCACTTTTACCACTTGTTACCTTGCTGTTTTATATTTTCAGATTGCAAAAACCTATATCTACCATCCATATTGCACTTGTATCACCATCTCTTCGCGAACTAGTGCACCTATACAATTTACCATTGTATTGGGTGTGTTGGGGACACAAGAGACTCTTTGTTATTTGGTTGCAGGGTTGTTTGAGAGAGACCATCTTCATCCTACGCCTCCCATGGATTGATAAACCTTAGGTCATCCACTTGAGGGAAAATTTGCTACTGGCCTACAAACCTCTGCACTTGGAGGCCCAACAACGTTTACAAGAAGAAGGTTGTGTAGTAGACATCAACATCGCACACAGTCAGTCCCCGCTAAACGTTTCCGTTCGTATGTACATTCCACACAGTTGCTCCAAGGAAAACGTTTCCATTCACAGGCACATCACACACAATTTTTCCCGTTAAATCGTTTGTGTTATTGAATGTATCACACATGGTCCGTAGAAGAATCTGTGTGGCAAAGGTTGTCCATCACACACAGTTTTTATGTGGTAAACGTTTGCGCAAGGTGGCCTAACGCAAACAGTTTTCAAGAGTAAGACGTGTGCGATTGTTCATTGATCCAACACGGTTTATTCCTAGAAACTGTGTGTGTTGCCTAAGGTCATCGCCCACGGTATTTTTTCAATAACCATTTGCAATAGCAAAACCCAATTAGCAGGCTAATTCACCATTAGCAAGCTAATTTCCCTATTATTAATAATCCATTTATTAATCTAATTGACATTCATATTAAGCACATAATATATTTCATTTCCATATTAAGGAAGCAGAATTTGATAATTGAAATACATCAGAGTACAACATGATATAGCTTGACTCGGCTACCCCATTACACAATCGCATTCAGCACCAAGTTTCACATGCAACATGTAGAACCTTTCGAAATTAGCATCATAGATGGTGTATAGATAGATGCATCTCATCTGGAAAACTGCTGAAGCGGAAGGCGAATATTGAGTCTTCATTCATGTTGAAGGTCTTTGCAACTTTAGGCCAGTGCCTGTGGATGATTGATCGTCCGTCCTTCTTCCTCTTCAGGAACACTTCAATATTGAACCGTGGGTGTTGTATGAAAACCTTCCTCGCCTCCTGACCATAGAGGTGGTTTGAGAGGTAATCATCAGTGAATTGCTTTGGAAAGGCCTGAAAACAAGGATGTGCATAAATATCTTCTCTATATTAGAAATGGGGCAAAGGAATAAAAAAAGGCAAGGTATAAGATTTAGTACCATCTTGTTGTGAATTGATGTCTTCATTGTGCTGAAATAGATCTTATTGTTTTTTGTAGGTAATTTATTTATCCTCACAATCTTTATGAGTTTCTTGACTTGATTGATATTCATGGACAAGTCATTTCCCCATATGCAAAAGGGTCGAACAGTGGGTCAAAACCTCTGACAGCAGGACCTACATGTGCAAGACTAAATTGTTAAAAACCTAAATATTAGAATGGTTCCTGCAGTTGCACAATAATGTGCTATTAGACAACGGACCATGCACGTGCTAACCTCGATTGTAAACCTCAGTGCTTCCCATTGTTTTCGTGCAACACATATACGGTAGTTAGTCATTAGGTTAAGTAACAGTTCACATGCTATCAGTAAAATATGTTGATGAAAAATAAGCACATTGCAGATTCATCAGATTAATTCAAGCCACATGGAAAACCCATTTATCCAAACCAAGCATGATTAAGAACTAGGAAATATAGCACGTGTATATGTTTCTCATGTACTAAGTGCAGCCAAATTCGATTTATTCCTCACATGCACAACAATACAAAATTCTACCCACGACAATTGGACATCGCATTGCAGAATTGAACCAAGCAGTTAACTAAACACCACAACAAATGAACCAAACATTAACTGAGCACCACATTGCACAATCTAACATACTCCTAATAGAAGATCAGATAGTTAACCAAACAGTTAACTACAGCCAACTGTAGCAATTGTATTTGTTTCTCATGTACTTACTACAGCCAAATTCAATTTATTCCTCACATGGTATACAATAATAGAATGCACCCACAACTATTGAACATCGCATTGCAGAATTGAACCAAACAGGTAACAAAACACCACAACACAAATGAACCAAAAATTAACTGAGCACCACATTGCACAATGTACAACCAAACCAAGCATGCTTGACAACTTGGAAATATAGCAATTGTATTCGTTTCTCATGTATTTTGTAAAGATAAATTCGATTTATTTCTCACATGGAAGACAATACAAAATTGCAGCCTGAAGAATTGAACATCACATTTGCAGAATTGAACCAAACAGTTAACTGAAGAAGACAACTAATTAACAAAACTGTTAATAAGTGAGCACCACACTGCACGACATATAGAACATATACACTAGAGCAAAAAAATTGCATGGTAAAATTAGATAGCACAATTCACTAGAATTTTGAAGGAAAGGCAGGAGCAGCACACGCAATGGATAAACCGAGCATGCTTAACCGGCGTATCTAGCAAATGGCAAGGTGCTCCTCCAAGATCTGGGGGTCGGCACGAATGGCAGCCATCACGACCTCATCCGTGCGTGCGGCCGCGATTTGCTTCTCCGCTGCCAAATGCTCCTTGAGATCCTGGCTATACTGCGTGCACCATGGCTTAGGGCGGCGCTTATTTGGTGGAGGGGTCAGTGATTTGGGTGGAAGGTGTCGCGCTCGCGCCGGCGGTCGGGGCATGTGGGATGTGGAAGGAGGAGGAGGATGGGGGTCGGGTGTGGATTACCTACCTGGATAGACGAGGCCGAGCAGCGTGAAGGCGGGTCGCCAACGAGGAGGCGGCGCTGCAAGCAAGGAGTGAAGGTTTCAACTTGGAAAGGAAGGTGGAAACAGGGGAAATGCGGCTTCTGGTAAGGGGGAGGGGGCGGGGAGGTAGATATTTCCGCGGAAGATGAAAATTTGGAATAGCTTCAGCAAATAAACTGGCGCGCAAAGTGTCATCAGACACGGTCCCTTATTCAGAACTGTGTACGATATGTGAACATCACAAACGATTCAGATAGCTTAACCCGTGTGTGATGAGTTTGAACGTCAAAAATTTTGGTTCGAATTTCCATAGGCGTACTATACACCGACGCTGCTCCAGATATTTTGTGCTGCATCTCACACGGTTGGTGATAATAAACTGTGTGCGCTCTACTTGATTTTTCATCTTGATTTGAATTACATAATGGGGTCACATCGGCAATGGACGGTGTTTGAATTGCTAGACCTTTTATCTGGAGTGGACACGCAACTATATGTGTATCGTAAAAGAATTGGAATTGTTCAGGGTTCGTTTGAACATTTTTATACATTAAATTGGTTTTCTAGCCATTTCAGGTGCACAATTAAAAATTAAACTACATGCACATGCTCCGGTGCACCAGCATAGGTTGTAAAATCATATATGTGTCCATGGGTTTATGCTTATGTCCCATGCAAGAAATAGGGATGAAATTCGAACACCGCGACACTGTGGCTCTCCGACAAACGTCGACGTACTTGCTTTAGTAATTCTAGTTAATCCAAAATTCGTTCGAAATTCATGAAACTTGGCATGTTATCATGGAGCGGCATCAACATGCCGTGGTAAAAATTGTGTCCCATTTGGGGCAGGTTTGGGTATAAGCTTCTCATAAATCAGATCTTCTCACAACAAGTGTGATGGTTTCGGTAGGGAACGTTTCACCTTTCTGGACGAAACGATATCCGTTGTCTCTTCTCAATTTCAATTTTTTTTCCTAGTGCCAACATAGAACAACAGGAGTGTTGTGTCAATTTTTGGGATTTTTCGGGGTTCGCTTGGACATTTTTATACATTAACTGAGTTTTCTATGCATTCATGTGCATAAGTCAAAATTGAACTATAGGCACATGCTCTAATGCATATAAATTAGTTGAAAATTCAAATATGTGTCCTTGGTTTCCTGCTTAGGTCCCATGCAAGAAACAGGAATGAATGTCAAACACCCTGCCACCGTCACTCGTCCGCAAACATTGAGATACCTGGTTTTAAATTCTAGTAAATCCAAAACTCGTTTGAAATTCATGAAACTTGGCATGCTATCATGGAGCGGCATCAACATGTCGTGGTAATTTTTTTGTCCCATTTGGGGCAGGTTTGGGTATATGCTTCTGACAAACCAGAGCTTCTCACAACAAGCATGATTGTTTCGGTAGGGAACGTCCCGCCATTGGGGACGAAACGATATCCATTGCCTCTTATTGCTTTCAAAAAATTTCTCGTGTCAACATAGAACAACAGGAGTGTTGTGTCAACTTTTGTGATTTTTTGGGGTTCGTGTGGACATTTTTATGCATTAGCTGAGTTTTCAATGCATTTATGTGCATAATTCAAATTTGAACTACATGCATATGCTCCAGTGCATATAAATTGGTTGAAAAATCAAATATGTGTCCTTGGGTGCATGCTTAGGTCCCATGCAAGAAATGGGAATGAATTTCAAACACCCGGGCACCTTTGATTGCCAGCAAAACATTGAGATGCCTGGTTTTTAAATTCTAATAAATCCAAAACTCGTCTAAAATTCATGAAACTTGACATGCTATCATGGAGCGGCATCAACATGCCGTGGTACAAATTTTTTCCCATTTGGGGCAGGTTTGGGTATATGCTTCTCACAAACCGGAGCATCTCACAACAAGCATGATTGGTTTCAGTAGGGAACGTCCCACCTTTGGGGACGAAATGATATCCATTGCCTCTTATTGCTTTCAAAAATATTCTCGTGTCAACATAGAACAATAGGAGTGTTGTGTCAATTTTTGTGATTTTTCAGGGTTCGTTTGGACATTTTTATGCATTAACTGAGTTTTCAATGCATTTATGTATATAATTAAAATTTGAACGACATGCACATGCTCCAGTGCATATAAATTGGTTGAAAAATCAAATATGTGTCCTTGGGTGCATGCTTAGGTCCCATGCAAGAAATGGGAATGAATTTCAAACACCAGGGCACCGTTGATTGCCGGCAAAACGTTGAGATACTTTATTTTTAAATTATAGTAAATCCAAAACTCGTCTGAAATTCATGAAACTTGGCATGCTATCATGGAATGGCACCCAACATGCTGTGGTATTTGTCGTGTCCATTTTGAGAGAAGGCGCACTCGAATAATGACAGCCAACAAAGGCATTTCGAAAAAATAGCTGCCACTTTAATATCTCAAACGTTTGTATAATTCAAACCGTGTGTGTTCTGTTAACCATTCACGTGACACCACGTGTCTCGGTTTTAATGGCTGTAGGTTTGTAACATCCCAAAATTCTAAATTTTGGAATGTTAAATTAAATAGATAGATTTGATTGATTGTTTGATTGTGGTGTGGTTGCTTGTGTGAAACTGAGTGAAATTCGAAACTTTTGAAAGTTAAATTAGAGGAAATAAAAAGGACTTTCCCAAACTTTCATGTTGCATTCATAAATTCAAATTCTTTTCACCAGAAAACCCTGGAGAGAAGATGACATGACTTCTTCCATTTAAATAAATAAAAAGGATTTTTGGAAATATTTGAATTTCACTAGGAAATATTTCAAATTCAGAAACTTCAAGCAACTCAATGATTTTCATGAGAGAAGATAAAATGACTTCTTCAAAACATATGAAATATGAGTTGGGATTTTAAAAGGATCAAGTTTAAAGTCCTTTTGGAAATTATTTTCAAATTGGAGTTATTTGGTTTTTATTCAAATTATTTTTCTCCAAAAATAAAATATATGGAAAATAGGGTAACATGATTCCCCTACATCAGACAATTGGAGATAAATAAATTTGAAATCATTTTGGTGTTTTTAAAATGATTTTTATTGGATTTTAGTAGGGCAGTAGCACACTTTGAATTATTTGAATTTTTCTCGATTTTATTTGACTTGAAAAAAATGTTCAAGTTGTAGAAAACAATTTTTTGAAAATTTTGATATACTATATGCCTATATAATATTTTTGTTTATTTTTTTATTTAATTTTGTTTGTCTAGAAATCTTTATTTTAAAAAAACCTACATCGGTTTTATTAAGAAAACCTAGATCTGTTTTTTTATTAGGTTTAGTTATATAGTGAACGCTCGCTAGTTTAGGTTTTGTAGCGAATGGTTTTCGTTCTGTAAGGTTTTGTAGCAAACGTTCGCTCGATAGGATTTTTATTTTTCTTTTTAGTTTCGGCCAGGGACCTATCTGCAAATACTTTCTTTACAATTTAATCCATGTTCTTCAAACGGTCACAACTTTTTGCTCGTTTATCCAAATCCAAAGAAACCAACGCCCACTTCTTCGTTATGAACCCCTCTATCCAGTAAAGCAACTTAAACCTGTTTTTGAAATATTAAAATTTGAATTAGATCAGATTTGAATTCAAACTTTGTTTGATCGTAACTTGAGTTTTATAACTCCGATTTAGTTGATTCTTTTTGCAAATTAAAGCTCTTGACATAACTTTTTTATAAGGCCAAATTCAGTTAATTTTGGTATTGTTAGAAATTGTTTTATGTTGCAAGAGTTATTTGCTTGGTTTTGATGTTTTCTGAATTTTTTCTTCGTTCTTTCTGATCTTTTGAGTGATTGCTTATGTGTGGTTACTATTGCTTGCTTACGATAGATTGACCGGAGTGTGACGAGTAGAACTATCAGGAGTTATGAGTGCGAATCATCTTCATCAACAGTACAAGGCAAGTTCACACTTTGATCATATCCCTTTCATACCTAGTTTTTATGCATTAGTTTCAACCCTCAAACATTGCATGAGTAGGATTGACAACATGTGGGTATTGGGAAGTAGTTGATGAGGTAGGAACCTATTGACTTGCATTCAACCCACAGGAGTTACTACGTTATGCTTATCTTGCTATGCTATGCTCGTAGACGTGGATTGGGTTTGAGTGTATCCATGACAGATGTGAGATTATTATTTAATGGTTAACTTAAGGTGGCTACTTTAATACACATCTGGGTGGAATGGTTGGGGCACCCTGGAGCACCCAGTGGTTTGCCTGGGCACCTGGAGAACCCAGTGCTTGCCCAAGGGGATCCCGGAGGACCCGTGTGATCACCCTATGGAATGCCACCCAGGCTCAAAGGGCTCATAAGATTATTCATTCTAGAAACTTCCGTCTGCAGCCACAAGCCAATATGGGCTCTGACATAGTTGAGTAAGTTGCGTGAAGCTCTTGAAGAGGTAGACTAGTAGATGTAGTGGGTTGTAGGTGGTACTGTCTATCCAGAGTAGAGAGTTAATGCTTCAGAAAGACTGCGTCTCAGTCATCCGTTTCTCAAACACCAATGTAGTGTGAGAAATCCAACGGAGGAGATCGAGTCTTGTGGGGAAAAGTGTGCAAACCTCTGCAGAGTGTACAAACTAATCATGATTTGTCGTGTCCCCGGTTATGGACATCTTGAGTATCTAGTTCTTGGATTATCATGTTGATCTCAACATGTTATTTAATTAATTTGACTGGGGTTAATGATTATTATTTTGGGATTGAGTTGGAGGAACCTTCTCAATAATTTCCAACCAACTTTGTAGTTAAATAAAATATATTCCTTTGCAGTAGGAAAAAATTGGCATTTTGCAAAAACATGTTAACCATAGAGCTTTCCACCAGCCAAATATGCATGTAGTGATAGCTATTATTCATCATTATCCTATGGTGTGAATTTGCTAGTACATTCAATGTACTGACCCTTTGTGGCTGCAACGTCTCATGTTGCAGGAATCTTACGATGAGTAAGTGATACGTTAGGGTTACGATTTCTACACTCAACTTTGCCGTTGGTGTTGATGGGAATCGACAACCTTGTTGTTACTTCCGCTATTTGGATTGAGGTAATAGTATTTACGTTACTTTATACATGTGATTTACCTCTGTTATAAATCCTCGAGTATTGTGTGTGTCTGCATACTGATCTAGGGATGACACTTAAGCACAGAGACTTGACCGTCTGAGGTCGGGTCGCTACAAGATGGTATCAGAGCACATGTTGGCTGTAGGACGTGACCCCTAGAAACTGGCAAGCCCATAGGAAAGACTTTTCTCTACAACTTCATTTTCAAAAGGATCTTTTACCTCTGTTCTCTTCTGAGCTTATTCAAATATTCCCTTTTAGTGAGACTATACCCCTTTTGCCCTTTGACCACGAAGATTCGACGGATGAGACCACTACAAGGAGTACAAGATATCGGACAACTAAGACCACTTCGAATGAAGAGGATTTTACCGAGTATTATAATAATGGAAACTACAACGGTTGAAGACTCCGAAGACTAGGAGAATTTTAAGGCTCTGAAGAATTTCTACATTGGTATGACCTAGGAAGGTTACCCTTATGTAACTTGGCAGACTATGGAAGCTGTCAATACCCGAGATCAAGGTGTATCGGAGAAAGACCGGAACATGGAGCATTAGAACTCATAGTTTTGTCAAGAAAACCCTAAGACAAGAGATATCAATTATGGAATGGAAGCTCATGGCAGTAACATGGGCATAGACACGGCTAACCATAGTGTTATTGCCCGCTTATGCTATTGTCACCGTGCGGAGTTAAGCATGCAGATGCATGGAAGGATTGGATGACAAAAGGGCTAATGGAGCACCTATCAGCAAAAGATGAAGTTTTAACCCTAGCTGGTGTATCACCAGGATCTGGAGTATTACATCAAGAAGTTTAGGATGGGCCTTTAGGAAGTTATATTTGACAAGGAGGCCTTTCGTGAAGAACTCATGACCCAGAAGATGAAAGTAGCCAAGCTTGAAGAGCAGAACCTCAAGATACAGGAGAACCGTCAGGAACTGAAGGACAGTAGTACCATGGCTCATGCCAAGGATGTTGAAACCCCGAAGTTTGGAATGCAACTCCAGAAATATTAAAGGATGTCGCGAGAGACTTTGCGTCAACAAAAAAAAGATCTGGCAAAAGAACTTGAGAAGGACAAGCATGATCGGAAGATGCCATCGAAGACATGAACAAGACTTGAAGAGTTTGGCGACTTTGAAGATTTATTGACCCTTAGAAGACCAAACCCCTGTTAAATACCTATGTTAGATGCGACGTTTGTGAGCTGTCATTTGTTTGTTGTTTTTTCGACAGCCACAAGAAAAAAAATTCTTTTCAAAACTATTGTTTGTATTGTGTGTATCCCTCTCTATCTCTCTTATCCCACCCCAAAACCCATGGACCCAATAGAGGATGAATGGAGATGAACTCACATTTCTGGGACCGATAAGTCAATTGGAGACGGAGCAATGGATTCAGAACATGGAAGATCACATGAAGAATAACTCTGTAGCCGGAAAGGATATGACCCAGCATACTCTTCAGTGCTTTGAAAGAGGTGCTGCTACTTGGTGGAGGATGTACCAAAACATCAATGGATGGCAAGGAGTAACCACTTAGAAAGAATTTAAGTTGACTCTACAAAAGTCTCGGTTTGTGTCCCAGAAATTGAAGCCTTATGGAAAGGATATGAAGAAAACTTGTGCATGCAAGCTTTGTGGAGAAATAGGACACAACCATTGTTGGAGATATGCCCTAGAGGCAATCATGTATGATATTTCCTATGTGTTTATGAATAAAGATAGTCCTTGGACATTATCAATGATGTGTATCAGCAAGTACGTGACTTGTTTGTGGGACTATGCATTGTATGATGACTGTCCTAAAAGGTCCCTAGTTGAAAGGGCTGTGTGGATGCGCAGCCGACTAGACTAGCATATGACACGGTCGATGGCTTGGTCTCACTAGCCATGGAGCATTGGATGCAAACCAAATAATATGGACTTGGAAAGGTCTGGTCGGATTCGATGTAGTCGGATCCGAGTCGAGATAAGGTCCGAGTTGGACAGACCCAAATATGAGATGCAGCGATATGTCATCTGTGAGTCTCTAGTACAACATATGTTCTATGTCCTAAGACCTGAGTGACACATGTACTCGGGATGGTGATGACTTGCTTTGGGCCGACCAAACGCTACTCCTTATTTGGTAGTTACAAAGGTAGGTTTCGGGTTTGTCCGGTCCCATCTTTGCGAGACGTGGTCGAGCAAGATGGGATTTGCCCCTCCGATCAGGACAGATATACTCTGGGCCCCTCGTGTGATCCGACCATGAACAGCATGGCCATGCGACAAGGATTATGAGATAATCCGGATTGTGGTCGGCATCATTGGAACGAGAAAGAGGTCGGGCTAGCACAAGGATGACAGTCTCGCCTTGAGCCCGACAACATATATCATGTGGCAAAGGGAGCGAAGTGTGACATGTTATGCGAGTTCGCTTAACCAGCTTCATAGTCTGCTTGGTGGTCACGCCTTGCTAGAGGCCGCTACCAACCGCAGGTCGGAGGTGATCCGAGCTGTGACCAAGCCGACTTGAACCTAAGGGTCGCAGCTTAAGGGAAGGAACCTACGAGGTCGGTTCAGGACACCGGGTCGGATGTGATCCGAATGGACTAGGAACGTGACCGAGTAGACTTTAGCTTTAGGGTCCGTGCAAGGCCCAAGTATTGAGCCCGACGGACGCCTATATAAAGTGGAGGTGCGGCACACTCGGGCGGTTGATCGCCCGGCGCTGCGACTAGGGTTTGCATGTGTTGCGAATAGCCACCTCCACTCGCCGCCGACTGTGTGATCGGACCTAGCAGTCCGCCGCATGGTGTTCCTCCTGCACGCGCGGATACTGTTGGAGGCAGTGCACTTGCGCCGCTCTGGCGAACTCGTACGTGGGATCGGACGACCGGCTGTTTCGAGGAGATCAGAACGAGGAGGAGACGATCCACGCGAACGCGCTGCCCCAACTCTTCTTCATTGCACGACGCTGCGCGTCTAGTGGTAACGAACTGTGGTCCATCTCCCGTAGCATGTTCCTGGATATTCTGCGCGTAGGAAAATTTTAATTTGCAGTCTACGCACCCTACCGTAGAATCCAACAGCCATAAGGAACACAAGGATGAGTGTCCTAATTGTGAAGGAAGTCACCCAGTTGAAGAATGCCCAACTAGACAAATTACTTGTTTCTTGTGTGAAGGGACTACCCACTACCTTGCTTAGTGTCACATTTACCCCATGGTTCGAAGAACCATCCAGCAGAAGAAAGAAGCAATGAAAGGAGCCCTCATGGAAATTTTAGAAGAACCTGTGATGAAGGAAGAGGTGGAGGACACACCCAAAGAAGATCCAATTAAACCCTGCACCAAGTCTTGCTATTCATGAGGAGAAGGACACATCTCCCATAATTGTTTGAATAGGATCTAGTAGAATTCCCGAGGGAGGAAGTAGAGTATGACCCACAGGAAATAGAAGCCCTGAATGGAACAGAAAAGTCTAGGAAGAGAAGTAGGTTGGATTCCAGGAAGGATCTGAGTCATATCACCTGTTATAGATGCAATGAGTCAGGGCACTACCTCGGCAGTTGCCCAAAAAGGAAGCCGAGGACCCAAGGAGGCTATATAATCACAAGGAAACCTTGAGACTTGTCAGAAGTAATATGTTTCTGCTGTAATGAAGCAGGGCACTTTGCCAGAGATTGTCCCAAAGAGGAGACTTGGGATAAATAGTTGAGTTGCAACAAAATAAGTAATAGTAGTAGTAGTGGGAACAATTCTTTTGAGGTGTTGAGTTGAGGCATGTAATGGAAAAACAAGAGATTGCAATCGTTGGAGAATCAATAAAGTTAGCATCGTTGGTACTGATTTGGATTTTATTAGTAGTGACTCTGTGAAGAAAGATTTTGACCATTTTCTAGGATATGAGAAATATGGTCTATGGATGAGTTTGTTCATTTCAAGGGTGGTAGTAACTGTGAGGACCCTTGACCCCTGGAAAAGATAATCCACAGAGTGGATTTCGGACAAAATAAGTATGAGTTTTGTCTCGATATGTGGGATACCCCAGGAGTATGAAGAGATGAAGTACTATTGGATATAAAGGAGGTGTAATGTTGGTAATAAGGAGCAGTTGTAACACCATGATGAGCCTGAGTAATCACGTCTTAGTTTGGTGCCAATATAAGGAAGTGAGACAATACAATTGGATGGATTTTAAGTATGCTAGGAAGATGGAAGTTGGATGTTGGATTAAAGATCAGTTGCCCTGAGGATGAGTTCAAGGTTTACAAGTGATGAGATGGGCCATAACCCACAGGCCCCAGGATCTACCAAGAAGCAAGCACATTCTTGCTGAAGGAAAAGCCCTGGAAGAGGATATGCCTTTATCGACAGATGATTTTATAGGAGTTTACGCAAAACCTGAGAGTTGTGAAGGAACGATAGATGTTTGTTTGGCTTGCAGAATCAATGGATTTATCTGAACTTGGTTCGCCGACAAGAGAAATTCTGCAATGCTTGTGAGGATGACCGAGTGTTAGAATGCGAAATTCGCTAAACCATGTACAAGGTAATGATTTGGGTGCGGGATGGATTGATCACCATACCGACTTACTCTTATTATTCGCTTTGCTATATGGGATGGTAAATCTGAGTGACTTACCTATAGTAGAGAGACGGCGATATTAAACCTTGTTTGAACCTTAGAATGGTATAAGTATTTTTCCCTTGTACAAGGCAGTTCTTGCCAATCGTAGGTCATACGGTGAGGTTCAACCCAGACCCATTTCCTGCAGGAGAAACCATAAATCGTTCACCACCATGAGATATCGATAGTTGTTTAGTATTGGCGCCAGAACCGTCAGCTCAGAAGACCCAGTCACAGAAGAACCGTACCCAGATGAAAGGATACAGAAGAATTGAGGAAAAAGGTTATGCCACTACCGGAAGAGCCCAGAGAAGGAATTATCCTTACGATCTGAGAAGACCAACACTTTCAACAATAAGGATGGAGTGTATGAGTTTTGGTGGAACCGTAACAATACTTCTAAGGGTGGTAGCACCCGAGACCCCGGAGACGATCGATGGATTTTGAGAAGACCCCCGACCCTAACCTATTTCTTGCTAGCCTCTCAGAATCTCGAGGACGAGATTCATTTTAAGGGCGGTAGGTTTGTAACATCCCAAAATTCTAAATTTTGGAATGTTATATTAAATAGATAGATTTGATTGATTCTTTGATTGTGGTGAGGTTGCTTGTGTGAAACTGAGTGAAATTCAAAACTTTCAAAGTTAAATGAGAGGGAATAAAAGGACTTTCCCAAACTTTCATGTTGCATTCATAAATTCAAATTATTTTCACCAGAAAACCTTGGAGAGAAGATGACATGACTTCTTCCATTTAAATAAATGAAAAGGGTTTTTGAAAATATTTGAATTTCACTTGGAAATATTTCAAATTCAGAAACTTCAAGCAACTCAATGATTTTCATGAGAGAAGATAAAATGACTTCTTCAAAACATATGAAATACGAGTTGGGAGTTTAAAAGGATCAAATTTAAAGTCCTTTTGGGAATTAATTTCAAATTGGAGTTATTTGGTTTTTATTCAAATTATTTTTCTCCAAAAATAAAATATATGGAAAATAGGGTAACATGATTCCCCAACATCAGAAAATTGGAGATAAATAAATTTGAAATCATTTTGGTGTCTTTAAAATGATTTTTATTGGATTTTAGTAGGGCAGTAGCACTCTTTGAATTATTTGAATTTTTCTCGATTTTATTTGACTTGACAAAAATGTTCAAGTTGTAGAAAACAATTTTATGGAAATTTTGATATACTATATGCCTATATAACATTTTTGTTTATTTTGTTTTATTTATTTTTATTTGTCTGGAAATCTTTACTTAAAAAACCCTACATCGGTTTTATTAAGAAAACCTAGATCTGTTTTTTTATTAGGTTTAGTTATATAGCGAACGCTCGCTAGTTAAGGTTTTGTAGCGAACGGTTTTCGTTCTGTAAGGTCCTGTAGTGAACGTTCGCTCGATAGGATTATTCCTTTTCTTTTTAATTTCGGCCAAGGACCTATCTACAAATACTTTCTTTACAGTTTAGTCCCTGTTCTTCAAACGGTCGCAACTTTTTGCTCGTTTATCCAAATCCAACGAAACCAATGCCCACTTCTTCATATGAACCCCTCTATCCAGTAAAACAACTTAAACCTGTTTTTGAAATTTTAAAATTTGAATTAGATCAGATTTGAATTCAAACTTTGTTTGATCGTAACTTGAGTTTTATAACTCCGATTTAGTTGATTCTTTTTGCAAATTAAAGCTCTTGACCTAAACTTTTTGATAAGGCCAAATTCACTTAATTTGGTATTGTTAGAAACTGTTTTATGTTGCAAGAGTTATTTGCTTGGTTTTGATGTTTTCTGAATTGTTTCTTCGTTCTTTCCGATCTTTTGAGTGATTGCTTATGTGTGGTTACTATTGCTTGCTTACGATAGATTGACCGGAGTGTGATGAGTAGAACTATCAGTAGTTATGAGTGTGAATCATCTTCATCAACAGTACAAGGCAAGTTCACACTTTGATCATATCCCTTTCATACCCAGTTTTTATGCATTAGTTTCAACCCTCAAACATTGCATGAGTAGGATTGATAACATGTGGGTATTGGGAAGTAGTTGATGAGGTAGGAACCTATTGACTTGCATTCAACCCACAGGAGTTACTACGTTATGCTTATACTGCTATGCTATGCTCGTGAAGCGTGGATTGGGTTTGAGTGTATCCATGACAGATGTGAGATTATTATTTAATGGTTAACTTAAGGTGGATACTTTAATACACATCTGGGTGGAATGGTTGGGGCACCCTGGAGCACCCAGTGGTTTGATCGGGCACCTGGAGAACCCAGTGCTTGCCCAAGGGGATCCCGGAGGACCCGTGTGATCACCCTATGGAATGCCACCCAGGCTCAAAGGGATCATAAGATTATTCATGCTAGAAACTTCCGTGTGCAGCCACAAGCCATTATGGGCTCTGACATAGTTGAGTAAGTTGCGTGAAGCTCTTGAAGAGGTAGACTAGCAGATGTAGTGGGTTGTGGTGGTACTGTCTATCCAGAGTAGAGAGTTAATGCTTCAGAAATACTGTGTCTCGGTCATCCGTTTCTCAAACACCATGTAGTGCGAGAAATCCAACGGAGGAGATCGAGTCTTGTGGGGAAAAGTGCGCAAACCTCTGCAGAGTGTACAAACTAATCATGATTAGCCGTGTCCCCGGTTATGGACATCTTGAGTATCTAGTTCTTGGATTATCATGTTGATCTCAACACGTTATTTAATTAATTTGATTGGGGTTAATGATTATTATTTTGGGATTGAGTTGGAGGAACCTTCTCAATAATTTTCAACCAACTTTGTAGTTAAATAAAATATATTCCTTTGCAGCAGGAAAAAATTGGCTTTTCGCAAAAACATGTTAACCATAGAGCTTTCCACCAGCCAAATATGCATGTAGTGATAGCTATTATTCATCATTATCCTATGGTGTGAATTTGCGCGTACATTCAATGTACTGACCCTTTGTGGCTGCAACGTCTCATGTTGCAGGAATCTTACGACAAGTAAGTGATACATTAGGGTTATGATTTCTGCACTCAACTTTGTCATTGGTGTTGATGGGAATCAACAACCTTGTTGTTACTTCCGCTATTTGGATTGAGGTAATAGTATTTACGTTACTTTATACATGTGATTTACCTCTGTTATAAATCCTCGAATCGTGTGTCAAAGACATCTTGATCCGTGGATGACACTTAAGCACAGAGACTTGACCGTCTGAGGTCGGGTCGCTACAAGATGGTATCAGAGCACATGTTGACTGTAGGACGTGACCCCTAGAAACTAGCAAGCCCATAGGAAAGACTTTTCTCTACAACTTCATTTTCAAAAGGATCTTTTACCTCTCTTCTCTTCTGAGCTTATTCAAATATTCCCTTTTAGTGAGACTATACCCCTTTTCCCCTTTGACCACGAAGATTCGACGGATGAGACCACTACAAGGAGTACAAGATATCAGACAACTAAGAACACTTCGAATGAAGAGGATTTTACCGAGTATTATAATAATGGAAACTACAACGGTTGAAGACTCCGAAGACTAGGATAATTTTAAGGCTCTGAAGAATTTCTACATTGGTATGACCTAGGAAGGTTACCTTTATGTAACTTGGCAGACTATGGAATATGTCAATACCCGAGATCAAGGTGTATCGGAGAAAGACCGGAACATGGAGCATTAGAACTCAAAGTTTTGTCAAGAAAACCCTAAGACAAGAGATATCAATTATGGAATGAAAGCTCATGGTTGTAACATCGGCATAGACACGGCTAACCATAGTGTTATTGCCCGCTTATGCTATTGTCACCGTGCGGAGTTAAGAATGCATATGCATGGAAGGATTGGATGACAAAAGGGCTAATGGAGCACCTATCAACAAAAGATGAAGTTTTAACCCTAGCTGGTGTATCACCAGGATCTGGAGTATTACCAGGAACTCAGTGTAGCGCGCAAGGTCGCTGACGCATGTGCGGGCATCCACCTCTGCCTCCCGCCTTTGGGCGGCGGTGGCGGAGCGGGTGATGACCCCAGCGGTCGACAGGTGGGCTGGCAGCCGACAATGGGGTGGTGGCCACGACCACCACCTCCTGCCTTCGGGCCGCGGTGGCGGAGCGGGTGATGGCCACGGTGGCCGGCAGTGGGGTGGCGGCCTGGCAGCCACCTCCGCCGCCGCATGCGGCGGAGCGGGAGATGGCCCTGGCTTTCGACGGTGGTGTGGCGGCAACGGCGGCTGATACGTCTTCGTCGTATCTATAATTTTTTATTGTTCCATGCTAATATCATACAACTTTCATATACTTTTGGCAACTTTTTATACTATTTTTGGGACTATCGTATTGATCCAGTACCTAGTGCCAGTTCCTGTTTGTTGCATGTTTTTTTCATAGAAAATCCATATCAAACGAAGTCCAAACGGGATAAAAACTGACGGAGATTTTTTTGGAAAATATGTGAATTTTGGGAAGTGGAATCAACGCGAGACGATGCCCGAGGGGCCCACGAGGGCGAGGGGCGTGCCCCAGGGGGTCAGGCGCGCCCTGGGCCCTCGTGGCCACCCCGTAAGGTGGTTGGTGCCCTTCTTTCGCCGCAAGAAAGCCAATATCCGGATAAAAATCGTGTCCAAATTTCAGCCCAATCGGAGTTACGGATCTCCGGGAATATAAGAAACGGTGAAATGGCAGAATTTGAAGCGCAGAAATAGAGATAGACAGAGAGACAGATACAATCTCGGAGGGGCTCTCGCCCCTCCCATGCCATGGAAGCCAAGGACCAGAGGGGAAACCCTTCTCCCATCTAGGGAGAAGGTCAAGGAAGAAGAAGAAGAAGGGGGCCCTCTCTTCCGGTGGCGCCGGAACGCCTCCAGGGCCATCATCATCATCACCACAATCTACACAACCACCTCTGTCATCTTCACCAACATCTCCATCACCTTCCCCCATCTATCTACAGCGGTCCACTCTCCCGCAAGCCGTTGTACCCTCTACTTGAACATGGTGCTTTATGCTTCATATTATTATCCAATGATGTGTTGCCATCCTATGATGTCTGAGTAGATTTTCGTTGTCCTATTGGTAATTGGTGAATTGCTATGATTTGTTTAATTTGTTTGTGGTTATGTTGCTGTCCTTTGGTGCCCATCATATGAGAGCGCACATGGATCACACCATAGGGTTATTTGTATGTTGATAGGACTATGTATTGGAGGGCAAGAGTGACAGAAGCTTCAACCTAGCATAGAAATTGATGCATACGGGATTGAAGGGGGCCAATATATCTTAATGCTATGGTTAGTTTTTACCTTAATGAACGTTAGTAGTTGCGGGTGCTTGCTAATAGTTCCAATCATAAGTGCATAGAATTCCAAGTCAGGGATGACATGCTAGCAGTGGCCTCTCCCACATAAAACGTGCTATCGGTTTAGTAAAGTAGTCAATTGCTTAGGGACAATTTCACAACTCCTACCACCACTTTTCCACACTCGCTATACTAACTTTATTGTGTCTTTACCTAAAACAGCCCCTAGTTTTTATTTACGTACTCTTTATATTCTTGCAAACCTATCCCACAACACCTACAAAGTACTTCTAGTTTCATACTTGTTCCAGGTAAAGCGAACGCCAAGCGTGGTAGAGTTGTATCGGTGGTCGATAGAACTTGAGGGAATATTGTTCTACCTTTAGCTCCTCGTATGGTTCGACACTCTTACTTATCAAAAAGGCTACTATGGATCCCCTATACTTGTGGGTTATCAAGACCTTTTTCTGGCGCCATTGCTGGGGAGTTATAGCGTGGGGTGCATATTCTCGTGTATGCTTGTTTGCTTTATCACTAAGTAATTTTTATTTGCTGTTCTAAGTTGTTCTCTATCTTTAGTTATGGATATGAAACACGAAATACCAAAAAAATTAGGTTTACTTGCTACTCATGGAGATGGGGAACCTCCTAAAACCCTCGATGCTCATTATGTGAAAGATATTATGTACTACTTTGATAATCCTGAGAAAACCCCATTCAACTTTATAATGGGAGTAACGTTGGACCAACGTGAATACTTTAGGGATTATCGCTTGACTCAAAAAGGGAAACTATTATGGGATCAAATTCATATGTTGCATTGGTATGCTCGGCAACTATGCTTGAGATATGATTATACTTGTTGCTCTAGGATGAAGGCTCCACACCTTCCCTTTTCATGCAGATTTAATGATAATAAAACCTTGGCTTCTTATGCTAATGGTATATATGATTACTATGATGTGGAACAAATAGAAGAATTTGTTGCTTTTAAGGGTGCATGTGAAATTGAATCTTTGTTTAAGGAGTTTGAAGATTTTGATGATTCAGTTTATAGACTTGAAAATTTAGCTATCCTTAAGTATTGCTATGAGAATTATAAATGCAATTATGAAATTAATGAATTTATTGAGAAAGTCTCCGTTGTCCGAGAAGAGACTAATATTTTGCAGGAGTCTATGGAAGAAGAAATTGATGAAACTGTGAGCTCATTGGATGAAAAAGATGATGAGGAGAGCGAAGAACAAAAGGAGGAAGATTAGATTAGCTACCTGTGCCCACCTTCTAATGAGAGTAACTCTCCAACTCATACATTATTTAATGTCCCTTCGTTCTTACCGAAGGATGAATGCCATGATAATTGCTATGATCCCGTTGATTCGTTTGAAATATCCCTTTTTGATGATGCTTGCTATGCTTGTGGCCAAGATGCCAATATGAATTATGCTTATGGACATGAACTTGCTATAGTTCCTTATGTTAAACATGAAATTGTTGCTATTGCACCCACGCATGATAGTCCAATTATCTTTTTGAATTCTCCCGACTACACTATATCGGAGAAGTTTGCACTTATTAAGGATTATATTGATGGGTTCCGTTTTACTACTACACATGATGATTTTGATAGATATAATATGTATGTGCTTGCTGCTCCTACTTGCAATTATTATGAGAGAGGAACTACATCTCCGCCTCTCCATGTTTCCAATATGATAAAATTGCAAGAAACTGTTTATACTATGCATTGGCCTTTACTATATGTGCATGAATTGTTCTTTTATGGCATGCCGATGCATAGGAAGAGAGTTAGACTTTGTTGTTGCATGATATATGTTACTTTGTGCTCACTACTAAATCACAAATCATTGTTAATTAAAATTGGTTTTGATATACCTTGGGATCCGGGTGGATCCATTACTTGAGCACTATATGCCTAGCTTAATGGCTTTAAAGAAAGCGCTGCCAGGGAGACAACCCGGAAGTTTTAGAGAGTCATTTATTTCTGTTGTGTGCTTTTATAAAGTACAAATCCTTTGTATTATAAAAATAATGTGCCAAGATTTGCCTTTAGGATGTTTACATTGCTTGTTGGTTTGTGCGGTGCAAGACAGAAACTTTGGCTGTAGTGCGTGATTTTACATTTTTTTTACGGGAACGTCAAACGGTTCCAAAACGTTTTGCACTGTATTTCTATACAAATTGTTTATTTTTCCTAATTTTTTCAGAATTTTTGGAGTACCAGAGGTATGGTGAATGTTCCGATTACTACAGACTATCCTGTTTAAGACAGATTCTATTTTTGATGCATAGTTTGCTTGTTTTGATGAAACTATCAATTTCTATCAGTGGATTAAGCCATGGAAAAGTTATATTACAGTAGCTAAAACGCAAAACCAAAATATGAATTGGTTTGCAACAATACTTAGAGTAGTGATTTGCTTTATTATACTAACGGATCTTACCGAGCTTTCTGTTGAGTTTTGTGTGGATGAAGTGTTCGAAGATCGAGGATGTCTCGATGTGAGGAGAAGAAGGAGAGGCAATAGCTCAAGCTTGGGGATGCCCAAGGCACCCCAAGTAAATATTCAAGGAGACTCAAGCGTCTAAGCTTGGGGATGCCCCGGAAGGCATCCCATCTTTCTTCAACAAGTATAGGTATGTTTTAGGATTCATTTCGTTCATGTGATATGTGCAAATCTTGGGGCGTCTTTTGCATTTAGTTTTCACTTTTCTTTCATGCACAATGCTGGTATGAGATAGTCCTTGGTTGATTTATAGAATACTCGTTGCACTTCACTTATATCTTTTGAGTATGGCTTTATAGAATGCTTCATGTGCTTCACTTATATCATTTGAAGTATGGATTGCCTGTTTCCCTACACATAGAAAACCACCATTTGTAGAATGCTCTTTTGCTTCACTTATATTTGTTAGAGCGTGGGCATATATTTTGTATAAAGAATTAAACTCTCTTGCTTCACTTATATCTATTTAGAGAGATGACAAAAATTGTTCGTTCACATGGTTAGTCATAAAATCCTACATAAAACTTGTAGATCACTGAATATGATATGTTTGATTCCTTGCAATAGTTTTGCGATATAAAGATGGTGATATTAGAGTCATGCTAGTGGGTAGTTGTGGATTGTAGAAATACTTGTGTTGAAGTTTGTGATTCCCGTAGCATGCATGTATGGTGAACCGTTATGTAACGAAGTTGGAGCATGAGGTATTTATTGATTGTCTTCCTTATGAGTGGCGGTCGGGGACGAGCGATGGTCTTCTCCTACCAATCTATCCCCCTAGGAGCATGGGCGTAGTACTTTGTTTCAATGACTAATAGATTTTTGCAATAAGTATGTGAGTTCTTTATGACTAATGTTGAGTCCATGGATTATACGCACTCTCACCCTTCCATCATTGTTAGCCTCTTGATTGCGTGCATTGCCCTTTCTCACCTCGAGAGTTGGTGCAAAATTAGCGGTGCATCCAAACCCATGATATGATACGCTCTATCACACATAAGCCTCCTTATATCGTCCTCAAAACAGCCACCATACCTACCTATCATGGCATTTCCATAGCCATTACGAGATATATTGCCATGCAACTTCCATCATCATCATATACATGACTTGAGCATTTATTGTCATATTGCTTTGCATGATCGTAAGATAGCTAGCATGATGTTTTCATGGCTTGTCCATTTTTTGATGTCATTGCTACACTAGATCATTGCACATCCCGGTACACTGCCGGAGGCATTCATATAGAGTCATATCTTTGTTCTAGTATCGAGTTGTAATATTGAGTTGTAAGTAAATAAAAGTGTGACGATCATCATTATTAGAACATTGTCCCATGTGAGGTTATCAAAATAAAAGTGGCCAAAGAAGCCCCCCCAAAAAGGAGAGAGGCCAAAGAAGCCTAAAAAAGAGAGAGAGAAATAAAAAAATGAGAGAAAAGAGAGAAGGAATAATGTTACTATCCTTTTACCACACTTGTGCTTCAGAGCAGCACCATGTTCTTCATATAAAGAGTCTCTTGAGTTATCACTTTCATATACTAGTGGGAATTTTCATTATAGAACTTGGCTTGTATATTCCAACGATGGGCTTCCTCAAATGCCCTAGGTCTTCATGAGCAAGCAAGTTGGATGCACACCCACTAAGTTTCAGTTTGAGCTTTCATACACTTATAGCTCTAGTGCATCTGTTGCATGGCAATCCCTACTCCTCACATTGACATCAATTGATGGGCATCTCCATAGCCCGTTCATTAGCCACGTCGATGTGAGACTTTCTCCTTTTTGTCTTCTTCACACAACCTCCACCATAATATTCTATTCCACCTATAGTGCTATGTCCATGGCTCACGCTCATGTATTGCGTGAAAGTTGAAAAGGTTTGATAACGTCAAAAGTATGAAACAATTGCTTGGCTTGTCATCGGGGTTGTGCATGATTTGAATATTTTTTGTGTTGAAGATGGAGCATAGCCAGACCATATGATTTTGTAGGGATAACTTTCTTTGGCCATGTTTTTTTGAAAAGACATGATTGCTTTATTAGTATGCTTGAAGTATTGTTGTCTTAATGTCAAAAGATAGACTATTGCTTTGAATCACTCGCGTCTTAATATTCATGCCATGATTAGATTACATGATCAAGATTATGCTAGGTAGCATTCCACATCAAAAATTATCTTTTTTATCATTTACCTACTCGAGGACGAGCAGGAATTAAGCTTGGGGATGTTGATACGTCTCCGTCGTATCTATAATTTTTATTGTTCCATGCCAATATTATACAACTTTCATATACTTTTGGCTACTTTTTATACTATTTGTGGGACCAACATATTGATCCAGTGCCCAGTGCCAGTTCCTGTTTGTTGCATGTTTTTTTTTTCACAGAAAGTCCATATCAAACAGAGTCCAAAGGGGATAAAAACTGACGGAGATTTTTTTGGAACATATGTGAATTTTGGGAAGTGGAATCAACGCGAGACGATGCCTGAGGGGCCCACGAGGGTGAGGGGCGCGCCCCAGGGGGTCAGGCGTGCACTGGGCCCTCGTGGCCACCCCATAAGGCGGTTGGTGCCCTTCTTTCACCGCAAGAAAGCCAATATTAGGATAAAAATCGTGTCCAAATTTCAGCCCAATCGGAGTTACGGATCTCCGTGAATATAAGAAACGGTGAAAGGGCAGAATCTGAAGCGCAGAAATAGAGATAGACAGAGAGACAATTCCAATCTCGGAGGGGCTCTCGCCCCTCCCATGCCATGGAAGCCAAGGACCAGAGGGGAAACCCTTCTCCCATCTACGTAGAAGGTCAAGGAGGAGGAAGAAGAAGGGGGCCCTCTCCCCCTGAGGGAGTCCTGGATTAGGGGGTCTCCGGACAGCCGGACTATATCCTTTGGCCGGACTATTGGACTATGAAGATACAAGATTGAAGACTTCGTCTCGTGTCTGGATGGGACTCTCCTTGGCGTGGAAGGCAAGCTTGGCAATACGGATATGTAGATCGCCTCTCTTGTAACCGACTCTGTGTAACCCTAGCCCCCTCCGGTGTCTATATAAACCAGGGGGTTTAGTCTGTAGGAGGACAACAATCATACCATATGCTAGCTTCTAGGGTTTAGCCTCTACAATCTCGTGGTAGATCAACTCTTGTAATACTCATATCATCAAGATCAATCAAGCAGGAAGTAGGGTATTACCTCCATTGAGAGGGCCCGAACACAGGTAAACATCGTGTCCCCGCCTCCTATTACCATCCGCCTTAGACGCGCAGTTCGGGACCCGTGCCGAGATCCGCCGGTTTTGACACCGACATTGGTGCTTTCATTGAGAGTTCCACCGTATGTCGTCACCATAAGGCTTGATGGCTCCTTCGATCATCGGTAACGACGCGGTCCAGGTAAGGTTTTCCTCCCCGACAGATCTTCAGATTCGGCGGCAACCGCCTTGCGGGCCAACTCAGCCATATCCGAGCAGATCGAGAGCTACGCCCCTAGCCATCAGGTCAGGTTCGGAAACTTGAACTACACTGCCGACATCCGCGGAGACTTCATCTTCGATGGATTCAAGCCCATGCCAGGTGCGCCGCACGATCATGACGAGCATGATTTAGCTCTGCCATTAGACAGTGTTCAGGAAATCACACCTGCAACCGCTCGGCCTCCAACCCGGAGCAAATTGCACCATCCGAGGACGGGTGGATAGACCCCGCCATGGAGGCTGCACTCTCAGTGGCGATAGAGCCGGATACTGACTTTACCCCTTATGAGAGCCGTGTTGCCAAACCACTAGATTCGTCTCCGGCCACGGACTCTGAGCCGCTTGCGTCTGTGCCTATCAAATCCGATTGGGCGCCGATCATGGAGTTTACCTCCACGGATATCTTTGAGCACTCGCCCTTTGGCGACATGCTAAAATCATCAAAGTTTCTCTCCTTGTCAGGAGAACCTTGGCCGAACTATGTCCGGCTAGAATGGGATGCGGACGACGAAGAAATTCGCTGCCCACCCACCACCCACTTAGTAGCCACTGTCGACGATTTAACCGACATGCTCGACTTCAACTCCGAAGACATCGATGGTATGGACGACGATGCAGGAGATGAACAGGAACTATCGCCCACAGGGCGCTGGACAGCCAATTCATCACATGACATATACATGGTGGATACACCAAAAGAAAACAATGACGAGGAACGGAAGGACGCAGCGAAGAACAGCTCCATCGAGAAGCAAACAAAGCGTCAGCGTAGGTGCCGCTCCAAATCCCGCCTCGGCAAAAACAGCGATAACATCGAAAGAGAAAATAACACCCCAGTCGACTCCAGAGGAAAAGACGACCAAATTGGCCCAGCGGCAGAGTAGGATGAACTTGCAAACGGCGAACATAGTACGGATCCGACGTCCGAACACGGCGACGCCGAGGATAAAGCTCATCAACCTCCCTCCGAGGAGGAAAACAGTCCGGATGAAGATGCACACATCATCCCAGAAAGACACTTGGAACAAGAGAACCTCCGCGAAAGGCTTATTGCCACTGCAAGGAGTCTGAAGAAGCAGAAGCAAAGGCTTAAGGCCACACAGAATACGCTCAACAATAGATGGAACAAAGTGCTCGACAATGAAGAAAAGTATGGTGGTTGTTACCACACAAAGAGTTATTCAAAGCGCAAGCTACTGCCCGAATTCGACGATGAGGCCTTAGAGCCCACACAGCCGAAAAATAAAACGGCCAACCGGTCGGATCAACCACCTTGCGGCCGCGATAGAGCGGCTAACAAAGCCGCACATAAGTCAACACACAATCTACATGAGGACTTGCGCCAAAAATCTAGCGTGACCAGTTCCATCTATGGATCTAGGAAGCGCGCAACGGCACAAAATCAAAACCGGATACTACAACCGTCCGAACACCATGACACGTCTAAATACAGGGGCGCCGCACACCCTCTATGTTTCACCGATGAAGTGCTGGACCACGAATTTCCATAAGGATTCAAACCAGTGAACATAGAAGCGTACGACGGGATCACAGACCCTGCGGTCTGGATTGAGGACTTTATCCTCCATATACATATGGCTCGCGGAGACAATCTCCACGCCATCAAGTACTTGCCCCTCAAGCTTAAAGAACCGGCTCTGCACTGGCTGAAAAGCCTCCCCGAAAACTCAATTGGAAGTTGGGAGGAGCTCGAGGATGCTGTTTGGGCTAATTTTCAAGGGACCTATGTCCGACCTCCAGATGCAGACGATTTAAGTCCTATAACTCAACCGCCCGGAGAGTCAGCCCGAAAGCTTTGGAACAGGTTTCTCACGAAGAAGAACCAAATCGTCGATCGCCTGGACAACAAGCCTTAGCATCTTTCAAGCCTGGCGTCCAAGGCGAATGGCCCGCCAGACACCTCGGCCAAGAAAAACCGAGAACAATGGCAGCCCTGACAAGCCTCATGACCCGCTTTTGCGCGGGAGAAGATAGCTGGTTAGCCCGCAGTAGCACCAGCGACCCAAGCACATTCGAAGTCAGGGATGGAAACGGAAAACCATGACGCAGTAAAAGCAAGCGTCGAAATACAGAAGACAATCCAGATAATACGGCGGTAAATGTCGGATTCAGGGGCTCTCGGCCAGGTCAACGGAAAAAGCCTTCTAAAGGCAACGGAGATGGACTGTCCGGCCTAAACAAGATTCTAGACAAACTATGTCAGATTCACGGCACCCCCGATAAACCTGCAAATCACACCCACAGAGAATGTTGGGTCTTCAAGCAGGCCGGTAAGCTAAACGCCGAACACAAGGGAGGGATACACCAAGTGAAGACGAGGGCGAGCCTCACCAGCAAAGCACTAGGGGACAGAAAAAAATCCCACCAGAGGTTAAAACAGTAAACATGATTCACGTGACGAAGAGGAGAAGCAAGCACGCACTCCGAGATGCACGCGCCGTAGAGCCCCTCACCCCTAAGTTAAACCCCTGGTTGGCCTGCCCGATCACTTTTGATCGTAGGGATCACCCGACAAGCATCCAGCGCGAAGGATTGGCTGCCTTGGTGTTAGACCCAATAATAAATGGATACCATCTCACACGAGTCCTTATGGAAGGCGGCAGTAGTCTAAATCTGATATATCAGGACACAGTCCAGAAAATGGGGATAGACCCGACAAAAATCAGCCACAGTAATACTACCTTTAAGGGAGTAATACCAGGCCCATAGGCCCGCTGCATGGGCTCTCTATTAGTAGAGGTTGTATTCGGTTCTCCCGTCAACTTCCGAAGCGAAAAGTTAACCTTCGACATCGTTCCATTCCGAAGTGGCCATCAAGCACTACTCGGAAGAGCGGCTTTCGCTTGTTTTAATGCAGTGCTGCATTACGCTTCCCTCAAGCTCAAGATGCCCGGCCCACGCGGCATCATCACCATTAGCGGAAACGTTGAACGTTCCTTACAAGCGGAAGAATGTGCGACGGCTTTAATAGCCGAACACTAAATGGCCCCTCCAACCAGAATAAAGGATCGGTCGTCAAGACCGCGGACATGGCTAGACGAGTCCGGTGCATTACTAGCTATAACAGCTTGGATAAACCTGAATGGTTTGATGGTCGTACCCCCATAGATGGCACCAGGGGCTTCCCGCGCGTAATCAGGGCTAGTTCGGCTCAACTTGACATATCTTGAATTCCAAAGGTTTATTAAGAATAACCAATTTTTTGGCACGACAACTTTCACCTAAGCTCATTTCTTTTACAGATGACAATCACGCCACACCCGTCCAGGATACGGCACAACGGAGACACAGGCGCAGACGTGCAGCAGGGACCCGCTTAAAGGTTTCTTTTTAGATTAAGACCCTGTGTAAACCTTTTTTAATGTCTCTTGTTGTTCACATCCTCCGGATACTTAGTATAACCTAGAAGGATGCTGACGTTATTGGCATTTCGCCATGTCAGAGAATTGCACGTACTTGGACACTCGGGGTTCATTATCAAGGGCACTGTTCATCCCAGCATATGTTATAAAGACCAAATACCTTAGGGAGTGTTCGGCGTCGCGAGTTTGGCCTTATATGCATCAGCTCCGAATCATGTCTTTGGTCAAATGTTGGGTTTGCTCGGCTCCCATGTTTTGCTACCTTACGTTCCTCTCCATCGGCTAAGGTGGCACCAGGAGAACTACTGCGATTGTGCCCTGGTTCATCCGGATGGCACCTCAGTAGAGAAAGCCGAAAACTGATTGTCATGATAAAGCGCGAGACTGGTCAACCACTCGATGACTTACCGGAATCTTCGGGATTCCTCCGCATTAACGAAGGGCCGTTTCCCGGTCACGTACGTACGTGCCCCGTATTCGGACAAGCGCAGAGGTACCAGGGGCTATATAGTAGCCCCACCGTCAAACTCCTATGGCTAAGTGAAAGTGTTAAAGCAATATAGTCCAATTGCCTTACTTGCTGTGCTACTACCTCCTTAATGGACCAAGACGTTGGATCAAGTGTGAATACACGTTTTTTGCGAACACCCTCGCATTATATGCGTGAAATTTGAAGCCATTTAATCGCAAACTTTCGTGTTATATACATATATACATAAACGGCATACGGGAGGCATCATAATACTTTCAGGCAAAAGTATAAACACAGCCTTTATAATTCAATAAGACATTGTTTTTCCAACGGGAATACATGTCACTAGAACATAATATTCTTCAAGCACTGAGCCTATATTGAGCGAGCGCCTTCAAGGACTTCTGCAAAGTAGTGCTCGGCAGATACTCGGCCCATGGCCGTGCTCGGCAGATACTTGGCCTCCATCTCTGCCCAATATGTTTTGACACAAGCAAGTGCCATCCGCGTACCCTCTCTGCACGCCGACCTCTTCATAGCGTTGATGTGCGGCACAGCACCAAGGAACTGTTGCACTGAACTAAAATAATTATTCGGCCTTGGCCCTTGGCCACAGATGATCCACAACAGACCTCATGGAAAGCCCGGACAACCTATGGAGCTCGGCCCACTCGGCCATTCGCTCATTCAACAGCAGCGGACGCACTGGACCCGTCGGCTGTGACTGAACAGCTTTTCCACTTCACGATCTTTCGATCCTTGAAGTACTCGGCTGCATCAAGAAGATCGGCTGCCAAATCCATGTATGCGTCTGCGAACTCCATAATTTATCAAGACGGGCATGCCGGATCTCCGAACTTTGTTCGCAACAAAAAGGGCTTCCCAGCTGTGATATCTCCAGCTTGACGCAGCTCTTCCTTTGCCGCTCTAATTTTCGAGCGGGCTTCCTTGGCTGCTACCATGGCCTCCTCCAGGTCCACCGCCTTCGCTCGGTTTTATTTTTCAAGGAGCTGGTAATGGTCGGCGGCATCTTTCAACTCAACGGCCATCTTGGCCATTTTTTCCTTGCTTTGGCAATGCGCAGCCTGTTCGGCTCTCAGCTCTTTGACCGCCTTCAGAGCGGCTGCATCACTATCCCTGGCTCGTTCCTTGGCTCGGGCAAGTTCCGCCCGAAGGGTCTCCACGGCGGGAGCTCCATCTGCAGTCACACATATTAAAGATACTAGCATCATGCCCCTCTTACTATGTGTTGATCACCGAAGAAGTCACATACCCTGTGCCTCGTCGAGCCGCTTGTTGACAAGCACGATGTCGGCATCTGCCGCATCAAGTTGCCGCTTTAGCTCGGCAAACTCACCAGTCCGGCTACCCACCGGACCCTCCGCCACCTGCACATGAAGGCGGACTGATTATTACCTAGGACTATGATCCTCTGTTCGCCGCCGTTCTCGGCGGCAACCAGAGTCTCAGGGGCTACTATTTGCATAGGGCATACCTAACGTGTGCGGTACTATCAAAAACACACACTATTTCACGTACCTCAAAGCCGTTCAGCAGACTCATGAAAGCTTCATGCAACCCGCTTTCGGCGGATGAAATCCTTTCAATCACCGTACCCATTAGCCTATGGTGCGCTTCTGAGATAGCTGCTTGCTCCAGAAGATCCTTCAGTGCGTCCGATCGCACACCGGACGGTTCCGGACTCTTTCTGTCGCTCTCCTTAGGAGCCGAGTACTGAGGACTTCGGGTGGCCGAGGGATTACCCTCTGGCCTTGGCGGATCAGGATAAGCCCTTCGCGACGACACTTCAGCATCGCCCACCTCATGAGGCGGGGTGGCATGGGGAGGTGTTTCGCTCTCCATCATCTCCGGAAGAAGATCCCCTGAAGACGAACTCTGTCGAGAAGGGCTACGATCCAAACTACAAGATATATGTTTCGGTTATTGTCCTTAGAGGTAAAGCAGGATATTTTTACTACTATGCACCTTTTGTTTACTTACAGCTTGGTGGGAGGTTGATCCCCTTGCGGACACTGTTCGGCAAGGGTACCCTCCGAGGCAGGACCCTCTGGCGAAGATTTCTTCCCCCGTTTGGAAACCTTTGTTTCTGGGTCTTCAGAAGTGGTCCTCTTCCTTCTTTGGGGAGAGGGAATTTCAGATCCTTCTCCCCGGTTGTCCTCCTTCATGGAGGCGCTTATTCCCCCCTTCATCTTCCCCTGAGGGCGCCTGATAAGGCGTCGGCTCGAGCATTCTGTCCCAAAGATTGGATCTGCTGTTCCTTCGGGAAGGGAGCGAACACTGATCATCTTCGCCTTTGTCACCCAGTCCTGGTCAAAGAGTGACTTTTCAGAATGATGTTGTGATAAATAAAAAGACAGCGTATTCGGCCATGGGATTACTTACTTGGGTGTCTGGGCGATTGCAGCTCAGACCCGCATCCTCGGTGAGGTCCGGACACCTTATTTGTGGTCCGAAGAACAATTTGTACATCTCTTTGAGCGTCATGCCGAAGAAGTGTTGAATAGCTCGCGGTCCTTCTGGGTTGAACTCCCACATTCGGAGGGGTCGACGTTTGCAAGGAAGGACCCGACGAACTAGCATGACTTGCATCACTGTAACCAGGCCGACATCTCTCTCGAGGAGATCTCAGATGCGGCTCTGCAATATCGGCACATCATTTACTGGCTCCCAGTCCAGTCCCTTATTTATCCATGACGTCAGTTGTGGTGGGGGGCCCGAGCGAAAGGCAGGGGCGGCCACCCACTTGGTACCCTGGGGAGCTGTGATATAAAACCACTCCCGTTGCCATAAACTGGACACCTCCGGGAAGGAACCTTTTGGCCATGGAACTTCGGCGCCTTTGCTTATTACGGCGCCTCCGCACTCTGCGTGTCGCCCCTCGATCATCTTCGGCTCCACGTTGAAAGTTTTGAGCCACAGGCCAAAGTGTGGGGTAATGCGGAGGAAAGCTTCACACACGACGATGAATGACGAGATGTGGAGGATGGAATCCGGAGCCAGGTCATGGAAATCCAGTCTGTAATAGAACATGAGCCCCCTTACGAAGGGATCTAGAGCAAGGCCTAGCCCTCGGAGGAAGTGAGAGATGAATACAATGCTCTCGCCGGGTTTGGGAGTGGGAATGACCTTCCCTCGAAAGCAGCAACTTTGGCGAGATTTCACGATCAAGTGCACGGCCTCTCTTAGCTTCTTGATGTCTTTCTCTGTGATGAGGAAGGCATCCACCGACCTTGAAGGTTGGATCCGGACATGGTTGAAGGTCCTGCGCTGACCGAGCCTTGGGTGTTGGAACTCGAGGTGGGGGAAGGATTCGATTGAGCGCAAGAAGAAAAAGGACAGACCTTGGCCTCCTTATAAAGGGGATGAATATTAAGCGTCCTCCGCGTGGCCGTTTGGGACTTGCCTAAAATCGAGGAGTCATACCAACGGGCGCGATTGGGTTACCCACATCTGTATTGATGACAATCCCGTAATAAGGGGGACACGATCTCTGCTTCGACAAGATGTGCCAATAAAATCACCTCACAAAACATGCAGTGGCAGGCTGATTAAAAAAGACGGTCCGTTATGGCGAGACCACGGCCATACGTCACATTATGAAAAACGGTCGGCATATTGATTTGTGGAAATATTATTCTCTCTACGGTGGAATGTGGAATTTGTTTTGCAGAGCCGAACACTATCCTTGTGTTAAAAATCTTCTATGGAGTATTCGGAGGAGGAACCCGCCTTGCAATGCCGAAGACAATCTGCGCGCCGGACTCATCGTCATTGAAGCCTGGTTCAGGGTGATACATCTCCAACGTATCTATAATTTTTGATTGCTCCATGCTATATTATCTACTGTTTTGGACAATATTGGGCTTTATTTTCCACTTTTGTATTACTTTTGGGACTAACCTATTAACCGGAGGCCGGCCCAGATTTCTTTGTTTTTTGCCTATTTCAGTGTTTTGAAGAAAAGGAATATCAGACGGAGTTGAAACGGAACGAAATCAACTAGAGAAGTTATTTTTGGAACGAAAGCTACCCGATGCACTTGGACCCCACGTCAAGGAAGGAACGAGGAAGCCACGAGGGTGGGGGGCGCACACCCCTGCCTCGTGGGGCCCTCGTGGCTCCCCTGACGTGCTTCTTTCGCCTATATAACTCCACGTACCCTAAAACTTCCGGAACAGAGAATAGATCTGGAGTTCATGACCGCCAAAACCTAGAGCCACCAAAAACCAATCGGGACCCTGTTCCGCACCTGCCGGAGGGGAACCCTCACCTTTGGCCATCTTCATCATCCGGCGCTCTCCATGATGAGGAGGGAGTAGTTCACCCTGGGCTGAGGGTATGTACCAAAGAGCTATGTGTTTGATCTCTCTCTCTCTCTCGGTTCTTGATTTGGCACGATCTTGATGTATCACGAGCTTTGCTATTATAGTTGGATCTTATGTTTCTTCTCCCCCTCTACTCTCTTGTAATGGATTGAGTTTTCCCTTTGAAGTAATCTTATCGGATTGAGTCTTTAAAGATTTGAGAACACTTGATGTATGTCTTGCCGTGTGTATCTGTGGTGACAATGGGATATCACATGATTCACTTGATGTATGTTTTGGTGATCAACTTGCGGGTTCCGCCCATGAACCTATGCATAGGGGTTGGCACACGTTTTCGTCGTGATTCTCGGTAGAAACTTTGGGGCACTCTTTGAGGTTCTATGTGTTGGTTTGAATAGATGAATTGAGATTGTGTGATGCATATCGTATAATCATACCCACGGATCTTGGAGGTGACATTGGAGTATCTAGGTGACATTAGGGTTTTGGTTGATTTGTGTCTTAAGGTGTTATTCTAGTACGAACTCTAGGGCTGTTTGTGACACTTATAGGAATAGCCCAACGGATTGATTGGAAAGAATAACTTTGAGGTGGTTTCTGCACCCTACCATAATCTCTTTGTTTGTTCTCTGCTATTAGTTACTTTGGAGTGACTCTTTGTTGCATATTGAGGGATAGTTATATGATCCAATTATGTTATTATTGTTGAGAGAACTTGCACTAGTGAAAGTATGAACCCTAGGCCTTGTTTCGTATCATTGCAATACCATTTACGCTCACTTTTACCACTTGTTACCTTGCTGTTTTTATATTTTCAGATTACAAAAACCTATATCTACCATCCATATTTCACTTGTATCACCATCTCTTCGCCGAACTAGTGCACCTATACAATTTAGCATTGTATTGGGTGTGTTGGGGACACAAGAGACTCTTTGTTATTTGGTTGCAGGGTTGCTTGAGAGACCATCTTCATCCTACGGCTCCCACGGATTAATAAACCTTAGGTCATCCACTTGAGGGAAATTTGCTACTGTCCTACAAACCTCTGCACTTGGAGGCCCAACAACGTCTACAAGAAGAAGGTTGTGTAGTAGACATCAAGCTCTTTTCTGGCGCCGTTGCCGGGAGGTGAGTGCTTGAAGGTATATCTTTAGATCTTGCAATCGAATCTTTTTGTTTCTTGTTTTATCACTAGTTTAGTTTATAAAACAAAACTACAAAAAAATGGAATAGAGTTTGTCTCATACGCTTCATCTTTTTAATATCTTTCGTGAGTATGATGGAAAAGAAAATTATGCCAAAGTGTGAGAAGAAGAATGCATTAAAATATTTGGCACTAAATATTTGAATGATGAGCATGATTGCAATGTTGTTAGTATGAATTCCTTGAATATCCATGATGCTAATGATATGCAAAGCCACAAGCTTGGGGATGCTATGTTTGACGAAGATGATATTTTTTGTCCCCCAAGTTTTGATGAGCAAATTTATTATGATGAAAGCATGCCTCCTATATATGATGAATATTGTGATGACACGTATGCTATAAAGAATAATGATAACCATGAAACTTGTCATCTTGATCTTAATTTTCAATCACATGATAGTTATTTTGTTAAGTTTGCTCCCACTACTATTCATGAGAATAAATTTGCTTATGTGGAGAGTAGTAAAATTTCTATGCTTGTAGATCATGAAAAGAATGCTTTAGGTGCTGGTTATATTGTTGAATTCATTCATGATTCTACTGAAAATTATTATGAGGGAGGAACATATGGTTGTAGGAATTGCAATAATATCAAGTTTCCTCTCTATGTGCTTAAAGTTTTGAAGTTATGTTTGTTTTACCTTCCTATGCAAGTTGATTCTTGTTCCCATAAGTTGTTTGCTCACAAAATACCTATGCATAGGAAGTGGGTTAGACTTAAATGTGCTAGTCATATTATTCATGATGCTCTCTTTATGTTTCAATTCTTATCTTTTATGTGAGCATCATTGAAATCATCATGCCTAGCTAGGGGCGTTAAACGATAGCGCTTGTTGGGAGGCAACCCAATTTTATTTTAGTTTCTTACTTTTTGGTTCTGATTAGTAATAAATAATCCATCTAGCTTCTTCTTAGATGTGGTTTTATGTTTTAATTAGTGTTTGTGCCAAGTATAACCTTTTGGAAGACTTGGGTGAAGTCTTTATGATCATGCTGTAAAAAACAGAAACTTTAGCGCTCAGGAGATTAGCTAGAACTTTTTACTGGAAAATGCTATTTAGTTGATTCTTTTTGCAGATGATTACTAGACAAATCCCTCAGGTCCACCAGTTTATTTTAGAATTTTTGGAGTTCCAGAAGTTTGCGTTAGTTACATATTACTACAGACTGTTCTGTTTTTTGACAGATTCTGTTTTCATTGTGTTGTTTGCTTATTTTGATGACTCTATGGCTAGTAAAATAGTTTATAAACCATAGAGAAGTTGGAATACAGTAGGTTTAACACCAATATAAATAGAGAATGAGTTAAATACAGTACCTTGAAGTGGTGTTTTGTTTTCTTTCGCTAACGGAGCTTACAAATTTTCTCTTAAGTTTTGTGTTGTGAAGTTTTCAAGTTTTGGGTAAAGATTCGATGGACTATGGAATAAGGAGTGGCAATAGCCTAAGCTTGGGGATGACCAAGGCACCCCAAGGTAATATTCAAGGATAATCAAGAGCCTAAGCTTGGGGATGCCCCAGGTGGCATCCCCTCTTTCGTCTCCGTTCATCGGTAACTTTACTTGGAGCTATATTTTTATTCACCACATGATATGTATTTTGCTTGGAGCATCGTTTTATTTTCTTTAGCTTTGCTTGCTGTTTGAATAAAGTATCAAGATCTGAAATTATTAAATGGGATAGTCTTCACATAGTTGCATAATTATCCGACTACTCATTGATCTTCACTTATATCTTTCGGAGTAGTTTGTCATTTGCTCTAGTGCTTCACTTATATCCTTTTAGAGCACAATGGTGGTTTTATTTTGAAGAAATATATGATCTCTCTTGCTTCACTTAGATTATTTTGAGAGTCTTAAACAGCATGGTAATTTGCTTAATCCTAATATGCTAGGTATTCAAGATTAGTAAAAACTTTCTTATGAGTGTGTTGAATACTAAGAGAAGTTTGATGCTTGATGATTGTTTTGAGATATGGAGGTAATAATATCAAAGTCGTGCTAGTTGAGTAGTTGTGAATTTGAGAAATGCTTGTGTTGAAGTTTGCAAGTCCCGCAGCATGCACGTATGGTAAATGTTATGTAACAAATTTGAAACATGAGGTGTTATTTGATTCCTCCTTATGAGTGGCGGTCGGGGACGAGCGATGGTCTTTTCCTACCAATCTATCCCCCTAGGAGCATACGCGTAGTGCTTGGTTTTTCAAGACTTGTAGATTTTTTCAATAAGTATGTGAGTTCTTTATGACTAATGTTGAGTCCATGGATTATACGCACTCTCACCCTTCCATCATTGCTAGCCTCTTGCACTGCCGTGCATTGCTCTTTCTCACATTGAGAGTTGGAGCAAACTTCACGGCATCAAAACCCCGTGATATGATACGCTCTTTCACACATAAACCTCCTTATATCTTCCTCAAAACAGCCACCATACCTACCTATTATGGCATTTCCATAGCCATTCTGAGATATATTTCCATGCAACTTTCTACCATACCGTTATTCATGAAACATTCATCATTGTCATATTGCTTAGCATGATCATGTAGTGGGCATAGTATTTGTGGCAAAGCCACCGTTCATAATTCTTTCATACATGTCACACTTGATTCATTGCATATCCCGGTACACCGCCGGAGGCATTCATATAGAGTCATACTTTGTTCTAGTATCGAGTTGTAAATAAATAGAAGTGTGATGATCATCATTTAATAGAGCATTGTCCCAAAAAACGAGAAAGGCCAAACGAAAAAAAAAGAAGGCCCAAAAAAAGGAGAAATAAAAAGGGGCAATGTTACTATCTCTTTCTCCACACTTGTGCTTCAAAGTAGCACCATGTTCTTCATATAGCGAGTCTCATATATTGTGCTTCAAAGGAGCACCATGTTTTTCATATAAAGAGTTTCATATGTTGTCACTTTCATATACTAGTGGGAATTTTTCATTATAGAACTTGGCTTGTATATTCCAACAATGGGCCTCCTCAAGTGCCCTAGGTCTTCGTGAGCAAGCAAGTTGGATGCAGACCCACTTAGTTTCTTTTGTTGAGCTTTCATACATTTATAGCTCTAGTGCATCCATTGCATGGCAATCCCTACTCCTCGCATTAACATCAATCGATGGGAATCTCCATAGCCCATTGATTAGCCTCGTTGATGTGAGATCTTCTCCTTTTTTGTCTTCTCCACATAACCCCCATCATCATATTCTATTCCACCCATAGTGCTATGTCCATGGCTCGCGCTCATATATTGCGTGAAATTTTATAGGTTTGAGATTACTAAAGTATGAAACAATTGCTTGGCTTGTCATCGGGGTTGTGCATGATGAGAGCATTCTTGTGTGACAAAAATGGAGCATGACTAAACTATATGATTCTGTAGGGATGAGCTTTCTTTGGCCATGTTATTTTGAGATGACATAATTGCTTAGTTAGTATGCTTGAAGTATTATTACTTTTATGTCAATATGAACTTTTGTCTTGAATCTTTCGGATCTGAATATTCATACCACAATTAAGAAGAGTTACATTGAAATTATGCCAAGTAGCACTCCGCATCAAAAATTATCTTTTTATCATTTACCTACTCGAGGACGGCAGAATTAAGCTTGGGGATGCTTGATACATCTCCAACGTATCTATAATTTTTGATTGCTCCATGCTATATTATCTACTGTTTTGGGTAATATTGGGCTTTATTTTCCACTTTTATATTACTTTTGGGACTAACCTATTAACGAGAGGCTCATTGATTTGCTGTTTTTTTGCCTATTTCAGTGTTTTGAAGAAAAGGAATATCAGACGGAGTCGAAACGCAAGGAAATCAACTAGAGAAGTTATTTTTAGAACGAAAGCTACCCGATGGATTTGGACCCCACGTCAAGGAAGGAACGAGGAAGCCACGAGGGTGGGGGGCACGCCCACCCCCTAGGGCGTGCCCCTGCCTCGTGGGGCCCTCGTGGCTCCCCTGACGTGCTTCTTCTGCCTAGATAACTCCACGTACCCTAAAACTTCCAGAATAGAGAATAGATCGGGAGTTCCGCTGCTGCAAAACCTCCAGAGCCACCAAAACCAATTGGGACCTGTTCAAGACCCACGAGGGAGGAACCTCACCTCTGGCCATCTTCATCATCCGGCGCTCTCCATGACGAGGAGGGAGTAGTTCACCCTCAAATTTGAGGGTATGTACCGATAGCTATGTGTTTGATCTCTCTCTCTCTCGTGTTCTTGATTTGGCATGATCTTGATGTATCACGAGCTTTGCTATTATAGTTGGATCTTATGTTTCTTCTCCCCCTCTACTCTCTTGTAATGGATTGAGTTTTCCCTTTGAAGTAATCTTATCGGATTGAGTCTTTAAAGATTTGAGAACACTTGATGTATGTCTTGCCGTGCGTATCTATGGTGACAATGGGATATCACATGATTCACTTGATGTATGTTTTGATGATCAACTTGCGGGTTCCGCCCATGAACCTATGCATAGGGGTTGGCACACATTTTTGTCGTGATTCTCCGGTAGAAACTTTAGGGCACTCTTTGAGGTTCTATGTGTTGGTTTGAATAGATGAATTGAGATTGTGTGATGCATATCGTATAATCATACCCACGAATACTGGAGGTGACATTGGAGTATCTAGGTGACATTAGGGTTTTGGTTGATTTGTGTCTTAAGGTGTTATTCTAGTACGAACTCTAGGGTTGTTTGTGACACTTATAGGAATAGCCCAACGGATTGATTGGAAAGAATAACTTTGAGGTGGTTTCGTACCCTACCATAATCTCTTTGTTTGTTCTCTGCTATTAGTTACTTTGGAGTGACTCTTTGTTGCATATTGAGGGATAGTTATATGATCCAATTATGTTATTATTGTTGAGAGAACTTGCACTAGTGAAAGTATGAACCCTAGGCCTTGTTTACGTATCATTGCAATACCATTTACGCTCACTTTTACCACTTGTTACCTTGCTGTTTTTATATTTTCAGATTACAAAAACCTATATCTACCATCCATATTGCACTTGTATCACCATCTCTTCGCGAACTAGTGCACCTATACAATTTACCATTGTATTGGGTGTGTTGGGGACACAAGAGACTCTTTGTTATTTGGTTGCAGGGTTGCTTGAGAGACCATCTTCATCCTACGCCTCCCACGGATTGATAAACCTTAGGTCATCCACTTGAGGGAAATTTGCTATTGTCCTACGAACCTCTGCACTTGGAGGCCCAACAACGTCTCCAAGAAGAAGGTTGTGTAGTAGACTTCAAGGGGCTACTGAGTGAGTCCTGGATTAGGGGGTCTCCGGACAGCCGGACTATATTCTTTGGCCGGACTGTTGGACTATGAAGATACAAGATTGAAGACTTCGTCTCGTGTCCGTATGGGACTCTCCTTGGCGTGGAAGGCAAGCTTGGCAATACGGATATGTAGATCTCCTCTCTTGTAACCGACTCTGTGTAACCCTAACCCCTCCGGTGTCTATATAAACCAGAGGGTTTAGTCCATAGGAGGACAACAATCATACCACAGGCTAGCTTCTAGGGTTTAGCCTCTACGATATCGTGGTAGATCAATTCTGGTAATACTCATATCATCAAGATCAATCAAGCAGGAAGTAGGGTATTACCTCCATCGAGAGGGCCCGAAGCTGGGTAAACATTGTGTCCCCCACCTCCTGTTACCATCCGCCTTAGACGCACAGTTCGGGACCCCCTACCCGAGATCCGCCGGTTTTGACACCGACACCCCCTCTCTTCCGGTGGCGCCGGAACGCCGCCAGGGCCATCATCATCATGATCACCGCAATCTACACCAACACCTCCGTCATCTTCACCAATATCTCCATCACCTTCCCCCATCTATCTACAACGGTCCACTCTCCCGCAACCCGCTGTAACCTCTACTTGAACATGGTTCTTTATGCTTCACATTATTATCCAATGATGTGTTGCCATCCTATGATGTCTGAGTAGATTTTCGTTGTCCTATCGGTAATTGGTGAATTGCTATGATTGGTTTTATTTTATTGTGGTTATGTTGCTGCCCTTTGGTGCCCATCATATGAGCGCGTGCGTGGATCACACCATAGGGTTAGTTGTATGTTGATAGGACTATGTATTGGAGGGCAAGAGTGACAGAAGCTTCAACCTAGCATAGAAATTGATGCATACGGGATTGAAGGGGGACCAATATATATTAATGCTATGTTTGGATTTTACCTTAATGAACGTTAGTAGTTGTGGATGCTTGCTAATAGTTCCAATCATAAGTGCATAGAATTCCAAGTAAGGGATGACATGCTAGCAGTGGCCTCTCCCACATAAAACTTGCTATCGGTCTAGTAAAGTAGTCAATTGCTTAGGGACAATTTCGCAACTCCTACCACCACTTTTCCACACTCGCTATACTAACTTTATTGTGTCTTTACCTAAAACAGCCCCTAGTTTTTATTTACGTACTCTTTATATTCTTGCAAACCTATCTCACAACACCTACAAACTACTTATAGTTTCATACTTGTTCTAGGTAAAGCGAACGTCAAGCGTGCATAGAGTTGTATCGGTGGTCGATAGAACTTGAGGGAATATTTGTTCTACCTTTAGCTCCTCGTTGGGTTCGACACTCTTACTTATCGAAAGAGGCTACAATTGATCCCCTATACTTGTGGGTTATTAGCGGCCGGCAATAGCTGCCGATGGGCAGCGGTGGCGGAGCGTGTGGTGGGTGTTTCGCGCACACCCAACAGGGACGCCAGGCACACTACACTACGCCGGGGACTGTGCCGCCGCCGTGGTGTAGCCTCCCAGCTGGAGCCGTCCTCTGATGACGGCGGAGTGGCTGAGCGACGACGACGGACCGGTGCCATTGGCAATTGTGGAAGAAGCAGACGAGATAAGCTACAGGGAGGGAGGGGAAAATGCGATGCATGACTCGCCGGCCGTGAGGGTTTTTATAGCAGGCTGGTAAGCATTGGGATTTTTGGGGATTTCACCGAGTCGGGCAGGAAGCTTGCGCGGGAACCTGCGAGGTTGCGTGGGAACGGGCTCACCGACGATTCATTGGCGCCATCCTTTGGCCAAAAGAACACCCCCGCACGCTGCGCAAGCTTGTGATGTAAGCCGTCTGCGGCAGCGGGGTGACAAGACATGCGAGAGGAGGACGAAAGGCCACGTACACACACTGTTAATAAAAAAACATTTGCGATTTAATTACCTGCTATACCCCCGCCCTAGTTTATAAGTATGATTTAACTAATAAAATACGAATGCATGTCGCCAAAGATTATATAGTTGGATTCGTATTTGAACATAGTTTCCAGTTATATAATTTTATAACATGCATTAACATTTTGTGGATTAAATTTGAGGGCAAAGTATGGCACAGAATATAAAGGGGACTACAGACTAGACGGAGGTGGTAGCACACGGCCGCTCTCTATGCAGTGACGCAACTGTCGGCCGGCTTGTAGGCCACCATTTCCTGCGTGTTCAACTGATCTATGTATGTGGTTGCTTGCGGTTCAGGCCGCCGTGGCGCGCTCTGCTCTCGCGTCCCTCCAGGTGCTCTGCCCTCATCCCTCCATGTGTGCTGCCAGTGTTTGGGGCCGGCGCACGATCACGCACGTTTGTGTGCATGCGGTTGCGCCGGGCGCGGCGCAATGGTGCAGTTACCCGCTGCAAAAACCACCATGCGGATGCACAGAGAATCCAGGCCGTCCGACCCCTATTTATTCCTGCGACCATTTACCTTATATCTCTCGCGTCACATGACACAATAAGCACACCCACGACGACACATACAGAGAGGACATGTAGCGGTTCCAATGGCGCTCCCCGTGGCTCCAATGGCGCTCCCAGCGGCAGACGACGACAATGGCGGGCAGTTTGCCACGCATCACGTAGTGGACACCCACGTGAGGGGGAAGGCCCTCTCAGTGGTGTACACGAATTATCCGGTCTCGGTGGACAGCTCCATCCAAACTATGGAGCAGTTCCTTGCCGAGGACAAGTACTGAGTGGCCGGCTTCGACCACGAGTACACCATGGGTCGTGCCAGGCATGATCAGAAGGTTGCCATCGCCCAGTTGTGCGTGCGACATGACGTCCTCATCTACCACTACCACCTTGCCACAAGGCCTTGCGAGCGTTTCTCCAGGTTTATCAACAACCCGACTACGGTTTCGCTCATGGACACCACCAACGATCTAAAAGCGCTCAAGGTTTCGGGCTTGAAATGCCCGAATCTTGTCAACATCCAGCACCACTACAAGGTCTGGGGGCAGCGACAACAACAAACTGAACTTCCTGGTTGACCTTGCTTTGGCCATCATCGACCCCTACTACATGAAGGAAGAGAGCAAGAAGGACAAGAACGCTGGCACGGTGTTTGGCATGAGAGGCTGGATGAAGAACACATCAAGCACGCTGCGGCCAAGGACGCGTACACAAGCTACTGAGATGTACAGGCGGATCGTTGACATGAGGAAGTGTCTTCTTCCTGCCCCAGACGAGGGATCTAGCCACAGAGCAGTGGCGGGAGCGTCACAAGAAGTAGATGACTAGACGATCGTTTCTCCTACTTTAGAATGCTTGCAATTGTTTATTGAGGTGTGTGCGAATGATCTGTATATTCACTTATGTAATTGGATGTTTATTTCAGTTATATATATACATGTTATTCTACTGTAGACAGAGCAAATCACACAGCTTATTAGCAGCAATCGTCTATGTTATTATTGGTCTTCGCACACATTTCTGATTACGGACTTGTTTGCCACGTATCACACACCTCTTGTTCAGTTGAACCGTTTCCATTGTGTTTCCTAATCACACACAGTTCATCCTAGTGAACCGTATGCTGTATATCACACACGCCTTCATCTGGCTGCCCATTTATTTTGTTCCTCCTCATCCCAAAAATTTAATTGAACTGAACCGTAAGCCCTGCATTGCACACGCAACTAAAATCTGAACCGTGTTTGATGCATCCGTCATCGCAAACGTTTTGCACCTTTTTTGACGGTTTTTTTACACCAGCATTTGTGATTATGGTATCGCACACAGTTTCGTCGAAGGGTCTCTGATCATAGTGTCGCGTTTGGACCATCCTGCAGTAGTGGGCGGTAAATTCTTAACATCTTCAGCTTTAATCCCTTTTTCTTTCATAGATTTCTTTGCCTCTTGCATCTCTTCAGGACTGAGAAATAGAATACCCCTTTTCTTCGGAGTTGGCTTAGGAGTTGGTTCAGGAAGTGTCTAATCATTATCATTACTCAATATATTATTCAAAGGAAATTCAGCTTGCTCAACAGTTCTTTCCCTGAAAACACAACTAGCACAACTATCCAGGTGGTCTGTGGAAGCATCGGTTAGTCCATTATAAAAGATATCGAGTATTTCATTTTTCTTGATAGGATGATCAAGCAAAGCATAAAGTAATTGGATAAGCCTCCCCAAGCTTGTGGAAGACTCTCTTCTTCAATTTGCACAAAATTAAATATTTCTCGTAGGGCAGCTTGTTTCTTATGAGCAGGGAAATATTTTTGAGAGAAGTAATAAATCATATCCTGGGGACTACGCACACAACCAGGAGCAAGAGAGTTAAACCATAACTTAGCATCACCCTTTAATGAGAAATGAAACAATTTGAGAATATAATAATAGCGAATTTTTTCCTCATGAGCAAATAGGGTGGCTATATCATTTAATTTAGTAAGATGTGCCACAACAGTTTCAGATTCATAACCATAGAAAGGATCAAATTCAACCAAAGTAATTAACTCAGGATCGACATAGAATTCATAATCCTTATCAGTAACAAAGATAGGTGAGTAGCAAAATTAGGATCATATTTCATTGTAGCATTCAGGGATTTTTCTTTCAGCTTAGCTAACAATTTCTCAAGATCCTCTCTATCATTGCAAGCAAAGAAGTCTCTAGCAGTTTCTTCATCTATAACATAACCCTAAGGTACAATAGACAATTCATATCTAGGGGGAGAATCATAATCTTTAGTTTTAGTAATTTCATTCTCTCTAACCCTAGCAAGTTGTTTATCAAGAAATTCACCTAGTGGCACAGGATTATCAAGCAGAGAATTAGTTTCATCATAAGAAGCATGCATAGCAGAAGTGGCATCATCAATAACATGCGACATATCGGAATCAATAGCAGGTGTAGGTGTTGCAAGTTTACTCAAAACAGAAGGTGAATCAAGTGCAGAGCTAGATGGCAGTTCCTTACCTCCCCTCGTAGTTGAGGGAAAAATCTTGGTTCTTTGATCTTTCAAATTCCTCATAGTGATCAATAGATATAAATCCCAAGTGACTCAGAGAATAGACCTATGCTCCCCAGCAATGGTGCCAGAAAAAGGTCTTGATAACCCACAAGTATAGGGGATCGCAACAATTTTCGAGGGTAGAGTATTCAACCCAAATTTATTGATTTGACACAGGGGAGCCAAAGAATATTATCAAGTATTAGCAGCTGAGTTATCAATTCAACCACACCTGAAAGACTTAATATCTATATCAAAATATTTAGTAGCAAAGTAGTATGGAAGTAGGGGTAACAGTGGCAAAAGTAACAGTACCAGTTTTATAGTAACCGTAACAGTGGCAAAGGAAAAGTAACGAAGCAAAGATCAATATGAAACGAGCTCGTAGGCAATGGATCAATGATGGATAATTATGTCGGATGGCATTCATCATGCAACAATTATAACATAGGGTGACACGGAACTAGCTCCAATTCATCAATATAACGTAGGCATGTATTCTGAATATAGTCATACGTGCTTATGGAAAAGAACTTGCATGACATCTTTTGTCCTGCCCTCCCATGGCAGTGGGGTCCTATTGGAAACTAAGGGATATTAAGACCTCCTTTTAATAGAGTACCGAACCAAAGCGTTAGCACTTAGTGAATACATGAACTCCTCAAACTACGTCATCACCGGAAAGTGTCCCGACTATTGTCACTCCGGGGTTGCCAGATCATAACACGTAGTAGGTGACTATAACTTGCAAGATAGGATCAAGAACACAAATATATTCATGAAAACATAATAGGTTCAGATCTGAAATCATGGCACTCGGGCCCTAGTGACAAGCAATAAGCATAACAAAGTCATAGCAACATCAATCTTAGAACATAATGGATACTAGGGATCAAACCCTAACAAAACTAACTCGATTACATGGTAAATCTCATCCAACCCATCACCGTCCAGCAAGCCTACGATGGAATTACTCACGCATGGTGGTGAGCATCATGAAATTGGTGATTGAGGATGGTTGATGATGACGACAGCGATGATTTCCCCTCTCTAGAGCCCCGAACGGACTCCAGATCTGGTCTCCCGAGGAAGAACAGGAGGTGGCGGCGGCTCCGTATCGTAAAACGCGATGTTTCCTTCTCTTTGATTTTTTTTCTCCCCAAACGTGAATATATGGAGTTGGAGTTGAGGAAGGTGGAGGTCCAGGGGGCCCACAAGGACAGAGGGCGCACCGCAGGGGGGTGGCCGCGTCCTCCACCCTTGTGGCCAGGGTGTGGCCCCCCTTCGGTTGATTCTTTCACCAATATTTTTTATTTATTCCAAAACCGATCTCCGTGAATTTTCAAGTCATTCCGAGAACTTTTATTACTACACAAAAATAACACCATGACAATTCTGCTGAAAACAACGTCAGTCCGGGTTAGTTCCATTCAAATCATGCAAGTTAGAGTCCAAAACAAGGGCAAAAGAGTTTGGAAAAGTAGATACGATGGATATGTATCATTTTTCCTTGGTGATGAGTGCATGTTATTTATCTCTTATCATTTTGAGCGCTCCACCAAGATGTATGTGACATGTAAGAGTGACCCATGATCCTCATCGATTGTGCATTTGCATTCAAACGCAAATTTTAAATAATGCACAAATTTAGGGGGAGCTCTTGCTTATCACATACTTCTCAAAGCGACGATGTATTTCATTCATATTATCATTTTTCGAAGCTTTGATCTATATGTTGTCATCAATTACCAAAAATGGGGAGATTGAAAGTGCAACTAATCCCCGGGTGGTTTTGGTAATTCCTAACAACATATAGCTCATTGAACTAATATCCATTCAAGTTATTTTAGAAAGATCAATGATTGGCATGGCATGGACTAGAGATGTGGACCCCTCAAAATGCTAAGAACAAAGATTGGTAAAAGCTCAAGATTCTTCATTTTCATTTTAGTGATCCAAGATCACATTGAGTCCATAGGAAAGCCAATACTATTAAAAGGGGATGAGGTGTTACTTAATGGTCTACTTGCTCAAAGTGCTTAGTGATATTGCTCTAAAACCCTCAACCACTTTCTCATTTCCACATATGTCCAAAACCCAAAGTCAAATCGGCTCCACCGGTTTGATCATCCGGCGCCACCAAGTTCAATTGACATAGCCACTGCCAGAAACCCTAGACAATTCGGTCTCACCGATACGGATATCGGTCTCACCGAGATGGCATAGCAAACTCTCTATTTCCCTTCGTAACAATTCGGTCCCACCGAAGTGAGCGATCGGTCCCACCGAGTTTGCATGACAAACTCTCTGTTTCCCTTCATAATGTTTCGGTCTCACCGAAATGAGCGATCGGTCCCACCGAGTTTTCATGACCAACTCTCTGTTTGCTCATTGCTGAAATCGGTCTCACCGAGTGCATGTAATCGGTCTCACTGAGATGAGGTTTTGCCCTAGCCCTAGCACATCGGTCCCACCGAGTTGATCATGTCGGTCCCACCGAGATTCCTAACGTTCACATTTTGAACTAAATCGGTCTTACCGAGTTCATCTATTCGGTCTGACTGAGTTGGGTCAAATGTGTGTAACGGTTGATTTTGTGTGGAGGCCATATATATACCCCTCCACCCCCTTCTCTATTGCAGAGAGAGCCATCAGAACGTGCCTACACTTCCACTAATCATTTTCTGAGAGAGAACCACCTACTCATGTGTTGAGATCAAGACATTTCAATCCTACCATTAGAATCTTGATCTCTAACCTTCCCCAAGTTGCTTTCCACTCAAATCTTCTTTCCACCATAGCCAAATCTGTGAGAGAGAGTTGAGTGTTGGGGAGACTATCATTTGAAGCACAAGAGCAAGGAGGTCATCATCAACACACCATCTATTACCTTTTGGAGAGTGGTGTCTCCTAGATTGGTTATGTGTCACTTGGGAGCCTCTGACAAGATTGTGGAGTTGAACCAAGGAGTTTGTAAGGGCAAGAAGATCGCCTACTTCATGAAGATCTACCCGAGTGAGGGAAGTCCTTCGTGGGAGATGGCCATGGTGGGATAGACAAGGTTGCTTCTTTGTGGACCCTTCGTGGACTCGCGCAACCGTTACCCGTCATGGGTTGAAGTCTCCATCAACGTGGATGTACGATAGCACCACCTATCGGAACCACGCCAAAAATCTCCGTGACTACATTGTGTTTGCCTTCTCCAAACCCTTCCCTTTACCTTCATATGCAATGTTTTATTTTCCGCTGCTACACTCTTAGAATTGCATGTGTAGGTTGATTGCTTGACTTGTGTTAATTGCTAAAATCTGCCAACACTAAAATTGGGAAAAGGCTAGATTTTTATTTGGTCAAGTAGTCTAATCACCCCCTCTGGACCTACTTTAGATCCTACACCGTTTCATCAGATGGATGTCTCCAACGCCTTTCTTCATGGCCATCTTGAGGAGCAGGTTTACTGTGGGCAGCCCACCGGTTTCGTCGACGCCTCTCATCCTGGCCATGTGTGCTTGATGTCCCGGTCTCTCTACGGTCTCAGGCAAGCACCTCACGTCTGATACTAGCGTATCACTGGTTTTCTTCAGACACTGGGTTTCTTTGTCACCCGCTCGGATGCCTCGTTGTTTGTCTATCACCATGTCCACACGATTGCTTATTTGTTGCTCTACATCGATGATCTCATCCCGACGGCCTCCTCTGCAGCCCTTATTCAGCATATCACTCTTCGGCTGCATGACGAGTTTGCCATCAAGGATTTGGGCGCTCTCCATTATTTCCTTGGCATTGAGGTTGTTCGGCAACCTGACGACTTCTTTCTTCATCAGCAGAAGTATGCGCATGAGCTACTTGAGCGTGCCGGCATGCTCAATTGTCATCTTGTTGCTACTCCTGTTGACACGAAGGCCAAGGTTTCTGCTCTCGAGGTCTCGCGCGCGTCGGATGCTTTTGGGGAACACAGTAATTTCAAAAAATTTCCTACGCACACACAAGATCATGGTGATGCATAGCAACGAGAGGGGAGAGTGTTGTCCATGTACCCACGTAGACCGTAAGTGGAAGCGTTATGACAACGCGTTTGATGTAGTCATACGTCTCCACGATCCGACCGATCCTTGTACCGAAAGTACAGCACCTCCGCGATCTGCACACGTTCGGCTCAGTGACGTCCCACGAACTCTCGATCCAGCTGAGTGTCGAGGGAGAGCTTCATCAGCACGACGACGTGATGGTGATGATGAAGCTGTTGGGGAACGTTGCATAAAATAAAAAATTTCCTACGTTCACCAAGATCCATCTATGAGTTCATCTAGCAACGAGAGAGAGAGAGATGCATCTACATACCCTTGTAGATCGCGTGCGGAAGCGTTCAAGAGAACGGGGTTGAGAGTCGTTCTCGTCGTGATCCAAATCACCGGAGATCCTAGCGCCGAACAGGCGGCACCTCCGCGTTCAACACACGTCACGGTCAGCGTGGCGTCTCCTCCGTCTTGATCCGGCAAGGGGAAGGAGAGGTTGATGAAGATCCAGCATGACATGGCGTGGTGGTGGATGCGAGGGCTCGGCAGGGCCGTAAGCAACTACGAGAGGAGGAGGAGGTGTAGCGGGGGAGGGCGCCAAGACTTGTGGTGCGGCTGCCCTCCCTCCCCCTTTATATAGGCCCCCACAGAGGCGCCCGGCCACAGAGATGGGAATCTCCCAAGGGGCGGCGGCCAAGGTGGAGTGCCCCCAAGGCAAGTGGGGTGCGCCCCCCCCTAGGGTTTTCAACCCCTAGGCGCAAGGGGCCCAAGGGGCGCACCAGCCCACTAGGGGCTGGTTCCTCCCACTTCAGCCCACAGGGCCCTCCGGGATAGGTGGCCCCACCGGTGGACCACAGGACCCTTCCGGTGGCCGGTACAATCTGGGTGACCCGAAACTTTCCCGATGGCGAAACCGCACTTCCTATATACAATTCTTTACCTCCGGACCATTCCGGAACTCCTCGTGACGTCCAGGGATCTCATCCGGGACTCGAACAACATTCGGTTTGCTGCATACTCATATTCATACAACCCTAAGCGTCCAAGAACCTTAAGTGTGTAGACCCTACGGGTTCGGGAGACATGTAGACATGACCGAGACGGCTCTCCGGTCAATAACCAACAGCGGGATCTGGATACCCATGTTAGCTCCCACATACTCTTTGATGATCTCATCAGATGAACCACGCTGTCGAGGATTCAAGCAACCCCGTATACAATTTCCTTTGTCAATCGGTATGTTACTTGCCCGAGATTCGATCATCGGTATCCAATACCTCGTTCAATCTCGTTACCGGCAAGTCACTTTACTCATACCGTAATGCATGATCCCGTGACCAGACACTTGGTCACTTTGAGCTCATTATGATGATGCACTACCGAGTGGGTCGAGTGATACCACTCCGCAATACGGAGTGACAAATCCCAGTCTCGATCCGTGTCAACCCAACAGACACTTTCGGAGATACTGTAGTGCACCTTTATAGTCACCCGATTACGTTGTGACGTTTGGTACACCAAAGCACTCCTACGGTATCCGGGAGTTACACGATCTCATGGTCTAAGGAAAAGATACTTGACATTGGAAAAGCTCTAGCAAAGCGAACTACACGATCTTGTGCTATGCTTAGGATTGGGTCTTGTCCATCACATCATTCTCCTAATGATGTGATCCCATTATCAATGACATCCAATGTCCATAGTCAGGAAACCATGACTATCTGTTGATCAACGAGCTAGTCAACTAGAGGCTCACTAGGGACATGTTGTGGTCTAATTATTCACACGTGTATTACGATTTCCGGATAATAAATTATAGCATGAATAAAAGACAATTATCACGAACAAGGAAATATAATAATAATCCTTTTATTATTGCCTCTAGGGCATATTTCCAACAGTCTCCCACTTGCACTAGAGTCAATAATCTAGTTACATTGTGATGAATCGAACACACATAGAGTTACGGTGTTGATCATGTTTTGCTTTCATGGAAGAGTTTAGTCAGCGGATCTGCGACATTGAGCCATATGCACTTTGCAAATTTCTATGTCTCCATCTTGAACATTTTCACGAATGGAGTTGAAGCGGCGCTTGATGTGCTGGTCTTCTTGTGAAACACAGGCTCCTTGGCAAGTGCAATAGCTCCGGTGTTGTCACAGAAGAGTTTGATCGGCCCCAACGCATTGGTATGACTCCTAGGTGGTGATGAACTCCTTCACCCAAATTGCTTCATGCGGCGCCTCCGAGGCTGCCATGTACTCCGCTTCCTGCGTAGATCCCGCCACGACGCTCTGCTTGCGGCTGCACCAGCTTATTGCCCCACCATTCAACATATACACGTATCCGGTTTGTGACTTAGAGTCATCCAGATGCGTATCGAAGCTAAGCGTCGGCGTAACCCTTTACGACAAGCTCTTCGTCACCTCCATAAACGAAACATGTCCTTAGTCCTTTTCGGGTACTTGGGATATTCTTGACCCGCTGTCCGGTGTTCCTTGCGGGATTACTTTGGTACCTTCCTATCAAACTTACGGCAAGGTTTACATCAGTGCAGTACACGGCATGGCATACATAATAGACCCTATGGCTGATGCATAGGGGATGACACTCATCTCTTCTATATCTTCTGCCGTGGTGGGACATTGAGCCGAGCTCAATTTCGCACCTATATGTCTGAGGCAAGAACCCTTTCTTGGACTGATCCATTTTGAACTTCTTCAATGTCTTATCAAGGTATGTGCTTTGTGAAAGACCTATGAGGCGTCTTGATCTATGTCTATAGATCTTGATGCCTAATATATAAGCAGCTTCTCCAAGGTCCTTCATTGAAAAACTCTTATTCAAGTAGGCCTTAATGCTGTCCAAAAGTTCCATATCATTTCCCATCAAAAGTATGTCATCTACATATAATATGAGAAATGCTCTGAGCTCCCACTCACTTTCTTGTAAACGCAGGCTTCTCCATAAGTCTGCACAAACCCAAACGCTTTGATCATCTCATCAAAGCGAATGTTCTAACTCCGAGATGCTTGCACCAGCCCATAAATGGATCATTTGGAGCTTGCATACCTTATTAGCATTCTTAGGGTCGACAAAACCTTCCAGCTGCATCATATACAGTTCTTCCTTAAGATAGCCGTTAAGGAATGCCGTTTTGACGTCCATTTGCCATATCTCATAATCATAGTATGCGGCAATTGCTAACATGACTCGGACGGACTTCAGCTTCGCTACGGGAGAGAAAGTCTCATCGTAGTCAACCCCTTGAACTTGCCGATAACCTTCAGCGACAAGTCGAGCTTTATAGATGGTAACATTACCATCCACGTCCGTCTTCTTCTTAAAGATCCATTTGTTTTCTATCGCTCGTTGATCATCGGGCAAGTCTGTCAAAGTCCATACTTTGTTTTCATACATGGATCCTATCTCGGATTGCATGGCTTCAAGCCATTTGTTGGAATCTGGGCCGCCATCGCTTCTTCATAGTTCGAAGGTTCACCATTGTCCAACAACATGATTTCCGGTGACAGGGTTGCCATACCACTCTGGTGTGGAGCGTGTCTGGTGGACCTATGAAGTTCGGTAGCAACTTGATCCGAAGTACCTTGATCATCATCATTCATTTCCTCTCCGATCGGTCACGGGCACCACGGAACATTTTCACGAGCTGCACTACTTTCGATTCAAGAGGTAGTACTTCATCGAGTTCTACTTTCCTCCCACTTACTCCTTCGAGAGAAACTCTTTTTCCGAAAGGATCCGTTCTTGGCAACAAAGATCTTGCCTTCGGATCTAAGGTAGAAGGTATACCCAATAGTTTCCTTAGGGTATCCTATGAAGACGCATTTTTCCGACTTGGGTTCGAGCTTTTAGGTTGAAGTTTCTTGACATAAGCATCACATCCCCAAAATTTTAGAAAGCATGACTTAGGTTTCTTCCCAAACCATAATTCATACGGTGTCGTCTCAACAGATTTAGGCGGTGCCCTATTTAAAGTGAATGTAGCTGTCTCTAGAGCGTATCCCCAAAATGATATCGGTAAATCAAGAAGAGACATCATAGATCGCACCATATCCAATAGAGTGCGATTCTGACGTTCGGACACACCGTTACGCTGAGGTGTTCCAGGCGGCTTGAGTTGTGAAATGATTCCACATTTCCTTAAGTGTGTACCAAATTCGTGACTTAAATATTCTCCTCCATGATCTGATCGTAAGAACTTTATTTTCCGGTCACGTTGATTCTCTACCTCATTCTGAAATTCCTAGAACTTTTCAAAGGTCTCGGACTTGTGTTTCATCAAGTAGACATACCCATATCTACTCAAGTCATCGGTGAGAGTGAGAACATAACGATATCCTCCATGAGCCTCAACGCTCATTGGACCGCACACATCGGTATGTATGATTTCCAATAAGTTGGTTGCTCGCTCCATTGTTACGGAGAGCGGAGTCTTGGTCATTTTGCCCATGAGGCATGGTTCGCATGTGTCAAATGATTCATAATCGAGAGACTCTAAAAGTCCATCGAATGGAGCTTCTTCATGTGCTTGACACCAATGTGACCAAGGCGGCGATGCCACAAGTATGTGGGACTATCGTTATCAACTTTACATCTTTTGGTATTCACACTATGAATATGTGTAATATTACGTTCGAGATTCATTAAGAATAAACCATTGACCATCGGAGCATGACCATAAAACATATCTCTCATATAAATAGAACAACCATTATTCTCGGATTTAAATGAGTAGCCATCTCGCATTAAGCGAGATCACGATACAATGTTCATGCTCAAACTTGGCACTAAATAACAATTGTTGAGGTTTAAAACTAATCCGTAGGTAAATGTAGAGGTAGCGTGCGACGGCGATCACATCGACCTTGGAACCATTCTGGCGCATCGTCACCTCGTCCTTCGCCATGATCTCCGTTTATTCCCCAGCTCCTGCTGTGAGTTACAAATGTGAGCAACGGCACGGTATCAAATACCGGGGAGTTACTACAGTCTTGGTGAGGTACACATCAATTACATGTATATCAAATATACCTTTAGTGTTGCCGGCCTTCTTGTCCACTAAGTATTTGGGGCAGTTCCGCTTCGGTGGCCCTTCCCTTTGCAATAAAAGCACTGGGTCTCAGGGCTTGGGTCCATTCTTTGACTTCTTCCCGGCAAGCTGGCTTGCAAGTGCGGCAACATCCTTGTCGTCCTTCTTGAAGTTCTTCTTACCCTTGCCCTTCTTGAACTTAGTGGTTTTATTGACCATCAACACTTGATGTTCTTTCTTGATTTCTACCTCTGTGACTTGACATTGAAAATACTTCAGGAATAGTTTTCACCATCCCACGCATATTGTAGTTCATCACAAAGCTCTTGTAGCTTGGTGGGAGCGATTGAAGGATTCTGTCGATGACCGCCTCGTCCGAGAGGTTAATGTCCACTGGACAGCGGTTGTGCAACCCGGACATTTTGAGTATGTGCTCCTTGTGAACTATTTTCCTCCATCTTACAACTATAGAACTTGTCGGAGACTTCATATCTCTCGACCGGGCATGAGCTTGGAAAACCATTTTCAGCTCCTCGAACATCTCATATGCTCCGTGTTGCTCAAAACGCTTTTGGAGCCCGGTTCTAAGTTGTAAAGCATGCCGCACCGAACGAGGGAGTAATCATCAAGACGAGACGCCAAGCGTTCATAACGTCTTGGTTCTGCAGGATGGGTGCTTCACCTAGCGGTGCTTCTAGGACATATTGTTTCTTGGCTGCTATGAGGATTATCCTCGGGTTAGGACCCGATCCGAATAGTTCTGCCATCATCTTTCAGCTTGGTTTTCTCTAGGAGCAGCGTTGAAGTTCATGGTGACATGAGCGTTGGCCATTTGATCTACAAGACATTTTGCAAAGATTTTAGACTAATGTTCATGATAATTAAGTTCATCTAATCAAATTATATAATGAACTCCCACTCAGATCTGACATCCCTCTAGTCATCTAAGTGTTACATGATCCGAGTCGACTAGGCCATGTCCGATCATCACGTGAGACGGACTAGTCATCGTAGGTGAACATCTCCATGTTGATCGTATCTTCCATACGACTCATGTTCGACCTTTCGGTCTCTTGTGTTCCGAGGCCATGTCTGTACATGCTAGGCTCGTCAAGTTAACCTAAGTGTTTTGCATGTGTAAAACTGTCTTACACCCGTTGTATGTGAAATGTGAACGTAAGAATCTATCACACCCGATCGTCACGTGGTGCTTCGAAACGACGAACTTTAGCAACGACGCACAGTTAGGGAGAACACTTTCTTGAAATTATTATAAGGGATCATCTTATTTACTACCGTCGTTCTAAGTAAACAAGATGCATAAACATAATAAACATCACATGCAATTATATAGTAGTGACATGATATGGCCAATATCATATAGCTCCTTTGATCTTCATCTTCAGGGCTCCATGATCATCTTGTCACCGGCATGACACCATGATCTCCATCATCGTGTCTCCATGAAGTTGCTCGCCAACTATTACTTCTACTACTATGGCTACAGGGCCGGCCCTATGTTTCGAAGGGCCCTTGGGCGAACTCGATGACGTGGGCCCCTTTACTATATGTATATGTTTGTGTTTGCACACTATATAAACATGTGTATGTCTAACTACATTGGCAAAATATTAATCGTAAATTTTCATCCATACATCCTCAGTTTGAAATGTCTAATAATAATTGTTAGGAATGTCATATTACGATAGAAAAACTAAAAAGATAGGAAAATGAAATTGCCATGATCACCTCAAATGAGAACCAAATTCTAGTGACTCGATCGGGATTAGTTTCTTGCCCCCCTTCTTCATTGACATCAACATTTCTTGAAGATGAAAAACTTTTCTAAAGAACCCTTTTGCTTTTCAATTAAGAGATTGTTCCTTTCTTTTTCTCCGTTTTGTAGCACCCGACAAATGCTCCAGAGGCAACATTCTAAGACTAATGACCTAAAATTATGAGGAAAAAAATAGTAAATAGAAATAGAAATTTGAGTTCAACATCTTAACAACCCTATACTAAAATTGAGTATTGGATGAATCATGTACGTACTTTTTAAACTGGGAGGACGATGATAGATGAACTCGCGCCGTAGCACCATCGCAGCCTACATGACGCCCGGCAGCAAGAGCAAGGGGGCCAACAAATCTGACGCAAGACGGCGAGAGCGATCAACAACTTCTTTGCACGGTGACAACCTGCAGGTCCTTGAGCGGCGGAAAGAATAGGGAAGCGGCGGTTGAGAGGCGAAGAAGAGATCATGATGGCTTTTAAAGCGATCTCCGTGGAGCGATGAGTGCAGATCTGGCCGTCGTAAAGAGAGCAACACTTGATTCTTAACGCTACCAATCAATTGGGCCAGCCCATCACATTGTCTGTTCCTTCTTTCTTCTTTGTTTTACTGGGCTATACACATAGATAGATACCAGATCATGGGCCCCCTGCAGGGCTGGGCCCTAGGCCACCGCCCCCTGGCCATACCCCCAGGGCCGGCCCTGTATGGATAACACGTTTAGCAATAAAGTAAAGTAATTTACATGGCGTTTCTCAATGACACGCAGGTCATACAAAAAATAAAGACAACTCCTATGGCTCCTGCCGGTTGTCATACTCATCGACATGCAAGTCGTGATTCCTATTACAAGAACATGATCTCATACATCACATATATATCATTCATCATTCATCACAGCTTTGGCCATATCACATCACAAAACACTTGCGCAAAAACAAGTTAGGCGTCCTCTAATTGTTGTTGCAAGTTTTTACGTGGCTGCAATAGGGTTCTAGCAAGAAAGTTTTCTTACCTACGTGAAAGCCACAACGTGATTTGTCAACTTCTATTTACCCTTCATAAGGACCCTTTTCATCGAATCCGCTCCAACTAAAGTGGGAGAGACAGACACCCGCTAGCCACCTTATGCAACTAGTGCATGTCAGTCGATGGAACCTGTCTCACGTAAGTGTACGTGTAAGGTCGGTCCGGGCCGCTTTATCCCACAATACCGCTGAAGCAAGATAAGACTAGTAGCGGCAAGAAAGTTGACAACATCTACGCCCACAACAAATTGTGTTCTACTCGTGCAATAGAGAATTACGCATAGACCTAGCTCATGATGCCACTGTTGGGGAACGTTGCATAAAATAAATTTTTTCCTACGTTCACCAAGATCCATCTATGATTTCATCTAGCAACGAGAGAGAGAGATGCATCTACATACCCTTGTTGATCGCGTGCGGCAGCGTTCAAGAGAACGGGGTTGAGGGAGTCGTTCTCGTCGTGATCCAAATCACCGGAGATCCTAGCGCCGAACAGACGGCACCTCCGCGTTCAACACACGTACGATCAGCGTGACGTCTCCTCCGTCTTGATCCAGCAAGGGGAAGGAGAGGTTGATGAAGATCCAAAGCCTGACGGCGTGGTGGTGGATGCGGCGAACTCTGGCGAGGCTTCGCCAAGCAACTACGGGAGGAGGAGGAGGAGGTGTAGCGGGGAGGGAGGCGCCAAGACTTGCAGTGCGGCTGCCCTCCCTCCCCTCTTTATAAAGGCCCCTGGGGCGCATGCCTGGAGATGGGAATCTCCCAAGGGGCGGCGGCGGGGGTGGAGTGCCCCAAGGCAAGTGGGGTGCGCCCCCGCTAGGGTTTTCAACCCTAGGCGCGAGAGCCAAGGGCGCACCAGCCCACTAGGGGCTGGTTCCCCTCCACTTCAGCCCAGGGCCCTCAGGATAGGTGGCCCCACCGGTGGACCCGGGACCCTTCCGGTGGTCCCGGTACAATACCGGGTGACCCCGAAACTTTCCCAATGGCCGAAACCGCACTTCCTATATACAATTCTTTACCTCCGGACCATTCCGGAACTCCTCGTGACATCCGAGATCTCATCCGGGACTCCGCACAACATTCGGTTTGCTGCATACTCATATTCATACAACCCTAGCGTCACCGAACCTTAAGTGTGTAGACCCTACGGGTTCCGGAGACATGTAGACATGACCGAGACGGCTCTCCGGTCAATAACCAACAGCGGGATCTGGATACCCATGTTGGCTCCCACATACTCGTCGATGATCTCATCGGATGAACCACGATGTCGAGGATTCAAGCAACCCGTATACAATTCCCTTTGTCGATCGGTATGTTACTTGCGAGATTCGATCGTCGGTATCCCAATACCTCGTTCAATCTCGTTCTGCGGCAAGTCACTTTACTTGTACCATAATGCAGGATCCCGTGACCAGACACTTGGTCACTTTGAGCTCATTATGATGATGCACTACCGAGTGGGCCCAGTGATACCTCTCCGCAATACGGAGTGACAAATCCCAGTCTCGATCCGTGTCAACCCAACAGACACTTTCGAAGATACCGTAGTGCACCTTTATAGTCACCCGATTCGTTGTGACGTTTGGTACACTCGAAGCACTCCTACGGTATCCGGAGTTACACGATCTCATGGTCTAAGGAAAAGATACTTGACATTGGAAAAGCTCTAGCAAAGCGAACTACACGATCTTGTGTTATGCTTAGGATTGGGTCTTGTCCATCACATCATTCTCCTAATGATGTGATCCGTTATCAATGACATCCAATGTCCATAGTCAGGAAACCATGACTATCTGTTGATCAACGAGCTAGTCAACTAGAGGCTCACTTGGGACATGTTGTGGTCTAAGTATTCACACGTGTATTACGATTGACGGATAATACAATTATAGCATGAATAAAAGACAATTATCACGAACAAGGAAATATAATAATAATCCTTTTATTATTGCCTCTAGGGCATATTTCCAACAGAAGCTACCGACGCAGGGCTTCACCTAAGCACTGCAATGATATGACCGAGGTGGATTATGGTGGAGGGGGGCACCGCACACGGCTAAGACAATGTATGTTGTTCTCTTCTAGGGTGCCCCCTGCCCCTGTATATAAACGAGCAAGGGGGAGGCCGGCCGGCCCTTGGGGCACGCCAAGGAGGTGAGGAGTCCTCCTCCTAGTAGGAGTAGGACCCCCCCTTTCCTAGTCCAACTAGGAGGAGGAAGGGGGAAGGAAGGAGAGGGAGAGAGGGATTGAAAGAGGGGGCGCCGTCCCCCTCCTTGTCCAATTCGGACTCCTCAAGGGGGGGGGGCGGCCAGCCCTATACCCCCCTCCTCTCTCTCTCTCTCGCATGGCCCATGTTGGCCCATTAGTCCCCCCGGGGGTTCCGATAACCCCCGGCATTCCGATAATTACCCGGTGACTCCCGGAACTCATCCGGTGTCCGAATATAGTCATCCAATATATCAATCTTTATGCCTCGACCATTTCGAGACTCCTCGTCATGTCCGTGATCACATCTGGGACTCCGAACTATCTTCGGTACATCAAAATACATAAACTCATAATACCGATCGTCACCGAGCGTTAAGCGTGCGGACCCTACAGGTTCGAGAACTATGTAGACATGACTGAGACACGTCTCCAGTCAATAACCAATAGCGGAACCTGGATGTTCATATTGGCTCCCACATATTCTATGAATATCTTTATCGGTCAAACTGCATAATGATATACGTTGTTCCCTTTGTCATCGGTATGTTACTTGCCCGAGATTCGATCATCGGTATCTCAATACCTAGTTCAATATCGTTATCAGCAAGTCTCTTTACTCGTTCCGTAATGCATCATCCCGCAACTAACTCATTAGTCACATTGCTTGCAAGGCTTATAGTGATGTGCATTACCGAGAGGGTCCAGAGATACCTCTCCGACAATCGGAGGACAAATCTAATATCGATCTATGCCAACTCAACAAGTACCATCAGAGACACCTGTAGAGCACCTTTATAATCACCCAGTTACGTTGTGACGTTTGGTACCATACTAAGTGTTCCTCTGGTATTCGGGAGTTGCATAATCTCATAGTTATAGGAACATGTATAAGTCATGAAGAAAGCAAAAGCAATATACTAAACGATCAAGTGCTAAGCTAACGGAATGGGTCGTCAATCACATCATTCTATAATTATGTGATCCCGTTAATCAAATGACAACTCATGTCTATGGATAGGAAACTTAACCATCTTTGATTCAACGAGCTAGTCAAGTAGAGGCATACTAGTGACACTCTATTTGTATATGTATTCACACATGTACTAAGTTTTCGGTTAATACAATTCTAGCATGAATAATAAACATTTATCATGATATAAGGAAATATAAATAACAACTTTATTATTGCCTCTAGGGCATATTTCCTTCAGATGCTCCATTCTACCGGTCCATCGTCGGTGCCCTCTAGTATCTGACGCTCACCGACCAGATCTGCAGTATGCGGTTTAGCAGGTGTGTCTCCATATGCATGCCCCTCGTGACTCCCGTTGGACACTCGTGAAACGGATTCTCCGATACATCTGTGGCACGATGTCTCTTGGACCCACTCTCACGGCGTCCACCTCTCTGGATATGGTGGCCTATTCCGATGCTGATTGGGTTGGCTGCCCTAACACACGTCGCCCCACTTCTGGCTACTGCGTCTACGTCGGTCCCTCCCTCGTCTCGTGGTCATCCAAGCGACAACCCATATTTTTGCGCTCCAGCACGAAGGCCGAGTACCGAGCAGTGGCTAATGCAGTTGCCGAGTGCACCTGGCTACGACAACTACTTCAGGAGTTGCATCATGATGTCTCCTAGACCACAGTTGTCTACTATGACAACGTCTCTGCGGTGTATCTTTCCGCCAACCCGGTTCATCATCGCCGGACCAAGCACATCGAGCTGGACATTCACTTTGTGCATGAACAGGTAGCCCTTGGACGCATTCGGGTTCTCCATGTTCCGACCGCACAACAGTTCGTTGATGTGATGACTAAGGGAGTTTCATTCTAATCTCTGTGTCTCTGGCGATGCTTCGACTGCCGGGGGGGGGGGGGAGGGGTGTTGAATATATTGTGCATGTATATTGTGTCTTGGGCCCACCTCCTAGTTATCTTGTATAGTTGAGGTTGTGACCCCCATCCTGTACATCATATATACGTGCCCAGTGCACCGATCAATGTAATTGTGTCGCATGGCCTAAACATTGTCTTCTACAACAGTACATGTGTCTACAACACTGGAAAAAAATAATCCGAATCAAGATACACATTGAGAAACAAAAATGACAAATCCTTCATGAATTGAGTAAAAGAGACAAGGCTAAAATAGACAACCTCTACTCCAAGGATATTTTTATACGCCCCCTCTCCCTCCCACTCGTGTCACCCCCGTGGGCAACCCGGGGGAAAACCCTCTCCATTGCCGGGCAAACCTCCTCCTTGCCACCGTCAGCAGCGCCGCCGGGCGAAGCCTGGCCGGTAGAGGCGGAGGCGGGCTTCCTCTCCCCTTCGCATGTCACGGTTGGCACGGGACGGCCCGATCGTGAGGAGGCGCGGGGCTAGTGTGGGGTCCGTGTCACACCCTGATTTTTGGCCCTTTCTTTTTCTTTTGATTTTCTTTGGATTTCTGCTTTGAATTCTTTTTCTGTGGCTTTGTGGCATTGGACCTGGGAAGATCACCCCTTCTCAGTCTCCCGAGTAGCTTGTCATCCTCAAAACCTTTCCAAGATCATTTCATTTCCCCTCTTGGACCAGTCCTAAAATTCTTTTATTGGGAATATTCCTATTTCTCATTAAAGGAATAACCTTTACTGCCCTAGGTTGTGAAGCAACCTATATTTCTGTCACTCTCAAAATTCTCAAATAATTCTCATAAGTTTTTTGGGTCATATCTCCCTCATATATGTCAAACCCCTTCCTTGCCATGTTAAAAAATATTGCCCAAATATTCCTTTTCCTATTCTACCCTAGATGGTACTTTGTGAAGCAAGTGCCATTTATCTTTGCTTGATTGCTCCCAAAAATTTTAGACACTCTCTCCTATCCATATAATTCCCTCATGCCAAAATTCAACTCAATTTGCCTAGTAAATATTTCTTAGCAATTTTCCAAAGTTTCTGACCAGAGAGAAACTTTGTGAAGGAGGTACAATCTAGGCATATCCAAATGAGTTGAAAATTTTGCCACAACCTCAATATGTTCTAATCATAGCTCTCCTTCAAATTTGAGCTCATGTAACCCCTCCATGTGAGCTCATCATCAAATCTTGGTTTCTGGTCAAATTTTCAGATTGTGAAGCAACCGTATTTTATATTGCTTCATTATTACTAAAAATTTAACAGGGCCTTCTCCTATCCATATAACTCATATCTACCAAATTTGGGCACATTTCATTTAGCCATGTTCCCTCAAGAATTTTCCTAAGATTCTGTTCAGAGGGATGCTTTGTGAAGCAACATTTTGGCAAGTCCAAATGGTGTGAAATTTTTACAGCATCTTTATATGCCCAAATGATCATCCTTTGGCAAGTTCCAACCCAGTCCAACACTCCCAGTTCCCGCCTGACCACTCTTCACCAAAGTCACGGTATTAGCAGCCGGTGGAATCTCCTTGGAAGATGTATCATCACCTCTCTTCCTGCTAGATCCAGATCTTCCATTTCATTGGACAAATCTTTCAACTAATCAACATCCATATCGCCCTCATATTCCAGGCCACCAAGAGGATTAAGGACCAAATTGACTGCTTTTGCCAATACCTTGATTATGATCACCAGAACAACCAACACCTCTACTCCAAGTTGCACGAAGGTTATTGAACACAAGGGCAGAAGGGGGGCACGTAATCACTATGCTCGTTAAATAAGTGGCGAATCATAATGCACAAGCACACCAATCCAGTAGCCTATGATATTTCACCTTAAAGATCCGCCTCTTCTTTTTCTTCTTCTTCTTCGTCTTGACAATTGAAACATGACTTGTTAGGGGTTTCCTAACACCCAATATCACCTTAACAATTAACTCTGGAGAAATTCCCTGGAAAATCCCAAAATTATTGTATTCCACATAGAACTCACCAACCTTTACCGCAAGGGGCTTCACGAGAGGACTGAAACCATCAGGTGGATCATGAAATTGTATCCAAATTTTTAAGCGTGTTAAGATCAATGATGGCTTTGTAAATCCATCATATGGAGCCAACAACACTGGATGACCCCGGAAAGTTTAAGGACCTCATTCCATTTCCTTGTCCCAGTCGTTGTAAAGATTTTCGCCCAAGGAATAGAACCTCACTGACTATGCCAGATCCAAAGTGTTTCGCATGTTCCTGAAAAATTGAAGTCGCCATACTCCTTGGTAGTATGAACCCTACCAATCACCAACCAACGTTGTGATTCGGTAGCCTTCGGCAGTTCATCCTCATAGACCAGATCATCCAAGCACTCTTCTCTAATCTATAATTGTTCCATCATCTCTTCCAGCTCTTTTGTCTCTCTAGTGGACAACTCCGCCTCGCTAGATGCCACTGACACACACAAACTCTAAACCCTTCTCGTCTTGCCAATGTCGGGAATCAACGTTAGGGTTGCCCATTAGTCAGCTCGAGCAGGAACAGCGGTGAGGGGAGAGGATGATCGCAATGGTGGAAAATGTCGATCTCGATGTCGATGAGAGGGGAGCACACCCTTTAATATTTGGAAACACTAACGCCCACACGTGTGGGCGTTCCCCAACTCGCCCACACGCCTGGATCGTCGTTCACTGTCTTTTGCACGAATCTTGACACGAAGAGGTGGATTTGGTGTGCCACGTAGGACGGGGTTGGTGTGTGGGCGTTGGAGAGTTTGCCCACACGCCCGCACCACGCTGTTGTTGCCGGTACCGTGGGCCGAACTAGTTTACGCCCATGACCACCACCTAGTTCATGCGTGTGGGCGACGCTTGCCCACACGACACTCCTACGTTGGATGGCAAGCTGCGATTCTGTGAACGTGGCAACTAGGTAAACACACATGGCAACTGTGATTCTTTGCTAGGCGGCAGCTGCGATTCTGCGTGCGTGGCAACCAGATAAACACACATGGCAACTGTGATTAACAATACATGGCAACTATGGTTGGACCACACGTGACAACTAGGTAAACACACATGACAACTACTGTTTTTTTGCGGGAAATGACAACTACTATTTGACCATATGTGGCAAGTAGTTAATCACACACGGCAACTACAGTTTGATTACACGCGGCAACTACCATAAATTAGACATGACAACTATAGTTAACCAAAAATAGATAGAGTTGCCATGCTTTTACAACTACACTTGCCATCCCAGATAACTACATCTGCCAACCAGGATGGCAACTAAATCGTCATCCCGCGGGGTACCTAACGTAGCTGCTTCAGGACGTGTGGGCATTTTTGCTTCGTGCCACACGCGTGGGGTGGAGATGAGTAGTACTTGTTGGGCGTGTGGCACGAAATAGCCGCGCCCACACGTGTGGGCAATTCTAATGTCCGTCCACATACAACTCGTGTGGGCTGCTTCCTGCTCACATCACACACGATGTGGGCGCATATTGAATATACCACACGTGTGATGGATATCGGCGTCCTTAATATTTGGGATGATATCGGCGGTCAAAAATAGTCAAATGTTTAGATCTTTAGGTCAAAGATCTAAAGAATTGACTATTTTTCTCTAGAAAAATATTGATCCCTATAACTGGATTCCATTTAATAAAGTCGTAAGTTCACAACAGAAAACGTTGCGAAGAACCAAGTCTATAACAACATAAACAAGTTGACGTGCTTTTTAGGTGAAGAATTGGAAAACTACCGAGCGAAGACCAGCTGTTTTATGGCTGAATACTTGAGCTGGTAAGTACTGGGTTCAGTTTTTTTAGAAAGTAAACCGAATTCCAAAAAACAAACATTGAAATCGGACTTGTTAGAACTGGGGTCCGAGTCCAACTCAAAAAAAGAAAAGAAAAAACAGAAGAAGAACTGGGGTCTGAGACTGACACGACGCGCAACTGTCTTTTTTATGGCTGAGTCGAGCGTTGGACTGGTGCACCGGCTCCACCAACCCCATCAAAGATCCAGCCGACCCGATCCGACCCGCGCCGCTCCGCTATAACTCGCCGCTCCCCACCGCGGATCGAGCGAACGCTCAAGCCAACTCCCCCTCAGACCCAGCAAGCACGATGGCCGGCACGTGCGCCCACGTCGAGTTCCTCCGAGCGCAGCCGGCGTGGGCGCTGGCCCTCGCGGCCGTCGGCCTCCTCGTCGCCGCCCGCGCTGCCCTGCGCTTCGCCCTCTGGGTCTACGCCGCCTTCCTCCGCCCCGGCAAGCCCCTGCGCCGCCGCTACGGGCCCTGGGCCGTCGTCACCGGCGCCACCGACGGCATCGGCCGCGCCATCGCCTTCCGCCTCGCCGCCTCCGGCCTCGGCCTCGTGCTCGTCGGCCGCAACCCGGACAAGCTCGCCGCCGTCTCCGAGGAGATCAGGGCCAAATACCCCAAGACCGAGGTCCGCACCTTCGTGCTCGACTTCTCCTCCGAGGGGCTCGCCGCCGGGGTGGAGGCGCTCAAGGACTCCATCCGGGGCCTCGACGTCGGCGTGCTCGTCAACAACGCCGGAGTCTCGTACCCGTACGCCCGCTACTTCCACGAGGTGGACGAGGAGCTCATGCGGAGCCTCATCCGGGTCAACGTCGAGGGCGTAACACGGGTCACCCACGCCGTGCTCCCGGGCATGGTCGACAGGAAGCGTGGCGCAATCGTCAACATCGGCTCCGGTGCTGCCTCCGTCGTGCCGTCCGATCCACTCTACTCCGTCTACGCCGCCACCAAAGCGTGAGTACTAACCTTCTTCTTCTTCCTGTCGATCGAAGTTACTACTTAATTTGCTCTGCGCGTACTACATACTATGGCATGCCATTGTTAAGTGTTCGTCACAGATGGCGGTAGCGGAAGCAACCCTGCGAACAGAGGGCACTACTTTCTTGCCTACCTGTACTTGATTTAGAAATTTTAGATGTTTGTTTGGATCCGGAAGGAGCTATGCTAGGAAGAATTGGGATAGGGAATCGAACAAGCACTTTCGGTGTGACTTGTTAGCTCCTGTGTCATACTCATGCCAGATTCTGGTGCTAGTCTTGGATTTAGATGTGTAACAAACTGTTAGAATAGTTTGCTTGATGCATGTCTTCAGTTCAGACCCTGTCCAGACCGGTTACAAAAATGATTTAGTGAATTATCATTTACAAATTATGACTAGATTTACAGCAGAGAGGATGCTAATTTGTTTTTGTTTTTCAGGTACGTCGACCAGTTCTCAAGATGCCTCTATGTTGAGTACAAGGGCAAAGGCATCGATGTGCAATGCCAGGTAACAACTATTCTCCCGTTCTCTTTTATCTTTCTATTACCTGCTTTTTTAACTCAGTTGCTCACCTTTTGTGGTTCAAATGAATAACGGTTTGTTATAATAAAAGGAAAGTAGCTGGATTATCTAATTTAGCTAATTTGCTCCTATTGTCTTTCACATGTTCAACTGAACTAATGAAGCCTGTATTTCTATCTTCTCGTGCTATACCTACCTTTTCTGCTGCTTATTGATCATTTGAGAATTCAATCCCTAAGTGCTCTGTCCTATCTCAAAGAGATATGTTGATAAATCATGTATGCAATAAGAAATGAGTTAAATACCAGTATCATGATGATGTTAGCATGTAGTTCAGATTTTTAGTCCCTTGAGGATCCTTGAAAGTCTACCAAAAACTAGTTATTTGAATAGTTTTGCCCTCTGTGTTTTTTTTAGGATATTGTTTTCTTTTTTTTCTTTTATACGAATTGCTGAGCTCTAACAACTCCTGTGATATATTCAGGTGCCCTTGTACGTGGCCACAAAGATGGCATCAATCAGGAGGTCTTCCTTCCTTGTGCCATCCGCGGACACCTATGCTCGTGCTGCTATTCGCCACATTGGCTATGAGCCCAGGTGCACACCGTACTGGCCACACTCTGTTTTGTGGTTCTTGATCTCCCTCCTCCCAGAGTCGCTCGTGGATAGTACGCGCCTCAGCATGTGCATCAAAATCCGCAAGAAGGGGCAGGCTAAGGATGCCAAGAAGAAAGCGCAGTGATGATTCCGATGTTTGTTCATTGTTGAGATCTGCCATGTTTCTTCATCATGTGTAATGGACTAGTACTTGTAGCTCTGTTGTCGGCATTTCAGTATCATTACCTTCCCATCACAATAGGTTGAGACCCGTTGTTGTTCCTTCCACGGTTACGAAGCACAAGCCTGTAATACCTTATCTCCAAATGAATGTAACGCCAGCTGCACTCAAGGTGAAAACGAAACTAACTAAATTTTTTGCTGGCTTTCTATGATTATTTTGCATCTTTCTCTAGCTGATTGTTTTTTGCAATTATAATGTTCTTCCAGAATGGTGTTCCTTCCTTTAGCTGCACATATAATTTGTACAACATTGCTATGCAATCTAGGCTTTGAGCCAGCTGGACATTGTATCTTCAATTCTCTGTTCATATTTAGTCAGACTCATTAGTGCAACAATCATGAAGTAAAAAAACAACTATAAAACAACTAGTAATGGATATTCCTGTTCATAATTTATTTAGTGCAACATCAATGTGAAGGCACCAAAATAACACAAACTCAGATGAGTAATCCCCAAATTTGGTTGTAGACTCGTCCTATTTTCACTGTAACACCATTTAAGTGGATAAAAGCTAATAAGATCCACATAAATCGACATTTTTGGGATTAAGAAACAAGGCGAACTTTGCTTTCTTAAACATGGAGCATTGCAACTTTGCAATATATAACCCATACACTAGAGTCACCTCTCTGTACAAAGTTAGTGAAAAACAACTTAGGAAACACATATGGACAACGGCGATCTTCTCTTCACCGCCTTTTTGAAATATTACGCAGCACCAGCGTCGTTTGTGAGCTGCGCCTCTTGATCACCTCCTCTGATGCTTGCTGTCTTCCCCATCGATCTCTGGCTAAGCATTCGAACAAGGCCGCTTTTGAGCTTCTGAAACTGTGATCCACTGACAGATCGGCTGCCGCCCATTGCCCTCTCCAGCTCCTCAGAAAGCGCTTTGACTAGGTCATCGAAACGGCGCTTGGATGTCGGGTACCTTGATATCGACTTTGTGATCCCTTGCAATCTAGCACAAGATCGAAATAATCACAAAACAAAAAATTGGCGCATTTCCGTTTTGCAAATGGGGAGAGTGGTGGGCAAAAATACCTCCGGGCAAATGCATCTATTTCTGCTTGTTTTCGCTCATTCAGGGATGGCAAATGCGGAAGAGTGGCCTTGAGGCGCTTCGGGTCGCTGATCAACAGTACGCGTTTCTGAAGGTACGCCTCCTCCTCTTCTGTAAAATTCTCGGCTTTGATTTGATCTTTGATGACCATCAGAGGGTCAAAGAACCAATCAAATAGTGTATTCTTAGGCCTGTTGTCAGATGTTATTTCACAGCCATCTCCTGCAAATTCCACATGGCAAGTCAAGTTAAGCCATAACGACGCCTTTTGAATGGAGAAGAAGACCTATTTTTACTCACTGAGAATCAGGCCATCGGAATCAGCCTTTGCGGATCGTAGGAGTGCATTGAGAATAACATATGCTGGCAAACCGACATTAAGCACTCCGCTGCCGCCTTTGCCTGACTTTGTTTCTTCAATATCTTTCGGTGTTATCACTCCTTCAGCGACCAGAGCCTCGCCACGGTGCTGACACTCTTCGAATAGGTGATCTAGCAACTATACAACATTATATAAATTATTAAACTGGACAAATTTAAGCCAATAGAATTGTAGCCTGCCTTGCAAAGTAAATTCGAAATGTCAAGATTAATTAGCACAATGTAACCTTTCAAAGTCTAAAACAGGCGCCATTCCCAGCAGCAGCAAAATAAAATTGTGCAGTGAACACAGAGTAAAAAAATCTGTCAAAGCCGGAAAAATTCACCTTAAATGGATTGAACTCATCAAAGCTACTCTTAAATGATGTAATCCGTGCTGGAGCTTTCTTTCCATCTTGCTTATCCCTGAATGAGGCAGGCCTTGACAGCGGGCCACGGACACTTTCCACGGAAGCTTGATTCTTCCGGTATACAAACCTAGGCATGATTTTCGTGTTAATCGATTTATTCAGAAGGGACAACACAAGGAGAATAATACAATATGGAATACATCTTTTGTACCTAGGAAAGCAAGATCCTGGTGCCATGTCAAGTACATCATTTGTATACTCATCGAAGATGGATACTGATGATATTGCATAACATAGTCCCATGAAAAGCGAGGATTCCTGGCACATCAACAAGACTGCAGGAGTAAGCTCCGTGGCTTCACCGTTGATACGTCAATGCAGCTAATGCTTGACGTTGGAAGTAAAAATATTTTTGTTTCCTGTTTATACCTGATAAACCACAATGGCAGCATACGCGCCTAGAGGAACACTGGAGATCATGGAGGCTAGGAAGGCTCCTAAAACAGCAAATGGCCAGAGAAGGATAGCCAGACCAGCGAATGGCACACACACTGTCTCAAGAAAAGGTCCTTCTCTGCCAACTACATCTTCAATAAGTCGCTTCCATCCTTTGAAAAGCATCACAGGGAACTTGTACAAGGCAATTGCTGTGAACATTATCCCATCCATTAAGAGTCCACATGCGGCAGCGAGTACTGCGCCAGGAATATCAAGCACTCTGGGAAAATATAGAGTTAAGTGTTTGAATTTGTGCATCAGAATTCTTCAAGAAAAAATACATCAACATAGAGTATTTAAATATAGCATGGTGGAATTTCATTTGACAAGGCAAAATTTCATATTTCTTAGGTCAAACATTATTCTGCACTTCACTGGAATCCTGAACTGTTTGTGCATAGCAAACACAAATGCACCATATATATAACAAAAGAACAGAACAATAATTACAGTGACACATATAGTGCTATTAACATCCTGTATGAAGGCTCCATGATTCCACTTTTACAATGGCATGTTTAATAATACAATTGAACTACTCAAGTTAGTCCTAGTTACTCATGGAGTTTTGTCCAAGTATCAGATGGAAAAGCTAGTACAAAGAAATTTGCAACCTTCTTGGATAGAAGAGAAATAGCTAAAAATAAAAGCAAGCAAACCTTATTTCAAATGGTTTTCCACCAGGAGGTTCGTGGAACCGTAGATCATCCATGTATGCAAGATATGAATGGAATAGCATGTCTTTCAGGTCCCTGACTACTGTACAGCCTCCTGTGATAGTGCTCCATGTTCCATCCTGCATTTCAATTTAGCTAATCATGTAAAACAAGTACTCTCTCGGTTTTTATATAGGGTGTATTTTTACTGCTCAGTTTTGAAATTTGACCGTGAATTTCTTGTACAATATTTTATTAATAGATGCAAAACTCTAAACATAATAAATTGATTTTGAACAATAATCCAACAGTACTAACTTTGCACGACATAATCCATATATTATTGGATTATAATTGTTGGGCTCAACATGGATTTTGACACTGGTGCATAAACAGCATAATTTCAAAGTAGCACCATAAAAAATAAAATCATGCATTTACCACAAAGCAATGAACGAGTGGCCTTTCTTTTCCTTCACCGAGTGCATCAAATGTGGCCATTACTGGTGCTAGAAAGCCGTACGCTAACCCAGTAAGTACACTTCCAACAATGCCAACTATCAGCCACAAGACTAAAATCCCAGATACAGAAATAAGAAGCAGCAGCTTCACAACAGGTCCCACCAGCTTGGTTCTGCCTTCAGAAAAGGGGATCACTGGTCAGCAACTCAGCACATCTATGCACATAGATCTATTACATGATATTTTCTTTCAGATAGATTTGTACAAAACTGTGAACGCTACCTGATGATGCAGTAGTATGTCCAAATGACATGCATAGGCCATAATCCGAGAACGAGTGCAGAAATTCCGATCTCCATAATAAGCCAGGCCCATGGGCCAAACAGAACACCTGGATAGGCAAAATTAACAAGAACAGAGGATTGCGAATCAGAGTATGAAACAAAAATATGCGTTATAGTTTAGCAAAATGGCATAGACTAAAAAGAAGAAGCAAAATGGCAACTTTGATTTCTGGAATTAAAAGATTTTGATTACCCTTGCGGTCATTAATTTACTTCCAATACCACAGTTACATATCTTTCCTTTTATACCATTTGAATTGTCAGTTGCTATGGCCAGTAGGCAGTAGAAATCAGTTTATGTCGCCCATACAAAATTTGAAGCAGGAAAAATGGCTTAAAGTGCAAAATGTTCATGATCATTTTCATAAGAAAGGAAGAGAACTCATTATCTTATACAAAAGACTTGCGAATCTAGCCAGCTGGTGTTTCATTTTGGAGAACATGCCTACAGCCAGCTAATATGAACTCTATTGGTTCCATCACTGTTCAAGCCAAAAGTACCACATAGGGTCGTTACTAGATATGGAATCTGTACAACAAGTATTCACTTCTAGATTCCATAATGAGAATTTGTGGAATGCTCCAAGAAAGTAAAAGAACAAAGTCTCTTGATACAAGATAACAGGGTGATCAACACAACACAAGAAAGCAACCACATGATGGAATGAAGCCCAAATACTTCAGACGAATTTCTCTTTAATTTCTCTTTCTGCATTTTAAACACTATTGATTTTAAAACAAATAAATGCATCAAACATGGACAAGTAGGTACTGATGTGTAAAATTGTCATCCTATGGTCATATATGCGAAAATATCATGTGATGCAATTCCAATCCATAGTACTCTTTATTAGGACAGCAAAGAGAAGCAAAGTGAACTCGTAGAGCAGGCGTTGTGGTCACCTTTGATGATCCCCAGGAGAAGAAGGCCGCAGAAGAAGGGCAAGAACTTGAAACAGCTCCAGGCAGAGGCCCGGAACCCGGTCGATGGCTCCATGACAACCCCGGTCAACTCAAGACTCTGCTCAATACCTTTCCAAAGGAAAGCTTCTCCCTTTCAAGAGCAAGACCAAGCAACGTTATCCAACCCCACGAAATTGGCAAGACGGCAACAGAAGAATGAGAAAACTAAAATGAGCTTGCTTCCAGGAAGAATATCCAAGAACCGTTAGCACTTAGCAATCAATCCCAAGGCCGAAGAACCGGCCAGATATGCAGAAGAAAGCGGGCTGACTGCTGCAGGTGGTTGGGGTTTGGCAAGAGCAGGCGGCCTGGGGCTGGGGATTGGCGGTGGGTACGGGCGGTTAACTAACTAAACAATAATCAGCACCAAAAGGGAAGCGAGAAAACTAGCAATAAATCGAGAAAAAAGTGGAACTGGCTTCGCAGCCGCCCTGTGCTGTCACTGCTGTTTTGGCTGTGCCCTGACAGAGAGAGAGAATCTGATGCTAAGCCACTGGCAAGGAGGGAGGGAGGGAGGCAGCTGGAGCAGAGCAGAGCAGAGGTTGCTTGCTCTTGGGGCTGCGCGATTCAGATTGTTAGTTTAATACGGAGATTTGGAAAAGGAAAGGAGCTCAGATTGTTTGCTGGTGGGGTGCAGGTTGCAAGGGGTAAGGAAGACGAAAGGGATGGGACAACGAATGGTCAGACAGATTCGTGCGTACTTCTGGCGCAAGCGCAATTGCTGCCAAGTTTGTACGTACTACTGGATTGAGATGATTATCCACTTGAATCACACTTCTGGACCAGAATTCGGTGCTCTTGTCCTTGTATGTACATAACTTTTAATTGGTGAAAATTGCCGTTGAACTACGGTCTCGGGGTAAAAGAAAAAGAATTTGGTGCTCGCACCTACATTTGACTAAGATAGGACTCTGATAAGTGACATTCGTGTGGCATGAACACATGACAACTTTGAATAATTTTTATTGCAAGTTTAGTGACGCAAGAATGACAACTTCTTTTCAGATGGCAAGTTTTAATTTTTTTGGAGGTTTGTCTTTTCTTTTCGGATGCCAACTTTAGTTGTAAAAAAACGTTAAGTCGGAGTGTTTCATGCCACACATGTGGCATTTATCGGTTTATACTGCCTCCTTCCCCCAATGACTAGTCCAAGTTTTGTCGTAAGTCAAACTACTTATTTGACAACATTTATGGAAAAAAATATCTACAATACCAAATCAATATTGACATAGCATACTAAAACGCCGGTGGATGAAAGCCCGTTTGCTACCCCCCGCCCCAGCCACCACCACCACCACGCACAGAAAACGTAGCACAGAGTGAGGCAATTAGGGTTACATGTGGACTTTATCGCCACCCATGGATCAAGTCGGCGGTGCACACCGAATTGCCAGTGGAGATGCCAACATCTTCCGAGTGTGGCAAGCAGAAGGATGCCTTTATCACCTAGGACCACGAGGGCTAAGTTGGAGGAAGCTTTGGGGAAACTGGACATTATCGAGGAGGAAGCTACACCTATGGTGGTTCATGGTCGAGATGAAGGGGCGACGGGGAAGTCGATATTGGCAAGAAAGGTCCAGCATTGTCGCATGTTCCATATACAGACGATCTCTAGAGCCTTACTCCGGCTTGGGGTAAACCTAAGCGATTGCTTTTTCGATCTCTAGGAGAAAATATGTTCATGGTGAAGTTTGCAACTTAGAAAGATCGCACTCGTGTGTGTGGGAGGGCTCATCATGGCATGTCAACGAGAACGATGTGGTGCTATTTGAATTTGAGGGTTGCATGCGCTCCTCAGAGCTTATGTTTGATGGGCTACATATGTGGGCTTGGGTGGTGAACCTCCCTTTCAATCTTCATTATGATAAGTGAACTTTGTCGGTTGCATGGCAGATTGACAAGAATGTGCCAGCAGTGCAGTTCGATCATGTTGGTGATTACTTGAGGACCATGGTTACAACGGTGAACAAACATTTGAGGCCATGTATTTTGATTGGAATTTTATGAGCAAGTTCCGCACTTCTGTTCTCGTGTGGCTGGTTGGGTTCCTCTACTCAAACATGAAATTCTATTTGGCACTGCCTTCGAGCATTTACAACCACAATGTCCTAATTTAACCTATACATGTCCATGGAAGCGTCCGGTCACACCTCATTTGTCCGTGTCCACAACCTCCCCGTCATATGCAAACCTCCAAATCCATACAATATCATGTAACATAGACCACATGATGTAAATCATAGTTCACATAGGACATGCACATAGTTCATACCATACATATCATAGGAGAGTTCATCATACATGCCATTGTAGTACCAAAATTAGGCATGTTCTACTAGTTAAAGTCGGACTATGGAGGAAGTTCACCCACTATCGCCCTTACCCTTGCCATTGTTCGGTTGGTGGAGATCGTAGCGCTCGAAGACGACTCTGGTCAAGACGGGTCTGCTTGGCACCGGAGCTGGAGTTGTCGGATGCAGCACCGTCTCCTCCCCCTCTGTAACGCCCCGGATCCGATGCGCCAGGTGTCCGCCAGTTATTTGCCGTCTTTGCCATGTCATCATCTGCATTTCATATCATGTCATCATGTGTATTTCATTTTGCATACGTGTTCGTCTCATGCATTCGAGCATTTTCCCCGTTGTCCGTTTTGCAATCCGGCACTCCTATGTCTCCCGGCGCCCCCTTTTACCTCCTTTCGTGTGCGGGTGTTAAACGGTCTCGGAATGGACCGAGGTTTGCCAAGCGGCCTTGGTATAGCACCGGTAGACCGCCTGTCAAGTTTCGGGTCATTTGGAGGTCGTTTGATACTCCAACGGTTAACCGGGTAACCGTAAAAGCCTCCTTCTCCTTGCAGCCCAACACCCTTCCAAAGTGGCCCAAAACCCACCAAACTCCCCTCCATGCTCTCGGTCGTTCGATCACGATCGCGTGACCGAAAAATCGCCTCCTCATTTGGACTCTCCTAGCTCCTCTATCTATAAATATGTGTCTTCCCAAAAATTTCGGGTCCAAACCTACCTAACCTTCCCCGCTTTGGACATTTCATCCAGCGACGGACGTGTCCGCACTCCGCGCCCGCCCTCGTGACAAGGGCTGCCACGTGGCGCCACAGCGCCGCCGTCAGCCCGGGGCCAGGGCAGGCCCGCCGGGCCCCTTCGCCGTCGCGCTCCCGCGGAATGCGGCCCGTCCGCGACCTGCGCCGCCCGCCGCCCGCATGCCGCATGCGCCTCTCGCCGTGGCGAATCCGGTCGGGCCGGACCGGATCCGGCTGCCCCGAGCTCCCCGGCCTCCACCGGCGCCCTCCCCGTCGTCCTCCGGCGCCCTCCCCGTCGTCCTCCCCGTCGGCCTCGTCGTCCGTGCACGAGGGTTGACTTCCCCCCCTTCGTTTTCCACCAAGTCCCGAATCTGCTAATATTTTCATGCATTTTCATCGCATCATATCTCTGCTTCCATAGCTCCTTTTCGTACGTGTAGTATGTCAAAATGTTCGTCTCGATGAGTACATCATTTCATTCCATTGCATAATTTACATTTGAGCTCATCTTGATGCCCGAAATGCTGTTAGAAGAGTGCTATGTGATGTTAGTTTCAGATTCTTATCAGAACATGCACTTTTGTCATTTTTGCTATGATTGATGTGTGCACCCTATGGACTTGAGTCCTACATGTGTTTTGTAATATGTCATGCCATCTTTACAGGAGTGTATGCCATGTATTTTTGTGATCTCTGTGGTGAGTAGCACAAGCATGCAAACTAGGCTTCATGATGTTGCTGATTTCAGCCCCTGTTCTGCTGATATTTTTATGCCATGTAAACTTGATGCTACCGAGAGATCCATGCTTATTTTGAGATATTTCAGTAAGGATGTTTTGAACATATGGTTATTCTCTATCCATCCATTCCCCTTTTTGCAATTATGGAATGCCATAGCTTGAGTCAATCGAGCTCTACTTTTGCTATACAATGTTTCCTGGTAGGTTGTTTACATGTTATTCAATTTTGCCAAGGTTGTTGTAGTTGATCCTTGCATAATATGATGTTGTTATTGCCATGTATATCTTCTATTCCATGTCTTCTTACTGTTTGTTGCCTTGCCATGCCATGTATTGCTCTGTGGTGAGTGGTTCAAGCTCACCAACATGCCTACTTATTGTTATTCCTGCCATGCATGAATCTGTAATATAACTTGCCATGTTTACATGGGTGCCATCATATTCTCTGGTCCTTTTTGGCTCATGGTCAGTAAAGGACTTTTGTTCTATGCAATTAGTAGATTCATGCCATGCCTTTGTTTGCCACGATAAGTTCCTGTAGCATGTTGTTTCATAGCTCTAAACATTACAACCTGATGTTATTTCTGCTAAAGTCTGAAACTGTTATTATTTGCAATCTTGCCATGTCATTTTGAGCATGTTCTAGTGATTTCTGGAGATAGCTCAGTGTTCATGTTTTGTAATGCTTTACCTGTAATTCATGTCCATGCCTTTTATTTTTACGTTGAGATGCTGTAGCATGTTGTTTTGATACTTGCAATATGCCTAGTTGCTGTTTTGGACAGCTTGTCCTTTAAACTTGTATAGGGTGTATGTGTTGATCCGTTGCTCCGTTTTGGGTGTGCTCTATATGAAACTTGCTTGTTTTTGCACGTAGTTTCATATTATCATGTTGCATCCCTGTTTTGAAGTGTTTGCTTGATGTTTGTATGCATTTTGCATCAATGCCATGTTTAACTTGTTTTGCTCATATCTTCTAGGCCATAGCTCCGAATTTAATGAACTTTATATGTAACTTGACTAGAATTTCGTGTAGATCATCGTGGTGCATCTTAACTTGCTGTTTAACAACTTGAACATAAAGTTATTCAGATCTGGACCAATTTCGAAATTTGCATATGAGGACTTGCCGGAATTGTTATATGTTGTTTCCGGCCTCATTTAAACTTGCTTTGATGTGTTGCTCTTGTTTGCATCATCCCTTGCCATGAGTAGCTTCATGTAGCCTTTGTCATGCATCATGCTTGTTGTGCATCATGTCTTGTTCATGTTTGGTGTGTTTACTATGTTGTGTGCTTCTTCTTGTTAGTTCCTGTTTCATTGCGATCGTGAGGATTCGTTCGTCTACGCTTGGTTCGTCTTCGTGGCTTCATCTTCTTCATGGACTCGTTCTTCTTCCTAGCGGGATTTCAGGCAAGATGACCGCTACCCTGGATCTCACTACTATCATTGCTATGCTAGTTGCTTCGTTCTATCGCTATGCTGCGTTACCTATCACCTGTTTATTCAAGCCTCCCCAATTTGCCATGAACCTCTAACCTTTGACACCCTTCCTAGCAAACCGTTGTTTGGCCATGTTACCGCTTTTGCTCAGCCCCTCTTATAGCGTTGCTAGTTGCAGGTGAAGTTGAAGATTGCTCCATGGTGGACAGGATTTTGTTGGGATATCACAATATCCCTTATATTATTAATGCATCTATATACTTGGTAAAGGGTGGAAGGCTCGGCCTTATGCCTGGTGTTTTGTTCCACTCTTGCCGCCCTAGTTTCCGTCATATCGGTATTATGTTCCTGGATTTTGCGTCCCTAACGCGGTCGGGTGATTTATGGGACCCCCTTGACAGTTCGCTTTGAATAAGACTCCTCCAGCAAGGCCCAACATTGGTTTTACCATTTGCCTCACCTAGCCCTTTTTCCCTTGGGTTTCCGGAGCCCAAGGGTCATCTTATTTTACCCCCCCCCCGGGCCAGTGCTCGTCGTGAGTGCTGGTCCAAACCGTCAGCCGCCGGTGGCCACCAGGGGCAACTCTGGGTTCGCCTATCGGAAGTTTGGACAATCCGGTGTGCCCCGAGAACGAGATATGTGCAGCTCCTATCAGGATTTGTCAGCACATTCGGGCGGCTTTGCTGGTCTTGTTTTATTCTTTGTCGAAATGTCTTGTAGCCGGGATTCCGAGACTGATCGGGTCTTCCGGGAGAAGGAATATCCTTCGTTGATCGCCAGAGCTTATCATGGGCTAAGTTGGGACACCCTGCAGGGTATAAACTTTTCGAGAGCCGTGCCATGCGGTTATGTGGCAGATGGGAATTTGTTAATATCCGGTTGTAGTAAACTTGAAGCAAACTCTTCTAAAATACACCAACCGTGTGCGTAGTGAGTGTCTCTTTTCGGGGTTGATCGAGAGGAGAACACGGTTTCGGGTTATGTTTGGCGTAAGTAGGAGTTCAGGATCACTTCTTGATCATTACTAGTTGTGACCGTTCCTTTGTTTCTCTTCTCGCTCTCATTTGCGTTGGTTAGCCACCATATATGCTTAGCCGCTGCCACCTCACCACTTTAACCCTTCCTTTCCCATTAAGCTTTGCTAGTCTTGATACCCATGGTAATGGGATTCTGAGTCCTCGTGGCTCATGATTACGACACCACCCGTTGCAGGTACAGGTTTCGCGATGATCATGACGCGAGAGCGATGTTTGCTTGTGTTGGAGTTCTTCTTCTGCTTCTTCTTCATTCAGGGGATAGGTTCCAGGTCGGCAGCCTGGGCTAGCAGGGTGGATGTCGTTTGAGTTTCTGTTTATATTTCATCCGTAGTCGGATGTTGATCTCTTGTATATGATGGTGATGTATTCTTGTGGAATTTGTGCCTTGTGTATGTATCCCCATCTATTATGTAATGTTGATGTAATGATATCCACCTTGCAAAAGCGTTTCAATATGCGGGTCTATCCTTGGTGGGACCTTCGAGTTCCTTTTGGATAGGGTCGCATATTGGGCATGACACCCTCCTCCTCTTTGGGTGCTAGAACATCGTGGGCAAGGACAACTCAAGTTTTCTCCACCGCGAGCGCACGCACCGCCTAGGCTTACCGCTTTGTTAGGACCCAAGCATAGATATCATCCACGACCTTGTCCGTCGTGGCCTTGTCCTCCGTAGGCTTATTCTGTTGGGAACGCAGTATTTCAAAAGTTTTACCTACGATCACGCAAGATCTATCTAGGAGATGCATAGCAACGAGACGGGAGAATGTGTCCACGTACCCTCGTAGACCGAAAGCGGAAGCGTTTAGTAACGCGGTTGATGTAGTCGAACGTCTTCGCGATTCAACCGATCCTAGCACCGAACGTATGGCACCTTCGTGTTCAGCACACGTTCAGCTCGATGACGTCCCTCGAACTCTTGATCCAGATGAGGGCGAGGGAGAGTTCCGTCAGCACGACGGCGTGGCGACGGTGATGATGAAGTTACCGGCGCAGGGCTTCGCCTAAGCACTACGACAATATGACCGAGGTGTGTAACTGTGGAGGGGGGCACTGCACACGGCTAGGAGAAGACTTGGTGTGCCTTTGGGGTGCCCGGGGAGGGGATAGGTGGCCGGCCCAAGGGGGGCCGCGCCAAGGGGGGACTCCTACTTGGACTCCCGGTCCAAGTAGGATTCGGCCCCCTCCTTTCCTTTCCGGAGAAGGGGGGGAGGGGAAAGAGGTGGAGGAGAAGAAGGAAAGCCCCCCCAACCCTAGTCCAATTCGGGTTGGGCTTGGGGGGCGCGCGCCTCCACTGGCCGCCGCCTCCTCTCTCCACTAGGGCCCATGAAGGCCCATTAACTCCCGGGGGGGGGGGGGTTCCGGTAACCCCCGGTACTCCGAAACTAATCCGAAACGACCCGAACCATTCCGGTGTCCGAATGTAATCTTCCAATATATGAATCTTTACCTCTTGACCATTTCGGGACTCCTCGTCATGTCCGTGATCCCATCCGGGACTCCAAATAAACTTCGGTCATCAAATCACATAACTCATAATACAAATCGTCATCGAATGTTAAGCGTGCGGACCCTACGGGTTCGAGAACTATGTATACATGACCGAGACACATCTCCGGTCAATAACCAATATCGGAACATGTATGCTAATATTGGCTCCTACATATTATACGAATATCTTTATCGGTCAAGCCGCATAACAACATACGTTGTTCCCTTTGTCATCGGTATGTTACTTGCCCGAGATTCGATCATCGGTATCATCATACCTAGTTCAATCTCATCACCGGCAAGTATCTTTACTCGTTCCTTAATGAATCATCTTGTAACTAACTCATTAGTCACATTTCTTGCAAGGCTCATAGTGATGTGCATTACCGAGAGGGCCCAGAGATACCTCTCTGATACACGGAGTGACAAATCCTAATCTCGATCTATGCCAACTCAACAAACACCATCGGAGACACATGTAGAGCATCTTTATAATCACCCAGTTACGTTGTGACGTTTGATAGCACACAAGGTGTTCCTCCGGTATTCGGAGTTGCATAATCTCATAGTCTGAGGAACATGTATAAGTCATGAAGAAAGCAATAGCAGAAAAACTAAAGGATCATTATGCTAAACTAACAGATGGGTCTTGTCCATCACATCATTCTCTAATGATGAGATCCCATTTATCAAATTACAACACATGTCTATGGTTAGGAAACTTAACCATCTTTGATTAACGAGCTAGTCTAGTAGAGGCATATTAGGGACACTCTGTTTGTCTATGTATCCACACATGTACTAAGTTTCCGGTTAATACAATTCTAGCATGAATAATAACATTTATCATGATATAAGGAAATATAAATAACAACTTTATTATTGCCTCTAGGGCATATTTCCTTCAGTCTCCCACTTGCACTAGAGTCAATAATCTAGATTACATAGTAATGATTCTAACACCCATGGAGTCTTGGTGCTGATCATGTTTTGCTCGTGAGAGAGGCTTGGTCAACGGGTCTGCAACATTCAAATTCGTATGTATCTTGCAAATCTCTATGTCTCCCTCCTTGACTTGATCGCGAATAGAATTGAAGCGTCTCTTGATGTGCTTGGTTCTCTTGTGAAATCTGGATTCCTTTGCCAAGGCAATTGCACCAATATTGTAACAAAAGATTTTCATTGGACCGGATGCACTAGGTATTACACCTAGATCGGATATGAACTCCTTCATCCAGACTCCTTCATTTGCTGCTTCCGAAGCAGCTATGTACTCCGCTTCACACGTAGATCCCGCACGACGCTCTGCTTAGAACTGCACCAACTGACAGCTCCACCATTCAATATAAATACATATTTGGTTTGTGACTTAGAGTCATCCGGATCAGGAATAAGGTTTTTGGCTCCGTATCTGATCGTTCGGGGGTACGTAGGTATATACAGGAGGAAGAAGTACGTCGGTGAAGCAACATGGGGCCCACGAGGGTGGAGGGCACGCCTGGGGGGAGGGGGGGGAGGGCGCGCCCCCTACCTCGTGCCTTCCCTGTTGATTGCTTGACGTAGGGTCCAAGTCTCCTGGATCATGTTTGGTGAGAAAATCACGTTCCCGAAGGTTTCATTCCGTTTGGACTTCCTTTGATATTCCGTTTCTTCGAAACTCTGAAATAGGCAAAAAACAGCAATTCTGGGCTGGGCCTGCGGTTAATAGGTTAGTCCCAAAAGTAATATAAAAGTGGAAAATAAAGCCCAATATGGTCCAAAACAGTAGATAATATGGCATGGAGCAATCTAAAATTATAGATACATTGGAGACGTATCAGTTGCTAGAGTGACAGAAGCTTAAACCCTAGTTTATGCGTTGCTTCGTAAGGGGCTGATTTGGATCCATATGTTTCATGCTATGGTTAGCTTTACCTTAATACTTTTGTTGTAGTTGCGGATGCTTGCAATAGAGGTTAATCATAAGTGGGATGCTTGTTCAAGTAAGAACAGCACCCAAGCACCGGTCCACCCACATATCAAATTATCAAAGTACCGAGCGCGAATCATATGAACGTGATGAAAACTAGCTTGACGATAATTCCCATGTGTCCCCGGGAGCGCTTTTCTCTATATAAGAGTTTGTCCAGGCTTGTCCTCTGCTACAAAAAGGATTGGGCCATCTTGCTGCACTTTATTTACTTTTGTTACTTGTTGCTCGTTACAAATTATCTTATCACAAAACAATCTATTACCACTTATTTCAGTACTAGCAGAGAATACCTTGCTGAAAACCGCTTATCATTTCCTTCTGCTCCTCGTTGGGTTCGACACTCTTACTTATCGAAAGGACTACGATAGATTCCCTATACTTGTGGGTCATCAAGACTCTTTTAAGCGCCATTGCCGGAGTGACGCGCCTTTGGTAGGTGGAATTTGGTAAGGAAAAATTTATATAGTGTGCTGAAATTTACTGTCACTTGTTACTATGGAAAGTAACCTCTGAGGGGCTTGTTCGGGGTATCTTCACCCCGATTGTAGAGCAAAGAGTTGCTCCTCAACCTCTTGAACCTACTGAAAATGAAAATGTTCCTTTGAAGTTCCTTGGGTATGTTATAAAACTGCTAGCTAATCCTTTTGCAGGAGATGGAACAAAGCATCCTGATGAGCATCTAATATATGTGGATGAAGTTTGTGGATTATTTAAGCTTGCAGGTGTGCCCGATGATGTTGTTAAGAAGAAGATCTTCCCTTTATCTTTGAAGGGAGATGCATCGACATGGTATAGGCTATGTGATTATACGGGGTCATGGAACTACAAACGATTGAAATTGGAATTTCATCAGAAATTTTATCCTATGCATCTTGTTCATCGTGACCGCAATTATATATATAATTTTTGGCCTCGCGAAGGAGAAAGCATCGCTCAAGCTTGGGGGAGGCTCAAATCAATGCTATATTCATGCCCCAATCATGAGCTCTCAAGAGAAATAATTATTCAAAGTTTTTATGCTCGGCTTTCTGATAACAATCGCACCATGCTCGATACTTCTTGTGCTGGCTCTTTTATGATGAAGACTATTGAATTCAAATGGAATTTATTGGATAGAATTAAACGCAACTCTGAAGATTGGGATCTCGATGAAGGTAAGGAGTCAGGTATGACACCTAAGTTTGATTGTGTTAAATCTTTTATGGATACCGATGTTTTCCGTAAATTTAGCTCTAAATATGGACTTGACTATAGAGATAGTAGCTTCTTTCTGTGAATCTTTTGCTACTTATGTTGATCTCCCCAAGGAGAAGTGGTTTAAATATCATCCTCCCATAGAAGTAAAAGTAGCTGCACCTATTAAAGTTGAAGAAAAGACTATCACTTATAATGATCCTGTTGTTCCTACTTCTTATGTTGAGAAACCACCTTTCCCTGTTAGGATAAAGGATCATGCTAAAGCTTCAACTGTGGTTCGTAAAAGCAATATTAGAACTTATACACCTCCTGGGCAAATTAAAGTTGAACCTAATGTTGCTATTGTTAAAGATCTCTTGGCTGATAATATTGATGGGCATGTTATTTATTTCTGCGGTGAAACTGCTAGAATTGCCAAACCTTGTGCTAAATATAAACATAGACCTGTGGTGGGCATGCCTGTTATTTATGTTAAAATAGGAGATCATTGTTATCATGGCTTATGTGATATAGGTGCTAGTGCTAGTGCAATACCCTTTGACTTATACAAAGAAATTATGCATGACATTGCACCTGCTGAGTTGGAAGATATTGATGTCACAATTAAACTTGCCAATAGAGATACTATTTCACCAATGGGAATTGTTAGAGATGTTGAAGTCTTGTGTGGGAAAACCAAATATCCTGCTGATTTTCTTGTTCTTGGTTCCCCACAAGATAGCTTTTGTCCCATTATATTTGGTAGATCCTTCTTGAACACCGTTAATGCTAGGATAGACTGCGAAAAGGATGTTGTTACTATTGGTTTGGGTGATATGTCTCATGAGTTTAATTTATCTAAATTTAGTAGACAACACTATGAAGAAGAATTGCCTAGTAAGGATGAAATTATTGGTCTTGCTTCTATTGCCGTACCTCCTAGTGATCCTTTAGAACAATATTTGCTAGACCATGAAAAGGATATGTTTATGAATGAAAGAAGGGAAATAGATGAAGTATTCTTTAAACAGGAACCTATTCTGAAACACAATTTGCCTATTGAAATCCTAGGGGATGCTCCTCCACCCAAGGGTGATCCCGTGTTTGAGCTTAAACCGTTGCCTGATACTCTTAAATATGCTTATCTTTATGAAAAGAAGATATATCATGTTATCATTAGTGCTAACCTTTCAGAGCATGAAGAAGAGAGATTACTGAAAACTCTGAAGAAGCACCATGCTGCTATTGGATATACTCTTGATGATCTTAAGGGCATTAGTCCCACTCCATGTCAACATAAAATAAATTTGGAAGAAGATGCCAACCAGTTCGTGATCATCAACGACGGCTGAATCCTAAGATGAAAGAGGTGGTAAGAAAGGAAATACTAAAGCTCCTTGAGGCAGGTATAATTTATCCCATTGCTGATAGTCAGTGGGTAAGTCCTGTCCATTGTGTTCCTAAGAAGGGAGGTATTACCGTAGTTCCTAATGATAAATATGAATTGATTCCGCAAAGAATTATTACAGGTTATAGGATGGTAATTGATTTCCGCAAATTAAATAAGGCTACTAAAAGGATCATTACCCTTACCTTTTATGGATCAAATGCTAGAAAGATTATGCAAACATACACATTTTTGCTTTCTAGATGGTTATTCTGGTTTCTCTCAAATACCTGTGTCAGCCAATGATCAATCAAAGACTACTTTTACTTGCCCTTTAGGTACCTTTTCCTATAGACATATGCCTTTTGGTTTATGTAATGCACCTGCTACCTTTCAAAGATGCATGATGGCTATATTCTCTGACTTTTGTGAAAAGATTTGTGAGGTTTTCATGGACGATTTTTCCGTATATGGATCCTCTTTTGATGATTGCTTGAGCAACCTTGATCGAGTTTTGCAGAGATGTGAAGAAACTAATCTTGTCTTGAATTGGGAAAAGTGCCACTTTATGGTTAATGAAGGTATTGTCTTGGGGCATAGAGTTTCTGAAAGAGGTATTGAAGTTCATAAAGCCAAGGTTGATGCTACTGAAAAGATGACATGTCCCAAGGACATCAAAGGTATAAGAAGTTTCCTTGGTCACGCCGGATTTTATAGGAGGTTCATTAAGGACTTCTCAAAAATTTCTCAGCCTCTCACTAATTTATTACAAAAAGATATACCATTTGTCTTTGATGATGATTGTGTAGAAGCATTTGAAATATTTAAGAAAGCATTGATCTCTGCACCTATCGTTCAGCCACCTGATTGGAATTTACCCTTTGAAATTATGTGTGATGCTAGTGATTATGATGTAGGTTCTGTTCTAGGGCAAAGAGTTGATAAGAAATTAAATGTTATTCAATATGCTAGTAAAACTCTAGTCAATGCTCAGAGAAATCATGCTACTACTGAAAAAGAATTCTTAGCAGTTGTATTTGCTTGTGATAAGTTCAGGACTTATATTGTTGATTCTAAAGTAACTATTCACACTGATCATGCTGCTATTAAATATCTTATGGAAAAGAAAGATGCTAAACCTAGACTTATTAGATGGGTTCTCTTGCTACAAGAATTTGATTTGCATATTATTTATAGAAAGGGAGCTGAGAACCCCGTTGCAGACAACTTGTCTAGGTTAGAAAATGTTCTTGATGACCCACTACCTATTGATGATAGCTTTCCTAATGAACAATTAAATGTCATAAATACTTCTCGTACTGCTCCATGGTATGTTGATTATGCTAATTACATCGTTGCTAAATTTATACCACCTAGTTTCACATACCAGCAAAAGAAAAAGTTTTTCTATGATCTGAGACATTACTTTTGGGATGACCCACATCTTTATAAAGAAGGAGTAGATGGTGTTATTAGATGTTGTGTACCTGAGCATGAATAGGAACAGATCCTACGCAAGTGTCACTCCGAGGCTTATGGAGGACACCACGCTGGAGATAGAACTGCACATAAGGTATTGCAATCCGGTTTTTATTGGCCTACTCTCTTCAAGGATGCCCGTAAGTTTGTCTTATCTTGTGATGAATGTCAAAGAATTGGTAATATTAGTAGACGCCAAGAAATGCCTATGAACTATTCACTTGCCATTGAACCATTTGATGTTTGGGGCTTTGATTATATGGGATCCTTTCCTGCCTCTAATGGATATACACATATTTTAGTTGCTGTTGATTACGTTACTAAGTGGGTAGAAGCTATTACAACTAGTAGTGCTGATCATAACACTTCTATTAAGATGCTTAAAGAAGTTATTTTTCCGAGGTTTGGAGTCCCTAGATATTTAATGGTGATGGTGGTTCACATTTTATTCATGGTGCTTTCCGTAAAATGCTTGCTAAGTATGATGTTAATCATAGAATTGCATCTCCTTATCACCCTTGATCTAGTGGTCAAGTAGAATTGAGTAATAGAGAGATCAAATTAATTTTGCAAAAGGCTGCTAATAGATCTAGAAAGAATTGGTCCAAGAAACATGATGATGCATTATGGGCCTAAAGAACCGCATATAAAAATCATATGGGTATGTTTCCGTATAAATTGTTTTATGGAAAAGCATGTCACTTACCTGTCGAACTAGAACATAAGGCATATTGGGCTATTAAAGAGCTGAACTATGATTTCAAACTTGCCGGTGAGAAGAGGTTATTTGATATTAGCTCACTTGATGAATGGAGAACCCAAGCTTATGAAAATGCCAAGTTGTTTAAAGAAAAAGTTAAAAGATGACATGACAAAAGGATACAAAAACGTGAGTTTAATGTAGGTGATTATGTATTGCTATACAACTCTCGTTTAAGAGTTTTTGTAGGAAAACTTCTCTCTAAATGGGAAGGCCCTTACGTTATCAAGGAGGTCTATCGTTCCGGTGCCATAAAAATCAACAACTTCGAAGGCACAAATCCGAAGGTGGTGAACGGTCAAAGAATCAAACATTATATCTCAGGTAATTCTATAAATGTTGAAACCAATGTTATTGAAACCGTAACCCCGGAGGAATACAAAAGAGACACTTTCCGGAACGTTTCAGACCCCGAAAAGGAATAGGTATGTGGTACGGTAAGTAAACCGACTCCAAAACATTTCTAATGGCAATATTTCTCCGTTTTTGAATATTTAGAAAAATAGAAAATAAGAAGCAGTCTGTGAAGGACACGAGGGCTCCACGAGGGTGGAGGGCGCGCCCTACCCTACTGGGCGCGCACCCCTACCTCGTGGGCACCTCGTGTGCTCTCCGGACTCCATTTTCTTGCACGATACGTATTTTGGTCGGTAAAAATTAATTATATAATCTCCCGAAGGTTTTGACTCCTGTATCACGCAATTATCCTCTGTTCTTGTTTCGAGCTGTTTTCTGTCAAGGTTGTCAAGGCCAGGAATCATGTCATCCCCCTCCTCCAACAATGGTGACAACGATGCTTGGCTAATGAAGATAGAGCTGAAGAGGGAAGAACCCATGGAGATCAAGAAGGATGAAGGGATCAAGAAGGTCACGGAGGATCAAGCTCCGGCAGCAGAAGACATCCTTCAACTTGATCATAATCTTCTTACCCCAACTGAGATCGAAGCTTTCAAGATGATTGAGTTAGCTCGTATACAGAACAAGTATCTCACACATGAAATATTTTGTTGAAGGAGCATATCGGTGCACTCAAGGGCATTATCCACAAACTGGAGGACCTCTTACGTTCGATGTGCGACTATCCATCATCAACAACTCCATCTTCTTCATCAACAAAGGAGATATAATCACATGGGTATGGGCACTCCCCTTGGCAACTGCCATGCTTGGGGGAGATGCCCCGGTATCGTATCACCATCACACTCCTATCTTTACCGTTTTTCTTAGTTCGATCCTATTAGTAGTATCTTGATCTAGTAGAATAAAGTTTATGGCATGATCTAGTTTTGAGTTTTGCTTTAGGATCTCTCTATGTAATCGAGTCAGTGTGCTATATAATAAAGATTAGTGTTGAGTCAAGGGCTTGATTATTTTGCCATGATCTTGAGTGAATAAAAGAAAAAGAATAAAAAGAAACAAAGAGATCATATTGATTCTATTGAGAGTAATGACTTCACATAGAAAGAGTATGATGATTAAAAGTTGTTGAGAGTTGGAAAACATAGCTTTGGTCATCGTTGCAACTAATAGGAAGTAATAAACAAAGAGAGGTTTCACATATAAATATACTATAATTGACATCTTTTATGATTGGGAGCACTCGTTAAAATATGACATGCTAAAGAGTTGATGTTGGACAAGGAAGACAACGTAATGGGTTATGTTTTCTTATATCTGAGATAAAGTATATTGTCATGGATCATCCAACATGTTGAGCTTGCCTTCCCCCTCATAATAGCCAAATTCTTTGCACCAAGTAGAGATACTACTTGTGCTTCCAAAAAACCCTTAAACCAGTTTTTCCATGAGAGTCCACCATATCTACCTATGGATTGAGTAAGATCCTTCAAGTAAGTTGTCATCGGTGCAAAGCAATAAAAATTGCTCTCTAAATATGTATGATTGATTGGTGTGGAGGAAATAAGCTTTATACGATCTTTTGATGTGGAAGAAATAAAAGCGACGAATTTGCATAATAAAGGTTCATATCACAAGTGGCAATATAAAGTGGCGTTCTTTTCGCATTAAGATTTTGTGCATCCAACCATAAAAGCGCATGGCAACCTCTCGCTTCCCTCTGCGAAGGGCCTATGTTTTATTATTATCTTCTACCTTATGCAAGAGTCATGGTGATCTTCACCTTTCCTTTTTACATTTTATCCTTTGGCAAGCACAGGGTGTTGGAAAGATCCTGATAGATATATCTAATTGGATGTAAGTTAGCATGAACTATTATTGTTGACATTACCCCTGAGGTAAAAGGTTGGGAGGCGAAACTATAAGCCCCTGTCTTTCTCTGTGTCCGATTAAAACTCCATAACCACAAGTATTGCGTGAGTGTTAGCAAGTATGAAAGACTAAATGATAGTTGAGTATGTGCACTTGCTAGAAAGCTCTGACATAGACTCTTTCTGATGTTATGATAAATTGCAATTGCTTCAATGACTGAGATTATAGTTTGTTGGTTCTCAATAAAGTTCATGATTCATACTTTTGCATTGTGAATAGATTATTACTTGATCATAAGAAATCATATGACAATACCCATATATGTTGCTGTTATGAGAATAATCATGATGCCCTCATGTCCGTATTTTATTTTATCGACACCTCTACCTCTAAACATGTGGACATATTTATCGTTATCGGCTTCCACTTGAGGACAAGCGAGGTCTAAGCTTGGGGGAGTTGATACGTCCATTTTGCATCATGCTTTTATATCGATATTTATTGCATTATGGGCTGTTATTACACGTTATGTCACAATACATATGCCTATTCTCTCTTATTTTACAAGGTTTACATAAGGAGGGAGAATGCCGATAAATTTGGAATTTTAATGGAAAAGGAGCAAGTATTAGAGACCTATTTTGTACAACTCCAAAAGTCCTGAAACTCCATGAAAGTCATTTTTGGAAATAATAAAAAATATTGAGCGGAAGAAGTACGTCAGAGAGGGCCCCACCTGGCCACGAGGGTGGGGGGCGCCCCCTACCCCCCAGGGAGCGCCCCCTACCTCGTGGGCCCCCTGTTGGCTCTTCGGTGGCCATCTTCTGCTATACGAAGTCTTCCGTCAAGGAAAAAATCATAAGCAACCTTTCGGGACGAAACTCCGACGGCACGAGGCGGAACCTTGGTGGAACCAATCTAGGGCTCCGGCAGAGCTGTTCATTGGGGACACTTCCTCCCGGAGGGGGGAAATCATCGCCATCGTCATCACCAACGCTCCTCTCTCATCGGAGAGGGCAATCTCCATCAACATCTTCACCGGCACCATTTCCTCTCAAAACCCTAGTTCATCTCTTGTATCCAATTCTTGTCTCCAAGTCCGGATTGGTACTAGTAGGTTGCTAGTAGTGTTGATTACTCCTTGTAGTTGGTGCTAGTTGGTTTATTTGGTGGAAGATCATATGTTCAGATCCTACATGCATATTAATACCCCTCTGATTAGTTACGTTTGTTCCTGAGGACATGGAAGAAGTCTTGCTATTAGTAGTCATGTGAATTTGGTATTCGTTCGATATTTTGATGAGATGTATGTTGTCTAGCCTCTAGTGGTGTTATGTGAACGTCGACTACATAACACTTCACCATTATTTGGGCCTAGAGGAAGGCATTGGGAAGTAATAAGTAGATGATGGGTTGCTAGAGTGGCAGAATCTTAAACCCTAGTTTATGCGTTGCTTCGTAAGGGGCTGATTTGGATCCATATGTTTCATGCTATGGTTAGGTTTACCTTAATACTTTTGTTGTAGTTGCGGATGCTTGCAATAGAGGTTAATCATAAGTGGGATGCTTGTTCAAGTAAGAACAGCACCCAAGCACCGGTCCACCCACATATCAAATTATCAAAGTACCGAACGCGAATCATATGAACGTGATGAAAACTAGCTTGACGATAATTCCCATGTGTCCTCGGGAGAGCTTTTCTCTATATAAGAGTTTGTCCAGGCTTGTCCTTTGCTACAAAAAGGATTGGGCCATCTTGCTGCACTTTATTTACTTTTTTTACTTGTTGCTCGTTACAAATTATCTTATCACAAAACTATCTATTACCACTTATTTCAGTACTTGCAGAGAATACCTTGCTGAAAACCGCTTATCATTTCCTTCTGCTCCTCATTGGGTTCGACACTCTTACTTATCGAAAGGACTACGATAGATCCCCTATACTTGTGGGTCATCAGCATCCTTCCTACTTTTGAACCACATGGTGGGCCCATAACCCACAGTTCCACAGGATCGGAACCTGACTCTCCTGTACAACCTTGATTCCGAAATATTCTTGGCACTCAGCTTCGTATGTAATACACGAGCTAAATTCCTCACCATGTTTCATTTCGGTATCAGAGGCGACATTATTCTTCCTTGCTCTGAATCTCTTCATCGCCTATTTTAGGCATCAGCTGGATGCCTACCTGGTTAAAACTTGTTGAATCTCCGTATAGAACTCTCGATACATCCTGGTGCTTCTAAAATCTCCTTCCTTGAGATAACTACCGGATGCTGATCCTTTCAGACAATTGTCCCTATAGCTTCCCCCTTACTCCACCTCTTAAATCCCGGGATGAGATTTCTTGTAGTGGAGGAGATTTGTAACGCCCGGATAATCAAGCTACAGTAATCCCCTACTAATGATGCCAAGTCATCATTGTTATTGTTGCTAATCTCACTTTGATTCAAAGCCAATTCAAATACAATTTTAAAATAAAGTCAAATAAATTATTTCTCCAAATGGTAAAACAAAAATGTTCGCTGGGTTGCAAATTTTCACTAACTAAATGTCATGAGTGATTCAACATCATTTGAGATAGCTAATTTCCCCTGGGAATTAATGCAGTTCCAAATCAGCATTTTTAAATGCTTTTCCATTTGTGAAAAATCCAAATCAATTCAAACTCCTCCCAAACTTTTTGTAGCAGGTGCCAAATATTGTAATGTATTTATTTGGCCAAGTCCCACATTTTACATAACTCCTTTTGGCAGCTCAAATATTGCATGCCATGTTTTCTGTAAAAAAGAAAAAGAAAAGAAACAACCCCTCCCCTCGCGCTGGGCCAACCGACCCAGCCCCCGACCTAACCGGCCCAGCCGCCGCGTATAACTCCCCCAGCCCCCTGCCTAACCCTAGACTGCCCCGAACCCCACCCTCTCCCTACAGCGCCGCCAGGGGAGAGCCCCACGCTCGACCCCCGATCCACTTCCCCACTCCCCATGATTCCCCTCTCCCTCGTCTCTCCTCCCCCTCGACCCCCTGTTCACCACGACCCGATCTGGGCGCAGCGCTGCACCGACGTCGCCGCATGTCGTGCGCCCCGCGCCCAAGGACTGTCCCCTCCGCCCGATCTGGAACTGGGGTTCAGCCCCGATGCCACTATCGCCCGGAGCCCCCCTCGTCAGAGCCTCCCCGACGCCACCATGTCTACACCGTCGCTTCCCCGACTCCGTCACCCTCGTCGCCGATGCTCGCTTCCCCGACCTCCACCCAGCTGGACGCCTGCGAACATCTACAGCGGGGGTGAGCAACACCACCTTCCTTCCCTCTCACGTTCGGCCGACGCCATGGCCCGCTATGGCCTCACCCAGGCATCGCCACGCTGCAGTGTGCTCAAGGCCGCTTCGGCGCCGCCTTCCACCGCGACCTCCTCCCTCACCGGCCCGCAGATGCTCGCGCGCCACTGTCTCGAAGGCTGCTGTTCGCCACGGCCGCCTTTGGCCTTGCCATGCTCACCATGTCAGCCCGCCTCCGTCTTCGCTACCGCCGCACGCCGGAGCCTCACCCCTACTGGCCGAGGCCGGCGTCGGCGCCTTCATTGCCGTGCGTGCCGGCCGGGGGAAGCCTAGCCGAGGCCACCTGCTCGATGGCGCCAGCGCCTGACTCCGCACTCAAGACACCCAGTTGGCCATAGTGGCCACTGCCCAATGGGGCCCCCACGCCCCTATAAAAAGAAGAGTTAAAAAACATAATAATAAATTAATTAGTTAATTAATTAACTTAATTAATTAGTTAATTAACTTAATTAATTAGTTAATTAACTTAATTAACTCATGATTAATTAGCCTAATCACTAGATTAGTTGAAACTGCTTTAATTAACTAAACCTAGTCTATGACAGGAGGGCCCACCCCCTGTTGACCAGTCAAACTTTGACTGGTCGACTGGGACCCCCTAGACCCACATGTCATCCTCTCTGTACACTGTTGTGTACACAGAGCTGGGTGCACCTAGCATTTAATCATTATTTTCGAATTAATAATAATTTCAGAATTTGTTTAAATCTTTGAAAATTAATAGAAAATAAACCGTAACTCGGATGAAAAAAATTTCTACATTAAAGTTTCTCAGAAAAATCCAATGGTCCCGAATACGCTGTCCTTTCATCTGTCACATGCCCCTAGCATGCTGAACATGGAACTTTCCCCCTCTTTTCCTTTGTCCGGAACACGCCAAACATCGGAAAACCCTCCGGATGTTTTCCCTCTCCGTCTGCAATGAGTAGTACTGCGTTAGAACACCCTAGTTATGATTTTCGTCATGTTACACTTTGTGATGCTATGTTTGCTTTATATTTATTGTTTCTTCCCCCTCTTCTCTCCGGTAGACCCCGAGACCGATGTCACTTCGTGATCGACTCACGCCGACGACGACCCCTCCTTGCCAGAGCAACCAGGCAAGCCCCCTTTGATCATTCCGATATCGCCCATTCCATTCTCTCATGCTTGCATTAGATTTTGCTCTTGTAATTGTTTACTCCTATTACGATGCATAGCCTGCTTTTGCATCTGTTTGTTGTACCTTACCTACTTATCCTAAATTGCTTAGTATAGGTTGGTTAGTGATCCATCGATGACCCCACCTTGTCCTTGTTGCCTCGCTTCATCATCGAAGACCCGATCAACGGGTTCGAAGACCAGGCCCCGACACCGCACATCACTTTCCCCTTAGTTGCTCGACACTACTGGGTTACTATCGAGTGCCGGGGGTGAGACCTCATCAGCACTTCTAATGTTACCCTGTAGTGTAGCTATTCGGTCGTGGTCATCGAGGGTGATTCCGCCTTAACCACTTCCAATACGGCTCTGTCGTGCAACCCCTCAAGTGTGATCTTCGAGGGTGGTTCCTCTTACATTCACCTTGATGATTACATCGAGTGGAATCCGTCAAGGGTGATTCCTCAGGTTTTCCCCTTGGTGTTAGACACACAGTTACTATGGTTACTATGACTTTACACTGAACCATGTTACTAAAGACGGGTCAGCTCTGAGGGGTACCCGTGCGAGCTTAATTGCGGGTGATGTGGAGTCGGGTTGACCAGGAGGGTGCCCGCGAGATAATTACGAGGCGTGGCCGGGCATTCTTGCCCTTGCCGCAAGTCCTCGAGACGGGGCGACGGGGTCACATATTTCGTGAGTCTCTGCTTGTTACCGCGCGTTCCCAATCCACTACGATTTGGATATTTGATCCGAGGGGCGTCTGTCCTGATAGCACTAACCATCACGTGGGCATAGTATGGGCGTTCTGCGTCGTATGCATCGGCCGAAGCTTAATAGACGTCAGCGACTGAGCGGCCCGCGCCGGGTTGGACTGCGTAAGCACCTGCCTTGTTGAAGGAGGTAGCTAGGTGCGCTCGGCCGCCTCGCATAGCGATGCACGAGTTCGGGGAGATGGCCCATGACCCTGGGGCATAGGTTTAGTCCGGCGTGGACCTCTCTATTAAGCCTAGGTCGGGTTGCGGCGTATTGTTTGGCCGAGGCCGGGCATGACCCATGAAAGTGTGTCGGCGGAGTTGATCGGCGTGGTGGGTAAGTTGGTGCACCCTGCAGGAAGAAAACATCTATCGATAGCCTGTCCTCTGATATGAGACACTTGGAGTTGTATCGATCGATACAACTAGAATCGGATACTTGTGATGAGTAAAGGATTGTGATGATAAGCTGGATAGTATGGCTCTGGGATTGCTTTCGCAGGGAGTCGAGAAAGGATCTCCGGCGAGGTTGATAACACTACTACTACTTTACTTTATGCTACTCTACTTCCTCCTGTTCTTTGCAAGATGGTGGTTTCCGGAAGATGCTAGTCTTCGATAGGACTAGGCCTTCTCTCTATTACGGCATTTACGCAGCCCGGTCCACATATACTGACCTTCCTTTGATAATGTTGCATATGTAGTGTAGATCCTTGCTTGCGAGTACTTTGGATGAGTACTCACGGTTGCTTTGCTCCCCCCTTTCCCCCTTTCTTCTTCTTTCCGGTTGATCCAACCAGATGTCGGAGCCCAGGAGCCAGATGCCACCGTTGGTGCCTACTACTACGTGGAGGCCACCGATGACCAGGAGTAGTTAGGAGGCTCCCAGGCAGTAGGTCTTGCCTTTTCGATCGATGTTGCTTTTGTGCTAGCCTTCTTAAGGCAATCTTGTCTAACTCATGTGTGTACTCAGATATTGTTACTTCCGCTGACTCTTGTGAAATCGAGCTTATGTATTCGATCCCTCGAGGCCCCTGGCTTGTAATATAAAGCTTGTATTATTTTAATTTGTGTCTAGAGTTGTGTTGTGATATCTTCCCGTGAGTCCTTGATCTTGATCGTACACATTTGCGTGTATGATTAGTGTACGATTGAATCGAGGGCGTCACACCGCTAGATGAACAGGACCCCGAAGGATCGAGCCGGTGGATGAACAGGACCCCATGGAGGGGTGGATGAACAGGACCCCGTGGAGGGGTGGATGAACAGGACCCCGTGGAGGGCTGGATGAATAGGACGACCCCGTGGAGGGCTGGTTGAACAGTAGCCGGTGGTGGGCTGGATGAACAGTAGCCCGTGGAGGGGTGGTTGAACAGGACCCCGTGGAGAGGGCTGGTTGAACAGTAGCCGGTGGAGGAGCGCGCGGTGGAGGCTGGATGAACAGGAGCCCGTGGATGAACATTCGTAGGTGGAGGCTGGAGGAGGTCGGCAGTGGATGAACAGTAGCCTGTGGAGGCAGTCGATGATGGAGATGAACAATATCCCGTGGAGTCCTGTTTTGTGGTACGCCACACCACTCATGATGAACAGGACCACCGTTTCAACCATAGTGCTCCAACACAAGTCCGTTTCCTCCGTTTTGCGGTATGCCACACCCCTCCCGATCAACAGGACCCCGTTTCCACCAAGGGAAGTCAGTTTCCTATGTTTTGCGGTACGCCAGACCCCTCCCGATGAACAGGATCCCATTTCAACCGTGGCCGGTCAAACACAAGGTTGTTTCCTCTGTTCTGCGGTATGCCAGGCCTCGTTTCCATCGGCTATTCCGTCCAAGCTGGTTGGCTCCCGATGAACAACACGCGTTCCGTTGCTTACCGATGAACACAATGCATTCCGTTGCCTCCCCATGAACACGACTACGACATAGTTTCTCTGTTCCGACCCAGCCATGCACACGAGCCCTGGCCGTACGTATGCGTGAGTAGGTGTTCGAGACCCCGCTCGTATGTACATACGTGGCCGTATTTACTTTCTTGCACCCTGGCCGATGTATGTACGTGTACATGCTACATGCGCGCCTCTACTACGACACGTGCGCACCTCTACTACACACGTGCCCTTCCTTACACGACCATGGTTCATCGCTGCAGCCCGCAGACAGACCGGTCGTATGTACGTACATGTCCGCAACCAGAATGAGAATGTTACGTACGCTTCGACCAGGTGGGTGATACATCTCCAACGTATCTATAATTTTTTATTGTTCCATGCTATTATATTATCTGTTTTGGATGTTTAATGGGCTTTAATATGCTCTTTTATATTATTTTTGGGACTAACCTATTAACCGAAGGCCCAGTGCCAGTTTCTATTTTCTTGCCTATTTTAGAGTTTCACAGAAAAGGAATACCAAATGGAGTCCAAACGGAATGAAACCTTCGCGATGATCTTTCTTGGACCGAAAGCAATCCAGAAGACTTGGAGTTGAAGTTTGGGACTCTATGAGGCGGCCACGAGGCAGGAGGGCGCGCCCAGGGGGTAGGCGCGCCCCCACCCTCATGGGCCCCTCGTAGCTCCACCGACGTACTTCTTTCGCCTATATATACTCTTATACCCTAGATTGATCAGAGAGAGCCACGAAACCACTTTTCCACTGCCGCAACCTTCTGTACCCGTGAGATTCCATCTTAGGGCATTTTCGGCAATCTGCCGGAGGGTGAATCGATCACGGAGGGCTTCTACATCAACACCATAGCCTCTCCGATGAAGCGTGAGTAGTTTATCACATACCTTCGGGTCCATAGTTTTTAGCTAGATGGCTTCTTCTCTCTCTTTGATTCTCACTACAAAGTTCTCCTCAATGTTCTTGGAGATCTATTCGATGTAATACTCTTTTGCGGTGTGTTTGCCGAGGTCCGATGAATTGTGGATTTATGAACAAGATTATCTATGAATATTATTTGGTTCTTCTCTGAATTCTTATATGCATGATTTGATATCTTTGCAAGTCTCTTCGAATTATCGGTTTAGTTTGGCCAACTAGATTGATCTTTCTTGCAATGGGAGAAGTGCTTAGCTTTGGGTTCAATCTTGCGGTGTCCTTTCCCGGTGTGATGAGGGGGCAGCAAGGCACATATTGTATTGTTGCCATCGAGGATAAAAAGATGGGGTTTATATCATATTGCTTGATTTTATCCCTCTACATCATGTCATCTTGCTTAATGTGTTACTCTGTTCTTATGAACTTAATACTCTAGATGCATGCTGGATAGCGGTCGATGTGTGGAGTAATAGTAGTAGATGCAGAATCGTTTCGGTCTACTTGACACGGACGTGATGCCTATATTCATGATCATTGCCTTAGATATCTTCATAATTATGCAGTTTTCTATCTATTGCTCAGCAGTAATTTGTTCACCCACCGTAATACATGCTATCTTGAGAGAAGGCACTAGTTAAACCTATGGCCCCCGGCTCTCTTTCTTATTATATTGCATCTCTTTTATTTCCATCGCGTCTCGTTTACTATTTTGCAATCTTTACTTTCCAATCTATACAATAAATATACCAAAAATATTTACTTTACTATCTTTATTAGATCTCAGTTTTGCGAGTGACCGTGAAGGGATTGACAACCCCTTTATCGCATTGGTTGCAAGTTTCTTGATTGTTTGTGCAGGTACTAGGTGACTTGTGCGTTATCTCCTACTGGATTGATACCTTGGTTCTCAAAAACTATAGGAAATACTTACACTACTTTGCTGCATCACCCTTTCCTCTTCAAGGGAAAACCAACGCATGCTCAAGAGGTAGCAAGAAGGATTTCTGGCACCGTTGCCGCGGAGATCTACGCCAAGTCAAGACATACCAAGTACCCATCATAAACTCTTCTCCCTCGCATTACATTATTTGCCATTCGCCTATCGTTTTCCTCTCCCCCACTTCACAAAATTTGCCGTTTTATTCGCCCCTCTTTTCCGTTCGCCTTTTTCTCGTTAGATCTTTTGTTTGCTTGCGTTGCTATGTGCCTTCTATATGCTTGCATCTTCGCTTGCTGAAAATCTATTGTTATGGATCCTCATCCTCTTGCTAATCTTTTTAAAAGATCCAATTATGATGAACCTATTTCTAGTGAGTTTTGTGTACTAGATTATCTTTATGAGGTTTTGCTTGAAATTCGTGAATCTGAAAATTGTGATGAAGTGTTGAAAGAAGAAACTTATGAAGTGATTCACGATAGCTCCTTGAATGAAAAGCATGATTGCAATGATATTATTATAAATTCTATTAATGTCAAATGTGTTAATGATATGCAAAACCCTAAGCTTGGGGATGCTAGTTTTGCTATGTCCACTACTTGTTGCAATGATCATGATTGGGGTGATTCTTCTTACAATCTTGAAAATTTATTTAAGCCCCATGATGTATATGAGATTGATAATAATGTTTGCAATAATATTGAAAGTGGGTTTGGAAGAGTGTCAACTTTAGATCCCACATATTTGGAAAAAATTTGATCTTATGATTTTTTTTATAAAAGTGGGTTTGTAGAGGTCATGACTTTAGTTAATGTTAATCCCACTATTTTGCAAGAGTGTCAACTTCGCATGCATGTGGATCGTGTTGAAAATATTTTATGTGATAGCTATTTTGCTGAATTTGCTTATGATCCCACATGTAATTATTATGAGAGAGGAAAATATGGTTGTAGAAATTTTCATGTTACTAAATTACCTCTCGTTATGTTGAGATTGCTATTGTTTCTTTCCTCTTCCTTGCATATGCTAGTTTTTGCTTGCTATGATAAGTTGTTTGCCTATAAGATGCCTATGCATAGGAAGTATGTTAGACTTAGATGTGTTTGTCGCGTGCTTCATGATGCTCTCTTCGTGTTTCAATTGCTATCTTTCATGTGAGCATCATTAAAATTATCAATGCTAGCTAAGGACGTTAAACAATAGCGCTTGTTGGGAGGAAACCCAATTTTATTTTTGTTCCTTGCTTTTTGTTCATGTTTAGTAATAAATAATTCATCTAGCTTCTGTTATGATTGTGTTTTTTGTGTTTTAATTAGTGTTTGTGCCAAGTAGAACCGATAGGATCTTCTTGGGTGATAGTTGTTTGATCTTGCTAAAAAACACAAACTTTGCGCTCACGAAAATAATTGTTAAAATTCACTTTTGCAGAAGATTAATATACAAATTATCCAGGCTTTCCTAGTTTTTCCGAATTTTTGGAGTTCCATAAGTACTGGAACAAATCAGATTGCTACAAACTGTTCTGTTTTGACAGATTCTGTTTTTTGTGTGTTGTTTGCTTATTTTAATGAATCTATGAGTAGTATCGTGGGGTATGGACCATAGAGAAGTTGGAATACAGTAGGTTTAACACAAATATAAATAAATAATTGAGTTCATTACAGTACCTTAAAGTGGTGGTTTATTTTCTTATACTAACGGAGCTCATGAGATTTTCTGTTGAAGTTTTGTGTTGTGAAGTTTTCAAGTTTTTGGGTAAAGATTTGATGAATTTTGGAATAAGGAGTGGAAACCGCCTAAGCTTGGAGATGCCCAAGGCACCCCAAGGTAAAATTCAAGGACAACCAAAATCCTAAGATTGGGGATGCCCCGGAAGGCATCTCCTCTTTCGTCTTCGTCTATCAGTAACTTTACTTGAGGCTATATTTTTATTCACCACATGATATGTGTTTTGCTTGGAGAGTCTTGTATGATTTGAGTGTTTGCTTTCTAGTTTACCACAATCATCCTTTCTGTACACACCTTTTGGGAGAGACACGCATGAATCGGAATTTATTAGAATACTCTATGTGCTTCACTTATATCTTTTGAGCTAGATGATTTTGCTCCCGTGCTTCACTTATATCTTTTTAGAGCACGATGGTGGCTTTATTTTATAGAAATTATTAATCTCTCATGCTTCACGTATATTATTTTGAGAGTCTTTTAGAACAGCATGGTAATTTGCTTTGGTTATAAAACTAGTCCTAATATGATGGGCATCCAAGATGGGTATAATAAAAAATTTCATATAAAGTGCGTTGAATGCTATGAGAAGTTTGATGCTTGATGATTGTTTTGAGACATGAGGATGGTGATATTAGAGTAATGCTAGTAGATTAATTGTGAATTTGAGAAATACTTGTGTTGAGGTTTGGAAGTCCCGTAGCATGCACGTATGGTAACTCTTGTGTAACAAATTTGAAGCATGAGGTGTTTCTTTGATTGTCTTCCTTATGAGTGGCGGTCAGGGACGAGCGATGGTCTTTTACTACCAATCTATCCCCCTAGGAGCATGCGTCTAGTGCTTATTTTTGATGACTTGTAGATTTTTGCAATAAGTATGTGAGTTCTTTATGACTAATGTTGAATCCATGGATTATACGCACTCTCACCCTTCCACCGTTGCTAGCCTCTCTAGTACCGTGCAACTTTCGCCGGTACCATAAACCCACCATTTACCTTCCTCAAAACAACCACCATACCTACCTATTATGGCATTTCCATAGCCATTCCGAGATATATTGCCATGCAACTTTTCACTGTTCCGTTTATTATGACACGCTTCATCATTGGCATATTGCTTTGCATGATCATGCAGTTGACATCGTATTTGTGCCAAAGCCACCATTCATAATTTTTTCGTACATGTCACTCTGGATTCATTGCACATTCCGGTACACCTCCGGAGGCACGCATATAGAGTCATATTTTGTTCTAGTATGAAGTTGTAATTTTTGAGTTGTAAGTAAATAGAAGTGTGATGATCTTCATTATTAGAGCATTGCCCCATGTGAGGAAAAAAGGGGAGAAAGGCCAAATAAAAAAAGGAGAGGCCCAAGAAAAAGAAAAAAAAGAGAAAAAGAGAGAAGGGACAATGCTACTATCCTTTTTCCACACTTGTGCTTCAAAGTAGCACCCTGATCTTCATGATGGAGAGTCTCTTATTTTGTCACCTTAATATACTTGTGTATTCCAACGATGGTCTTCCTCAAATTTCCCTAGGTCTTCGTGAGCAAGCAAGTTGGATGCACACCCACTTAGTTTCTTTTGTTGAGCTTTCATACATTTATAGCTCTAGTGCATCCGTTGCATGGCAATCCCTACTCACTCACATTGATATCTATTGATGGGCATCTACATAGCCCACTAATACGCCTAGTTGATGTGAGACCATCTTCCTCTTTTTTATCTTCTCCACAACCACCATTCTGTTCCACCTATAGTGCTATGTCCATGGCTCATGTTCATGTATTGCGTGAAAGTTGAAAAAGTTTGAACATACTAAAGTATGAAACAATTGCTTGACTTGTCATCGGGGTTGTGCATGATTTGAGCATTTTGTGTGACGAAGATGGAGCATAGCCAAAGTATATGATTTTGTAGGGATGAACTTTCTTTGGCCATGTTATTTTGAGAAGACATGATTACTTTGTTAGTATGCTTGAAGTATTATTATTTTTATGTCAATATTAAAATTTTGTCTTGAATCTTTCGGATCTGAACATTCATGCCGAAATAAAGAAAATTACATTGATAATTATGTTAGGTAGCATTCCACATCAAAAATTCTATTTTTATCATTTACCTACTCGAGGACGAGCAGGAATTAAGCTTGGGGATGCTTGATACGTCTCCAACGTATCTATAATTTTTTATTGTTCCATGCTTTTATATTATCTATTTTGGATGTTTAATGGGCTTTAATATGCTCTTTTATATTATTTTTGGGACTAACCTATTAACCGGAGGCCCAGTGCCAGTTTCTATTTTTCGCCTATTTTAGAGTTTCGCAGAAAAGGAATACCAAACAGAGTCCAAACGGAATGAAACCTTCGCGATGATATTTCTTGGACCGTAAGCAATCCAGAAGACTTGGAGTTGAAGTCTGGACTCTACGAGGCGGCCACGAGGCAGGAGGGTGTGCCCAGGGGGGTAGGCGCGCCCCCACCCTCGTGGGCCCCTCGTAGCTCCACCGATGATCTGCCGGAGTGGGAATCGATCATGGAGGGCTTCTACATCAACATCATAGCCTCTCTGATGAAGCGTGAGTATTTTATCACATACCTTCGGGTCCATAGTTATTAGCTAGATGGCTTCTTATCTCTCTTTGATTCTCAATACAAAGTTCTCCTCGATGTTCTTGGAGATCTATTCAATGTAATACCCTTTTGATGTGTGTTTGCCGAGATCCGATGAATTGTGGATTTATGAACAAGATTATCTATGAATATTATTTGGTTCTTCTCTGAATTCTTATATGCATGATTTGATATCTTTGCAAGTCTCTTCGAACTATCAGTTTAGTTTGGCCTACTAGGTTGATCTTTCTTGCAATGGGAGAAGTGCTTAGCTTTGGGTTCAATCTTGCGGTGTCCTTTCCCAGTGACAGTAGGGGCAGCAAGGCACATATTGTATTGTTGCCATTGAGGATAAAAAGATGGGGTTTATATCATATTGCTTGAGTTTATCCCTCTACATCATGTCATCTTGCTTAATGCGTTACTCTGTTCTTATGAACTTAATACTCTAGATGCATGCTGGATAGCAGTCGATGTGTGGAGTAATAGTAGTAGATGCAGAGTCATTTCGGTCTACTTGACATGGACGTGATGCCTATATTCATGATCATTGCCTTAGATATCTTCATAATTATGCGCTTTTCTATCAATTGCTCGGCAATAATTTGTTCACCCACCGTAATACATGCTATCTTGAGAGAAGCCACTAGTGAAACCTATGCCCCCCGGGTCTCTTTCTTATTATATTGCATCTCTTTTATTTCCATCGCATCTTGTTTACTATTTTGCAATGTTTACTGTCCAATCTATACAACAAAAATACCAAAAATATTTACTTTGCTATCTTTATTAGACCTCACTTTTGTGAATGACCGTGAAGGGATTGACAACCTCTTTATCACGTTGGTTGCAAGGTTCTTGATTGTTTGTGCAGGTACTAGGTGACTTGTGCGTTGTCTCCTACTGGATTGATACCTTGGTTCTCAAAAACAGAGGAAAATACTTATGTACTTTGCTGCATCACCCTTTCCTCTTCAAGGGAAAACCAACGCATGCTCAAGAGGTAACAGTGCATCCCGACTGTCACGCACTTCCTTGCGTGCGAAGATGTAGCTGGTGGGTCCTAGCAGTCAGGGGCGAATCATTTTATTTTGCCCATAATATGGACGCACTTCCTTGCGTGCGAAGATGTAGCTGGTGGGTCCCATTAGTCAGGGGAGAAACTTTTTTTTCGCGAAATACGGTGGCCCATCCGGTGGGTCCCTGCTGTCAGGTGGAGGAATCATTATTTTCCGCGTAATAGGGAGGCACTTCCTTGCTGCGGCCGTGGACCCAGCTGTCAGCCTCTCCATGTATATAGTACTCTTCCGATGGAAGTCGTTCCTTGACCACGTTGACCACGCCGCGGCGAGAGCACCAGGGCGATGGACGACGGCGAGGCCTAGGAAGGGGACGACGCGGAGCCGGGGAAGACGCGGCAAAGGGAAGCCCGCGGAGAGGAGTATGAGGGTTCACTAGTTGGTACGTGGTGTGAGCCTGCCCGTCGGCTGAGGAACTGGCCAGCGGTGGGAGTAGTAGGGGGCGGTGAGGCCTCAACGGCAGCACAGCCGGCCACTGGAGGCAGGAGTAAGCGGTCTCGCCGACGCTGGTTTGGGCGGCTGGTGCAAGAAGAGCAGTTATTGAAGAAGCAGCAGGACCGTTCGATTCAAATCCAACGATCACTGTTGCTAGAATCGTTTGTTGACTAAGTTGACAAAGCCCTGCGTATGCGTCAACTTAGTAGGCCCACAGGTTAGCCTCCGAACCGGTGCGCCCCAGATGTGAGTGGGAGGAATCATTTTTTCGCGTAATAAGGAGGCAGTTGATTGCATGCGGCTAGGCCAGCGAAGGAAGTAGGGTGGGCTGGTGAAGCCTGCGCGGCATGACAGTAGGCCACAAGAGGAGGGAGCAGGCAGTCCCGCCGGCGCTGGTTTAGGCGGCTGGAGCAGGAAGATTAAAGATTGAAGAAGCACGTCGGTCGTTGGATGGACATCCAACAGTCACTTCTGCTAGAATCGTGTGTTGACTAACAAAGCCTTGCATAAACAAGTCAGCCTCGAAATTTGTGGCGTGTACAGCCCATTTGCTATTATTTTTATATTTTTACTCATTTTCTAATTCATATGGAATTTATTGCAGCACATTTTCCATCTTTAGAATTGCTGCCCATTTTCTGGTCAGTACCAGGGTTAAAAAATTGAACTAAAAATGTGCGAAATTTTGAAAATTCGCAATTTTTTGCTGGGGAACAAAATATTCTTAATCCGAAAATTATTAGCCATACTAAAACAAATTTAAAAATAAGTTAGTACCATGTCATGTTAAAATCCAATGAAATATAAAATATCAGTGAAGAACAAAAACAAAAAAAGAAACTAATTTTCCCATTTACTTTTAATAGATACTGACCAAACTCTTTGGCCAGGCCGGAATGCATCCCTCCTTGTCTTGAAAGATTTGCAGCCCAGTAAGTCGGAGAAAACAAATAGGCCTAGCTTGGGTATTCTTCAAAAAGAAATAGTGGCCTACCTATTTTCCCAAAGAAAAAACTGCTCGGCTGGTCATGTTGTTAGACGAGCCACAGAGACCAGTCAACCCAGTTTATAGCCTGCTCCTCCGAACAAATCCTCAAAAAAATGTGCAATTCTGTCGTTAATTGACTATACGTTGAAAATGATGTGGGTCCCAGATATCAGCAGGGTGGAATAGAGTAAAAAAACGAGGGGTGCATCTGAATAGTAAAAGAGGCGCTTTGCTTGTGTTCGGGAGTGGACCTGGTGGGTTCGTACTGTCATACTCAGAACTACAGTCCTCTCCCGATTCACTATGTTGGCAGGGCCGGACGGCGGCGCCGCGGTGAGCGCACCAAGGCGGAGGATAAAGTGTTGTTGCCAATGTACTGGGCTGGGTTGGACATTCTTATTGAAAAATAAAAATGGACCGGAACTATTTACGACGTTGACTACGATTTGCATGGGTCCGCTGATTGTAGGAAGAAAATGGGGGGAGAAATAAGACTGGTCGCTATCTTTGCCTAAGAATTATATTGACTGAATGTAAGGACACTATCATAGGAAATAATATCCTCCTGTTAAATCGTGAATTTAAGGAATTGGTGCATGAGCATTTAGCTTTATTTATTTATTTATTTATTTATTTTTAGGGGACCCTGAACATGTACCTGGGCCGGATTCATGTGAGAGCCTCCCTTCCAGTTAATTATGGGCTCCTCTATTGGGCCTTCATCAGTGGGCTGCATGTTATCAACAAGTGGAAAATGTGTTCTGTATGAAAAATAGTATGCGCTACGTATGGTACGGGGCACTAAAGGATCGGACTGTGCAACGACTTCCAAAACATTGTGTTTGTAGTTCTAGCAACACATTTATTCAACCAACAGACGAAATATACTACTGATTGTACATTGAAAACAGCAGCAGCAACTAGGGCTGGGGTGCAGCGAGAAGCGATGGCAGACGAGAAGAGTAAAGACGCAGCTCTCTCTTCCGAACCAAACATCATCCATCATTAAAAAAGGGCTACCAAAAAGAACATGTGTATGCATCCAACTAAATAAAGATCCTACTACACCAAGAGTACGCATCTAACTAAGCGGCTCGGTTAGGCGTTACTATTTATTAAGTTGTGGAGATTGGTGACCGCTTGAACCAGATGGGTGCTCGACGGGGAAACTCCAGCAGGTTGAAGTCTGATACTTGCGACCCTCTCTCCTACTTTGGGCTGCAGAGCGTGGCGGCACATATCAGGGTATGGTGCATGCAGTGTACACACAGTTTTGCCTGATGAACGAAACTGCGCTGCCATCATGATCCTTTCTGTCGGTTATCTCCTGGTTAATCGGATAATTCAGTCCGAGAAACAGAGAGCGTGTACCAAGGCTACTTACCAGCCTCCAGTTAAAAATTCCTGAAGGCCCAAAGAAGCTGGGATCCTGCTCAAGGACCTTGCAGTGACTGTGATTATATTCCGCGAAACAACACGTCCGGTACGTGCGAACGATCATAAATCGGTCGCCGTCATCTGATCGAGCCAGGAACCACCTGCAACTGTCATGCCGCTTTTCTTTGAAAGGTTTTGGGATTAGGAAGGGTAGGGACACCAGGCAGCCTACAACATCATATCAAGTTGGAGTCAAATAAAAAAGGGATCTTAATGTAGTCAATCTTAAGAACAACATGTTATGAGCATGAATATTTTTTTAGTAAATGTTGTGATAATATAAGCAAGCCATCATGATATCATAGGAAAGTAACATACTTTGGATTTGCCGTTTGTAGCAATGACTGGAGTAGGCCAGCAATACGTCCAGCCATAGAAGGAGCCGACATCGTAAATGAAGCCCTTGTGTTCAATGGCATCAGAGAACCATGGAGGATGTATGATCCTGCGATGGTCGTGCAGATTTATCCACTTACCGCAGTGACATGTTAGATAGGCGAAACCACAGTTGAAGAACGCAATTAGCCTAAAGTCTTTATAATTCGCAGATCCTGTGGGCACTTGGCAGATTACAACCTTGAGCAAATCAAACTTGGTATCATGTTGGCTACTGTAAGATTCCGAGTATTACGGGCGCGGTGCCAAAGCAGTGCAGTGTTAATCAAAGGAAGGGGGATCAATCACCGGTGTAGACCTCCACGAGCATCCAGTTGCCGCCACCGTCGACGAGCACCATCCAAGACGTGTTCATGCTGACCCAGTACATACCGTTAATGTAGTTGAGGGTGACGGGGATCGGACCGCAGTCAAGAGGGTTGATGCCCGCCACCCTATGATCGTTATGCAGCGTGACACACTGTTTTCGAAGATCAGGCGGCATCAGCAAGCAAGGAGCTGGCTTAAAAAGCTCCGGTCTGAGGGATTTAAGTAAACGGTACAGCCCTGACGAGCACGCGACGAGCGGCATGGTACTGAGATTGTCCACATGCAAAACAATGAGCTTGATTACCTCTGTGGGGAGCGAATTCCAGCCACTCTTTCGGCGGACGCTGCTCGGTTCTTCCATTTTTAGTGCTTGGGTTTCGGAAGAGGGGGAGGCACCTTAGCGGGGATGGAAGATTGGACAATTATGTGCGGACAAGGATGGAGAAGCGAATATGTGTTGTAGGAAGTGGACAGGTGAAGATGACTACAGCACGCCGCTTGACTTACGAGACACATACCAGCAGCGTAGGGTCATATCGATGCCAGACAACTTGCTTGAGCGATCACAGTACTGGTACTGCCTACAGTACCTACTACTATGCCCTAACTTGCTTGACTAGAGTATTAGTGGAGTAGGACTCTGCTCTACTACTAGCACCGGAGGATTAGTATATTCTAATCTAAAATAGTTACAAACTTCAATGCCCGAGCGTGGAACGACTACGAACCGTCATCGGTGCTAACTCCAATCCCCAGCAAATGTTCGCTGGCAGACATGGCAGTTGCAAATGCATGCGACGCAGTTACAGTACGTGTGTAAGGGTGCGGTTTTGTCAAATACTATGGCTTAAAAACAGGCCACCGTCGGATGGAAATCTGACGGTTATGTGGGATTCGCCATGATTGAGCTCGTGGCAAACAATTGCGACATATCATTACTAAAAAAAGGTTAAACACCCGGGGCTATAACTTGCACCGGCTAACCAATAACAATGATACTAACATAGTTGTAAAATGGTCAAAGACCGTGTCTACGTGGTGTTTGGAATTATATGCAAAAAAACTAGCAAGATGCACGTGCATTGCAGGGAACATCAAGATGCATTTTTTTTACAAAACACCTGTTGTGATTGACCCATGCAGGAGTAATCCCATGTATAAAAACTAATGATATCTCGAGAATTTTATCGGAAACATGGTATCTCGACCATTTCATCGGAAAAATGATATCTCGAGAAAGATGATAGATAAGGTGAGGAGAAGTGGGGCGTGGTGGTGACTGGCGGTTGGACTGGGCGGGGGCATGGTGATGGACGGCACCGGCAGCGGCCACCATGCCAGATTGTTCCAGAGACTTCCTTTTTTAATTGCTCGACAATGAGGTTGTGGGAGATAAGGATGAACGAGGCAAGGCCTTATCTGTAAATGTGGAGAGAGGTGCGGGTATCTTTTGTAAAATTGTCATAGTTTGATTTCTATCTGTCAGATATAGATCAGACGGTCTATACTATAAGATGGCAGGCACACTGAGGGAGTCCTGGATTAGGGGGTGTCCGGATAGCCGAACTATCACCGTTGGCCGGACTCCTGGACTATGAAGATACAAGATCGAAGACTTCGTCCCGTGTCCGGATGGGACTTTCCTTGGCGTGGAAGGCAAGCTTGGCGATACGGATATGTAGATCTCCTACCATTGTAACCGACTCTGTGTAACCCTAACCCTATCCGTGTCTATATAAACCAGAGGGTTTTAGTCCGTAGGATGAACAACAATCATACCATAGGCTAGCTTCTAGGGTTTAGCCTCTCGATCTCGTGGTAGATCCACTCTTGTACTACCCATATCATCAATATTAATCAAGCAGGAGTAGGGTTTTACCTCCATCGAGAGGGCCCGAACCTGGTAAAAACATCGCGTCCCTTGTCTCCTGTTACCATCCGCCTAGACGCACAGTTCGGGACCCCCTACCGAGATCCGCGGTTTTGGCACCGACATTGGTGCTTTCATTGAGAGTTCCTACGTATGTCGTCATCCTTAGGCCCGATGGCTCCTTCGATCATCAACAACGGCGTGGTCTAGGGTGAGACTTTTCTCCCGGACAGATCTTCAGATTCAGGCGGCTTTGCTGCGCGGGCAATTCACTTGGCCATCCGGAGCAGATCGAAAGCTACGCCTGCCATCAGGTCAGATTTGGGAGTTTGAACTACACGGCCGACATCCGCGGAGACTTGATCTTCGACGGATTCGAGCCACAGCCGAGCGCGCCGCACTGTCTCAATGGGCACGATCTAGCTCTGCCGCCGAATAGTGCCTTGGATGCCGCACCAGCGTCCGCTCCGACCCTTAGCTCGGAGCCGACTCCGCCGATCGAGGATGAGTGGTTGGACACCGCCTTGGGGGCTATGATCTCTACGGCGATTGAGCCGAACTCCATCCCTGTCCTTTGCGAAGACCGTGACTCCAAGGTGCCGGACTCCTCTCCGGACTCCGAACCTCCCGCGCCCCGGCCAATCGAATCCGATTGGGCGCCGGTCATGGAGTTCACTCCCGCGGACATCTTTCAGCACTCGCCCTTTGGCGACATCCTGAATTCACTAAAGTCTCTCTCTTTATCAGGAGAGCCCTGGCCGGACTACGGTCAGGAAGGTTGGGATGCGGACGACAAAGAAATTCAACGCCCACCCACCGCCCACTTTGTAGCCACTGTCGAAAGCTTAAACGACGTGCTCGATTTCGACTCCGAAGACATCGACGGTATGGACGACGATGTAGGAGAAAACCATGAACCAGCACCTATAGGATACTGGACAGCCACCTCATCCCATGATGTATACATGGTGGATACACCTAAAGTAAGTGACGACGAGGAACAACGGGACACTACGAAGGATAAATCCCTCGAAAAGCAGTCAAAATGGCAACGTAAACGCCGCACCAAGTCCCGCCTCGACAAAGACGGCAGCCACACAGACCCAGCCATAGAGCAGGGCGAACCGGTGGACGACGAACATGCTATCAAGCAACCGTCCGAACATGACAACTTGGATAAACAACCCGTCCCCGGCGAAGATAACAGTCCGGACGATCTCACGCCGGACAAATTGTTGGAGCAGAAGAACCTCCACAAAAGGCTCGTCGCCACTGCGCGTAGCCTGAAAAAGTAGAAGCGTAAGCTCAAAACAACAGAAGATGCACTAAGAATCAGATGGAGCAAAGTACTCAACACCGCAGAGAAATACGGCGAGAGACGCCAAACAAAGAGCTACCCGAAGCGCAAATTACTGCCCGAATTCGATGAGGAGGCCGTAGAGCCCCCGCAATCAAAGAACAAAGAGGCCGCCCGGTTGGATAGACGACCACATGGCAAACATGGAGCGGCAAGCGGCGCCGCACACAAGCCGACACGCGATCCGCATAAGGATTCGCATCAAAAGGATGGCCCAGTTAGGTCCATCTATGGGCCGAGAAAGCAAGCTCTTCCAAGCAATGCAACACACCAAATATCCGAACATCACGACACACCCAAGTATAGGGGTGCCGCACACCCCCTGTGTTTCACCGATGAGGTGCTGGATCACGAATTCCCCGGGATTCAAACCCGTAAACATAGAGGCATACAATGTAACAACAGACCACGGAGTGCGGATTGAGGATTACATCCTCCACATACACATGGCTAGAGGAGATGATCTCCACACCATAAAATACTTACCCTCATGCTCATAGGGCCAGCCCGTCCTTGGCTCCTAAGCCTCCGTGAAAATACCATTGGAAGTTGGGAAGAGCTCGAGGATGCTTTTCGGGCAAATTTTCAAGGGACTTATGTCCGTCCTCCGGATGCAGACGATTTAAGTCACATAACTCAACAACCCGGAGAGTCAGCCCGCAAATTCTGGAACAGGTTCCTTACCAAAAAGAACCAAATAGTCGACTGTCCGGACGCCGAAGCCTTAGCAGCTTTCAAACACAACGTCCGAGACGAATGGCTCGCCAGACACCTCGGCCAGGAGAAGCCGAGAACCATGGCTGCATTAACAAGCCTCATGACCCGCTTTTGCGGGGGAGGATAGTTGGCTGGCAAGATGCGATACCAGCGATCCAAGTACATCCAAGTCGAGGATGGAAATGGAAAACCACGACGCAGCAAGGACCAGCGGCCGGACAAAGGGAAACAACTCAAGAGCACGGCAGTCAACGCCGGATTCAGAAGCTCCCGACAGAATCATAAAAAACTGCCCCTCAAGGACAACAGTGACGAGCTATCCAACCTAAACAAAATCTTGGACAAAATATGCCAAATCCACAGTACTCCCGGGAAGCCTGCAAACCATACCCATAGAGATTGTTAGGTCTTCAAGCAGTCCGGCAAACTCAATGCCGAACACAAGGGGCTCGACACACCAAGCGAGGACGATGACGAACCCCACAAGCAGAGCACCGGAAGACAAAAGAATTTCCCACAAAAAGTCAAAACAGTGAACTCACTTCAAGTGACAAAAGAGAAAAACAGAGCGGCGCCCATAGAAACACGTGCTGCACGGTCTATCCCAACAGAGTCCCAATGATGGTTGTCAAAACCAATCACCTTCGATCATCAGGACTATTCCGGACGTATCCGGAACGCAGGATGGACTGCCTTGATATTAGATCCTATAATCGACGGATTCCAATTTACACAAGTCCTAATGGACGGAGGTAGCGATCTAAACCTGCTATATCAGGACACAATCCACAAAGTGGGGATAGACCCAACCAAAATTCGCCATAGCAACACCTCCTTCAAAGGGGTAATGCCAGGCCTATATGCCCATTGTATAGGCTCCCTACTGCTAGAAGTTGTGTTCGGGTCATCCGACAACTTCAGCCACGAAAAGTTAACCTTCCACATCTCCCCATTCGAAAGTAGCTATCAAGCACTACTGGGACGTGAAGCTTTCGCCCGCTTTAACGCAATACCGCATTATGCATCTCTTACACTTAAAATGCCCGGTCCACGCGACATCATCTCATTAAAAGGGAGTACCAAGTGTTACTCGAGCACGGAAGAACGTGAGACTGCCTTGACAGCCCCACACTAATCCGGCTCCGCTAATCAAAGCACCTGAATAGGTCATTCGAACCCCGGACATGGCTAGATGAGTCCGGTGTAAACATATAAAGGCCTACTAGCGGCATACCCCTGTACAAGGGGTTGCACGCATATACAACAAGAGACAATAAAGCTCAATTTTATTCACTTTTCGAACCGTACTCTGTTTATTTAATATAAAGTACATTTTTCGCACGATCTTTTTCTTTTCAACTAAGTTCTTCTCTTTTACAGATGAACACCGTGCTACACCCGTCCCAGATACGGCACAACGGAGACACATGCGTGAGGCGTGCGGTAGGGACCCGTTGCAAGGATTCTTTTCAGATTAAGACCCTGCGTAAACCTTTTTTACTGCCTCTTGTTGATACACATCCCCCGGCTTCTTGCTATAACCGAGGAGGAGGCTGGCGTTTTGGCATCGGCCGCACCAGAATTTTTGAGCGTACCTGGACACCAGGGGCTTAGGGCATTATTCTGCCCGTTTTCATAAAGACCGAATACCTTAGGGAGTGTTCGGCGTCTCGAGTTAGGCCTTATATGCATCAGCTCCGAATCATGTATTTGGTCAAATGTTGGGTTTGCCCGGCTCCCATGTTTTGGTACCTTACGTTCCGTTATATCGGCTAAGGTTGCGCTGTGAGAACCACTGCAATTGTGCCCCGGTTGAGTTGGGTTGAGAACCTCAGTGGAGAAAGCTAAAACTAACTGTCATGATATAGTGTGAGACTGGACAACCACTCGATGACCCACCGGAATGTTTAGAATTCCCCCGCATTAACGAAGGACCGTTTCCCGGTCAGGCACATCTGGCGCCCGAATTCGGGAGAGCGCGGTGCCCTTAGGGGCTATATAGTAGCCCCACCATCGAACTCCTATGGCTAAGTGAAAGTGATAAAGCATTATAGTCCGTTTGCCTAGTTTGCTACGCTATCACCTCCTTTACAGGACCAACACGTTGGATTAAGTGTGAAAATGCGCCTTTTTGCAAACACCCCCGCACTATGTGCGTGGGGGCTGAAGCCGAAGACTGCCACCTTTCAGGTTATATACACATATACATCAACGGCCGCACAGGATGCACAAGTATAAAAAGCTCTTATATTATATTGAAACATTGTTTTCAAAAATCATACATGTCATTAAAACATAACATCCTTCGAGCACTACGTCTCTATTAAACGAGCGCCCTGCAGGACCTCCTCAAAATAGTGCTCGGCAGGTACTCGGCTTCTGTCCGAATCTTGGGATGCAACGTCGGTGGCCTTCATCTCCGCCCAGTATGTCTTGACACGGGCAAGAGCCATCCGCGCACCCTCTATGCATGCTGACCGCTTCATTACATCGATATGCGGCACCGCACCAAGGAACTGTTGCATCAAGCCAAAATAACTCTTCGGCCCGGGCCTTTTCGGCCACAAATGAGTCACGACAGCCTTCATGGCAAGTCCGGACAACCTATTCAGCTCAGCCCATTCGGCCAAACGATCGGTTAATGAAAGTGGACGCTCCGGACTATGGAACGGCGACCAAAAAAGCTCTTCCATTCTGTGATCCTTTTGACCTCGGAAGTGTTGACGGCGTCTGCGGCTTTTCGCCGCCAAGTCCAGATAAGCATCCTTCGCACCCCACAGCGGTCCAATTGAGCGTACTTAGGATCCGTGAATTTCCTCCACAGCGAAAGGGCTTTCCGGCCGCAATATCTCCACGGACGTAGCTCCTCCTTCATAGCTCTCATTGCGAGCGAGTATCCTTGACCTCGGTGGCGGCCTTTTCAGGTCCTCTTGTTTCGCTCGATCTTCTTTTCAAGAAGCTTCATAGCGGTCAGTAGCATTCTTCAATTTCACGGCCATCTCGGCCATTTCTTTCTTGCTTCGGCAGTGAGCAGCCTGTTCGGCTTTTAGCTCTGCGACCGCCGTTAAGGCAGCCGCATCACTTTTTCTGGCTTGCTCCTTGGCTCGGGCGAGCTCCGCCTGAAGGCTCTCCATCGCAGCAGCACCATCTTCATTAAGCATACATGTTGTAAGGCATGGGCATCACGCTCCCTTACCAGGTGTCCGCGGAGAAGTTGCATACCTTGTGACTCGTCAAGCCGCTTATTAACAAGCGTGATCTCCGCATCCGCCACGTCAAGTTGCCGCTTGATTCGGCAAATTCATCAGCCCGGCTAGCCACCGGACGCTTCGCCACCTACATAGGAAGAACGCATATTATACCTGGGGTTATGATCCTCGGCGCGCCGTCATTTTTGACAGTGCACCAAGTCTCCGGGGCTATTATCTATACATGGCGCATTTTATATGCAAAACTGTTAGAAGGTACATCATTTTGCGTACCTCAAAACCCGTCAGTAAACTCATGACGGCTTCATGCAATCCGCTCTCAGCGGATGAAATCCTTTCAATCCTCGTACCCATTAACGTACGGTGATCTTCTGAGATAGACGCTCGTCCGAGCAGATCCTTCAGCTCCTTCGACCGTACACCCGTTGGTGCCGGACTCGTCCGGTGGCCTTTTTCGAAGGCCGGACACGGAGGGCTTTGAGGGGACATACGGCTGCCTTCCGGCCTCGCCGGATTCAGAGAAGCCCTCTGCGACGACACCTCAGGGTCGCCTGCCTCGCATGACGGTACAGCAGGTGGAGGCGTTTCTCTCTCCATCATCTCCGGACCAAGATCCCCTGAAGACGAGCTCTGCAGTGAAGGGCTGAGATCCGAACTACAAGGTAAACTTTCGGTTACCTTCAGAAATAAAACGGGGATGTCTCTCTTTTGAAAAAACGCCCCCTTTACTTACGGCTCGCTGGAGGGCTGATCTCCTTGGGGAAATAGTGCGGCTGGGGCATCTCCCGCCGCAGGATCCTCTGGTGAAGATTTCTTCCCCCGCTTCGAGGCTTTGGTCTCCGGATCTTCAGAAGCGGTCCTCTTCTCCCCTTGGAGGGAGGGATTCTCGATCCCCCCTTTCTTGATAGCCTCCTTCACGGAGGTAGTAGTTCCCTTGTTCCCCCCTTCGCCTTCTTCAAAAGGCACAGCCTCTAGCATCTTGGTTAATACAGGATCCGACGTGGTCTCAGGGAGGGGGGCCGGACACCTGATCAGTTTTGCTTTTGCCATCCACTCCTGTTTAAAGGATAGCGCTTTTAAGGGCAAGTGTATGATAAATATGCGGATAGCATGTCCATGTACAGGACTACTTACTTGAGTATCCGGGCGATTGCAGCTCAGACCTACGTCCTCGGTTAAGTCCGGACACATTGCTTGTGATCCGAAGAACAGTTGGTACATCTCCACGGGCGTTACGCCCATAAAATGTTGGAGAGCTCGTGGTCCCTCCGGATTAAACTCCCACAGGCGGAGGGGGCGACGTTGGCAGGGCAAGGTACGACGAATCAGCATGACCTGCGATACTACGACCAGATTGATCTCTCTCTCGGAGGTCTCAAATACGGCCCTGCAACAGAGGTACGTCCTTGGACGGTCCCCAGTCGAGCCCTTTATTGACCCATGATGCCCGCCGTAGTGGAGGACCCGAGCGGAAGGCAGGTGGCGCCGCCCATTTGGTGCCCACAGGGCGGTGATATAAAACCACTCCTGTTGCCATAAATTGAGCTCCTCACGAAAAGAGCCCTCGGGCCATGGGCGTCCGCTTTCTTGCTTATAACAGCCCCTCCGCTTTTCTGCACGATGCCCCTTGATCATCTTGGCTCCACTTTGAAGGTCTTGAGCCACAATCTGAAGTGAGGGGTAATGCGGAGGAAGGCTTCACATACGACAATGAACGACGAGATGTGGAGGATGGACTCCGGATCCAAGTCGTGGAATTCCAGCCCATAATAAAACATGAGACCCCTCACAAAGGGGTCCGTCGGGAAAGCCTAAACGCGGAAGGAAGTGAGACACGAATACCGCGCTCTCACCAGGCTCGGGAGTGGGAATAACCTGTCCTTGGGCAGGCAGCCTATGCGAAATTTCGCCGGTTAGATACCTGGCGTCTCTCAGCTTTAGCACATCTTCTTCCGTGACGGAGGAAGACATCCACCGGCCGTGCAGGTCGGAGTCGGACATCGTTGAAGGTCCAAGCGCCTAAATCTGGAGCTTTGGGTGTTGGAACTCAAGCGAGGCGGATTCGATTGAGATTGAAAGAAAGGAGCGGGCCTTGGTCTCGTTATAAAGAGGTTGAATACCAAGAGCCCTCCCATGACCGTTCGGGACTCGCAACCGATGGAGGAGGCGTGCCAACGGAACGAACGGGTTACCGCCCGTATTGATGAGGATCCGGAATAAGGGGCACGATCTCCGCTTTGATAAGGCGTGCCAAAGGAAACCGCCTCGCTAAACGCTGAGGTGGAACAGTAAAAACGATTCGTATAAAGGCCTGGCCGTGGTGTGATGTCACGCCGCGGAATACGTCAGCAGATCTGTGCAAAGGTTATTCTCTCTACGGTAGTATGTGGAACTTTTTTTGCAGAGCCGAACACTATCCTTATGTTCAAAATCTTCTATGAAGTATTCGGAGGAGGAACCCGCCTTGCAATGCCGAAGACAATATGCGCGCCGGACTCGTCGTCATTGAAGCCTGGTTCAGGGGAGACTCTTGAGGAGTCTGGATTAGGGGGTGTCCGGATAGCGAACTATCACCGTTGGCGGACTCTGGACTATGAAGATACAAGATCGAAGACTTCGTCCCGTGTCCGGATGGGACTTTCCTTGGCGTGGAAGGCAATCTTGGCGTCTGAATATGTAGATCTCCTACCATTGTAACCGACTACTGTAACTCTAACCCTATCCGGTGTCTATATAAACCGGAGGGTTTTAGTCCGTAGGGCGAACAACAATCATACCATAGGCTAGCTTCTAGGGTTTAGCCTCTACGATCTCGTGGTAGATCCACTCTTGTACTACCCATATCATCAATATTAATCAAGCAGGAGTAGGGTTTTACCTCCATTGAGAGGGCCCAAACACAGGTAAAAACATTGTGTCCCTTGTCTCCTGTTACCATCCGCCTAGACGCACAGTTCGGGACCCCCTACCCGAGATCCGCCGGTTTTGACACCGACACACACCATCATCCCCAACTCGTTTTTTTCTGTACTCCTACTCCTATATTACTTATACTTATACTCCTATAAAAGACTCAGTTGGTGATGATGGTGTGTCTGCCATCTGCCATTTCTGACCATTAGATCTGCATCTAACGGATGTGATGTAAGTTGTGGCCTTTTGCAACAATTCCCACTTCTCTGCTCCCGTTTACACAAAATCCCTTAGTATCTTGAAACCAACCACATTCCTCCCTTACCTCATCAAAACAACCCAAAGAATATATTTGGAGTGAAACATAAGATATATTTAGTGATGTGTATATCAAAACTAAACTGTTTTCTTTCAAATTTGTGAATATGTATTATTCTACTTTGGATCTGTTGCAACGGACGGGCTCATTGCTATAAAGGTTTATCTCTTGCATTGTCCGCAGCGAACACACAGTGTCTTGGTTCGGGCGGATGCTTGCGTGATATGGCACGAGTTCGAATTCTGTCCTAAACTGTAGCTTTTTATATTTTTTAATATATACTTCTTTCGCTACTGTACTGGGAGTGGAACCCACAGAGTACTTAGAATACAAGATTAAGGATGGATTCGTTTCTTTCTAACTTTCTGTACGAATCTGTAGCCAGCCTGCAAGTAATGTACCTTTGTCTTGTAAGTGGAACCCACAGAGTACTTAGAATACAAGATTAAGAATGCAATTAACTTTTTATAGAGGGAGAATCATACACGCAATTAACTCAAATGGTTTGGACTTGACTCTATTATTCTCCAACGTCAACCGGCAAATTTCCTCCCGCGGGCTGGAGTAGGTTTCTCGGTTTGCATGCGGGTTTAACGGAGGGGTTTGATGGAGGTGAGGAGGCGTGTTCAGCCGGGCGTGCAGCGGGCGGCACAATACTATTGGATTTGACAGCTACTAGTATATTAAAAAAGAGTAGTAGAAATAGAGATAAGAGTAGAGATATATACTAGGGAGGAGCACCATCTACTGCTTCGTGTGCTACTCCTGCGCTTCATTCGGCGGCCGCAACGTCCCCTACAGCCACTCCCTCCCGCGCTCCATTCAACGGGCGCTGTTAAAATTTGGGGAGCGCACTCTCGCGACTACTAGCAGCGACGACTTCACCGACGACGACTTCTTCCCCGACCTCGGCAACCTCTTCCTCAACGACATGGGCGACAACCTCAACGCCAATGGTGCTGCTCCCGTTGCACCGTATGTGTTTCTGTCCTTCCTGTTCAAAATCGTGGTAGAATTCATGTTTCTAGTCTGTGTCCTAGATTTGATCTGTTCATCTACTATGCTGATTAGTTTAATCTCTCTTATAGCCGTCATGATTTATTTTGTGGTTATTCGGACTAAATCTCGTAGTAACTTGCTCATATATTCAACTGGCGCAACGTCCCCTACAGCCACTCCCGTTTCATGGATGGCCTGGTCGATGCCTCCAAGGAGCCCTTCGTCTACTGCTATGAGTGCCCGATGCCGTTTTGGGGCTCGCAAGGGGACATCGTGCATCACCTCACGCAGGCGTGCGGCGATCACTACTGGCCCTTGGCGGAGAACATCAAGTACGAGACGTGCTACCCGTTCACCGTGCCGGAGTCGCTGGAGGATCATCGCCGCCTGCTAGTCTCGGAGGAGGACGACAACGTCTTCCTCTTGATCGTGGGCACCGGAGAGGCTCGTGCAGGCCGCCACCCCGTCTATGTAGTGTGCGTCAGGGGCAACGCCGCTGACGCTGACACTGACATGAGGCCGATGTACGGGTGCGTGCTCACTGTTACTACCCCTCAGAGGTACGTGGGCAGCTACACTGGCTACATCAAGCTGACTAGGACTATGCCGAGTTGGGACCTTCCCACCGATGTGGACATGGAAGACGCATGGTATGATTTGGCCCCCAATATGGTGCACGGGGACTCCAAGGAGGTTCACCTGGACATATGCATTACCAAGTTAAATGTTGATCATTAGTCTTCGCTCAATGTAATCCGCTATCTAAGCATGTGGAGACTTCCATGCATGATCTTGCTCTATTGGAGTATCACGCATGAATAAAAGTGTATCCATTTATGGTTTAGTCTAGAATCTTCCATGTATGAATTTTTTACTATTGTACTGGTGAAAGACTTATGATGAACCATTTCTTACATCTCCTCTGCCCCCTTCCAAGTCATCCTGATTTAATCCCTCCGTCAAGCTGACTAGGACTATGCCGAGCTGGGACCTTCCCACCGAGATGGACGAGGAAGCCATGTCGCTGTGGCGCCAACGCTTCCTGCAGGACATCATCAACGAGCGTGAGTTCTACGTGCAAAGGAGGGCGGAGAGGGAGAAGAGGAGGGCGGAGCGAGCCGCCTATCACGAGGACAAGCGTACGCGAAAATCGGACGCTCAATTTAACATGAGGCTAGGAGCAGCGTCGCCCTGGCAATCCGACGACGATCGGTATCTTCAGGCCTACATTGAGACATCGGAGGAGGACATCACCAAGGAGGAGTCGAACGACAAGGAGTAGTTGAACTTCCTATTTTTTATCTATCTATGCTATATCTATGATGAGAACTATCTATGTCTCTACTCTCTATCTCTACTTCTCGATCTCAGCACTGCAAATGCTTTTTTAAAGCGCCGCGCGTTGCGCTTCTGTTGGAGATTCTCTAACATGGTAGACGAGTGCTTTAATGTTGCCCACAAGATGCTTGAGTACTAGTAGTATATTTTTCTTGCCATGTTGAGATTTTAAAACCACGAGTGCGAACATGCAGAGGAGCAATGAAGACCAAACACGGGATATTGGGGACATCTTCAAGGAGCGTGGCAAGTTAAAGAGGAGCTACACCGAACCTGTAAAACGAGCTTCGGTAAGTAACACCCTTTCAATTACTTTCGTTTAGCCTCGTGTTCTTCGATGTGTATATGTTGTAGTTTATGTTTCTCTTAGCCTCGTGTTCTTCGATGTGTAATAAGAAGAGTCTTAATCGTCCTAGTGCTTTCGTTTTTAGCTTGATGTAGGAAGTGGGTGTTCTCACCTTGTAGTTTGTTTTTATATTTTTCCTTTTGAATTCACTTCTCCGAGTCATGTTTATCTGGCTTCTACTAAATGGATCTGGGTTGCTCCGAGTATTGATCAAAAAAAGAAGAAACTTCATGTCAGGATGTAGTTCCTGCGAGGAGGGAAGTATGGTCAACCTCGAGATCATGTTTCCAAAATGAGGCTGGATTACACACAAGGTGCCAGTTCCCTAATGATGCTAGATTAGACACAAGGTGCAAATTCTGAGATGATGCTGGATTACACACAAGCCAGGTGGAGTTGTCAACTGTTCGTGTCCTCGTGGCTCTAGTAAAGGCTAAAATAAAGCGTGCAGCAGCCCTTGAGAATGTAGCTAAGTTCCCGAAGAAGCAAAAAATCAATCAGATGCTCTCTTCACCCAAGCCAAAGAAGAGATGGAAGAAGCCAGAAAGAAGCTAGCAGAGGCAGAGCAGGCTAGGCGTCTCCTGCTATCTAAAATTGTTGTCAATATAAATTTTCCTTCATAATAGCAAGGTTCAAATGTTTATCTAGTCAGCATGCCTGTTGTGATGTTTGTGCATCTACTGATGTGGCACAAAATAATTTTTTTAGGGTCATGTAATAACAGTAATTACTTTCCAAACAATAACAGAAGAAGCATTGGACATGGTATAGTTCACGCGCAAGCCCAACATTCCAAGTTCAACTTCCACATCAAACTCATGTTCACAGATATCTGCACATTCATAGATAATGTCCACAACCATGATTCACTTCAAAGCCAAAAACAATGTGAGGAGAGTTATAAACAAAGAAAAACCTCTAGTTCCTGCTACCAGTGCGAGCACCACAAGTCAAGACCATGCGTAATTAATTATATTTTGATCATTTTTTGTGTTCTAAAATGCCGGCCGGCTAGCGGAAGGACGTGTTGCCAGCACACGCGCAGATTCAATGGAGGCAGGCGGGGCAGTCTGAAGCCGGTTGCATGAGGCAAGGAGGCGTGTTCAGCCGGGCCTGCAGCGAGTGGGGCCCTCTTGGCCGGCGCGCCGGTTCAATGCCTGCGCTATGAGAGGTCGCATCCGTGTCACAGCAATCACTCCCTCCAGTCCTTTTTTGTTTGGGTGTAGCGACCCGACCTCAAATGGTCAAGTCTCTGTGCTTTCGTGTCATCCCTGGATCGGTAATCTTTGACACACCACGATTACTCGAAGGATTTATAACGAGTAGCAATCACACACTTATTACATCGAATGTCTCGGAAGAGAGCTTATTACAATAATATGGCTTAAGGCCATCTAATGCGATAACAGCGGAAGGCTTGGAAGATAAAGTGAGTCCATCAACTCCAATGGCATAAGCCCGAGGCTGCACGGCAGCGACCTATCGAACCTTACTCCTCGTCTGAAAATGCGCAACATAATACGTTGCAGCCCGAAAACGGGTCGACACATGGAATATGCTGGCAATGTAACACATAGAGAGTAATGAAAGAATAAGCTATACTACATGCATATATGGCTGGTGGAAAGCTCTATGGTTACAGTTTTGCAAAAAGCCAATTTTTCCCTACATCAGAGGAATAAATTTTAATTTAATTATCATGGTGGTTGAAACATCATTGAGAAGGTATAACCCCAACTCAATCCCAATTAAAGTGATTAACAACCCAACAATATTAATTAAGAGTGATGAGATACATGTGAATACTCAAGTACTAGATACTCAGAATTGTCCATAACCGGGGACACGACTAACCATGATTAGATTGTACACTCTCCAGAGGTTTGCGCACTTTTCCCCACAAGACTCGATCGCCTCCGTTGATTTCTCGCACTACATCGTGTTTGAGAAACGGATGACCGAGACACAGTCTTTCAGAAATATTAACTCTTTACTCCGAGCAGACCATACCAAACCTACAAACCCACTACCTGCTGATCTACCTCTTCAAGAGCTTCACGTAACTTACTCAACTATGCTAGAGCCCATAATAGCTTGTGGCTGCACACGGAAGTTTCTAGCATGAATAATCTCAGTTCCCTTTGAGCCTGGGTGGCGGTCCATAGGAAGATCACACGGGTACCCGGGATTTCCAAAAATAAAACAGACAACACTGGGTTCCCCAGGTGCCTCAATCCACCCAGATGTGTATTTAAGTTGCCACCTTAAAGTAAACCATTAATTTACAATCTCACATCTGTCATGAATATCTCTCAAACACAAACCACATCTACGAGCATAGCATAGCAATGTAAGCATAACGTAGAAGTAACTCCCAAGGGTTTGATAGTAACAGGGCAATAGATTCCTACCTCATCATCTACTTCCCAACCCACAAATTAATGACATCCTAACCATGCAATGTTTGAGGGTTGAAACTAATGCATAAAAACTGGGTATGAAAAGAGTATGATCAAATGTTACTTGCCTTGCTGACGATCCGTGAATCCTAGAGACTCGTAGTAACACGCTTCACACTCCGGGAATTCTATCGCAAGCAAACAATACATACATAAGCAACAAACAAAGATGCACACACGAAACTTCAACTGAGAGAGGTTGACCGGAGAGTTCAACTTAAGAACTCCGGTTTGCAAAAAGAATCAAACCAAACGGAGCAATGAAACTCAAACGGCGAGAGAAACAAGATCAGTTTACTAATCTGAACTAGGGTCAAATTTTACAGAGGCAAAAACTGATTTAAGTTGGCTATTCGGAAAGAGGGTTTCGAGATGAAACTCCAGGCGCTTGAATCGCCTGATTCCGATAAACGAGCGAAAAGTTATACTAATTCGAACATCGGATCAGAAATCGCGATCGGAATAATCGCGGAATAAATTCGATAAAAGAAAACGATGAACGGCTAAACGAACGAACGTTCGTTAGCAGAATCCAAACGACGAACGGTTCGTAAAGACGAACGAACGGGTGAACGCTCGCAAAATAAATAAACCGGAAAAAAAATAAAAACGATCTATATAAAAAACGGCTAGGGTTTTCTAAAAAAACCGAAGGGTTCTTTTAAAAAAAACCGGCGACAAGGGCTACCTCCGGCGAGGTCGTCCGGCGAGGGCGGGCGGCTCCGGCGGGGTCCGGCGAGGGCGGCTAGAGGGGCGGCGGCGGCTCAGCGACTCGGCGAGCGGGCGGCGGGCGGCGACGACCAAAGGCGTGGCGGCGCTTCGGGCTCGGGCTCGGCTCGGGTCCGAGGTGGGTGGCGGCGGCGGTGATTAGAGGGGGCGGTGGTATTTAAAGAGGGGGGGCGGCGGCGGGTGGCTTGGAGGAGGGGCGGCGGGTGGGAGTCCGGCTCGGACTCTGTCCAAGGCGTGTGTGGCCATGAAGTGAGGCGGCGGTGGCTGGCTGCTGCTGGCCGGGCCTTTGGCCCAGTCGAGTTCGTTTAATCTTTTTAAACGTTCATGAAAATTTTAAAAACCCTAGAAAAATAAATAAAAATCTAAAAATGCCAAAACAAGTTTTCTTTGCCTAAATAAAATATTTAGAACAAGATGAACTTTTCTTGGCCCCTAAAATGCAATTTTAAATATATGCAAATTTTTTCTAGGCAAATAAAATTCCAAATAAATAAAATAAAATTCCAAATAATGATTTTAACATTTTTCCTCCGGTATTTCAATTATTTTTGGAGAAGTCATATTATCTCCTCTCATTTATTATTAAACATGAAATATTTTTAGGAGAGAAAATAATAAAATCAAAATCCTCGTCTTCATTATTTGATAAAATTCAAATATGAAAATCGGAAAATCCCCAACTCTCTCCGAGGGTCCTTGAGTTGCTTAGAATTTCGAGGATGGCAAACGAGAATGTAATAAAATATGATATGCATGGATGACCTATGTATAACATGCCAAATTGAAAATTTGGGATGTTACATTGGTTATAACAAAATCTCATTTTCCATTCACATTTTACAAGTAAAATTCGTGGACAAACTTTGACCCAAAATACGATGGGGACTAGTAAACCAGGACGAGGTAGTAGTTTTTTTCGATCAAAGAAGGGTTTCCCCCTTCCGATTTTCATTACTGAAAACCAACATCTAAACCATAGTATTTGCCCTAGAACTACCAGGTTCAACATCTCGCAACATAAACCCATACAACCATACGCCAAGGAGGTAGTAGTTATGAATTCCATTTTCACTCCATACCAATCGTTCTAAAAACTACTTAAGTACTTATAACGCGCTCTTGAAAATCGGAACTCTTACCCCGCTAAAAAATGATATTTTAAACGTGGCTACTCAATATGTGGCAACTGGTGAGCCACCGCCTCTAGGTCGTTCACCTGTGGTCCCGACCATCAACTCCTACAAATCAAATTATCACGCGAGCTGACTATTCCTACAAAGGTGCGCTCCACCACGTATCCGGTACCCGCGCATGCAGCAATCGTGCACCTAGGGTTTTAGGGTTCATTTGTTAACTGTGCCTTTACGTAACTCTCATGTGTGCGAGACAACGAGGGACCGACTGCGTGCATGCGCCTCTTCTCTTCATATATGTACACCTTTTGTCTGGTGTCCAAAAAATTATATAGTAGTAATAACTACTAGCAATGTGCCAATGTGCTGCCACACGATCAAAGTAGATTAATACATATTCACCGATTTGATAGAAAAAAGTGTCTAGTTTTGATATACGTGTATCACTAAAAATATCTTATGTTTCATTCATAATATATTCCTTTGGCGGTTTTGATGAGATAAGGGAGGAATGTTGTTGGTTTCAAGATTCGAGAAGTGGTATATCTCTAATTTCTATTCTTACTGGCAAGATGCCCATGTGTTGCACGGAACATCAAGATCTTGTGGGAGAAAAGGATGAACGAGGGAAGGGCTTATCTGCAAATGTGGAGAGGAGTGCGGGTAAATTTCCATATTTTCCTTCATATCCATTAGATATAGATCGGACGACCTATATTGCAGGATGGCAGTCACACCATCATCACCGACTATGCTTTTTATAAGAGTCTCTACTCTTAGAAAATAACCGAGTTGGTGATGATGGTGTGCCTGTGTAACGCCCCAGATACAACTTTCCATATTCGTAACTCCAACTCTTGCCTTTTTCGGAGATGCGATATGATTTTTCCTTCGTGGTTGGGTTATTGTCGTTTGTTTTGCATTTTGTTCATGCCATGCATCTCATCTCATAGCATCATGTGCATCGCATCCATATGTTTTCATAAAACCCGTATCCGCTCGTAGTTGCTGCTCCTCGCTTCTCTCCGTCTGAAAACTTTCCCCGAACCCGACCGGGCTGTCGTGACCGATGAGTCCGGATCATCCCCAAATATCTCTAAAACATCTTCGTTTTTTTATTTGGACTTCCCTACCTATTTATTCTCGACCGTTTGATTTCGATCGGAGGGACTAGGTACCCCTATCCTAAACCACTTGCTATATACTCCATCCGTTCGGAATTACTTGTCTCGGAAATGAATGTATCTATAATTAAAATATGTCTAGATACATTCATTTATGCGACAAGTAATTCCGAACGGAGGGAGTATATGAATCTAGGGATCATGTCCCATCCATCCCCACGCCGCCGCCACTCCATCGAATCCCCTTCGGGATCTTCCCTACCCGATTCACCCAACCAGCTCTCTCCCTCCTCCTCGTTCCAGATGCCCGAGCCCCCAATCCAAAATTCCTCTCGGCCTCCACCAGCAGCCTCCGACCATCTCCCTCGGTTTCAGCCCCCTCCATCCACAGGCGCCTCCTCCGCTCGATCCCGATGGGGTCACGAGCAGCTTCGCCATCGGCTGCAAGCAACAACACCACGGGACCCGTCGCCCCTTCCCTCTTCTTCTCCTCCGTCCCTCCTCCCTCTGGTTCTCTTCCTCGTCTCATGCCTCTCCCTCTACATGCAGGAACAGCCATGGTTGGCGCAGCTCCCTCGCCCGCCCGTTTGCTCGAGGCCCAGCCGGAAGGCAGACGGATCCGTCCTCCAGCGTCCAACCCGCGTCTCGCTTGTCCCGGAGCTCCCTTGCTTCGCCAAGTCCAACGCCGTGGCGCCTCCTCTGCCGACCCGTCTACATGTCGTTTGCCACGGCCGCCCGTCCATGGAGATGAGCCGCGCGCCCTGTTCACCTGCGACCTCGGGTCGCCTCTGCGTCGTCCTCACCGCCCGTGATGAGCTCCTTGCGCCGCCTCGGCCCCTTTTCTTTTCCTCGCGTCGCGCGCTGCGACTTCTCCGCCTGCGCCGTCGTTTCTTTGTAGGAGCCGAGGTCGTCGCCTCCTCGATTCGTCGCGCCGCCTCCGATTCCTCCGGATCCGCCGCTGCAGGCCCTTCTGGCGGATCCGCGCCACTTGCCGCTCCTCGCCCACAGCTCCACCGGCCGCCGCCATCTTCTTCCCGGAGGTCCGCCCGATGCCGCAAGTCCCTCTGTTGCTCCTCTGCTTCACCCGCTGCCCCTGCTTCCTCTCGTCGAGAATGAGCGGCGCTTCGTCTGCCGGTCCAGCGCCTTGCTGACGCGGCCTGCCTTCGCCGCCTCACAGGCCACAACCAAGCCGACCAGCGTCCGACCTCCCCACCAGCCTCCTCCACCGACCGGGCCAAGAGCCCATGGTGAGCGCCCAGCCACACCAGCGATTTCATCCCGGTGCATGTTTTTTTCCTGTTCATGAATTTAGCAATTATCCCGAGTTTCTTGTTTGGCAAAAAAACCCCTATTCTTCATGCATTTAATAACTCCAGAACCATGCATTATATCTAAATAATTTATATATGAAAAGTGCTTAGAATTTACTCTAGTTCATAATATGCCACTTTCATCCATGTTAAAATGTTTAAACTTGATGTTTGTTTCATTTTGCATAAATGCCATGCTAAAATGATTTATTTCATAACTAATTAACCGTAGCTTCGAATTTAATAAACTTTATATGTAAACAGGGTGGAAAAATGCATAGATTAACTTGGTGCACTTTATTTCCCTGTTTAACAACATTAAAATATTGTTTAGGCAGAACAGTACCATATCCAAAATATGAACATGGGGATTTTCTGGATTTGTTGTTTGTTGTTTCCGGCCCCATTTAAATTGCTTAGATAGTGTAGTTTTGTTATGCTTCACCTTTTTCCATGTTAAGAACATTTAAACTTGTTGGGTACATAACTGAAAGTGAACTAAATATTTCGAATGTGGTGTTTCGTCAATATGCAACTCGTTGCATATTGAGCTCCACTTAATTTGTAGTATTTGTTTGTTCCACTTTGCCATGCCATGCCTCATTAAACCAAACATGCATCATATTTGTTTGTGCATCATCCCATATTTATGCTTGTGCGTTTACCATGTTGTTTGTTTCTTTTCGTTGTTGCCTCTTAGTTCCGGTAATGTTGCGATTGTGAGGATTCGCTCGACTACTCCCATTCGTCTTCTTCTTGGACTCGTTCTTCTTCCTAGCGGAATTTCAGGCAAGATGACCGTCACCTTGGATCTCATTACTATCATTGCTATGCTAGTTGCTTCGTTCTATCGCTATGGTGTGCTTCCTATCACTTGTTCTTCAAGCCTCCCCAAATTGCCATGTCAGCCTCTAACCTTTTCACCCTTCCTAGCAAATTGTTGTTTGGCTATGTTACCGCTTTGCTCAGCCCCTCTTATAGCGTTGTTAGTTGCAGGTGAAGTTGAAGATTGCTCCATGGTGGACAGGATTATGTTGGGATATCATAATATCTCTTATTTAATTAATGCATCTATATACTTGGTAAAGGGTGGAAGACTCGGCCTTATGCCTGGTGTTTTGTTCCACTCTTGCCGCCCTAGTTTTAAATCATACCGGTGTTATGTTCCTTGATTTTGCGTTCCTTACACGGTTGGGTGATTTATGGGACCCCTTGACAGTTCGCTTTGAATAAAACTTCTCCAAAGAAGGCCCAACCTTGGTTTTACCATTTGCCTCACCACCACGTATACCCTTCCTTGAGTCGGCCAACCCGAGGGTCATCTTTATTTTAGCCCCCCGGGCGATTGCTTCTCTAAGTGCTAGCTTTGAACCGAGCTACTGCAGGCCCTCGGAAACTCGAGGTCTGTTTTTACTCGTAGATAGTCTCATCCGGTGTTGCACTGAGACAGAAATATTTGCAGCTCCTATCGGGATTGTCGGCACATCGGGCGGCTTTGCTGGTCTTGTTTTACCATTGTCGAAATGTCTTGTAAACCGGGATTTCGAGACTGATCGGGTTTTCCTGGAAGAAGGAATATCCTTCGTTGATCGAGCGAGCTTGTGATGGGCTAAGTTGGGACACCCCTGCAGGGTAAAAAATTTCGAGAGCCGTGCCCGCGGTTATGTGGCAGATGGGAATTTGTTAATGTCCGGTTGTAGAGAACATGACACCAGTTTCGAACTAAAACGCATCAACCGCGTGTGTAGCCGTGATGGTCTCTTTTCGGCGGAGTCCGGGAAGTGAACACGGTTTTGGGTTATGTTTGACGTAAGTAGGAGTTCAGGATCACTTCTTGATCATTGCTAGTTGACGACCGTTCCGTTGCTTCTCTTCTCGCTCTTATTTGCGTATGTTAGCCACCATATCATGCTTAGTCGCTGCTACAACCTCACCACCTTGCCCCTTCCTTTACCCATTAAGCTTTGCTAGTCTTGATACCCATGGTAATGGGATTGCTGAGTCCTCGTGGCTCACAGATTACTACAACAATAGTTGCAGGTACAGGTTTTGCGATGATCATGACGCGAGAGCGATGTTTACTTGTTTTGGAGTTCTTCTTCTGCTTCTTCTTCGATCAGGGGATAGGTTCCAGGTCGGCAGCCTGGGCTAGCAGGGTGGATGTCATTTGAGTTTTTGTTTGTGTTTCATCCATAGTCGGATGATGCTCTTATGTATGGTGTATTGATGTATTCTTGCGGCATTGTATGCCTCTTGTATGTATCCCCATCTATTATGTAATGTTGATGTAATGATATCCACCTTGCAAAAGTGTTTCAATATGCGGTTCTATCCTTGGTGGGACCTTCGAGACTCTTTAGGATAGTATCGCATATTGGGCGTGACAAGTTGGTATCAGAGCCTCGACCGACCATAGGAGCCCCCTTGATTGTTGGTCGTTGTTCAGTCTAGAAAACTATTTTGAGTCTTAGGATTATATATATATATATATATATATATATATATATATATATATATATCAGAGAGTAGGATTCTTTTTACTCCTCAGTCTTCTTCGTCGCTCTGGTGAGGCCTCCTGACGTAGATGTTTTGTCTTTCCTCTCCTCAAATTTCAGAAAAGTTTTTTAGGATCACGCGGGTATCTTGGGATCGTTCTGATATTCTTGTGACGAGAACATTGTTCTTGGTGCCTCCTGACATTTAGGGGTTGTGGCAGTGTCCCGGGGAGTTGAGCTCCGAGGTGTTGTCGTCACAATTTTATCGTTGCGATTCTGGAATACGAGTTTTGCGGACATCGAAAATCTCTTTTATGCAGTTGTTGGTGAGATAACCTCGGCGTCACCCGATCTTTGGGGAGTTCGGGAGTATTGCCATAGCTTCGTATAACGGATGCTTTTGAAGGTTGAGGTACATGATTTCGGAGTTTTCTTGGTTATGTGTTGACGGATGGATACAAATTTGGATGTAGGGATTGTTAGTTTGGGTGAGATATATTGCTTCCCCTGTATCCCCAACACCAGATTGCATAACTAGAAAGTTTCGGGAGTTTATAGGTGGGAATTCAAGTAGCTCCTAGAATATCTTTCTGACAGATGCACGATATGGGATTGGGTAAATCTCTATCATATGTATTTGTTCTGGCTTATTTCTGCAAGCCAATCTTTGTTTTGTTTTGAGTTGTGGTACTTGAGTTGCTTCAATGTCAAGTGTTGATTCCATACCTTTCAAGCGGTGTTCTCATATTTCTATGGGAGTACTAATCCTTTTGATCACGAGATTGTCATGTCAATTCTTTCCAACCGGTGTGCTTCTCTTCAAGTGGATCCGATCATTTCAACATTTGTGAGATCAATTCTAAGTTTTCTCAACGGTATCCGTTTCATCCGTCCCCAAGTTGCCTTTGTTTTCCCGCCCTCCCACCCTTTTTCTTCAAGGACTCGAATTTCTTAATCATGTATCCTTTCATTTGTGGGAAGTCTCTTCATTCTTTTCTTTCAATGTTCTTATCCAGTGATTTCCCATGAAGATGCTCAACAGTTTCAAGTTCATCATCCTTCATTGTTGTTTCTTCTTCGGTGGATCCAATTCAAGCTTTCGATATTCATCATATTCTTTTCCTCGTTTCTTATGCTTTCTCATGCCGATGCACCTCTTAATCATTCACTTCTTCCTATTCATTTGTTACGGAGTCTTTGAAGATATCTCACAAGACTTGTGTTTCCATTCTCAATCCGTTCAAGATATCTCAAGATTGTTATCTCATTCAAGCCATTTAATTCTACCGGTGCAATCTTTATTTCAAGCAATCCTTCAATGATGTTTCTTTCGAGTGGGCCCTAACCCACAGGTCTTTTTCTAGGATCTTACCTGACTCTTCTAATTTTCCCGGAGCTATTCTCAAATTCATTTCAAAGTTTGACGTAATAATGAATTTTCATCAGTCACATGCCTTCTCCAAGGTCGCTTTCAAATTCGTTTCAGCTTTGGCTCAACCTTTCCTCTTTTAATCCTTCTGGAGTGTCTCAACAATTGGGTGGTGTTTCTCCTCGTCATTCTCGGGTTTTGAAGACCGAAGAAGGATTTCTCTTGAATCTTGCTCCACTCTCTTCAAGATTCATGGTTCTAGCTTCATTCCATCCTCATAATTGTTTTTGATTGTGACAATTCTTTTCTTACCACCCAGGGCATTTCGTGAGTTCTTTCCATTTTATTCCTACGAAGGCCATCATTTCGGGTTTATTCATTCTCAGCTTTTAGCTCTCCTTCTCCATATCCTGCCAGTGCATCATTCAAGTATTCTCTAATAAGCTCATGATCTCTTCGTTCACTTGTATCTAAATCCCCTCAAGTATCTTCATTCTTTCTGGTGAATTGTTCCTTTTCTACATTCATTTTCAATTCTTATGGTGGTTTGTTCAAGATTTCACTTCCTTCATTATCATATTAATTCATTCGTTGTTTCCAAATCCCACCGGTGGTTCCGTCAATACCTTCTCAAGTTTGCGCTATATCTCTCTTAATCTTTTCTACGGGAATAAGTAGAATGCCAAATCCATTGCTTGTCATCAATTTAATTTGATGAAGGATAAGCATACAATAAATCTTATTCTTATTTCCTCGAGGTGATTCAATTCTTTTCTTCCGGAGATTGTTCATGATGAAGTAATTTTCATCTTTTTTTCCGGAGTTCCAAGTTTTTCGGTTATATCATCGCGAAGCGCCATCTAAATCATTGCAAGGCTTCACCTTGTGTTGTCAACCTTTCTTTCTTTCTATCATCCTTTTATTACCGGATTTCTCCATGGAGGCTCTACATGGTGGTTCATCAAGGATTCTCTTCATTCTTCAATTGTTCTTCAAGATTTCTCTTGAAGTTATGATCCGCCAAGCTATACTCTAAAATAAACATGGTGTTCAACACATGTCTTGTTTTGAGGAGTTCAAGTATTCTTCATCTTGCATTCCAAAGTACAATTCGTTCTACCTTATCATTTGAGGTGGTGTTATGTCATTCTTGACAATTTGAGTTCGTGTTTCATGATTCACATGTTGTCAAGAATGAGATATTTTAAATCCACCAATCTCTTTGTTGGAGTTATCTTGTGTTAGATTTCACCTAAAGCCTTCCCTAAGGAATGTTGCTAATTGTGGTGCCTATCGATAATCCAAGTTTCCTCCTATTCTCTCATTAAAAGGAGTTTTCATCTCCTTGCCGATCTCAATCCAATTAACTGTTTCCATCGGTGGCCGGTTGTCACCTCATCATTTTGAGATGTTTGCCATAAGCCCAACAAGCGTGTGCTTTTCGTTGTTGATTTTGCAACAACTCCGTTCAATTCTTCTTTGCAAGGATGCTTTCCAAGATCATTTGTGGCAGAAGTTGGCATTTTCTTCTCCATTCTTTTACTTCAATGATCTATCTTCTATTCTTTCTTCCGGAGGCATGGTGATGTTGCTCTCTTCACTCATCATCTCGAATTGTGAGGATCGTGTTCTTTTCATGCTTATCCATTTAACCGGAGTGTTGTGTCATCTCTTCAAGTTCTTTTCATCTTATCTAGTATTCCTTCTTCTTTTCGATGGAGTGCTGCCCAAATTATATCAATCTTATTCCTTCTCTATCTAGTTTTAACCGGAGTGGTTTCAATATCTATCTTATCACTAAACCTCTTTGTTCTCGTCATACTCCTTGTTCCTCTTTTCTAACAGATTGTTTGCAATCTCGTTCATCTCTGTTGTACTCTTTCTTTTAAATTGCTCAACCTCTCAAGATTCATGGTTTCACTCGTTTGTCGAAGAAGCAACTTAGTTTACCTCTTATCTTCCTCTTCCTTTTCCCTCCGGTGCCATCCTAGATCTCGGGACGAGATCCTCTCGTAGTGGTGGAGTGTTGAAACGCCCCGGATACAACTTTCCATATTTGTAACTCCAACTCTTGCCTTTTCGGGAGATGCGATATGATTTTTCCTTCGTGGTTTGGTTATTGTCGTTTGTTTTGCATTTTGTTCATGCCATGCATCTCATCTCATAGCATCATGTGCATCGCATCCATATGTTTTCATAAAACCCGTATCTGCTCCTAGTTGCCGCTCCTCGCTTCTCTCCGTTGCGTTCGTTGACCTTCCGAGACCAACCGTGTTTGCGTTTCCCTCTTGTCAAACCACCTAACCTCTCTGCACAACCACCGACCCCCTCTTGCGTGCGTCCGAAAACTTTCCCCGAACCCGACCGGGCTGTCGTGACCGATGAGTCCGGATCATCCCCAATCATCTCTAAAATATCTTCGTTTTTTTATTTGGACTTCCCTACCTATTTATTCTCGACCGTTTGATTTCGATCGGAGGGACTAGGTACCCCTATCCTAAACCACTTGCTATATACTCCCTCCGTTCGGAATTACTTGTCTCGGAAATGGATGTATCTAGAATTAAAATATGTCTAGATACATTCATTTCTGCGACAAGTAATTCCGAACGGAGGGAGTATATAGGTCCAACCCTAGAATCTACTCCCTCCGTTCCTAAATATTTGTCTTTCTAGCCGTCTCAAATGGACTACAACGTACAGATGTATGTGGACATGTTTTAGAGTGTAAATTCACTCATTTTGCTCCGTATGTAGTCACTTGTTGAAATATCTAGAAAGACAATTATTTAGGAACGGAGGGAGTAGGGATCATGTCCCATCCATCCCCACGCCGCCGCCACTCCACCGAATCCCCCTCGGGATCTTCCCTGCCCGATTCACCCAACCAACGCTCTCCCTCCTCCTCGTTCCAGATGCCCGAGCCCCCAATCCAAAATTTCTCTCGGCCTCCACCAGCAGCCTCCGACCATCTCCCTCGGTTTCAGCCCCTCCATCCACCAGCGCCTCCTCCGCTCGATCCCGATGGGGTCACGAGTAGCTTCGCCATCGGCTGCAAGCAGCAACACCACCAGGACCCGTCGCCCCTTCCCTCTTCTTCTCCTCCGTCCCTCCTCCCCTCTGGTTCTCTTCCTCGTCTCTCATGCCTCTCCCTCTCTGCATGCAGGAACAACCATGGTTGGCCGCAGCTCCCTCGCCGCCCGTTTGCTCCAGGCCCAGCCGAGACGGACGGATCCATCCTCCAGCGTCCAACCTCAGCGTCCCGCTTGTCCGGAGCTCCCTTGCCCGCCAAGTCCAACGCCGTGGCGCCTCCTCTGCCCGACCCGTCTACATGTCGTTTTCGCCACGGCCGCCCATCCATGGAGATGAGCCGCGCCGCCCTGTTCACCTGCGACCTCGGGTCGCCTCTGCGTCGTCCTCATCGCCCGCTGATGAGCTCCTTGCGCCGCCTCCGGCCCCTTTTCTTTTCCTCGCGTCGCCGCTGGCGACTTCTCCGCCTCGCCGTCGTTTTGCTGCGAGAGCCGAGGTCGTCGCCTCCTCGATTCGTTTGCGGCCTCCAATTCTGCCGGATCCGCCGCTGCAGCCCTTCTGGCGGATCCGCTGCCATGCCGCTCCTCGCCCACAGCTCCGCCCTGCCGCCGCCATCTTCTTCCGGAGGTCCGCCGATGCCGCAAGTCCTCTGTTGCTCCTCACTTCACCCGCTGCCCCTGCTTCCTCTCGTCGAGACGAGCGGCGCTTCGTCTGCTTTCGGTCGGCCGCGCCCGTTGACAGCGGCCTGCCCAGTTCCTTCGCCTCTGGGCCACTACCAAGCCGGCCCGCGTCCGACCTCCCCCCGACCTCCTCCACCGACCGGGCCAAGAGCCCATGGTGAGCGCCCAGCCACACCAGCGATTTCAGCCCGGTGCGTTTTTTCCTGTTCTGCAATTTAGCAATTATCCCAGGTTTCTTGTTTGGCGAGAAAAACCCTATTCTTCATGCATTTAATAACTCGAACCGTGCATTATATGTAAATAATTTATATATGAAAAGTGCTTAGAATTTACTCTAGTTCATAATATGCCACTTTCATCCATGTTAAAATGTTTAAACTTGATGTTTGTTTAATTTTGCATAAATGCCATGCTAAAATGATTTATTTCATAACTAATTAACCGTAGCTCCGAATTTAATAAACTGTATATGTAAACGGGGTGGAAAATGCATAGATTAACTTGGTGCACTTTATTTCCCTGTTTAACAACATTAAAATATTGCTTAGGCAGAACAGTACCATATCCAAAATATGAACATGGGGATTATCCGGATTTGTTGTTTGTTGTTTCCGGCCCCATTTAAATTGCTTAGATAGTGTAGTTTTGTTATGCTTCACCTTTTGCCATGTTAAGAACATTTAAACTTGTTGGGTACATAACTGAAAGTGAACTAAATATTTGAATATGGTGTTTAAGTCAATATGCAACTCGTTGCATATTGAGCTCCACTTAATTTGTAGTATTTGTTTGTTGCACTTTGCCATGCCATGCCTCATTAAACCAGACATGCATCATATTTGTTTGTGCATCATGCCATGTTTATGCTTGTGCGTTTACCATGTTGTTTGTTTCTTTCCGGTGTTGCTTCTTAGTTCCGGTAATGTTGCGATTGTGAGGATGTGACTACTCCCATTCGTCTTCTTCTTGGACTCGTTCTTCTTCCTAGCGGGATTTCAGGCAAGATGACTGTCACCTTGGATCTCATTACTATCATTGCTATGCTAGTTGCTTCGTTCTATCGCTATGCTGCGCTTCCTATCACTTGTTCTTTAAGCCTCCTCAAATTGCCATGTCAGCCTCTAACCTTTTCACCCTTCCTAGCAAACCGTTGTTTGGCTATGTTACCACTTTGCTCAGCCCCTCTTATAGCGTTGTTAGTTGCAGGTGAAGTTGAAGATTGCTCCATGGTGGACATGATTATGTTAGGATATCACAATATCTCTTATTTAATTAATGCATCTATATACTTGGTAAAGGGTGGAAGACTCGGCCTTATGCCTGGTGTTTTGTTCCACTCTTGCTGCCCTAGTTTTCGTCATACCGGTGTTATGTTCCTTGATTTTGCGTTCCTTACACGGTTGGGTGATTTATGGGACCCCCTTGACAGTTCGCTTTGAATAAAACTTCTCCAAAGAAGGCCCAACCTTGGTTTTACCATTTGCCTCACCACCACGTATACCCTTCCCTTGGGTCGGCCAACCCGAGGGTCATCTTTATTTAGCCCCGGGCCGATTGCTTCTCTAAGTCTTTGGCTTTGAACAGCACTGCTGCAGGGGCCCCTCAGGGAAACTCGAGGTCTGGTTTTACTCGTAGCTAGTCTCATCCGGTGTTTCCCTGAGAACGAGATATGTGCAGCTCCTATCGGGATTGTCGGCACATCGGGCGGCTTTGCTGGTCTTGTTTTACCATTGTCGAAATGTCTTGTTAACCGGGATTTCGAGACTGATCGGGTCTTCTTGGAAGAAGGAATATCCTTCGTTGACCGTGAGAGCTTGTGATGGGCTAAGTTGGGACACCCCTGCAGGGTATAAACTTTCGAGAGCCGTGCCCGTGGTTATGTGCCAGATGGGAATTTGTTAATGTCCGGTTGTAGAGAACTTGACACCAGTTTCGAATTAAAACGCATCAATCGCGTGTGTAGCCGTGATGGTCTCTTTTCGGCGGAGTCCGGGAAGTGAACACGGTTTTGGGTTATGTTTGACGTAAGTAGGAGTTCAAGATCACTTCTTGATCATTGCTAGTTGACGACCGTTCCGTTGCTTCTCTTCTCGCTCTTATTTGCGTATGTTAGCCACCATATCATGCTTAGTCGCTGCTGCAACCTCACCATCGTGCTCCTTCCTTTACCCATTAAGCTTTGCTAGTCTTGATACCCATGGTAATGGGATTGCTGAGTCCTCGTGGCTCACAGATTACTACAACAATAGTTGCAGGTACAGGTTTTGCGATGATCATGACGCGAGAGCGATGTTTACTTGTTTTGGAGTTCTTCTTCTGCTTCTTCTTCGATCGGGGATAGGTTCGGTCGACACACTGGGCTAGCAGGTGGATGTCATTTGAGTTTTTGTTTGTGTTTCATCCATAGTCGGATGGTGCTCTTATGTATGGTGTATTGATGTATTCTTGCGGCATTGTATGCCTCTTGTATGTATCCCCATCTATTATGTAATGTTGATGTAATGATATCCACCTTGCAAAAGCGTTTCAATATGCGGTTCTATCCTTGGTGGGACCTTCGAGACTCTTTAGGATAGTATCGCATATTGGGCGTGACAAGTTGGTATCAGAGCCTCGACCGACCATAGGAGCCCCCTTGATTGTTGGTCGTTGTTGAGTCTAGAAGAAAACTATTTTGAGTCTTAGGATTATATATATATATATATATATATATATATATATATATATATATATATATATATATATATTAGAGAGTAGGATTCTTTTTACTCCTCAGTCTTCTTCGTCGCTCTGGTGAGGCCTCCTGACGTAGATGTTTTGTCTTTCCTATCCTCAAATTTCAGAAAAGTTTTTTAGGATCACGCGGGTATCTTGGGATCGTTCCGATATTCTTGTGACGAGAACATTGTTCTTGGTGCCTCCTGACATTTAGGGGTTGTGGCAGTGTCCCGGGGAGTTGAGCTCCGAGGTGTTGTCGTCACAATTTTATCGTTCTTGATTACGGAATACACGAGTTTTGCCGACATCGAAAATATCTTTTATGCAGTTGTTGGTGAGATAACCTCGGCGTCACCCGATCTTGGGGAGTTCGGGAGTATTGCCATAGCTCGTATAACGGATGCTTTTGAAGGTTGAGGTACACGATTTCCGGAGTTTTCTTGGTTATGTGTTGACGGATGGATACAAATTTGGATGTAGGGATTGTTAGTTTGGGTGAGATATATTGCTTCCCCTGTATCCCCAACACCAGATTGCATAACCAGAAAGTTTCGGGAGTTTATAGGTGGGAATTCAAGTAGCTCCTAGAATATCTTTCCGACAGATGCCTGATATGGGATTGGGTAAATCTCTATCGTATGTATTTGTTCTGGCTTATTTCTGCAAGCCAATATTTGTTTTGTTTTGAGTTGTGGTATTTGAGTTGCTTCAATGTCAAGTGTTGATTCCATACCTTTCAAGCGTTATTCTCATATTTCTATGGGAGTACTAATCCTTTTGATCACGAGATTGTCATGTCAATTCTTTCCAACCGGCGTGCTTCTCTTCAAGTGGATCCGGTCATTTCAACATTTGTGAGATCAATTCTAAGTTTTCTCAACGGTATCCGTTTCATCCGTCCCCAAGTTGCCTTTGTTTTCCCGCCCTCCCACCCTTTTTCTTCAAGGACTCGAATTTCTTAATCATGTATCCTTTCATTTGTGGGAAGTCTCTTCATTCTTTTCTTTCAATGTTCTTATCCGGTGATTTCCCATGAAGATGCTCAACAGTTTCAAGTTCATCATCCTTCATTGTTGTTTCTTCTTCGGTGGATCCAATTCAAGCTTTCGATATTCATCATATTCTTTTCCTCGTTTCTTATGCTTTCTCATGCCGATGCACCTCTTAATCATTCACTTCTTCCTATTCATTTGTTCTGGAGTGCTGAAGATATCTCACAAGACTTGTGTTTCCATTCTCAATCCGTTCAAGATATCTCAAGATTGTTATCTCATTCAAGCCATTTAATTCTCTGGTGCAATCTTTATTTCAAGCAATCCTTCAACGATGTTTCTTTCGAGTGGGCCCTAACCCACAGGTCTTTTTCCAGGATCTTACCTGACTCTTCTAATTTTCCAGAAACTATTCTCAAATTCATTTCAAAGTTTGACATAAGAATGAAGAATTTTCATCAGTCACATGCCTTCTCCAAGGCCGCTTTCAAATTCGTTTCAGCTTTGGCTCAACCTTTCCTCTTTTAATCCTTCCGGAGTGTCTCAACAATTGGGTGGTGTTTCTCCTCGTCATTCTCGGGTTTTGAAGACCGAAGAAGGATTTCTCTTGAATCTTGCTCCACTCTCTTCAAGATTCATGGTTCTAGCTTCATTCCATCCTCATAATTGTTTTTGATTGTGACAATTCTTTTCTTACCACCCGGGGCATTTCGTTAGTTCCTTCCATTTTATTCATACGAAGGCCATCATTTCTGGTTTATTCATTATCAGCTTTTAGCTCTCCTTCTCCATATCCTGCCAGTGCATCATTCAAGTATTCTCTAATAAGCTCATGATCTCTTCGTTCACTTGTATCTAAATCCCCTCAAGTATCTTCATTCTTTCCGGTGAATTGTGCCTTTTCTACGTTCATTTTCAATTCTTATGGTGGTTTGTTCAAGATTTCACTTCCTTCATTATCATATTAATTCATTCGTTGTTTCCAAATCCCACCGGTGGTTCCATCAATACCTTCTCAAGTTTGCGCTATATCTCTCTTAATCCTTTCTACGGGAATAAGTAGAATGCCAAATCCATTGCTTGTCATCAATTTAATTTGATGAAGGATAAGCATACAATAAATCTTGTTCTTATTTCCTTGAGGTGATTCAATTCTTTTCTTCCGGAGATTGTTCATGATGAAGTAATTTTCATCTTTTTTTCCGGAGTTCCAAGTTTTTTCGGTTATATCATCGCGAAGCGCCATCTAAAGCATTGCAAGGCTTCACCTTGTGTTGTCAACCTCTCTTTCTTTCTATCATCCTTTTATTACCGGATTTCTCCATGGAGGCTCTACATGGTGGTTCATCAATGATTCTCTTCATTCTTCAATTGTTCTTCAAGATTTCTCTCGAAGTTATGATCCGCCAAGCTATACTCTAAAATAAACATGGTGTTCAACACATGTCTTGTTTTGAGGAGTTCAAGTATTCTTCATCTTGCATTCCAAAGTACAATTCGTTCTACCTTATCATTTGAGGTGGTATTATGTCATTCTTGACAATTTGAGTTCGTGTTTCATGATTCACATGTTGTCAAGAATGAGATATTTTAAATCCACCAATCTCTTTGTTGGAGTTATCTTGTGTTAGATTTCACCTAAAGCCTTCCCTAAGGAATGTTGCTAATTGTGGTGCCTACCGATAATCCAAGTTTCCTCCTATTCTCTCATTAAAAGGAGTTTTCATCTCCTTGCTGATCTCAATCCAATTAACTGTTTCCATCGGTGGCCGGTTGTCACCTCATCATTTTGAGATGTTTGCCATAAGCCCACAACAAGCTTGTGCTTTTCGTTGTTGATTTTGCAACAACTCCGTTCAATTCTTCTTTGCAAGGATGCTTTCCAAGATCATTTGTGGCAGAAGTTGGCATTTTCTTCTCCATTCTTTTATTTCAATGATCTATCTTCTATTCTTTCTTAGGAGGCATGGTGATGTTGCTCTCTTCACTCATCATCTCGAATTGTGAGGATCGTGTTCTTTTCATGCTTATCCATTTAACCGAGTGTTGTGTCATCTCTTCAAGTTCTTTTCATCTTATCTAGTTTTCCTTCTTCTTTCGATTGAGTCTTTGCCCAAATTATATCAATCTTATTCCTTCTCTATCTAGTTTTAACCGGAGTGGTTTCAATATCTATCTTATCACTAAACCTCTTTGTTCTCGTTGTACTCCTTGTTCCTCTTTTCTAACGGATTGTTTGCAATCTCGTTCATCTCTGTTGTACTCTTTCTTTTAAATTGCTCAACCTCTCAAGATTCATGGTTTCACTCGTTTGTCGAAGAAGCAACTTAGTTTACCTCTTATCTTCCTCTTCCTTTTCCCTCCGGTGCCATCCTAGATCTCGGGACGAGATCCTCTCGTAGTGATGGAGTGTTGAAACGCCCCGGATACAACTTTCCATATTTGTAACTCCAACTCCTGCCTTTTCCGGAGATGCGATATGATTTTTCCTTCGTGGTTAGGTTATTGTCGTTTGTTTTGCATTTTGTTCATGCCATGCATCTCATCTCATAGCATCATGTGCATCGCATCCATATGTTTTCATAAAACCCGTATCTGCTCGTAGTTGCCGCTCCTCGCTTCTCTCCGTTGCGTTCGTTGACCTTCCGAGACCAACCGTGTTTGCGTTTCCCTCTTGTCAAACCACCTAACCTCTCTACACAACCACCGACCCCCTCTTGCGTGCGTCTGAAAACTTTCCCCGAACCCGACCAGGCTGTCGTGACCGATGAGTCCGGATCATCCCCAAATATCTCTAAAACATCTTCGTTTTTTTATTTGGACTTCCCTACCTATTTATTCTCGACCGTTTGATTTCGATCGGAGGGACTAGGTACCCCTATCCTAAACCACTTGCTATATCTCCTCCGTTGAATTACTTGTCTCGGAAATGGATGTATCTAGAATTAAAATATGTCTAGATACATTCATTTCTATGACAATAATTCGAAACGGAGGAGATATAGGTCCAACCCTAGAATCTACTCCCTCCGTTCCTAAATATTTGTCTTTCTAGCCGTCTCAAATGGACTACAACGCATGATGTATGTGGACGTGTTTTAGAGTGTAAATTCACTCATTTCTTTCCGTATGTAATCGACATTTGAAATATCTAGAAGACAATTATTTAAAACGGAGGAGTAGGGATCATGTCCCATCCATCCCCACGCCGCCGCCACTCCACCGAATCCCCCTCGGGATCTTCCCTGCCCGATTCACCCAACCAACGCTCTCCCTCCTCCTCGTTCCAGATGCCCGAGCCCCCGATCCAAAATTTCTCTCAGCCTCCACCAGCAGCCTCCGACCATCTCCCTCGGTTTCAGCCCCCTCCATCCACCAGCGCCTCCTCTGCTCGATCCCGATGGGGTCACGAGTAGCTCGCCATCGGCTGCAAGCAGCCCAGGAGCCCGTCGCCCCTTCCCCTCTTCTTCTCCTCCGTCCCTCCTCCCTCTGGTTCTCTTCCTCGTCTCTCATACCTCTCCCTCTCTGTACCAGGAACAGCCATGGTTGGCCGCAGCTCCCTCTCCGCCGTTTGCTCCAGGCCCAGCCGGGAGACGGACGGATCCGTCCTCCCGCGTCCAACCCCGCGTCCCGCTTGTCCCGGAGCTCCCTTGCTTCGCCAAGTCCAACGCCGTGGGCGCCTCCTCTGCCCGACCCCGTCTCTGTATCGTTTTCGCCACGGCCGCCCGTCCATGGAGATGAGCCGCGCCGCCCTGTTCACCTGCGACCTCGGGTCGCCTCTGCGTCGTCCTCACCGCCCGCTGATGAGCTCCTTGCGCCGCCTCCGGCCCCTTTTCTTTTCCTCGCGTCGCGCCGCTGCTGACTTCTCCGCCTCGCCGTCGTTTTGCTGCAGGAGCCGAGGTCGTCGCCTCCTCAGTTCGTCGCGCCGCCTCCAGTTCCGCCGGATCCGCCGCCTGCAGGCCCTTCCTGGCCGGATCCCGCCGCCGCGCTGCCGCTCCTCGCCCACAGCTCCGCCCAGCCGCCGCCATCTTCTTCCCGGAGGTCCGCCGATGCCGCAAGTCCCTCTGTTGCTCCTCTGCTTCACCCCGCTGCCCCCTGCTTCCTCTCGTCAGAGACGAGCGAGCGCTTCGTCCTGCTCGGTCCAGCCGCGCCCGTTGACCGCGGCCTGCCCAGTTCCTTCGCCTCCTGGGCCACAACCAAGCCGGCCCGCGTCCGACCTCCCCAGCCAGCCTCCTCCACCGACCGGGCCAAGAGCCCATGGTGAGCGCCCAGCCACACCCAGCAGTTTCAGCCCAGTGCACGTTTTTTTCCTGTTCTGCGAATTTAGCAATTATCCCCAGGTTTTACTGTTTGGCAGAAAAACCCCTATTCTTCATGCATTTAATAACTCCAGAACCGTGCATTATATGTAAATAATTTATATATGAAAAGTGCTTAGAATTTACTCTAGTTCATAATATGCCACTTTCATCCATGTTAAAATGTTTAAACTTGATGTTTGTTTAATTTTGCATAAATGCCATGCTAAAATGATTTATTTCATAGCTAATTAACCGTAGCTTCGAATTTAATAAACTTTATATGTAAACGGGGTGGAAAATGCATAGATTAACTTGGTGCACTTTATTTCCCTGTTTAACAACATTAAAATATTATTTAGGCAGAACAGTACCATATCCAAAATATGAACATGGGGATTTTCCGGATTTGTTGTTTGTTGTTTCCGGCCCCATTTAAATTGCTTATATAGTGTAGTTTTGTTATGCTTCACCTTTTGCCATGTTAAGAACATTTAAACTTGTTGGGTACATAACTGAAAGTGAACTAAATATTTCGAATGTGGTGTTTCGTCAATATGCAACTCGTTGCATATTGAGCTCCACTTAATTTGTAGTATTTGTTTGTTGCACTTTGCCATGCCATGCCTCATTAAACCAGACATGCATCATATTTTTTTGTGCATCATGCCATGTTTATGCTTGTGCGTTTACCATGTTATTTGTTTCTTTCCGGTGTTGCTTCTTAGTTCCGGTAATGTTACGATTGTGAGGATGCGACTACTCCCATTCGTCTTCTTCTTCGACTCGTTCTTCTTCCTAGCGGGATTTCAGGCAAGATGACCGTCACCTTGGATCTCATTACTATCATTGCTATGCTAGTTGCTTCGTTCTATCGCTATCTTTGCGCTTCCTATCACTTGTTCTTTAAGCCTCCCCAAATTGCCATGTCACCTCTAACCTTTTCACCCTTCCTAGCAAACCGTTGTTTGGCTATGTTACCACTTTTGCTCAGCCCTCTTATAGCGTTGTTAGTTGCAGGTGAAGTATAAGATTGCTCCATGGTGGACATGATTATGTTAGGATATCACAATATCTCTTATTTAATTAATGCATCTATATACTTGGTAAAGGGTGGAAGACTCGGCCTTATGCCTGGTGTTTTGTTCCACTCTTGCCGCCCTAGTTTTCGTCATATCGGTGTTATGTTCCTTGATTTTGCGTTCCTTACACGGTTGGGTGATTTATGGGACCCCCTTGACAGTTCGCTTTGAATAAAACTTCTCCTGCAAGGCCCAACCTTGGTTTTACCATTTGCCTCACCACCACGTATACCCTTCCCTTGGGTCGGCCAACCCGAGGGTCATCTTTATTTTAGCCCCCCCGGGCCAGTGCTTCTCTAAGTGCTAGCCTGAACCGAGTCACTCATGGCCCCTCGGGAAACTCGAGGTCTGGTTTTACTCGTAGCTAGTCTCATCCGGTGTTTCCTCGAGAACGAGATATGCGGCTCCTATCGGGATTGTCGGCACATCGGGTGGCTTCTTTGGTCTTGTTTTACCATTGTCGAAATGTCTTGTAAACCGATTTCGAGGCGATCGGGTCTTCTGGAAGAAGGAATATCCTTCGTTGACCGTGAGAGCTTGTGATGGGTTGTTGGGACACCCTGCAGGTATAAACTTTCGAGAGCCGTGCCCGCGGTTATGTGGCAGATGGGAATTTGTTAATGTCCGGTTGTAGATAACTTGACACCAGATATGAATTAAAACGCATCAACCGCGTGTGTAGCCGTGATGGTCTCTTTTCGGCGGAGTCCGGGAAGTGAACACGGTTTTGGGTTATGTTTGACGTAAGTAGGAGTTCAGGATCACTTCTTGATCATTGCTAGTTGACGACCGTTCTGTTGCTTCTCTTCTCGCTCTTATTTGCGTATGTTAGCCACCATATCATGCTTAGTCGCTGCTGCAACCTCACCACCTTACCCCTTCCTTTACCCATTAAGCTTTGCTAGTCTTGATACCCATGGTAATGGGATTGCTGAGTCCTCGTGGCTAACAGATTACTACAACAACAGTTGCAGGTACAGGTTTTGCGATGATCATGACGCGAGAGCGACGTTTACTTGTTTTGGAGTTCTTCTTCTGCTTCTTCTTCGATCAGGGGATAGGTTCCAGGTCGGCCGCCTGGGCTAGCAGGGTGGATGTCGTTTGAGTTTTTGTTTGTGTTTCATCCGTAGTCGGATGGTGCTCTTATGTATGGTGTATTGATGTATTCTTGCGGCATTGTATGCCTCTTGTATGTATCCCCACCTATTTTGTAATGTTGATGTAATGATATCCACCTTGCAGAAGCGTTTCAATATGCGGTTCTATCCTTGGTGGGACCTTCGAGACTCTTTAGGATAGTATCGCATATTGGGCGTGACAGCCTGCCATCCTGCAATATAGACCGTCCGATCTATATCTGATGGATAGAAAGCAAACTATGAAAATTTTGCAAAAAGATACTCGCACCCCTCTCCACATTTGCAGATAAGGACTTCCCTCATTCATCTTCGTCTCCCACGAGATAAACAGCTCGTATAAATGCATCTTGATGTTCCATGCAACGCATGGGCCTCTTGCTAGTAGAGATAAAAAACAGAGTTGGTGATGATGGTGTGCCTGCCATCCTTCAATATAGGCCATCCGATTTATATCTGACGGATAGGAAGGAAACTATGGCAATTTTGCAAAAAATACCCACACCCCTCTCCACATTTGCAAATAAGGCCTTCCCTTGTTCATCCTTTTCTCCCACAAGATAAACTAATCATACAAATGCATCTTGATGTTCCGTGCAATGCATGGGCATCTTGCTAGTTGTTGCAAAAAGCCCATGTGTGTGTGTGTTGTGTGTATGAGAGAGAGAGAGGGAGAGAGGAGGAGGACGGAGTGCATGTGTGACAAAGACACAAAGAGTGTGTGTGCGAGAGGTATCAGCATAAAATGAGGCGATAGTGTGTGTGTGCACGATCGAGAGGGCGTGTCTCAAGAAGGGACGAAAAATCTACATAGATACAAGGAGCGCGAGAGAGACATGTACGCGATAGTGGAAGCACGAGTGTGCGGGTGTATAAACCTATCTGGAGGCTAGTCGATGAATGATGTGAGAGAAATACGAGTTGGGGTGCGGAAGCAAGAGGTTTGTGTGTGAGAGAGAGAGAGAGACGATAGTCAGGAAGGGGAGTGGAAGCAGGAGTTGTGTGTGTGTGTGTGTGAGAGAGAGAGAGAGAGCGGGGGCGGGGAGTTTGTCTGATCGGTAAACAAATGAATAATGTCAGTTTATAACTGGGATGGATATGGAAAGGAGACCGCAACAAATGTTGTGTCTGCAGGAGAGAGTAATTTTAGTGGTATGAGTCATATCTAGAGACATATAGGGTGTGTGAGAGAATCCCATAGAGAGAAAGACAAAGTGAAAGATGAGTGAGACTGTGTGTGTGGCGGTGAAAAAGAAAGCTTAGGTACCTAGTGATACTAGAGAATGGTAGAGAGGTGAGAGACAATGAAAACCGTGTAATGTATAATGATAGGGAGATTGTGACACTTCTCAAGGGAGATGTCGAGAGACCATGTTTGCAAAGATAGGAGAAACATGAAGTGAGCATGCGGGTGAGCTGGAGAAAAGAGAATGATAGCTACATGAAGGAGCATGCGAGTGTGAGCAACTCACTGGATCGGGGAAGAATTAGGGATTCGAATTGAACTAGAAGGAATAGTCTCTGTAGATATCCACCCAACCACCCACACAGCTATTCGATTACACCGGCCGAAGCCGTCATCCGTTCCTAGCCAACCAATACAGGAGGATCGATCTCTATTTAAACCCGGTGACCGTTAGCTCGTTAACGGGCCAGTAATCGCCAAGCCAGCGCGGTGGGTTGGCTGCTCGCTGGGCCGGGCCGCCCATCTCCTTGTTCAACTTGTATCGCGCCATCTTCTGTTGCCGGATCCACTACAGTGCGCTTCGATTGAACCAGAGGTTCAGTCCCTGTCTAGGCGACGCTGACATCCCCCTCTCCTTGTGAACCTGCTTGTCCCCAAGCCGGAGCGCGCGGAAACTCCTGCTTCAAGGAGTCCAAGTCTTCCCAAGTAGCGGTGGCCGGTGTACCCGTCCTCCAGGATTAAACCTTGCATCACCGCTTTTGCGGCGGACCGATTTAACGCGACGATCCAGAACTTGCACGAGCACTTGTAGATTTCTTGTAGGGGAAGGTAACTGTGTGTGTGCACCGTCGTTGGCGGGATGAATTTCTTGAGCTGAGATACATGAAACATCGGATGTATGCGTTGTCGAGGCAGCTCGATCTGTATGCAACATCGCCAATTTTGTCGAGAATCTTGTAAGGACCAAAATACTTGAAGGAAAGCTTATGATTGGCTCGTCGACAACCGATGATTGCACGTATGGTTGCAGTTTGAGGAATACGAGATCGTTGACAGCAAAAACGCGCTCAGTCCATTTCTTGTCTGCCTGATGTTTCATTCTCTGCTGAACACGCAGCAAATGCTGTCTGACTGAAGCGATCATCAACTGTCGGGAGTCCAACCATGATTGAATATCGACAGGAACAATTGTATCAGAAGCAGATATCCCAAAAAACCGCGGTGTCTGTCCATAAATGATCTCGAAGGGCGATCTGTTCAGTGCAGAATGTCAGTTGGTATTGTACCAGAACTCACAAAGTGACAGCCATTTGCTCCACTTAGTAGGATGAGCACTAATGAAACATCGCAAGAAGCACTCAATTTGCTGATTTACCCTTTCAGTTTGGCCGTCAGTTTACGGGTGATAAGCTGTGCTCATGTTAAGTTACGCTCCAGTTCTTGATATAGCGGTTGCGGAAGGTGCTAGTGAAGATTGGATCTACATCACAGATTATGAGCCTGGGCATACCATGTAACTTGTACACATTATCTATAAAAACGTCAGCCACTTTCTGAGCATTGAAGGGGTGTGAGAGAGGAATGAGATGGCCATATTTAGAGAACTTGTCAATTACCACCAATATGCAGTTGTATTGGAAGGATGTAGGAAGACCTGAGATAAAATCCATGGATCTGATATCCCAAGCTTTGGAAGGTCTTGGCGGAGGAGACAATCCAGTCTTGAACTCTCTCTGGTTTAGCTTTGGCATACCAAACAAGACCGGACTTGAGTTTTGATGAAGGTTTTCATTCCTTGCCACCAAGAGGGAGATAATTCTTTTGTATGTAACGGGGAATCCGAATGCCCCCAACCGGACTAGCATGGAAGGTTGTAAAAATCTTGAGGTGCAGATCTGCATCGAGGTCCAACCCATATCTTTTTTGTATGAAGGAGACCTTGGTGCGTAGAGAAGCGTGGCTTGGATGTAGGATCTATAGTCAGCTGTTGCAAGATGTCTTGTGTTTTAGGATCACCAGTGTAGCTCTTAACAATTTCCAGCAACCATGTAGGTTGTGCACAAGAAATCTGGTAGAGAGCTGTTCCATCAGGAGGTCTCCTGGAAAGTGCATCAGCAGCAGCATTGGTGTTTCCTTGTTTATGCTGAATTGTATAGTTCAAGCCCAGTAACTTAGTTAAACATTTCTGCTGCCATGGGGTATGCAACCTTTGATCTTGCAAGTGTGCCAAAATTTTGTGGTCAGTCTTGATAATGAATTGTTGCATCTGCAAGTATGATCTCCACTGATCTACAGCCAACAGAATAGCCAGGTATTCCTTCTCATATACTGACAAACCTCTGTTCTTGGGTCCCAAAGCTTTGCTAACAAATGCCAGTGGGTGTCCTTGTTGCATGAGCACAGCCCCAATGCCATATTCACATGCATCTGCTTTCTCTGATAAATGGTTTTGAAAAATCTGCACAGCTAAAACGGGGGAGATATTAGGGCCTGTTTGAGCACTACAAAGGCTTCTTGATGTCTTGGTCCACACAAATGGCATCCTCTTCTTGAGAAGTTCAGTGAGAGGTTTGGCAATAATCCCATAGTGCTTGATGAATTTCCTATAGTACCCACTGAGTCCAATAAAACCCCTGACTTCCTTGACATTAGTTGGAGCAGGCCACTGTTGAACAGCTGTTATTTTCGCAGGATCTGTAGACACACCCTGAGCAAAAATGACATGGCCCAAGTAAGCAATTTCCTGTTGAGCAAATGCACATTTGGACATCTTAACTTTCCATTCCTTCTCTTCCAGAATTGTTAGAACCTGAGCAACATGCTCCAAGTGTTCCTCAAATGTTTTGCTGAAAACAAGTATGTCATCAAAGAAACACAACACACACTTCCTGAGCAGAGGGGACAAATCAAAGTTGATACTGCCCTGAAATGTGGCTGGGGCTCCAGTCAATCCCATGGCAACCACCAGGAACTCAAAGTGGCCATGGTGTGTTTGAAATGCAGTTTTGTATTCTTCCCCTGGAGCTAACCTGATCTGGTGGAATCGACTTTGAGGTCCATTTTGGTAAACCAACATGCTCCAGCTAGTTCATCCAACAACTCATCTATAATGGGCACAAGGTACTTGCTCTTCAAAGTTATAGCATTCAAATGTCTGAAGTCAATAACCAGTCGCCATTCTCCTTCTTCCTTTTTCTTGACCATAAGGATAGGAGAAGAAAAAGGGCTTTTGCTGGGTCGAATCATTCCCAACGCCAGTAGCTCTACAACCTGCTTCTCTAACTCATCCTTCAATTGGGGAGCAATCCGGTATGGCCTGACAGAAACTGGGCGTGCACCAGGAATCAGAGGAATGTGATGGTCTTGCATCTGCCGAGGAGGAAGGCCCGATGGGAGGTTGAAAGATCAGAGGAAACTTGTCCGACATCGCTTGCATTTCAGGACAAATCAAGAAGTTGCGAGAACAACGAGCGAGGAACAATGATATCACTATAAGTGCAAAGTCCTCGTGCAACAGGCCTTGTAAGGTAAGGCCCCGCCAGATTCTTTGCCGGATCGACATCCACTTTTGAGTCCAATCCACTTGCATAGGACTATGTTGAGCCAACCAATCAAGACCCAAAATGCCATCATAAGTGGACAGCTGTAATAGTCTAAAATCAAGAGAATTCAGCACCACAACAATTCCACTTACATTGTTGCAATATCCGAGAAACCTGCAGTTGATGCTCCTCCTGCCATCGTAATGTAAACTGCTGTAGTATCCTGGATATCTACCAACACAGGAGCAAAAGAGCTGTCGATGAATGAGTGAGTACTGCTTGAATCCACTAAAAACACCATAGTGTGCCCTTGTAACTGAATTTCCAATTGTAAGGATGGAGCATTGGGATCTTTTTCCAAGCTACTGCGGTGACAATCGACATCTTGTGAATGTGAAGCTGTCTCGGACTCTGAATCATCTATCTGAGAGGATTCCCCGGACTGAACATGACCAGTCAGTTCCTGGACAAAATGTAACTGCACTATTGATTTGCATACATGATCGCGGGACCACTTTTCCCCACAAATGAAACATAGCCCTTTTGATTTGCGGTAAGCGCGCAATGCAGACCATTTGTCTTCAGTTGGTGTGGTTTTCAGAGTATCATACTGTCGCCGATCTTCAGACTGTCGCCGATCTTCACTAACACGGTTTTTGGGGGAGAGGGAGTGGGAATGGACCTGAGCGCACGCCTGCAGACGAATTGATATGGGTTACCCCCTCCCCAAGCTCCTCATGCAGCAAGGCCAAGTCATATGCTGAATCTAGGTCCTTAGGCTTCTGGAGTGCCACTGCGACGCGAACCCCTGGCTTGAGTCCGTCTAGGAACCGGTGGTGTAGTGCAAGGTGTTGGGAACTTCCTCATATGCTGACAATTGATCATACAATTCTGCGAATCGCTCCACATAATCTGCGATTCGCCGGTTTGGGCTATCTGAAGAGTCGATTTAATCAGTGTCTGATGTTGATTTCTGCCGAAACGACGCTGTAAGCTACAACAGAATTCAGACCATGATATGTTTGGTGATTTGCGCTGGACTGATTCCAACCACCGAGCCGCTACCCCTTCAAATTGAGACGTCGCCAGTGAAATCCATCTGTGCGGAGGAGTGTTCCAGAGTCTGAACTGGTCTTCGATACGTTTCGCCACAACCTCGGATTCGCACCGTCAAATCGGGGGAGATCCGCACGAACACCAAATGAAAACGCATCAGCAGTATCCGGGTAACCCGCATCACCGATGGGAGGAGAACAAGCATGGAAAGTGGAATCACGCGCACCTCTGACCGGAGGAGGGACATAAGTATTATGTGCCTTCCCCCGGTGGTCGTGATCGATGCCAAGGGAGTCGGAGGCGGCGCCGCAACCACTCCCAGCCATCCGTGACGATGAGATCTCGACGCGCCCGGCTTGTTCTCGCGGCCGCTCGCCGCGAACTTGCTTGATCTCGAGGGCGAACTCGTCACGTACGCCGTCCATCCGCGCCGACAGGAGAGCATCGAGCGCCGTCGTGTTCGCCTGGATGAGCTTGTCGACGGCTTGGAGGAGATTGTCGCCGTGCTCCTTGAAGCGTTGGTCCAAGTCAGCGGTGAAATCCGCCCGCAGAAGCGCGTAGACGCCGCGCCCGTCCTCGGACAGCTTGTCCATCGCCTCCAATCGCCGCCGATCTCGCCACCGCGTCCCGTGGCGATGCTGCGGAAGCTCCAGGACCGCCGAATCTGATACCAACTATGAGCAACTCACTGGATCGGGGAAGAATTAGGGATTCGAATTGAACTAGAAGGAATAGTCTTGGTAGATATCCACCCAACCACCCACACAGCTATTCGATTACACCGGCCGAAGTCGTCATCCGTTCCTAGCCAACCAATACAGGAGGGGATCGATCTCTATTTAAACCAAAGGACCGTTAGCTCGTTAACGGGCCAGGTCAGTAGTCGCCAAGCCGGTAGCGGTGGGTTGGCTGCTCGCTTGGGCCGCCGGGCCGGCCCATCTCCTTGTTCAACTTGTATCGCGCCATCTTCTGTTGCCGGATCCGCTATAGTGCGCTTCGACTGAACCAGAGATGGGCATGAAAGGAGTCAACATAGAAGGGATTCAAATATTTGAATTCGAGATGATAATACATGTAATTCATACTCGAACCAAAATTGATCTATCAAACATGCATACGCATATGAATTCACGCGCATCTATGTTATTTAATATGTAGATATTACTGATCCATACATTTTAGTAGAACATAATTTGTTTTAATTTTTTTTGAATTCAACCTTATGATTTTGAGATCATTGTATTTGTAAATCATATTATATACATATAAAGGAGCTGAATTCTTTGTTGTGCTTTTGAAAGTATATATTTAAAAATGATGTATATAGAATTTTATTCCAATCTTTTTTTGAGCAACAAACAGTGGGGAAGACCCCCACTGTAATTCTCATTTTGATTAATATGGTGGGACAATTTTTTTTGACTGTGATATGGTGGGACAGTTACAAGTGGATCTACAAGATGGAACATGTAGTAAACATAGAAAGAAAATCTACAAATGGTCAAGCCAGCTTTGCATGCCCTCCTTCAAGCCAGGTTTAGCCTTCTTTATGATCATGCTAAAGTACTTCTTGAACATGGCTATACAATATGCCATATTCTTAGCTTTGTGGTCAAATATTATGCTATTTCTGTGCTTCCATAGAATCCAGCAGCCAGCAATTAAGCACTCTTTGAAACATCCATAAGTATCTTGTTTCCTACCCTCCATGAGCATTTCCATCAGGTTATGATCAGTGTCCCATTGGTAACCAATGTTCATCCAGAAGTTTTGGCTGAAATCACAACTAAAAAATAGGTGCATTAGATGTTCATTAGGTTCATCATCACATAGCTCACACTTACTTGTCTCTATGTAGAAATTCTTCCTGTTTAATAGGTCTCTAGTATTCAATCTATCTTGCAATAGGAGCCAAAAGAAGAATTTCTGCCTAGGGAGGGAACAAGACTTCCCAATCCACTGAAATGGTTTAGGAGCATCAGCAGGATTTCCCATGTATTCAAGATATATTCTCTTATTAGAGTACTTTGATCCACCCCAATGAAACTTCCATGAATCAGGTATTTGCTGGTTTTCTCTGCTATTTATCAACTCTCTTAGGTTGTTGCTCTGTTGTACTGCAATTGTGGACATTGGCAGGTGGAATAGTTCATAAAAATCAACCTCTTCCAAATTGCTGGCAGAAGCAAGTGTGATCTCAAAGTTTTTTACATAAGAATATAACTGAGGCATAGCCTGTGAGAGTATTTGTGAACACCATTTTTCTGACCATAGCTTGATTGTATTACCATTCCCAGCATAGCTAATGGTCATGTCCTTAAATTCTGTCAAGATAGAGCAGCAGTATCTCCACCAGAAGGATCCCACCCTGGTAGGGAAACTTGGCACCTCACCATTGTCATAGTAATTGTTCCAGATAAGGTTTACCCAGGGGATATCATGCTTGTTAAAGAATTTGAATAGGAATTTAGTAAGCAGAGTTTTGTTTTGAATTCTAAGATCTAGTACTCCCAGACCCCCTGCTTTTTTTGGCAAGCAAACATTATCCCATTTGACAAGGCGGTTCCCTTTTTTATTGATATCTTTGCCATACCATAGGAGGTTCCTACCAGATTTTTCAAAATGGTCCAAAATGGTGAATGAACTCTGATGCAGCACATAGCAAAGATAGGCAGAGCTGCGACAATGGATTTCAGATGTACAAGTCTCCCTGAGTATGACATCATGGTGGCAATGCCAGCAAGCCTGTGATCAAGTCTAGATACCATGGGCATCAAATCGAAACTTTAGGCCTTGTAGATCCCATTGGCGGACCAAGGTATGTAAATGGCATAGCTTCTTTTTTGCGATTAAAGGTGTTAGCCAGGTGCCTGTGGCTTTGTCATCAGATATATTGATGGGTACCATAGAGGATTTATTGTAGTTTACTACAAGCCAAGTGAATTTAGAAAACTTATCAAGGATCTCAATAAAATTCTTGATTTGTACCTCATCGGCTGGCAGGATAACAAGTGTATTATCAGCATACTGTATGATAGGGTAGCATTCAGTATAGTTTGTATCAATGGGCAAAGAAAGTAGGCCATTCCTCCAGGCTTCATTTACCATGATTTGTAATAATTCTCCAACCATAACATATAGTAAAGGGGAGAAAGGATCTCCTTGCCTAACTCCACATTTACATTGAATGCACTTACCAGGCACACCATTTAGAATGACAGAAGTAGTGGCAGTAGAAAATGGATCCTCCCCAAACAAAAAATAGAATACAAACTGGATTCGAATTGAGTTGGCACGGTAAATGTGCACTCTTGCTCTGCAAAAATTTGAACGAAGCAGGGAAAGACGCAGTAACCGCCCGAAACCAAAATCCGCGAGATGGAAATTACTGCCTATCCCTGACACACAAAGCCTATCGGCTCGATTTCTATAGGTTTCAATAGGGGTAGGTTTGTAATTTCACTCAAACGTGACATAACCGCCTCTCACCCGGATTCATACACGGTGGGCGCCAAAACACAGTGTCTCCTCGGCCGAAATCGACTCCCTCCCCGATTCATACACGATGGGCGCCACAAGCAAACTCTCGTCGGCAAATATTCGGTGTATGCGAGATTATCGTCCTATCCCCAACCGACTAATATTGATGTGATGTAGGAAATTTTAAATGGGGGCTAAGTGAAGGAAATATGCCCTAGAGGCAATAATAAAGTTGTTATTTATATTTCCTTATATCATGATAAATGTTTATTATTCATGCTAGAATTATATTAACCGGAAACTTAGTACATGTGTGAATACATAGACAGACAGAGTGTCCCTAGTATGCCCCTACTTGAGTAGCTCATTAATCAAAGATGGTTAAGTTTTCTAGCCATAGACATGTGTTGTCATTTGATGAACATGATCACATCATGATGTGATGGACAAGACCCATCCATTAGCTTAGCATAACAATCGTTTAGTTTATTACTATTGCTTTCTTCATGACTTATACATGTTCCTATGACTATGAGATTATACAACTCCCGAATACCGGAGGAACACTTAGTGTGCTATCAAACGTCACAACGTAACTGGGTGATCATAAAGATGCTCTACAGGTGTCTCTGATGGTGTTTGTTGAGTTGGCATAGATCAAGATTAGGATTTGTCACTCCGATTATCGGAGAGATATCTCTGGCCCTCTCGGTAATGCACATCACTATAAGCCTTGCAAGCAATGTGACTAATGAGTTAGTTGCGGGATGATGCATTACGGAACGAGTAAAGAAGACTTGCCGGTAACGAGATTGAATTACGTATGATGATACCGATGATCGAATCTCGGGCAAGTAACATACCAATGACAAAGGGAACAACGTATGTTGTTATGCGGTTTGACCGATAAAGATCTTCGTAGAATATGTGGGAGCCAATATGAGCATCCAGTTTCCGCTATTGGTTATTGACCGGAGATGTGTCTCGGTCATGTCTACATAGTTCTCGAACCCATAGGGTCCGCACGCTTAATGTTCGATGATGATTTGTATTATGAGTTATGTGATTTATGTACCGAAGTTTGTTCGGAGTCACGGATGAGATCACGGACATGACGAGGAGTCTCGAAATGGTCGAGAGGTAAAGATTCATATATTGGAAGGCTATATTCGGACATTGGAAAGGTCCCGAGTGATTCGGGTATTTTTCGGAGCACCGGGGAGTTACGGGAATTCACCGGGAGAAGTAATAGGCCTTATTGGGCTTTAGTGGAGAGAGAGAGGAGATGGGCCAAGAGGTGGCGCGCTCCTCCCCCTACCCGAACCGAATTGGACAAGGGGTGGGGCGCAGCCCCTCCCTTTCCTTCTCCCTCTCCCTCTCTTTCCTTCTCTCCTATTCCGAATAGGAAAAGGAATCCTACTAGGATTTGGGAGTCCTAGTAGGACTCCCTATGCTTGGTGCGCCCCCTAGGCCGGCCGCCTCATCCCTCCCTCCTTTATATATGGGGGAGGGGAGCACCCCAAAGGCACTCAAGATTTGTCTTAGCCGTGTGCGGTGCCCCCCTCCACAGTTACACACCTCGGTCATATCGTCGTAGTGCTTAGGCAAAGCCCTGCGCCGGTAACTTCATCATCACGGTCACCACACTGTCATGCTCACGAAACTCTCCCTCGGCCTCAGCTGGATCTAGAGTTCGAGGGACGTCACCGAGCTGAACGTGTGCAGATCGCGGAGGTGCCGTGAGTTCGGTACTTGATCTGTTGGATTGCGAAGACGTTCGACTACATCAACTGTGTTACTTAACGCTTCCGCTTTCGGTCTGCGAGGGTACGTGGACACACTCTCCCCGCTCATTGCTATGCTTCTCCTCGATAGATCTTGCATGATCGTAGGAAATTTTGAAAAACTACGTTCCCCAACAGTGGCATCTGAGCCAGGTCTATGCATAGATGTTATATGCACGAGTAGAACACAAAGAGTTGTGGGCAATAATAGTTATACTGCTTACTAGCATGTCACACTTTGATTCAGCGGTATTTTTGGATGAAGCGGCCCAGACCGACATTACATGACCGCGTTCATGAGACTGGTTCTACCGCCGTGCTTTGCACATAGGTGGCTAGTGGGTGTCTGTTTCTCCAACTTTAGTTGAATCGAGTGTGACTACGCCCGGTCCTTGTTGAAGGTTAAAACAGCACACTTGACAAAAAATCAGGGAGAAAGACTCTAGTTTTTGAACTCTGCCATGTCTTCCATGCCCATCTTCTATCTAGGCAACTTACTAGTTCCTGCTGGGATTTTAAAGCAATTGGAGAGAATACAAAGGCAGTGCTTATGGAGAAAGCATGGAGATGAGCCCTCACCATCCTTGGCAGCTTGGGACCTAATTTGTAGGCCCAAAATTAAAGGTGGACTGGGCATCTTAAACCTGGGTGTACAGAACATGGCTCTTTTGCTTAAGCATTTGCATAAATTCTTAAATAGGATGGATCTGCCATGGGTCTCACTTATTTGGGATACATATTATCATTCTTCTGTACCTCAGGGGACTGATAGCTGTGGTTCTTTTTGGTGGAAGGATATTTGTAAATTGCTGGATCATTTTAGAAACACAACTTGGGTACAAATCAATTCTGGGAACTCAGCTTTGTTTTGGTCTGATAAGTGGAAGATTGATGACTCAGTGGCCCCATTGCAAACAAGACTTCCAAGGCTCTTTTCATATGTGAAATATCCCTGGCTTACAGTTTCTCAGGCTTTCCAATCACAGGATATCACCCAGATGTTCCACTTACCTTTATCTGCACATGCATACCAGGAGTGTATCACAGTGCAGAATCTGATGGCCAATTGCAATAGGGAAGTGGATGCAAATGACATTTGGTACTGGCAGGGGACTTGTCATACCTTCAAGCCCAAGTTGTTTTATTCTTTCATGCATTCAGCCATGTCTTTCAATCCTCTCCTTTTGTGGATATGGAGATCTTCCTGCATAATGAAAATAAAAGTGTTTGCCTGGATGCTAATTATGGATAGGCTGAACACTAAAGATATGGTTGAAAGAAGGCACTGGCATTTGGATGATTGGGTTAATTGTGTGCTTTGTCCCCTGTTGACACGTGAGACCAGGAATCACTTATTCTTTGAATGTAATTTCAGTGGGAGAATATGGAATTATCTCCAAATCTCATGGCCACCTGGGGATGACATGTCCACTATTGTGATGCAAGCTAAGCAAGATTTTGCAAAACCTTTCTTTACTGAGGTTGTTTTTGTTGCTTGCTGGAACATTTGGATAATGAGGAACGCAAGAGTGTTCAGATATGAGAGACAGAGTTTTAATAGATGGAGGAGTGCCTTCATCCATGATATCACACTCATGCAGCACAGAGTCAAGCAAAGATATAAGGAGGAGCTGTTGAGATGGATTTCATTTCTACGTTCATGAGGTCTTGTAAGCTAACTTCTTAGTTTAATTTCTTTTCTTCCTTTTTGATTACCCCTTGAAAATCCATGTACATTGTATTTTTACATTATGATAAATGTTGAATGCTGTGGGGGGTTTTCCCTACAGTCACCAGTCAAAAAAATCGTTGTGGTTTGTGATGCGTAGGTAAGAACGGTTCTTGCTAAGCCCGTAGCAGCCACGTAAAACTTGCAACAACAAAGTAGAGGACGTCTAACTTGTTTTTGCAGGGCTTGCTGTGATGTGATATGGTCAAGACGTGATGATATATAGTTTGTTGTATGAGATGATCATGTTTTGTAACAGTTATCAAAAACTGGCAGGAGCCATATGGTTGTTGCTTTATTGTATGAAATGCAATCGCCATGTAATTGCTTTACTTTATCACTAAGCGGTAGCGATAGTCGTAGAAGCAATAGTTGGCGAGACGACAATGATGCTTCGATGGAGATCAAGGTGTCAAGCCGGTGACGATGGTGATCATGACGGTGCTTTGGAGATGGAGATCAAAGGCACAAGATGATGATGGCCATATCATATCACTTATATTGATTGCATGTGATGTTTATCCTTTATGCATCTTATTTTGCTTAGTACGGCGGTAGCATTATAAGATGATCTCTCACTAAAATTTCAAGGTACAAGTGTTCTACCTGAGTATGCACCGTTATGACAGTTAAATCGTGTCGAGACACCACGTGATTTATCGGATGTGATAAGCTCTATGTTCACATACAACGGGTGCAAGCCAGTTTTGCACACGCAGAATGCTCGGGTTAAACTTGACGAGCCTAGCATATGCAGATATGGCCTCGGAACACTGAGACCGAAAGGTCGAGCGTGAATCATATAGTATATATGATCAACATAGTGATGTTCACCATTGAAAAGTACTCCATCTCACGTGATGATCGTACATGGTTTAGTTGATATGGATCATGTGATCACTTAGATGATTAGAGGGATATCTAGAGAAAAACTATGTTGAAAGATGATAGTAGCAATGATGCGGACTAGGTCCATGATATGAGGATTATACTCATTGCTGCACAGAAGAATTATGTCCTTGATGCACCGCTAGGTGACGGACCTATTGCAGGAGTAGATGAAAATGTTATAAACGTTTGGCAAAGCTCGATATGATGACTACTTGATAGTTTAGTGCACCATGCTTTACGGCTTAGAACCGGGACTTCAAAACGTTTTGAACGCCACAGAACATATAAGATGTTCCAAGAGCTGAAATTTGTATTTCAGACTCATGCCCGAGTCGAGAGGTATGAGACCCGTGACAAGTATTTTGCCTACAAGATGGAGGAGAATAGCTCAATCAGTGAGCATGTGCTCAGAATGTCAGAGTACTACAATCGCTTGAATCGAGTGGGAGTTGATCTTCCAGATAAGATAGTGATTGACAGAGTTCTCTAGTCACTATCACCAAGTTAGTAGAACTTCGTGATGAACTATAGTATGTAAGGGATGACGAAAACGATTCCCGAGCTCTTCGCGATGCTGAAATCAGCAAAGGTAGAAATCAAGAAAAGCATCAAGTGTTGATGGTTGACAAGACCACTAGTTTCAAGTAAAAGGGTAAGTGAAAGAAAGGGAACTTCAAGAAGAATGGCAAGCAAGTTGCCACTCCCATGAAGAAGCCCAAAAATGGACCCAATCCTGAAACGTAGTGTTTCTACTTCAAAGGAAATGGTCACTAGAAGTGGAACTGCCCTAGATACTTGGCGGATAAGAAGGATGGCAAAGTGAACAAAGGTATATTTGATATACATGTTATTGATGTGTACTTTACTAGTGTTTATAGCAACCCCTCAGTATTTGATATTGGTTCAGTTGCTAAGAGTAGTAACTCAAAACGAGAGTTGAAAAATAAACAGAGACTAGTTAAGGGCGAGGTAATGATGTGAGTTGGAAGTGATTCCAAGGTTGATAAGATCACCATCGCACACTCCCTTTACCTTCGAGATTAGTGTTGAACCTAAAATAAATGTTATTTGGTGTTTGCGTTGAGCATGAATATGATTGGATCATGTTTATTGCAATACAATTATTCATCTAAGTCAAAGAATAATTGTTGTTCTATTTACATGAATAAAACCTTCTATGGTCATACACTCAATATAAATGGTTTATTGAATCTCGATCGTAGTGATACACATATTCATAATATTGAAGCCAAAAGATGCAAAGTTAATAATGATTGTGCAACTTATATGTGGCACTACTGTTTAGGTCATATTGGTGTAAAGCGCATGAAGAAACTCCATGCTGATGGACTTTTGGAATCACTTGATTATGAATCACTTGATGCTTGCGAACCATGCCTCATGGGCAAGATGACTAAGACTCCGTTCTCCGAAACAATGGAGCGAGCAACTGACTTATTGGAAATAATACATATTGATGTATGCGGTCCAATGAGTGTTGACGCTCGCAGTGGGTATCGTGTTTTTTCTGACCTTCACAAATGATTTGATGTCACAGCCCTAGAGCTTGCATGTAATTAGTGGCATTGCATCCATGCATCATGTTTAATTTTCATGAAATTGGAAATGGGGATTGCCTAAACCCTAGCATTAAAGGAATTCAAATAGGCTCAACCAAAATATTTTTCAGTGATTTCAAATGGCTTTAGAAAATGTTCATCATTTACGGAAAAATGCTTTAAACCAGAACCAGAGGTGCTGCACATTTTTCATGTCATATTTGGTCACTGGATTAATTCATAAAGTATTTGCATTTGGGCATTTAATGCTAATAAATAGTTTAAATGTTCAAATAATCATTAACTGAAATGTTTGTTGTTGGAAATATTCCAAACAGTGACATTGACCAGTTTCATGATTTTTGGAAATGCCCTGGCATTTTATTAAAGCCAAACATAATTACGTAAAATAGAAAATGGAAATAAAAGAGAAGGAAACTAACCTGGCCCAGCTTACATTGCACTGGCAGCCCACCTCGACCGCCACTGGCGGCCAGTTGGCTGGCCCACCGACCAGCCGATGCTCGCTTCTTCAACCTTACGCGGAAGGAGAAGCAGGTGTGTGGCGAAGCTGCGCCGGCTCACCTTGCCACGCCTCCCCTCGCGTCTGGCGGCGCCACGCGCCTCCCGACCCCCTCCCACTTCTCCCTCGCTCGAACCTCCTTCCTCGCTCTCTGCCGTCCCCAAGAGCTCCGCCCGACCTCTTCTTCGTCTCCGCCCGAGCTAAGCAGCGCTTTGGGCGCCCGCAACGCCGCCATCGCCATTGTCTCGCCCTCTGCACCGGCGATCGTCGTCGTCGATTCGCGACAACCCGACCGCCCCGACCTCGCCGGCAGCGACGCCATCGGACGCGGTGTGAGCACCAGCGTCGTCTCCCCTTCTCCCTGGTCGCGCCCGCCCTCTAGGCGTAGCCTGCCGTGGCCGAGCTTCCCTCGCCGCCTGCCATGTCGCCGCGTCCACGCCGCTTGAACTCGATTAGGAGCGCGTCACCGCGCTCGGGAAGCCACCAGAGCATAACGCACACGCTAACTTGCCCTCCTGCACCACAGCCAACCTCAAGCACTCACCCGACCTCCGGCCGGCCATGAAGCTCACTTCCGGCGAGCTCCGACCACCACGCGACCTCCCACCTGCTCCGTTCGATGCGCGCGAGTGAGGGCCTCCTCCCTGTGCCCTTCTCTTGCCCAGCTACCGCGTATAGCGCAGCCCCGGCGAACATCCGCCGCGTTTCGGGTCGCCACCGGCCGAACTCCGGTGGCCGGTGACGTGGCACGTCATTAGCCACTAATGACCCAGCTAAACCAACCCTAGTGCCACTGCCATGTGGGCCCTGCGCCTGATTAGTTTAATTTAATTTTCTGTTTAGATTAGTTCATAACCCACTGGGACCCACACGTCAGCATTGACTTTGCTGACGTGGCCGTTGACTGGTCCCACATGTCATCCACCCAAACCAGCCCTGTTACACTGACCCGTGGGCCCCAGCCGTCAGGTTTGACCTGGGCTGGCGCCTTTGACTTGCTGATGTCACCCTGACGCACTGATGACGTAATAACTAGTTTCTGGATTTATTATAATTCAGGAAATTTCAGAAAATACCCCAAACTTCTAAAATTCATAGAAATTCAACCGTAACTCCAATGGAAATAAGTTATATATGAAAAATGATCAGAAAAATATGAAGAATCTGTTTATGCCATGACCATGCATGTTTGAACAAGTTAACCTCACTGAATAGGATGAATCATGATTAGGGTAATTTATGAACTAGCATTTGGAGTTGGAGTTTAACCTTGTTTGAATTCCACTTCAATTAACTTGGCTTACTGCTGCATTAGGTCAATTCAGTTCCTTAACATGATCATGCATCATATATGTGCATTGCATTGATTGTGTTCTTTCTCGATTCTTGGGTGTCTGTCCCCTCTCGATAGGCGTGGTTTCGACGATGAGATCGATGACACTAATGAAGAGCTATATTATCTTCAGAAGTGCCAGGCAAGCAAACCCCCTTGTTCATTCCGATATAATCCCACTCTCTCGCTCCTGCTCTATTTTACTGCATTAGGACGACAACGACTCATGTGTTACTTGCTGCGGTAGCTGAACCCCTTTATCCTCTTGCATGACCTGTCATTCCACAAGAATTAGATGAAACCCACTAGCATGAGTAGGAGTTGTTTGAGCCATGTTGTGCCTACTCATTCATGCTTGTTGTCGTGCCTGCCATCGCTTAGAGTTGAGTCAGTCCGATTCATCGGGAATGAATTGGAATGGTTGTGTGAACTTGTCCTCGTGTGTGAGCTAAGTGTGTGAACACGATTTGATAAAGGTAGCGGTGAGAGGCCATGTAGGAGTACATGGTGGGTTGTCTCATTGCAGCCGTCCTCGTGAACTGAGTTACGTGTTTGTGATCCATGAAAGCCATTACTACCACACATTGGGATCCTTAATTGACTCTCTCGGCTTCTTAACCGCCCTTGTCCTCAGTCCAGGAGTTGCAAGTAGTTTCTGGTGTTTGTAGTATGCTGGGGGCCGCACGCAACGCTGACCTTAGGGGTGGGTTGTGTTGCGGTAGGCACCGTGGCCCGGTGTACCGATTCGCCTGCTTGGTGTCTCGGGAACCCTGCACACATCATTCGGGCTGTATGGGAAACCTCGCCGGACTCCTGCGGATGGAACCCGAATAGGCGATAAACCTGGACTAGGGACTTGAGTGTTTAGGTAGGCCGTGGCCGACACCCTCGTTGGGCTTCCGCTTGAAGGTTGCCGAGTACATGTCATGTAAACGGCGGTAAGTGGTGATTGCGTGTGTGAAGAAGTACACCCCTGCAGGGTTAATATGATCTATTCGAATAGCCGTGTCCGCGGAAAAGGACTTCTGGGTTGCCTATAACAGTTCATAGACAAGTGAAAGTGGATATTCTAAAATGCGCAAGATAAGCGTGAGTGCTATGGATGGCGTTCTCGTAGGGAGACGGGAGCGGGTCCATAGTGGTGTATTTGATATGGTGAATATGTGGACTCGTAGCGCCACCTCAAAAGAGTTACTTGCAATCGTAGTTCAGGATAGCCATCGAGTCAAAGCTGGCTTGCTGCAGCTTAAACTCCACCACCCCTTTTGATAATGATGCATATGTAGTTAGTTCTGATGTAAGTCTTGCTGAGTACAATTGTACTCACGTTTGCTTATTTTATGTTTTGCAGAGAGACGTCAGTCTCGCTAGTACTTCCGCTTGGACTTCAACGTTTAGCTTGTTACCTCAGCTACGATCTTGTGCCCTCGGTAGGATCTGATAGATAGTCAGGCTTCTCAGCCTTATTTCATTTATAGTTGCCTGTACTCAGATATGTTTAGCTTCCGCTTGTGCTTTGACTTGTATGCTCTGAGTGTTGGGTCATGAGACCCATGTTTGTAATATCTCGCTCCTCGGAGCCTAATGAATAAATATTTGAGTCGAGAGTTATGTTGTGATGCCATGTTGTATCTACACATATTGAGCATATTGTGTGTATGTTTGAAATGCTTGGTATGTGTGGGATCCGACAAACTAGTTGTTTATCCTTGGCAGCCTCTCATATGGGGAAATGTAGTCTCGTGCTTACGAGCGATAGTAGTCCGCTACAGCCCGGTTCACCGGAGTCCCGCTAGCCCGGCACTACTGCTTGGACACTTGACTGGCCGGGCATGTGTTTCACCGTTCCTATGTCCGTCCCTTCGGGAAATGTCACGCGGTGTTATTCGGAGTCCTGCCTAGCCTGCTACAGCCCGGGATACCGGAGTCCTGTTAGCCCAGTGCTACAGCCCGAATTTATATGTTGATGACCGACATGTTCGATGTGATTCATGTATGCCTGTCCCCATAGGTTAGCGCCGCTTTGAGTTCAGGACTAGCCATGTCGGCCCGGGTTCTCTGTCATATGGATGCTAGCGACACTATCATATACGTGAGCCAAAAGACGCAAACGGTCCCGGGCCATGGTAAGGCGACACCCGTGGGAATACCGTGTGTGAGGCCGCAAAGTGATATGAGGTGTTACCGGCTAGATCGATGTGACTTGGAATCGGGGTCTTGACATTTGAGCAGATATAGGTATATCTACTTGATGAAACATAAGTCTGAAACATTTGAAAAGTTCAAAGAATTTCAGAGTGAAGTGGAAAATCATTGTAACAAGAAAATAAATTTCTACGATCTGATCATGGAGATGAATATTTGAGTTATGAGTTTGGTCTTCATTTGAAACAATATGGAATAGTTTCGCAACTCACGCCACCTGGAACACCACAGCGTAATGGTGTGTCCGAACATCGTAACCATACTTTATTAGATTTGGTGCTATCTATGATGTCTCTTACTGATTTACCACTATCGTTTTGGGGTTATGCATTAGAGACAGTTCCATTCACGTTAAATAGGGCACCGTCTAAAAATCCATTGAGATGACACCGTATGAACTATGGTTTAGCTAGAAACCTAAGTTGTCGTTTCTTAAAGTTTGGGGTTGCAATGCTTATGTGAAAAAGTTTCAACCTGATAAGCTCAAACCCAAATTGGAGAAATGTGTCTTCATAGGATACCCAAAGGGGACTTTTGGGTAAACCTTCTATCACAGATCTGAAGGCAAGATATTCATTGCTAAGAATGGATCCTTTCTAGAGAAGGAGTTTCTCTCGAAAGAAGTGAGTGGGAGGAAAGTAGAACTTGATGAGGTAATTGTACCTGCTCCCTTATTGGAAAGTAGTTCATCACGTAAATCAGATCCAAAGTGATTCCTACACCAATTAGTGAGGAAGCTAATGATGATGATCATGAAACTTGATCAAGTTACTACCGAACCTCGTGGGTCAACCAGAGTAAGATCCGCACTGTGAGTGGTACGGTAATCCTGTTCTGGAAGTCATGTTACTGGACCATGACGAACCTACGAACTATGAGGAAGCAATGATGAGCCCAGATTCCGCGAAATGGCTTGAGGCCATGAAATCTGAGATGGGATCCATGTATGAGAACAAAGTTTGGACTTTCGTTGACTTGCCCGATGATCGGAAAGCCATAGAGAATAAATGGATCTTTAAGAAGAAGACTGACAGCTGACGGTAATGTTACTATTTACAAAGCTCGACTTGTTGCGAAAGGTTTTCGACAAGTTCAAGGAGTTTACTATGATGAGACCTTATCACCCTAGCGATGCTTAAGTTCGTCTGAATCATATTAGCAATTGCTGCATTTTATGATTATGAAATTTGGCAAATGGATGTCAAAACTGCATTCCTTAATGGATATCTTAAAGAAGAGTTGTATATGATGCAACCCGAATGTTTTGTCGATCCAAAAGGTGCTAACAAAGTGTGCAAGCTCCAACGATCCATTTATGGACTGGTGCAAGCATCTCGGAGTTGGAATATACGCTTTGATAGTGTGATCAAAGCATATAGTTTTATACAGACTTGCGGTGAAGCATGTATTTACAATAAAGTGAGTCGAGCACTACAACATTTCTGATAAATATATGTGAATGACATATTGTTGATCGGAAATAATGTAGAATTTTCTGGAAAGCATAAAGGAGTGTTTGAAAGGATTTTTTTCAAAGAAAGACCTCGGTGAAGCTACTTACATATTAAGCATCAAGATCTATAGAGATAGATCAACATGCTTGATAATTGTTTTCAAATGAGTACATACCTTGACAAGTTTTTGAAGTAGTTCAAAATGGAACAATCAAAGAAGGAGTTCTTTCCTGTGTTGCAAGGTGTGAAGTTGAGTAAAGACTCAAAACCCGACCACGGAAGAAAATAGAAAGAGAATGAGAAGTCATTCCCTATGCCTCAGTCATAGGTTCTATAAAGTATGCTATGTTGTGTACCAGACCTATTGTGTACTTGACCATGAGTTTGGCAAGAGGGTACAATAGAGATCCGTGAATGAATCACTGGGGTCAAAATTATCCTTAGTGGAATAAGGACATGTTTCTCGGTTATGGAAGTGACAAAAAGTTCGTCGTAAAAGGTTACGTCGATGCAAGCTTTGACACTGATCCAGATGACTCTAAGTCTCAATCTGGATACATATTGAAAGTCAGAGCTATTAGCTAGAGTAGCTCTATGCAGAGCATTGTAGACATAGAAAATTTGCAAAATACATACGGCTCTGAATGTGGCAGACCCATTGACTAAACTTCTCTCACAAGCAAAACATGATCACTCTTTGGGTGTTAATCACATAGTGATGTGAACTAGATTATTGACTCTAGTAAACCCTTTGGGTATTAGTCACATGGAGATGTGAACTAATCACATAAAGATGTGAACTATTGGTGTGAAATCACATGACAATGTGAACTAGATTATTGACTCCAGTGCAAGTGGGAGACTGAAGGAAATATGCCCTAGAGGCAATAATAAAGTTGTTATTTATATTTCCTTATAATGTTTATTATTCATGCTAGAATTGTATTAACCGGAAACTTAGTACATGTGTGAATACATAGACAAACAGAGTGTCCCTAGTATGCCTCTACTTGACTAGCTCGTTAATCAAAGATGGTTAAGTTTCCTAGCCATAGACATGTGTTGTCATTTGATGAACGGGATCACATCATTAGAGAATGATGTGACGGACAAGACCCATCTGTTAGCTTAGCACAATGATCGTTTAGTTTGTTGCTATTGCTTTCTTCATGACTTATACATGTTCCTATGACTATGAGATTATACAAGTCCCGAATACCAGAGGAACACTTAGTGTGCTATCTAACGTCACAATGTAACTGGGTGATCATAAAGATGCTCTACAGGTGTCTCCGATGGTGTTTGTTGAGTTGGCATAGACCAAGATTAGGATTTGTCACTCCGATTGTCGGAGAGGTATCTCTGGGCCCTCTCGGTAATGCACATCACTATAAGCCTTGCAAGCAATCTGACTAATGAGTTAGTTGTGGGATGATGCATTATGGAACGAGTAAAGAAGATTTGCCAGTAACGAGATTGAACTAGGTATGATGATACCCACGATCGAATCTCGAGCAAGTAACATACCGATGACAAAGGGAACAACGTATGTTGTTATGCGGTTTGACCGATAAAGATCTTCATATAATATGTAGGAGCCAATATGAGCATCCAAGTTCCGCTATTGGTTATTGTCCGGAGATGTGTCTCGGTCATTTCTACATAGTTCTCGAACCCGTAGGGTCCACACGCTTAACGTTCGATGACGATTTGTATTATGAGTTATGTGATTTGATGTACCGAAGTTTGTTCGGAGTCTCGGATGAGATCACGGACATGATGAGGAGTCTCGAAATGGTCGAGAGGTAAAGATTCATATATTGGAAGGATATATCCGGAATATCCGGACATCGGAAAGGTTCCGAGTGATTCGGATATTTTTCGGAGTACTTGGGAGTTACAGGAATTCACCGGGAGAAGTAATGGGCCTTATTGGGCTTTAGTGGAGAGAGGGGAGAAGGGCCAAGAGGTGGCACGCACCTCCCCCGTTGCAAAACCGAATTGGACAAGGGGTGGGGGCGCAGCCCCTCCCTTTCCTTCTCCCTCTCCCTCTCTTTCCTTCTCTCCTACTCCGAATAGGAAAGAGAATCCTACTAGGACTTGGGAGTCCTAGTAGGACTCCCTATGCTTGGCGCACCCCCTAGGCCGGCCGCCTCCTCCCTCCCTCCTTTATATACGGGGGAGGGGAGCACCCCAAAGGCACCCAAGATTTGTCTTAGCCGTGTGCGGTGCCCCCTCCACAGTTACACACCTCGGTCATATCGTCGTAGTGCTTAGGCGAAGCCCTGCGCCGGTAACTTCATCATCACCGTCACCACGCCGTCGTGCTGACAGAACTCTCCCTCGGCCTCAGCTGGATCTAGAGTTTGAGGGACGTCACTGAGCTGAATGTGTGCAGATCGCGGAGGTGATGTGCGTTCGGTACTTGATCAGTTGGATTGCGAAGACGTTCGACTACATCGACCGCGTTACTTAACGCTTCCGCTTTCGGTCTACGAGGGTACGTGGAAACACTCTCCCCGCTCGTTGCTCTGCTTCTCCTAGATAGATCTTGCGTGATCGTAGCAAATTTTGAAATACTACGTTCCCCAACACTAAGTTTGTAAATTTCCTGGCATTTGAGACAAGCGCGCCCTGAAGACATGGTTCCCCCCTTCCTCTCTCCCTCCAGTTCCCCATTCGTACTCCGTGCGCGCCAAAACACCCTCTCCACCCCAGCCTCCTCTGTCCGCCACCCCATCCACCGCTGTCCTCCTCCACCATGCCGGAGCTGATACCCCGACGCCGTCATCCATTACAAGAGATTGACCTCTCTCATCCATGGCTTCAGACCGGGATCCTTGCATCCCGTCCTCTTGCTTCATCCCCGCCATCGTCCACCTTGCCGGCGCCGCTCCTACGACCGTCTCGTCCACCGCGCCTCGCCGCCACCGTCTACCCTCCTAGATCTGCTTCCACGCCACCGACAGCCATCGCTACCGCAGCACCGTCAAATTCTCAGTAGATGCATACACGGTGCCGCACCAGAGGCGGTACTCTTTCGTATCTGCTCAACTTATTTATTGCAGCAAGAAAATAGATCGCCATTGCTTTACTCTGATTTCTTGTCCATCGCTTACTTGTTAGTTGAAAGCAAACATTGGTTGCGAAGTTGCCTTTGTCCGGTATGCACCTTCAGATCCGCCATGGCACACTCAACACTATACTCGCAATGCTTATGGTTTCCCCCTTTTATATTCCACACTAGTTAAATGACACTAGAATAAATTTCAAAATTGGGTCAGTCGATTTTTTAGAGCTCCCGGAGTTCGCCGGTGGGAAGGGGCTCGGGTGGGGGCGGTGGTTGTAAGGGGCGGTGGTGGGGCCTCGTTGAACGAAGAAAACTCGACGCGGGTGGGGGCGAGGGTGGGGGGTGGGGGTGGCGGAGGAACACAGGCAGTGGGGGCGGTTCAGGGGAGGGCGAGGGGTTGGGGCCGATGGTTCCGCCGGCGGCCCGTGTGGTGTTCTGTATGGGAAGAATCAGAGACGAGGAAGAAGAAGGGTTAGGAGACGTAGGATCTTCATCCAACCACTTTGAAATGGTCGACTGACCCAAATGACAAAAGTCACGCGAATTGCATGCAGACATGCCTTTATATTCAGTACCATCATCATACCTGCTTAGCACTACTCCTGAATCCATCAAGCTAAACAACGTGCCACTCATAATTCCAAACTTGTTGCTCAAATACAAATCTGATATGATGCTGATATTACTAAAACAGATAATGTTTAATTGGTGAGATAATGTTCCTACTTTACTTTCAAAAAGCACGTGCACCACATATAGAGAGACAACAGGGAGTTGTATTCTTAATGCGCTCTGGTTCATCATGTGTGAGCACTGCGCAACAAACATTTTATTATCCAAAATCTCTTGCTCTTCTTTAGCATGTTCCTCTTCCGTTCTTCTTTAATAAGTACTCTCTTCGTTCCTAAATACAAGTCTTTGTATAGATTCCACAATGGACTACATATGGATAAAAATGAGTGAATCCACACTCTAAAATGTATCTGTATACATCTGTATGTGATCCATAGTGGAAATCTCTACAAAGACTTATATTTTGGAACGGAGGGAGTATGATAGTAGTCTGATATGTTCCTTATAGTGAAGATGAGCAGGACATTTTCAGTGTAGAGGTCTATACGATCGGTTGTGATGGACACTTTGAACTCTTCGGGCCTCTTTGATTCGTAGGATTTTGTAAACATAGGAATAGGATTTGTAGTGGCCTGCCCACTTGAATCCTATAAGATTAGCAAGGAAATGCGGGGAGTTGTGTCGCCTTTGAGAGTTACACTAATATTAACAATACCGCACCTTCAATTGAAGAGAGCTGGTATCGGAAGCCTTTCTAACCGCACCGGCAATACTAGCACATATATTCCAGCAAGTTCCACTTTGCTGATTTTACTCCTGATGCTTACGCTTTTCCCGTTATATCTACACTATGATCTGTGTACCTGCTATGTGTCGCACTAGCAGCAGTCCACTCTTAAAGCTAAACCAACAGACCAATCATAAGTCCAAAGCTCACTTCTTCAAATATGAATTGTAATATGATACTAATATTAGTTAACAGACACACATTTAATTGGTCAGGTAATGCTCCCACTTGATTTTCCAAATGCATGTGGCCACATATAGAGAGACATCATGGAATTGCATTTCTTTGGGCGCTGTGATTCATCATGAGTGGGCAACCAACATTGTATGCAATGAAGTAGAACCTCAAGAATATGCTTCCTCTTCTGTTCTTTAACATGTTCCTCTTTTGTTATTCTGTATTTAGTACGTACAATATGTTCCTTGTCCGGAAAGGGAGCAGGGACATCTGCAGTCAACAGCTGATAGAGCTGGCCTGTACGTGATCGATAGGCTTTTAATTAGTAGCGGCAATACAACACCATATTTTCCAGCCAGTTCCACTTTCCTAATTTATATACCGTGGTTATGGTGTACCACTTTTATGTGCACTACGATCTGCCTAGTTGCTGTGTGCTCTTGTTATCATGGTTTGGAAATAAAATCTCTATACGTTATATTATGAACCTATCATCTGCCAACTATCCTTACTTCTGGAACCTATTTTTTGTGTACTTGTGCCAGATTATATTTGTGCACGCACCATATTACAGCACACATGAGCTCTCTCATCAGAATCCAGTGATAGCACACAAGGGTTTCTGGGCGCCCTATATTAGAATATCCTCTGCATTACAAAGATAATCTCACTACTATTTATGTTTTCATGGTTCTCAGATATTATACGTAATTACAGTGAATATCAGAATCCACGCATCAGAAGAATATTGTGGAACACTGCAACGACTTACAAAATTGGCACCAAGGCATTGAGTGCCATTCTGGATGCAATGAGACTCATACGCTCCCCACCTGTAGATTATTTTTCAGAATATGATCCTAATGACTATTCTAACCTCGAGGAGTCAAAGGAAGATGGCATGTCCTGTTCACCCATCAAGGTGCATGTTCTAATTTGGCAAGGTTTTATTGATTGCGTGTATCTTGCATATGTTGTCTTGCATTTCTTCTACTTTGTTGCACCGCCATCTGCTTAGTTTATTCATCATATATGTCAAGATTCCATGCCCATCCATTATCAATACATATTCCATCTGTCATCATACCATGTTTTTTCACTCAAATGATGTTCTTGTGCATCAGACATCAAAAAGGAAGAGGGTGATTGCTGAACCTGAAGGAGCACCAGCAAAGTCCTTGAAAAACATGGTGGTGCCAGAGAAATCAGACATCACCCCACTTATATTGGTTGTGCAACCAGTGACACAAACCGTAGGTCCGACTCCAGTAGACTGTACCCATACTTCACTGGCCCCACCACTAGCCCCACCACACAGGATTTGCACTCCAGCAAAAGATATGCCGATTTCAGTTGCCATAGCACCAGCCGTACCACAGAAAAATCCCACTCCAACAAAAACTATAGCAAGTCCACCGGTCGAAGACCTATCCCAACTGCAGAGACGGCCAATTCCTGCATATTGGAACCACATTCCAGTTATTCCCAGTTTTAAAGACAATGCTTTCAATGTTGTTAGGGACTACGTGCATATATTCCCATCATGGGAAGATTATAGTGAAGACAAACACCATTTTCACATCTTCCTGTCCCACTTACGTGTAAGTGCTATTACTCATGGTGATTATTTTCCTGTTTTCTGTTGATTGAACACATCAATGATTTACATTACATTGTTGTAAGTAGGCGAGGGTCAATCTGGATAGTCATGACGAGCAAAGCTTGCTTGCGCTTTTCAAGGAAGCATTGCAGCAGTATGGGTGTTACATGAGGAAATCATACTTTGATGGCAAGTCTATAAACGAATTTCGGGTGAAGTCTCACATGCTAAATTTAGAAGACATTGAATGGAAAAACCTTGTTATGCACTGGTCTTGTTCGCAGGATGAGGTACTGTCTATGATATCACATGACAATTTGAACTTCTACTTTTTCGCATGTGCCTTACGAATCTTTTTTGCAGGAAATCAGCTTGAAGAAGAATTCCGGTTTGAAAAGAACGACAAGATATTGCAAATATGTTGCTCGCTCTTTTGCTCTTGTTAGTACGTGTTGTCTTGTATCACTGTACTTGCATTCATACCTGGTTCATTATGTGACATCAGTATGCATGATAGCTTGCTTATCAATTGTTCGCTCCAAATTATCTGATCTGTATGAATGGTTACATTAGTGTAGAATATATCCAATGCCAAATGAAATTTTTTAGCTCTCCATTGTTCTTGTAAGTACCTATTGTACTTTATCAGTGTACTTATATTGACAGGTAGTTGTTCATGTACCATCACTCTGCAGCTTATTTTCCTTTGCCCTCCATTTTCTACGCATCGGATCTATATTTAGTCTTACCATAAGGTTGGATAACACCGATGGTCCTGAAGAAGTTTAGGTCTGCATTGCTCTTGGTTGTACCTTTTGCCTGTATCACTGTACTTACATTTATAGCTACTTGGTCATGTAGCATCACTCTTCATCTTATCTTAAATATTCTCCATTTTTTCTTATATATCACATCTATATTTACTCTTAACAAAATGTAGAATAAAGACAATGCTTATGAAGAAGATTTTGTGGTAAACTTCTTGAATTCCCCCCCCCCCCCATCAGCATGGACAAGGGCTTTATAGAGCCTGTCTTCACCAATAATGTAAGTTTGTCCTTCTCAAGCCTTCAAACCTTGTTGTTTATATTTGGTTAGGCATGACTACAACAGCTATTTATTTTTGGTGTTTGCATCAAATTGCATGTTTAAAGTTTATTATGTAGTTCATAAACAAAAGTTTGTCCTTCTCAATTTAAGTTTTCAGTTGTACAACCAAGTTCCTTCTTCATACCATGTAAATTAAACTACTCTGAGCAAGTGATCTTCTTTTGCACTGCATGTATGCTTCTGTTCTTGATCCGTAATCCAGTAGTGTGGTGAATCTACCCACTATAGCACAATGTCATATTCTGCAATGTCTTAACTATGAACAATGTCATATCATTCTACTATTATTTAAACCATCTCTTTATTTGCCAATCTGAAATGGGATAAATTGACAGCACACTAACCATTGATACTTATGAGTTCTTGATCTATAATACAGTGGTGTCGTGAAGCTACCAACTCCTTCACAATGTCATTTCCTGCCATGTCTTAACCTGAACAATACCATATTGTGTTAATGCTATTTTAAACTGTGTCACTTTATTCGTCAGTAAGAAATGTGATGAATTGTCAAGACCTTGATACTTATATGTGCAAAACACATCATCATCTGCTTCTTTATCTTTCAGAGTGAGGAGGATATAAGTGTCAAACAAGCGTTGATCTCATCAGCTTGCTTTCACTGCTTATGCAGCTCCGAGCAGGGCTAACCTTTCTTGAACTCTATTTAAGTCTTTGTCGGTTTTGTATATTATTTTGTCGGCGTGTTTACTTGCATTGGTGGCGATCTTTGATGCCCAGTGTATGTAATCTGTTGTCTGCTTGTGCTTTATTATCATAGTGGCAAACTTTGATGCCCAGTGGATGTAATATGTTGTAATTTCTTTATTGTATAGTCCAGGTGTTTTCTTATTCACGATGCTACAATTATTTTACTGTATATATATCATGTCTTCGCAGTAAACCGACCAAACCGTAAAATTACGGTACATAATCGGGCCGTCATGCAAATCACTACATAATCGATCTGTTAACAGACCTAAATGTAAACTGGACCAATAGTAGATTTGGGCCTCTAATAGGCCGAGTATACTGCCGGCCCTATTTTCGCAAGAAAACTCACTGGGCTTTTAGGAGGCTGAAAAGTAGGTTGGGCCTGGAACGTGCCGAACAGCTCACGGGCCGGCAGCAGGCCAAAATAGACCCCGAACCATGATTGTGCCAATAACATCACGGGCCGTTAACATGCCAAAATTGTCTCGATCCTTGTTTGGCCCAATCAGATTATCGGCTGTGAGCAGGCCGGATACAAACCGGGTCGTAGTTAGGCCGAACTATATGATGGGTGTGACGTCCTCGACTCAATCATACACTAATCATGCACGCAAATGTGTACGACCAAGATCAAGGACTCACGGGAAGATATCACAACACAACTCTAGACACAAATTAAAAAAAACAAGCTTTATATTACAAGCCAGGGGCCTCGAGGGCTTGAATACATAAGCTCAAATACACAAGAGTTAGCGGAAGCAACAATATCTGAGTACAGACATAAGTTAGACAAGCTTGCCTTAAGAAGGCTAGCACAAAAGCAACATCGATCGAAAAGGCAAGGCCTCACCTGGGAGCCTCCTAACTACTCTTGGTCGCCGATGGTCTCCACATAGTAGTAGGCACCGGCAGGGCATCTGGCTCTGGACTCAGGCATCTGGTTGCATCAACCGGAAAGAAGAAGAAAGGGGAAAAGGGGAGCAAAGCAACCGTGAGTACTCATCCAAAGTACTCGCAAGCAAGGATCTACACTACATATGCAACATTATCAAAGGAAGGCTGTATATGTGGACTGCCGCAGAAATGCCGTAATAGAGAGAAGGCCTAGTCCTATCGAAGACTAGCATCTTCTGGAAACCACCATCTTGCAGCAACAGGAGAGAGTAGAGTAGCATAAAGTAAAGTAGTAGAAGTGTTATCAACCTCGGCCAGAGATCCTTTCTCGACTCCCTGCGAGAAAGCAAACCCAGAGCAATACTATCCAGTTATCATCACAATCCAGTTCTCATCACCATCCAATTCTCATCACAAGTATCCAGTTCTAGTTGTATCGATCGTGATACAACTCCAAGTGTTCGTTACCATAGGACAGGCTATCGATAGATGTTTTCTTCCCTGCAGGGGTGCACCAACTTACCCACCACGCTCGATTAACTCCGGTCGGACACACTTTCCTGGGTCATGCCCAGCCTCGGCCAAACAATACGCCGCAACCCGACCTAGGCTTAATAGAGAGGCCAGCACGCGGACTAAACCTATGCCCCAGGGGTTCATGGGCCATCTCCCCGGGAACTCACACTTGCGTTGCGAGGCGGCGGTGAGCAGAACCTAGCTACCTCCTTCAACAAGGCAGGTGCTTACGCAGTCCAACCCGGCGCGCCCTTCGGGCCGACGCGTCTATTAAGCTTCGGTGATGTATCTGACGCAGAATGCCCATACTATGCCCACGTGATGGTTAGTGCTATCGGGCGAGGCCCTTGGATCAAATATCCAAATCGTAGTGGATTAGGAGCGCGCGGTAACAAGCAGAGACTCACGAAAGATGTGACCCCGTTGCCCCGTCTCGAGGACTTGTGGCAAGGGTTAGGAATGCCGGCCACGCCTCGTAATTATCTCGCGGGCACCCTCCAGGTCAGCCCGACTCCACATCACTCGCAATTAAGCTCGCGCGGGTACCCCTCAGGGCCGACCCGTCTTTAGTAACATGGTTCAGTGTAAAGTCATAGCAACGATAGTAACTGTGTGTCTAAACATCAAGGGGAAAACCCGAGGAATCAACCCCGGTGAATTCCACTCGATGTAATCATCAAGGTGAACGTAAGAGGATTCACCCTCGAGGTCCACACTTGAGGGGTTGCATGACAGAGTCGTATCGGAAGTGTTTAAAGAGGAAATCACCCTCGATGACCACGACCGAATAACTACACTACAGGGTTAACATCAGAAGTGTTGTGGAGGTCTCACCCTCGGCACTCGATAGCAACCCAGTAGTGTCGAGCAACTAAGGGGAAGTGATGTGCGATGTCGGGGCCTGGTCTTTGATCCCGTTGATCGGGTCTTCTGATAATCCAGCAGGGCAGTCGGGACAAAGTTGGGGTCACTGATGGATCTCTAACCAACCTATACTAAGCAGTTTAGGATAAGCAGGTAAGGTACAACAGCAGATACAAAAGCAGGCTATGCATCAGAATAGGAGCAAACAATAACAGTAGAAAAATCTAATGCAAGCATGAGAGAATGGAATGGGTGATATCGGGATGATCAAAGGGGGGGCTTGCCTGGTTGCTCTGGCAAGGAGGGGTCGTCGTTGACGTAGTCGATCACAGGGGCGGCATCGGTCTCGGGGTCTACCGAAGAGAAGAGGGGGAAGAAACAGTAAATATAAAGCAAACAGAGTATCACAAAGCGTAACATGGCAATATGATGTGTCGGGTGTGACCTAACGTATGGCTACACGATATAGGTGAAGGGGGAATTCAACCGGGAATGTATTCCCGGTTCCGGACCTGTGTCATACAGATGACCGGAGGGGGAATGTTCCATGTTCAGCATGCTAGAGGCATGTGACAGAGGAACGAACCGCATATTCAGATTCGTTGGATTTTTCTGAGCAACTTTCATGTAGAAATTATTTTCATCCGAGTTACGGTTTATTCTATATGATTTTTCAAAGTTTTATTTTGAAATTTATTATTAATTCAAAAATAATGCTTAAATGCTAGATGCACCCAGCTCAGCGTACACAGAGGTGTACTAGAGGCTGAAAGGTGGGTCTGGTCAATCACGACTCAGCAGTTGGTGGTCAATGTGTTGACTGGTCAAGGTGTTGATCGGGTCCACATCACACTTGTTGGTTTGCTAATTACCATTTAAACCTAGTTTAATTAGCAAGTTAATTAAACTCAATTAGTTAAATAAACATGATTAATTAAGTTAATTAATTATATTTCTAATTATCTTTTTAAACCTTTTTTATAAAACAAGGAGGGGCCTAGTTGTCAAAGGCCCTATGGCCTTAGCGGCGACAGGCTATACGGGCGCTGGGCGGGCGCACCAGGCGCCAAAGACGAGGGGAGGCGAGGCTGCCGGGTTGTGCCCGGCAGCGAAGCACGGCTGCGGCAGCGGCCGGAGGCGGCGAGGCAGAGGCGGGGCGTCGCCAGGCGACGAGCAGCAGCTCACAAGCGGGAGGGGCGCGGGGGCAAGGCGTGACCATGGCGCAGGGACGAGCGCGGAGGAGGAGGCGCGCGGGCACGGGCGGCCGCCGGCGGGTGCGGCGCACTTGCAGACGGTGGCGGGGCCAGTGAAGCGCGTCGTGAGCGCGAGAGGGGGAGCACAGGACGCGGGGAGCAGCAACAGCCATGGAGCAGCGGCAACAAGCGGTAGCAGTAGCGAACGAACGTGGCTGCGACGCACGTACACGGACGCAAAGCTATGGTGGCGGATACGGTTACAGATCGAAGGGGAAAAGCACGGGAATTGGTCGAGGGCCTCAACGCGAAGCTCGTGGGTGCGCTCGGGGAGGCCGGGGCGATTCAGTGGTGGAGGACCCGACGGCGACGACCGGCGGCAGAGGTTGAAGAAGGCAGATTGATCCGAGGTGGGGCTCCGAGCTCGAGTTGATCCGTAGGGGAAGCGAGGAAGGCAGGTGGAGCTCTGGCGCAAGCTTCGGCCGGAGGGGACGATGACGGCCGGAGGCGATGAGACGGCGGCGGCGAAGACGGCAGCAGCTTGGACGCGGTGAATCGGGAGAGGGAATGGATGAGGGGAAGAACAGAGGCTAGGGTTTCAGGAGGGTGCATTGGCGACGTCTTAACCAACGAGAGGAACCGCGGGATGGACGACGCGTGTGCATCGCCGATTTGAACAAGCGCTCTGCCTCCAGCGCGATGGGGATGAACAGGAGGTTGAAGGAGACTAGAGGTGGGCTGGGCCGCACCTGTAGCTAGTAGGCCTAAGTGCACAGTAGAAATTAGGCCCCTTTTTATTTTCTTTTACTGCATTGCCATTTTCTTTCTGTTAATTGTTTGGCCACCAAAACATTTTGAAAAAAACGTCCAAACTGGCCAAATAATTATGATGTAATATACTGCACTGCCACAACAAGTTTGGAAGCAATATAATTCCATTTTGAATTTTTGCATTGCATTAAAAGAGTCGAAAAGGTGATGTTGGCTCTGTTTTCAAGATGATAGAGTCATCCAGGTACTTTAGATGATGTTGCTACCCTGAACATAATTCACAATGGATTATTTACAAAATTATGAACCTTTTAGATCATGGATTTGGACAACTTATATTTCACCTGATATTTGAATTTAATTTGAGTTGGAATTTGAAATGAGATATGATTCCAATGTGATCAAGCATCGTTCAAGAAATGATTAGCTTAATCATAGAGGGTTACTGTAGCATGACACTGGGGGTGTTACAAATCTCCTCCACTACAAGAAATCTCGTCCCGAGATTTAAGTGGGGAAGTAAAGAGTAACATTCGGGAGAACTGACCCTTATAGGGTTAATTATCTGGTGAACAATTCAGGGAAAGAGGCAGAAGTATCTCTCGAGTTGAAACTTAATAAAACATCGAGAGCAAAGTATGAAGGTACAATAGGAAGTTTCAACCGAATGGACAAACGATTGATACCTGAACAGAGTGTGAGAAAGGGGTTCAGAGCATCGGGAATAGGTCATCTCTCGGAAGGTGGCTCGTGACATGATATGAAGCCAAATGCAAGAATATTCTGGAATCAAAGATATACAGGAGAGTTAGGTTTCGATCATGTGGTACTGTGGGTTATGGGCCCACCATGTGGGTTAAACGCAGGAAGGCGCTAACATTTTGCACGGTCATGATGGCAAGGCAGGTCAGAGGATAGCCGGTCAATTATGTCGGCGACAACATCGGTACCAAGGGCGAGGGACGAAGAGAACCATTTTTCCTGCTCGTTGAATGAGGCGGACTAATACGCAAAGTTCTCATCCATCGGTGGCTACCGGAATGTCAACAACAATAGTAATAGGGTTTTACTGTAAGAGTTGTACACCAAGATGTTTATTTAAGCAGAAGAATATTACTGCTTAGATCATATAGTTCACAAAAAGTTAAACAAAATAATGGAAAGGAAAAGGCGATCACTAAATTAATCAGATCATTGGAACAGAAAATGTGTTTACGCACAAGAATTGGGAGTATATCCTTCCCAAGGGGAAGCGGAGCAGGATATACATGATATGACAGCAAGTTCAAAAGCATTTAGATAAAGGGGGCGAGGGAAGAATCATGATATTACCTATACAACAATGTTTGGATAATAGATCAAGAAACATTCGACAATGTGCTTCCAATGTTCTTGTTGATATTCGGAATACCTGAGTCATGCTTCGAGGTAGCATTAACATGGTGTTCCAAGTAGGGGTTGGAGTAGAAGATCACAAGAAATACTCAAAGAACAATTGCAGGAATAGCAAGGAGTCCAAGGTTTAACCAAGACATGATCAAACATGTGTTGGAAAGAAGACAAGGGGGGTTAGTCGATGATAAATCAAATCATCATAGGTCAAGGATGGTATTTCTCACCATGAATTCAATTGTCATTTCAACAGAAGTCAAAATGTTGATGATGATCATGACGCATTTGTCGATAGGCTATATGAAGATGCCATCGACGAGCGATGCCATCAAGCAACAGGAAGGATGAAGCGAAAGGCTATTGGAACCACGGATACGACACAAGCTCAGATTCAAGCTTGTTGTTCAAGGTGGAATGATAAGATGAGGAAGATCGACGTAAGCTTCGCTGATCGTCGAAAAGTTGTGCTCCAGGAATAAGGACCACGTAGCACAGTTAAAATTTAGTACGATAATGATATAGCCGATCGGGCTAGGAATGATGTGATGAGTATCACTCCAATTAAGAATTTACAAGAGGTAGTGCAAAGACACAATATCCTCGAGATAACAGGGGGCAATACTCGAGGTTGATCAGAATAGAGGTTGGGCAGGCATATTGGTTTGCAGAAGACAAGTGCTATAGCTTGTCCGCGAAATGGGATCAAAGAAGAACAATCATGGTCGGAACCACGGTTGCAAAGGATCAAATCCCAGATATAAGATGATCTTATGCCATGGGGTTAATTTATTTTAAGAGAAGCTTCCATGATAAGATCTACATCGTGTCCATGGGCATGAACGCAAAGTTCAAGGTCGACTCCCACTTCTTCAATGCATATCATTTCAATTACTCCACCTGGCCGCCGCCTACTCTCTCCACTAGGGCCCATGAAGGCCCATTAACTCCCGGGGGGGTCCGGTAACCCCCGGTACTCCGAAACTAATCCGAAACGACACGAACCATTCCGGTGTCCAAATGTAACCTTCCAATATATGAATCTTTACCTCTAGACTATTTCGAGACTCCTCGTCATGTCCGTGATCTCATCCGGGACTTCGGACAAACTTCGGTCATCAAATTACATAATTCATAATAAAAATCGTCATCGAACGTTAAGTGTGCGGACCCTATGGGTTCGAGAACTATGTAGGCATGACCGAGACACATCTTCGGTCAATAACCAATAGCTGGACCTGGATGCTCATATTGGCTCCTAAATATTCTACGAAGATCTTTATCGGTCAAACTGCATAACAACATGCGTTGTTCTCTCTGTCATCGGTATGTTACTTGCCCGAGATTCGATACTCGGTATCATCATACCTAGTTCAATCTCGTCACCGGCAAGTCTCTTTACTCATTCCGTAATGCATCATCATGTAACTAACTCATTATTCACAAGGCTCATACTGATGTGCATTACCGAGAGGGCCCAGAGATACCTCTCTGATACACGGAGTGACATATCCTAATCTCGATCTATGACAACTCAACAAACACCATCGGAGACACCTATAGAGCATCTTTATAATCACCCAGTTACGTTGTGACGTTTGATAGCACACAAGGTGTTCCTCTGGTATTCGGGAGTTGCATAATCTCATAGTCTGAGGAACATGTATAAGTCATGAAGAAAGCAATAGCAGAAAAACTAAACGATCATTATTCTAAGCTAACGGATGGGTCTTGTCCATCACATCATTCTCTAATGATCTGATCCCGTTTATCAAATGACGACACATGTCTATGGTTAGGTGATGACCCACAAGTATAGGGGATCTATCGTAGTCCTTTCGATAAGTAAGAGTGTCGAACCCAACGAGGAGCAGAAGGAAATGATAAGCAGTTTTCAGCAAGGTATTCTCTGCAAATCTTTGAAATAAGTGGTGATGATAGTTTTGTGATAAGGTAAATTGTAACGAGCAACAAGTAACAAAAGTAAACACGGTGCAGCAAGGTGGCCCAATCCTTTTTGTAGCAAAGGACAAGCCTGGAAAAACTCTTATAATAGGAAAAGCGCTCCCGAGGACACATGGGATTATCGTCAAGCTAGTTTTCATCACGTTCATATGATTCGCATTCGGTACTTTGATAATTTGATATGTGGGTGGACCAGTGCTTGGGTGTTGTTCTTACTTGAACAAGCATCCCACTTATGATTAACCTCTATTGCAAGCATCCGCAACTACAATGAAGTATTAAGGTAAACCTAACCATAGCATGAAACATATGGATCCAAAACAGCCCTTACGAAGCAACACATAAACTAGGGTTTAAGCTTACATCACTCTAGCAACCCATCATCTACTTATTACTTCCCAATGCCTTCCTCTAGGCCCAAATAATGGTGAAGTGTTATGTAGTCGACATTCACATAACACCACTAGAGGCTAGACAACATACATCTCATCAAAATATCGAGCGAATACCAAATTCACATGACTACTAATAGCAAGACTTCTCCGTGTCCTCAGGAACAAACGTAACTACTCACAAAGAATATTCATGTTCATAATCAGAGGGGTAATAATATGCATAAAGGATCTGAACATATGATCTTCCACCAAGTAAACCAACTAGCATCAACTACAAGGAGTAATCAACACTACTAGCAACCTACTAGCACCAATCCCGGACTTGGAGACAAGAATTGGATACAAGAGATGAACTAGGGTTTGGAGATGAGATGGTGCTGGTGAAGATGTTGATGGAGATTGCCCTCTCCCGATGAGAGGAGCGTTGGTGATGATGATGACGATGATTTCCCCCTCCAGAGGGAAGTGTCCCCGGCAGAACAGCTCCGCCGGAGCCCTAGATTGGTTCCGCCTAGTGGCGGCGGAGTCTCATCCCGAAAGGTTGTCTCCGATTTTTTTCTCATCGAAAGACTTCATATAGGAGAAGATGGGCATTGGAGAGCCACCAGGGGGCCCACGAGGTAGGGGGCGCGCCCCCCACCCTCGTGAGCAAGGTGTGGGCCCCCTGGCCTTCATCTTTGGTGATGATTTTTCTTTATTTATTTTAAGACATTCCGTGGAGTTTCAGGACTTTTGGAGTTGCACAGAATAGGTCTCCAATATTTGCTCCTTTTCCACCCCAGAATTCCAGCTGCCGGCATTCTCCCTCTTCATGTAAACCTTGTAAAATAAGAGAGAATAGCCATAAGTATTGTGACATAACATGAAATAACAGCACATAATGCGATAAATATTGATATAAAAGCATGATGCAAAATGGATGTATCAACTCCCCAAGCTTAGACCTCGCTTGTCCTCAAGTTTAAAAGCCGATAACAATAAATATGCCCTCATGTTTAGAGGTAGAGGCGTCGATAAAAATAAAATACGGACATGAAGGCATCATGATTATTCTCATAACAGCAATATATATAGATTTGTCATATGATTACTTATGTTCCAGTGATGATCTTTTCACAATGCAAAAGTATGAATCAGAAACTTTATTGGGCACAAGCAAAGTATAACCTCAGTCATTGAAGCAATTGCAATTTATCATAACATCGGAAAGAGTCTATGTCAGAGCTTAAAAGCAAGTCCACATACTCAACTATCACTTAGTCCTTCATAATTGCTAGCACTCACGCAATACTTGTGGTTACGGAGTTTTAATCGGACACAGAGAAAGATAGGGGCTTATAGTTCTGCCCCACAACCTTTTACCTCAAGGGTAATGTCAACAATAACAATTCATGCTCCCCTACATCCACTTAGATATATATATATATATATATATATATATATATATATATATATATCATGTTTTTTCTAACATGCTGGGCTTGCCAAAGGATAAAATGAAAAAGGAAAGGTGAAGATCACCATTACTCTTGCATAAGGTAGAAGATAATAATAAAAGATAGGCCCTTCGTAGAGGGAAGCAAAGGTTGCCATGCGCTTTTATGGTTGGATGCACAAAATCTTAATGCAAAAGAACGTCACTTTATATTGCCCCTTGTATGTGGAACTTTATTATGCAGTCCGTCGCTTTTATTACTTCCACAACAAGTTCGTACAAAGCTTATTTCTCTGCACTAATAAGTCATGCATATTTAGAGAGCAATTTTTATTGCTTGCACCGATGACAACTTACTTGAAGGATCTTACTCAATCCATAGGTAGATATGGTGGACTCTCATGGCTAAACTGGTTTAAGGGTATTTGGAAGCACAAGTAGTATCTCTACTTGGTGCTGAGAATTTGGCTAGCATGACGGGGAAAGGCAAGCTCAACATGTTAGAGGAACCATGACAACATACTTTATCTCAGATATAAGAAAACATAACTCATCACGTTGTCTTCCTTGTCCAACATCAACTCTTTAGCATGTCATATTTTAATGAGTGCCCCCAATCATAAAAGATGTCAATGATAATATATCTATGTGTGAAACATCTCTCTCCTTATTACTTCCTATTAATTGCGACGATGACCAAAGCTATATTTGCCAACTCCCAACAACTTTTAATCATCATACTCTTTCTATGTGAAGTCATTACTTTCAATAAGATCAATATGAACTCTTTGTTTCTTTTTACTCCTTTTCTTTTATTCACCCAAGATCATGGCAAAACAATCAAGCCCTTGACTCAACACTAAACTTTGTTATATATATAGCTCACGGACTCGATTACATAGAGGGATCATAAAGCGAAACTTCAAAACTAGATCATGCCATGACTTTATTCTAATAAATCAAGATACTACTAATAGGATCGAACTAAGAAAACGGTAAAGGTAGAAGTTGTGATGGTGATACGATACCGGGGCACCTCCCCCAAGCTTGGCAGTTGCCAAGGGGAGTGCCCATACCCATGTGATTATATCTCCTTCTTTGTTGTTGGTGTAATATTCTTGGCGATGATTCCCCTCAAGATACGGTTCTCCTCCTCGAGCTTATTGACTTGCTGCTTGAGGTCCATTATTTCCTTGCGAAGCTTTCCTGTAACGGCTAAAGCTCCTTGCACCCAAGGGTGTTGCATAGCTGCGGGAGAACAAGAGACACTCCTCCTCATATTTTCATAAGAAAGAAATCTAATATTGGAAGGGATAACCGAGTCTGGAATAGATGAGCTCTGTAGTTCCCCCATCGTAAACCCATCTCGGAGGCGAGAGGTGACTTCTTGATCCTCCATGGCATCTACCCTCATCAACTCGGCCTCCATCTCTTCCTCCGTTGCTGGCCCAAAGTGGTCAGCATCGCTGTGTGCCCTTGGTTCTGGTGCCGGATTAGATACCCAGCTTTCCCCGACTGACTCTTGAGAAGACATCTTGCTCTAGTCCGCATCAGCAACAGCTCAAAAACAAGAACAGAGGATATTTGTGTGATACGGGAGTCAAAACCTTCGGAAGAATATATAATGATTTTTTATCGATCAAAATACGTATCGTGCAAGAAAACAGAGTCCGGAGGGCACACGAGGTGCTCACGAGGTAGGGGCGCCCGTGGGGTAGGGCGCCCTTCCACCCTCGTGAAGGCCTTGTGTCCTTCCCGGACTTCCACTTATTTTTCTATTTTTCTAAATATTCCAAAACGGAGAAATATTGCCTTAAAAATTGTTTTGGAGTCGGTTTACTTACCGTACCACATACCTATTCCTTTTGAGTCTGAAACGGTCTGGAAAGTGTCCCTTATGTATTCCTCCGGGGTTACGGTTTCAATAAATTGGTTTCAACATTTATGGGATTACCTGAGATATAATGTTTGATTCTTTGACCGTTTACCACCTTCGGATTTGTGCCTTCGAAGTTGTTGATTTTTATGGCACCGAAACGATAGACCTCCTCGATAACGTAGGGACCTTCCCATTTAGAGAGAAGTTTTCCTGCAAAAAATCTTAAACGAGAGTTGTATAGCAATACATAATCACCTACATTAAACTCACGCTTTTGTATCCTTTTGTCATGCCATCTCTTAACTTTTTATTTAAATAACTTGGCATTTTCATAAGCTTGGGTTCTCCATTCATCAAGTGAGCTAATGTCAAATAACCTCTTCTCACCGGCAAGTTTGAAATCATAGTTGAGCTCTTTAATAGCCCAATATGCCTTATGTTCTAGTTCGAGAGGTAAGTGACATGCTTTTCCATAGACCATTTTATACGGAGACATACCCATAGGATTCTTATATGCAGTTCTATAGGCCCATAATGCATCATCAAGTTTCTTGGACCAATTCTTTCTAGACCTATTAACAGTCTTTTGCAAAATTAATTTGAGCTCTCTATTACTCAATTCTACTTGACCACTAGATCATGCAGTGATAAGGAGATGCAATTCTATGATTAACGTCATATTTAGCAAGCATTTTACTGAAAGCACCATGAATAAAGTGTGAACCACCATCGGTCATTAAATATCTAGGGACTCCAAACCTCGGAAAAATAACTTCCTTAAGCATTTTAATAGAAGTGTTATGATCAGCACTACTAGTTGGAATAGCTTCTACCCACTTAGTAACGTAATCAACAGCAACTAAAATATGTGTATATCCATTAGAGGCAGGAAAAGGTCCCATATAATCAAAGCCCCAAACATCAAATGGTTCAATAACAAGTGAATAATTCATAGGCATTTCTTGACGTCTACTAATATTACCAATTCTTTGACATTCATCACAAGACAAAACAAACTTACGGGCATCCTTGAAGAGAGTAGGCCAATAAAAACCAGGTTGCAATACCTTATGTGCAGTTCTATCTCCAGCGTGGTGTCCTCCATAAGCTTCGGAGTGACACTTGCGTAGGATATGTTCCTGTTCATGCTCAGGTACACAACGTCTAATAACACCATCTACTCCTTCTTTATAAAGATGTGGATCATCCCAAAAGTAATGTCATAAATCATAAAAGAACTTTTTCTTTTGTTGGTATGTGAAGCTAGGTGGTATAAATTTAGCAACAATATAATTAGCATAATCAGCATACCATGGAGTGCTACGAGAAGTGCTTATGACATTTAATTGTTCATCGGAAAGCTATCATCAATAGGTAGTGGGTCATCAAGAACATTCTCTAACCTAGATAAGTTATGCAACGGGGTTCTCGACTCCTTTTCTATCAACAATATGCAAATCAAATTCTTGCAGCAAGAGAACCCATCTAATAAGTCTAGGTTTAGCATCTTTCTTTTCCATAAGATATTTAATAGCAGCATGATCAGTGTGAATGGTTACTTTAGAATCAACAATATAGGGTCTGAATTTATCACAAGCAAATACAACTGCTAAAAGTTCCTTTTCGGTAGTAGCATAATTTCTTTGAGCATTGTCTAGAGTCTTACTAGCATAATGGATAACATTTAACTTCTTATCAACTCTTTTCCCTGGAACATCACCTACAGCATAATCACTAGCATCACACATAATTTCAAAGGGTAAATTCCAATCAGGTGGCTGAACAACAGGTGCAGAGACTAATGCTTCCTTAAGTATTTCAAATGCTTCTACACAATCATCATCAAAGACAAATGGTACATCTTTTTGTAATAAATTAGTCAGAGGCCGAGAAATTTTTGAGAATTCCTTAATGAACCTCCTATAAAACCCGGCGTGACCAAGGAAACTTCTTATACCTTTGATGTCCTTGGGACATGGCATCTTTTCAATAGCATCAACCTTGGCTTTATCAACTTCAATACCTCTTTCAGAAACTTTGTGCCCCAAGACAATACCTTCATTAACCATAAAGTGGCACTTTTCCCAATTCAAGACAAGATTAGTTTCTTCACATCTTTGCAAAACTCGATCAAGGTTGCTCAAGCAATCATCAAAAGAGGATCCATAGACGGAAAACTCGTCCATGAAAACCTCACAAATCTTTTCACAAAAGTCAGAGAATATAGCCATCATGCATCTCTGAAAGGTAGCAGGTGCATTACATAAACCAAAGGCATACGTATATAAGCAAAAGTACCAAAAGGGCATGTAAAGGTAGTCTTTGATTGATCTTTAGCTGACACAGGTATTTGAGAGAAACCAGAATAACCATCTAGAAAGCAATAATGTGTATGTTTGCATAATCTTTCTAGCATTTGATCAATAAAAGGTAAGGGTAATGATCTTTCTTAGTAGCTTTATTTAATTTGCGGAAATCAATTACCATCCTATAACCTGTGATAATTCTTTGCGGAATCAATTCATCTTTATCATTAGGGACAACAGTAATACCTCCCTTCTTAGGGACACAATGGACAGGACTTACCCACCGACTATCAAAGAACGGGATAAATTATACCTGCCTCCGTAAGCTTGAGTATTTGTTTTCTTACCACTTCTTTCATTTTAGGATTCAAACGTCGTTGAGGATCACGAACTGGTTTGGCATCCGCTTCAAATTTATTTTATGCTGACATAGAGTGGGACTAATGCCCTTAAGATCATCAAGAGTATATCCAATAGCGGCACGGTGTTTTTCAGAGTTTTCAATAATCTTTCTTCTTCATGCTCTGAAAGGTTAGCACTAATAATAACAGGATATATTTTCTTTTCATCAAGATAGGCATATTTAAGATTATTAGGCAACGGTTTAAGCTCAAACACGGGATCACCCTTGGGTGGAGGAGGATCCCCTAGGATTTCAGCAGGCAAATTATGTTGCAGAATAGGTTCCTGTTTAAAGAATACTTCATCTATTTCCCTTCTTTCATTCATGAACATCTCATTTTCATGGTCTAGCAAATAGTATTCTAAAGGATCACTAGGAGGTACGGCAATAGAAGCAAGACCAATATCCTTACTAGGCAATTCTTCCTCACGATGTTGTTTACTAAATTTAGAGAAATTAAACTCATGAACCATATCATCCAAGCCAATAGTAACAACATTCTTTTCGCAATCTATCTTAGCATTAACAGTATTCAAGAAGGGTCTACCAAATATAATGGGACAAAAGCTATCTTGTGGAGAACCAAGAACAAGAAAATTAGCAGGATATTTAGTTTTCCCACACAAGACTTCAACATCCCTAACAATTCCTTTGGTGAAATAGTATCTCTATTGGCAAGCTTAATTGTGACATCAATTTCTTCTAACTCAATAGGTGCAATGTCATGCAGAATTTCTTTGTATAATTCAATGGGTATTGCACTAGCACTAGCGCCCATATCACATAAGCCATGATACAATGATCTCCTATTTTAACGGAAATAACAGGCACGCCTACCACAGGTCTATGTTTATCTTTAGCACAGGGTTTAGCAATTCTAGCAGTTTCACCACAGAATTGAATAACATGCCCATCAATATTATCAGACAAGAGATCTTTAACAATAGCAATAATAGGTTCTAATTTAACTTGCTCAGGAGGTGTATAAGTTCTAATATTGCTTTTACTTAACAACAGTTGAAGCTTTAGCATGATCCTTTACTCTAACAGGAAAGGTGGTTTCTCAACATAAGAGGTAGGAACAATAGGATCATTATAAGTGACAGTCTTTTCTTCAACTTTAATAGGTGCAGCTACTTTTACTTCTATGGGAGGATGATATTTAAACCACTTCTCCTTAGGGAGATCAACATAAGTAGCAAAAGATTCACGTAAAGAAGCTACTATCTCAGAGTCAAGTCCATATTTAGTGCTAAACTTACGGAAAATATCGGTATCCATAAAGGATTTAACACAATCAAACTTAGGTGTCATACGACTCCTTACCTTCATCGAGGTCCCAATCTTCAGAGTTTCATTTAATTCTATCCAATAAATTCCATCTGAATTCAATAGTCTTCATCATAAAAGAGCCAGCACAAGAAGTATCGAGCATGGTGCGATTGTTATCAGAAAGTCAAGCATAAAAATTCTGAAGAATTGTCACTTTTGAGAGCTCATGATTGGGGCATGAATATAACATTGATTTGAGAGCTCATGATTGTTATCAGAAACCCTTCTCCCATCTAGGGAAAAGGTCAAAGAAGAATAAGAAGGAGGGGGTGCTCTCTCCCCCTCGCTTCCGGTGGCACCAGAGTGCCGCCGGGGCCATCATCGTCACTGCAATCTACACCAACAACTTCACCGCCGTCATCACCAACTCTTCGTGTCCTATGGGTTAATTGATGATCGTGATTGGTTTGAGTTGCATGTTTTATTATTGGTGCTGTCCTATGGTGCTCTCCGTGTCGCGCAAGCGTGAGGGATTCCCGCTGTAGGGTTTGCAATATGTTCATGATTTGCTTATGGTGGGTGGCGGAGTGATGAAGCACAGACCGAGAAAGTAGGTTGTTTGCGTATGGGAATAAAGAGGACTTGATACTTTAATGCTATGGTTGGGTTTTACCTTAATGATCTTTAGTAGTTGCGGATGCTTGCTAGAGTTCCAATCATAAGTGCATATGATCCAAGAAGAGAAAGTATGTTAGCTTATGCCTCTCCCTCAAATAAAATTGCAATAATGATTACCGGTCTAGTTATCGATTGCCTAGGGACAAATAACTTTCTCGTGACGAAAAGCTCTTTACTAAAACTAACTTAGTTGTGTCTTTATCTAAACAGCCCCTACTTTTTATTTACGTGCTCTTTATATTCTTGCAAACCTATCCAAAAACACCTACAAAGTACTTCTAGTTTCATACTTGTTCTAGGTAAGGCGGACGTTAAGCGTGCGTAGAGTTGTATCGGTGGTCGATAGAACTTGAGGGAATATTTGTTCTACCTTTAGCTCCTCGTTGGGTTCGACACTCTTACTTATCGAAAGAGGCTACAATTGATCCCCTATACTTGTGGGTTATCAAGACCTTTTTCTGGCGCCGTTGACAGGGAGTTATAGCGTGGGATGAATATTCTCGTGTGTGCTTGTTTGCTTTATCACTAAGTAATTTTTATTTTCTATTCTTAGTTGTTCTCTATCTTTAGTTATGGATATGGAACACGAAATACCAAAAAAAATTAGGTTTACTTGCTACTCATGGAGATGGGGAACCTCCTAAAACCCTCAATGCTCATTATGTGAAAGATATTATGTACTACTTTGATAATCCTGAGAAAACCCCATTCAATTTCGTAATGGGAGACACGTTGGATCAACGTGAATACTTTAGGGATTATCGCTTGACTCAAAAAGGGAAAAATTTATGGGATCAAATTTATATGTTGTATTGGTATGCTAGGCAACTATGCTTGAGATATGATTATACTTGTTGCTCTAGGATGAAGGCTCCACACCTTCCCTTTTCATGCAAATTTAATGATAACGAAACCTTGGCTTCTTATGCTACAGGTATATATGATTACTATGATGTGGAACGAATAGAAGAATTTGTTGCTTTTAAGGGTGCATGTGAAATTGAATCTTTGTTTGAAGAGTTTGAAGATTTTGATGATCCAGTTTATAGACCTGAAAATTTAGCTATCCTTAAATATTGCTATGAGAATTATGAATTCAATTCTGATATTGATGATTTTATTGAAAGAGTCTCCGCTGTCCAAGAAGAGACTAATATTTTGCAGGAGTCTATGGAAGAAGAAATTAATGACACTGTGAGCTCATTGGATGAAAAAGATGATGAGGAGAGCGAAGAACAAAAGGAGGAAGAGCGAATTAGCTACCCGTTCCCACCTTCTAATGAGAGTAACTCTTCAATTCATACATTGTTTAATTTCACTTCGTGCTTACCAAGGATGATTGCTATGATGATTGTTATGATCCCGTTGATTCTTTTGAAATATCCCTTTTTGATGATGCTAGCTATGCTTGTGGCCAAGATGCCAATATGAATTATGCTTATGGAGATGAACTTGCTATAGTTCCATATGTTAAACATGAAATTGTTGCTATTGCACCCACACATGATAGTCCTATTATCTTTTTGAATTCTCCCGACTACACTATATCGGAGAAGTTTGCCCTTATTAAGGATTATATTGATGGGTTGTGTTTTACTACTACACATGATGATTTTGATAGATATAATATGCATGTGCTTTCTGCTCCTACTTGCAATTATTATGAGAGAGGAACTACATCTTCGCCTCTCTATGTTTCCAATATGATAAAATTGCAAGAAATTGTTTATACTATGCATTGGCCTTTACTAGGTGTGCATGAATTGTTCTTTTATGACATGCCGATGCATAGGAAGAGAGTTAGACTTCGTCATTTCTTGATATATGTTGCTTTGTGCTCACTACTAAATGCCAAATCAATGCTAATTCAAATTGGCTTTGATATACCTTGGGATCCGGGTGGATCCATTACTTGAGCACTATATGCCTAGCTTAATGGCTTTAAAAAAGCGCTGCCAGGGAGACAACCCGGAAGTTTTAGAGAGTCATTTATTTCTGTTATGTGCTTTTATAAAGTTTAAAAACAAAAAAAATAAAGAGGGGAACCTAAAACTTTTTCAAAAAAGGAAAGTGAAAGTAAGAAAGATGAGCATTGTTAAAGTGGGAGCTAGCCTTGAACTTTGTTCATGCTCACGGAAACTTTGTGAATCTTGATTACAGAAACTTTTCAACAAAAATAATTATCCCCTTGTAAAATTCCATTGTATAATAAAAATAATGTGCCAAGGTTTGCCTTTAGGATGTTTACAATGCTTGTTGGTTTGTGTGGTGCAGGACAGAAACTTTGGCTGTAGTGCATGATTTTACATTTGTTACCGGAACGTCAAATGGTTCTGAAACTTTTTGTACTGTCTTTCTATACAATTTTTTATTTTTCCTAAATTTTCAGAATTTTTGGAGTACCGTAAGTATGGTGAATGTTCAGATTACTACAGACTGTCCTGTTTAAGACAGATTCTGTTTTTGATGCATAGTTTGCTTGTTTTGATGAAACTATCGATTTCTATCAGTGGATTAAGCCATGGAAAAGTTATATTACAGTAGCTACAATGCAAAAACAAAATATGAATTGGTTTGCAACAGTACTTAGAGTAGTGATTTGCTTTATTATACTAACGGATCTTACCGAACTTTTTACATTGAGTTTTGTGTGGATGAAGTGTTCGAAGATCGAGGAGGTCTCGATGTGAGGAGAAGGAGGAGAGGTAAGAGCTCAAGCTTGGGTATTCCCAAGGCACCCCAAGTAAATATTCAAGGAGACTCAAGCGTCTAAGCTTGGGGATGCCCTGGAAGGCATCCCATCTTTCTTCAACAAATATCGGTATGTTTTTTGATTCGTTTCGTTCATGCGATATGCGCAAATCTTGGAGCATCTTTTGAATTTAGTTTTCACTCTTATTATATGCACCATGCTGGTATGAGATAGTCCTTGGTTGATTTATAGAATGCTCTTTGCACTTCACTTATATCTTTTGGGTATGGCTTTATAGAATGCTTCATGTGCTTCGCTTATATCATTTGAAGTTTGGATTGCCTGTTTCTCTTCACATAGAAAACCGCCATTTGTAGAATGCTCTTTTGCTTCACTTATATTTGTTAGAGCGTGGGCATATCTTTTGTAGAAAGAATTAAACTCTCTTGCTTCACTTATATCTATTTAGAGAGATGACAGGAATTGGTCATTCACATGGTTAGTCATAAAATCCTACATAAAACTTGTAGATCACTGAATATGATATGTTTGATTTCTTGCAATAGTTTTGCAATATAAAGATGGTGATATTAGAGTCATGCTAGTGGGTAGTTGTGTATCTAGAAATACTTGTGTTGAAGTTTGTGATTCCCATAGCATGCATGTATGGTGAACCGTTATGTAACGAAGTTGGAGCATGAGGTATTTATTGATTGTCTTCCTTATGAGTGGCGGTCGGGGACGAGCGATGGTTTTTTCCTACCAATCTATCCCCCTAGCAGCATGCGCATAGTACTTTGTTTAGATGACTAATAGATTTTTGCAATAAGTATGTGAGTTCTTTATGACTAATGTTGAGTCCATGGATTATACGCACTCTCACCCTTCCATCATTGCTAGCCTCTTCGGTATCGTGCATTGCCCTTTCTCACCTCGAGAGTTGGTGCAAACTTCGCTGGTGCATCCAAACCCCGTGATATGATATGCTCTGTCACACATAAGCCTCCTTATATCTTCCTCAAAACAGCCACCATACCTACCTATCATGGCATTTCCATAGCCATTCCGAGATATATTGCCATGCAGCTTCCATCATCATCATATACATGACTTGAGCATTTATTGTCATATTGCTTTGCATGATCGTAAGATAGCTAGCATGATGTTTTCATGGCTTGTCCGTTTTTGATGTCATTGCTATGCTAGATCATTGCACATCCCGGTACATCACCGGAGGCATTCATATAGAGTCATATCTTTGTTCTAGTATCGAGTTGTAATATTGAGTTGTAAGTAAATAAAAGTGTGATGATCATCATTATTAGAGCATTGCCCCCCCCCCCCCAAAAAAAGAGAGGCCAAAGAAGCCTAAATAAAAAAAGGGAGCCAAAGAAGCCCGCCAAAAAAAGGAAAAAACAGAATAAAAAAAGGGGGGCAATGTTACTATCCCTTTACCACACTTGTGCTTCAGAGTAGCACCATGTTCTTCATATAGAGAATCTCTTGAGTTATCAATTTCATATACTAGTGGGAATTTTCATTATAGAACTTGGCTTGTATATTCCGATGATGGGCTTCCACAAATGCCCGAGGTCTTCATGAGCAAGCAAGTTGGATGCACCCCCACTTAGTTTTCAGTTTGAGCTTTCATATACTTATAGCTCTAGTGCATCCGTTGCATGGCAATCCCTACTCCTTGCATTGACATCAAGTGATGGGCATCTCCATAGCCCATTGATTAGCCGCGTCAATGTGAGACTTTCTCCTTTTTGTCTTCTCCACACAACCCCCATTATCATATGCTATGTCCATGGCTCATGCTCATGTATTGCGTGAAAGTTGAAAAGGTTTGAGAACGTCAAAAGTACGAAACAATTGCTCAGCTTGTCATCGGGGTTGTGCATGATGTGAATATTTTGTGTGGTGAAGATGTAGCATAGCCAGACCATATGATTTGTAGGGATAACTTTCTTTGGCCATGTTATTTTGAAAAGACATGATTGCTTTATTAGTATGCTTGAAGTATTATTGTCTTAATGTCAAATGATAGACTATTGCTTTGAATCACTCGTGTCTTAATATTCATGCCATGATTAGATTATGTGATCAAGATCATGCTAGGTAGCATTCCACATCAAAAATTATCTTTTTTACCATTTACCTACTCGAGGACGAGCATGAATTAAGCTTGGGGATGCTGATACGTCTCCATCGTATCTATAATTTTTTATTGTTCCATTCCAACATTCTATAACTTTTACATACTTTTGGCAAATTTTTATACTATTTTTGGGACTAACATATTGATCCAGTGCCCAGTGCCAGTTCCTGTTTGTTGCATGTTTTTTGTTTCACAGAAAATCCATATCAAACAGAGTCCAAACGGAATAAAAACCGACGGAGATTTTTTTGGAATATACCTGATTTTTGGGAAGTGGAATCAACGCGAGACGATGCCCGATGGGGCCACGAGGCAGGGGGCGCGCCCCTGACTCTCGTGGACACCCTGTAAGGCGGCTGTTGCCCTTCTTTCACCGCAACAAAGCTAATATCCGGATAAAAATCGGGTTCAAATTTCAATCCAATCGGAGTTACAGATCTCTGGTTATAAAAGAAACGGTGACAGGCCAGATCTGGGAGTGCAGAAACAGAGAGAGACAGAGAGACAGATCCAATCTCGGAGGGGCTCTCGCCCCTCCCACGCCATGGAGACCATGGACCAGAGGGGAAACCGTTCTCCCATCTAGGGAGAAGGTCAAGGAAGAAGAAGAAGGAGGGGAGCTCTCTCCCCCTCGCTTCCGGTGGCACCGGAGTGCCGTCGGGGCCATCATCGTCACCGCAATCTACACCAACAACTTCACCGCCGTCATCACCAACTCTTCCCCCCTCTATGCAGCAGTGTAACCCCTCTTTTACCTGCTGTAATCTCTACTTAAACATGGTGTTCAATGCTATATATTGTTTCCCAATGATGTATGGCTATCCTATGATGTTTGAGTAGATCCGTTTTGTCCTATGGGTTAATTGATGATCGTGATTGGTTTGAGTTGCATGTTTTATTATTGGTGTTGTCCTATGGTGCTCTCCGTGCAGCATAGCGTGAGGGATTCAGCTGTAGGGTTTGCAATATGTTCATGATTTGCTTATGGTGGGTGGCGTGAGTGGCGGAAGCCTGAGACCGAGTAAGTAGGTTGTTTGCGTATGGGAATAAAGAGGACTTGATACTTTAATGCTATGGTTGGGTTTTACCTTAATGATCTTTAGTAGTTGCAGATGCTTGCTAGAGTTCCAATCATAAGTGCATATGATCCAAGAAGAGAAAGTATGTTAGCTTATGCCTCTCCCTCAAATAAAATTGCAATAATGATTACCGGTCTAGTTATCGACTGCCTAGGGACAAATAACTTTCTCGTGACGAAAAGCCTTTACTAAAACTAACTTAGTTGTGTCTTTATCTAAACAGCCCCTACTTTTTATTTACGTGCTCTTTATATTCTTGCAAACCTATCCAAAAACACCTACAAAGTACTTCTAGTTTCAAACTTGTTCTAGGTAAGGCGAACGTTAAGCGTGCGTAGATTTGTATCGGTGGTCGATAGAACTTGAGGGAATATTTTTTCTACCTTTATCTCCTCGTTGGGTTCGACACTCTTACTTATCAAAAGAGGCTACAATTGATCCCTTATACTTGTGGGTTATCATTACACAGGCAAGAACCCTTTCTTTGACTGATCCATTTTGAACTTCTTCAAAACTTTATCAAGGTATGTGCTTTGTGAAAGTCCAATTAAGTGTCTTAATCTATCTTTATAGATCTTGATGCCCAATATATAAGCAGCTTCACCGAGGTCTTTCATTGAAAATTTCTTATTCAAGTATCCTTTTATGCTATCCAGAAATTATGTATTATTCCAATCAACAATATGTCATCCACATATAAAATTAGAAATGCTACCAAGCTCCCATTCACTTTCTTGTAAATATAGGCTTCTCCAAAAGTATGTATAAAACCATATGCTTTGATCACACTATCAAAGCGTATATTCCAACTCCGAGAGGCTTGCACCAGTCCATAAATGGATCGCTGGAGCTTGCACACTTTGTTAGCACCTTTAGTATCAAAAAAACCATCTGGTTGCATCATATACAACTCTTCTTTAAGAAATCCATTAAGGAATGCAATTTTGACATTAATTTGCCAAATTTCATAATCATAAAAAGCGGCAATTGCTAACATGATTCGGACAGACTTAAGCATCGCTATGGGTGAGAAGGTCTCATCGTAGTCAACTCCTTGAACTTGTCGAAAACCTTTCACAACAAGTCGAGCTTTGTAGATAGTAACATTACCGTCGGCGTCAATCTTCTTGTTGACGATCCATTTATTCTCTATGGCTTGCCGATCATCGGGCAAGTCAACCAAAGTCCACACTTTGTTCTCATACATGGATCCCATCTCAGATTTCATGGCCTCAAGCCATTTCGTGAAATCTGGGCTCGTCATCGCTTTCTCATTGTTCGTAGGTTCGTCATGGTCTAGTAACATGATTTCCAGAACATGATTACCGTACCACTCTGGTGCGGAACATACTCTGGTTGACCTACGAGGTTCGGTAGTAACTTGATCTGAAGTTTCATGATCATCATCATTAACTTCCTCACTAATTGGTGTAGGAATCACTGGAACTGATTTCTGTGATGAAATACTTTCCAATTCAGGAGAAGGTACGATTATATTTTGACGCAGGTATTTGAGAAAAACCAGAATAACCATCTCGAAAGCAAAAATGTGTATGTTTGGATAATCTTTCTAGCATTTGATCAATAAAAGGTAGAGGGTAATGATCTTTTCAAGTAGCTTTGTTTAATTTGCGAAAATCAATTACCATTATATAACCTATAACAATTCTTTGTGGAATCAATCCATTCTTATCATTAGGAACAACAGTAATACCTCCCTTCTTAGAAACTGTGTGCGTTGCCTGAGGTCATCGCCCACTGTATTTTTTCAACAACCGTTTGCAATAGCAAAACCCAATTAGCAGGCTAATTCGCCATTAGCAGGCTAATTGCCCTATTATTAATAATCCATTTATTAATCTAATTGACATTCATATTAAGCACATAATATATTTCATTTCCATATTAAGGAAGCAGAATTTCATAATTGAAATACATCGAGTACAACACGATATAGCTTGACACTCGGCTACCCCATTACACAATCGCACCAAAGACCAAGTTTCACATGCAACATGTAGAACCTTTCAAAATTAGCATCATAGACGGTATATAGACAGATGCATCTCATCTGGAAAACTGCTGAAGCGGAAGGCGAATATTGAGCTTTCATTCATGTTAAAGGTCTTTGCAACTTTAGGCCAATGCCTGTGGATGATTGACCGTCCGTCCGTCGTACTCTTCAGGAACACTTCAATATTGAACCGTGGGTGTTGTATGAAAACCTTCCTCGCCTCCTAACCATAGAGGTGGGTTGAGAGGTAATCATCAGTGAACTGCTTTGGAAATGCCAGAAAACAAGGATGTGCATAAATATCTTCTCTATATTGGAAATGGGGCAAAGGAATAAAAAATGCAATGTATAATAGTTAGTACCATCTTGTAGTGAACTGATGTCTTCTTCATTGTGCAGACAAAGATCTTGTTGTTTTTTGTCGCTAATTTCTTTATCCTAACAATCTTTGTGAGTTTCTTGATTTGATTGATATTCATGGACAACTCATTCCCCATATGAAAAAAGGGTCGAACAGTGGGTCAAAACCTCTGACTACAGGACCTACATGTGCAAGACCAAATTGTTAAAAACCAAAATATTAGAATGGTTCATGCAATTGCACAATAATGTGCTATCAGACAACGGACCATGCACGTGCTAACCTCGATTGTAAACCTCAGTGCTTCCCATTGTTTCCCTGCAACACATATAAGGTAGTTAGTCATCAGGTTAAGTAAGGGTTCGCATGCTATCAGTAAAATATGTTTATGAAAAATAAGCACATTGAAAATTCATCAGATTAATTCAAGCCACATGGAAAACCCATTTATCCAAACCAAGCATGACTAAGAACTAGGAAATATAGCACTTGTATATGTTTCTCATGTATTAAATGCAGCCAATTCGATTTATTCCTCACATGCACAACAATACAAAATTCTACCCACGACAATTGGACATCGCATTGCAGAATTGGACCAAGCAGTTAACTAAACACCACAACAAATGAACCAACATTAACTGAGCACCACATTGCACAATATAACATACTCCTAATAGAAGATCAGACAATTAACCAAACAGTTAACTACAGCCAATTGTAGCAATTGTATTTGTTTCTCATGTATTTACTACAGCCAAATTCAATTTATTCCTCACATGGTATACAATAACAGAATGCACCCACAACTATTGAACAACCGCATTGCAGAATTGAACCAAACAGTTAACTAAACACCACAACACAAATGAACCAAACATTAACTGAGCACCACATTGCACAATGTATAACCAAACCAAGCATGCTTGACAACTTGGAAATATAGCAATTGTATTCGTTTCTCATGTATTTTATAAAGATAAATTCGATTTATTTCTCACATGGAAGACAATACAAAATTGCAGCCTAACGAATTGAACATCACATTTGCAGAATTGAACCAAATAGTTAACTGAAGATGACAACTAATTAACAAAACAGTTAATAAGTGAGCACAACACTGCACGACATATAGAACATATACACTAGAGCAACAGATTGCATGGTACAATTAGATAGCACAATTCACTAGAATTTGTGAAGGAAACGCAGAGCAACTGCATAGCGGGTAAACCGAGCATGCTTAACCGGGCGTAGCTAGCAAATGGCAAGGTGCTCCTCCAAGATCTGGGGTCGGCACGAATGGCAGCCATCGCGACCTCATCCGTGCGTGCGGCCGCGATTTGCTTCTCCGCTGTCAAATGCTCCTTGAGATCCTGGCTATACTGCGTGCACCATGGCTTAGGATCGCGCTTATTTGGTGAGGGGTCGATGATTTGGGTGGAAGGTGTCCCGCTCGCGCCGGCGGTCGGGGCATGTGGGATGTGGAAGTAGGAGGAGGATGGGGGTCGGATGTGGATTACCTGCCTGGATAGGCGAGGCCGAGCAGTGTGAAGGAGGGTCGCCGGCGAGGAGGCGGCGCTGCAAGCAAGGAGTGAAGGTTTCAACTTGGAAAGGAAGGCGGAAACAGGGGAAATGTGGCTTTTGGTAAGGGGGAGGTAGATATTTCCGCGGAAGCCGAAAATTTGAAATCGCTTCAGCGAAAAAACTGGCGTGCAAAGTGTCATCAGACACGGTCCCTTATTCAGAACTGTGTACGATGTGTGAACATCACAAACGATTCAGATAGCTTAGCCCGTGTGTGATGAGTGTGAACGTCAAAAATTTTGGTTCAAATTTCCATGGTTACAGTGGTCATCCACGTCATTGCATAATTTGGGTACACAAAGGAGACTACAACACACCCACACTTCTTAATCGAGCAAGTTCAGCAGTTAAACAGAGCTAGCTGACCTAAACATTACTCTAACAAATTAAAGACTGGCGCTCTTAATTAAACAAAACAAAGAGTACTACTACGGCTGGTGCTCGTCGATCTCCGCCGCCGCCTCCATGTCCAGCTCGCGCCCGACGGTCTCCTGGGGAAGGGGCTCCATGGCATCCATCGCACCATACTCGACAAGCATCTCGCCATCCGCGTCCTCCATGTCTTTGGAAAAGGCCACCACGAGTTGGGCGTGGGTGGACGTGATCTGGGCTTGGACGGGCTCCGTCGTTGCAAGGTATGCAACGGAGGAACGGACGGCTGCTCGAACACTCTTGGCGATTGCCAACTCTTCGGCCGTGGGTTGCCGACCGTTGTCGGAGAAGCTTCATTCGATTTGTGCGGTGACCGCCAGGAGCTGGGAATGGGCGGCCTCGACATGGTCGTGGGCGGCCTCCATCAGGGCTAAGGTCGCCGCTGCGGAATGGACAACTTCTGTGCCACTCTCGCCAGTTGTTATCCCCGAGCCAGATGTTACTGCCGCCACCTGAGAAGCAACAACGGCCGTTTGGGCTGCCATAGCCGCCCGGTCACCGATTGCGGCTGCGCTCATGCACCTTGTTAGCACGCGCATGGCGGCTGCAGCCGCGCTCTCGCCGGAGTGGGTCACCGAAGTTGCCCTCACGACGCGGGTCCACGTGCCCATCTTTCATCGGCGACGATTGAATAGTGAAATGATATTTGGGGAAGCGAGCTAGTGTGCTTGAGACGCCCGGTGTGGTATGGCAGCGCACCTTCTCACATAAGCCATAGGCGTACTATACACCGCGGTGCTCCAGGATATTTTGTGATGCATCTCACACGGTTGGTGATAATAAACTTTGTGCAATCTACTTGATTTTTCATCTTGATTTGAATTACATAATGGGGTCACAGCGGCAATGGACGGTGTTTGAATTGCTAGACCTTTTATCTGGAGTGCACATGCAACTATATGTGTGTCGTAAAAGAATTGGAATTATTCAGGGTTTGTTTGAACATTTTATACATTAAATTGGTTTTCTAGCCATTTCAGGTGCACAATTCAAAATTAAACTACATGCACCTGCTCCGGTGCACCAACACGGGTTGTAAAATCATATATGTGTACATGGGTTTATGCTTATCTCCCATGCAAGAAATGGGGATGAAATTTGAACACCACGTCACCGTGGCTCTCCGGTAAACGCCGACGTACTTGCTTTTGTAATTCTAGTAAATCCAAAATTCGTCCGATATTCGTGAAACTTGGCATGCTATCATGGAGCGGCATCAACATGCCGCGGTAATTTTTTTCCCATTTGAGGCAGGTTTGGGTATAAGCTTCTCATAAACCAGAGCTTCTCACAATAAGTGTGATGGTTTCTAGGCTTAACGCTTTCACCTTTACGGGCGAAACGATATCCATTGCCTCTTCTCGATTTCAAATTTTTTTCCTAGTGTCAACATAGAACAACAGGAGTGTTGTGTCAATTTTTGGGATTTTTCGGGGTTCGCTTGGACATTTTTATACATTAACTGAGTTTTTTGTGCATTCATGCGCATAATTCAAAATTGAACTACAGGCACATGCTCTAATGCATATAAATTAGTTGAAAATTCAAATATGTGTCCTTGGTTGCCTATTTAGGTCCCATGCAAGAAATGGGAATGAATGTCAAACACCCTGCCACCGTCACTCGGACGCAAACATTGAGATACCTGGTTTTTAAATTCTAGTAAATCCAAAACTCGTCTGAAATTCAGGAAACTTGCCATGCTATCATGGAGCGGTATCAACATGCCATGGTAATTTTTTTCCCATTTGGGGCAGGTTTGGGTATATGCTTCTCACAAACCAGAGCTTCTCACAACAAGCATGATGGTTTCGGTAGGGAACGTCCCACCTTTGGGGATGAAACGATATCCATTTCCTCTTATTGCTTCCAAAAAATTTCTCGTGTCAACATAGAACAACATGAGTGTTGTGTCAATTTTTGTGATTTTTTGGGGTTCGTTTGGACATTTTTATGCATTAACTGAGTTTTCAATGCATTTATGTGCATAATTCAAATTTGAACTACATGCACATGCTCCAGTGCATATAAATTGGTTGAAAAAACAAATATGTGTCCTTGGGTGCATGCTTAGGTCCCATGCAAGAAATGGGAATGAATTTCAAACACCAGGGCACCGTTGATTGCCGGCAAAACATTGAGATGCCTGGTTTTTAAATTCTAGTAAATCCAAAACTCGTCTGAAATTCGTGAAACTGCACATGCTATCATGGAGCAGCATCAACATGCCGTGGTAAATTTGTTGTCCCATTTGGGGCAGGTTTGGGTATATGCTTCTCACAAACCAGAGCTTCTCACAACAAGCATGATGGTTTCGGTAGGGAATGTCCCACCTTTGGGGACGAAACGATATCCATTTCCTCTTATTGCTTTCAAATTTTTTCTCGTGTCAACATAGAACAACAGGAGTGTTATGTCAATTTTTGTGATTTTTCGGGGTTCGTTTGGACATTTTATGTATTAACTGAGTTTTCAATGCATTTATGTGCATAATTCAAATTTGAACTACATGCACATGCTCCAGTGCATATAAATTGGTTGAAAAATCAAATATGTGACCTTGGGTGCATGCTTAGGTCCCATGCAAGAAATGGGAATGAATTTCAAACACCATGGCACTGTTGATTGCCGGCAAAACATTGAGATGCCTGGTTTTTAAATTCTAGTAAATCCAAAACTCGTCTGAAATTTATGAAACTTGGCATGCTATCATGGAGCGACATCAACATGTCGTGGTAGATTTTTTGTCCTATTTGGGGCTGGTTTGGGTATATGCTTCTCACAAATCAGAGCTTCTCACAACAAGCATGATGGTTTCGGTAGGGAACGCCCCACCTTTGGGGACCAAACGATATCCATTACCTCTTATTGCTTTCAATTTTTTTCTCATGTCAACATAGAACAACAGGAGTGTTGTGTTGTTTTTGTGATTTTTCGGGATTCGTTTGGACATTTTTATGCATTAAGTGAGTTTTCAATGCATTTATGTGCATAATTCAAATTTGAACTACATGCACATGCTCCAGTGCATATAAATTGGTTGAAAATCAAATCTTTATCCTTGGGTGCATGCTTAGGTCCCATGCAAGAAATGGGAATGAATTTCAAACACTAGGCACCGCTGATTGCCGGCAAAACGTTGAGATACTTTGTTTTTAAATTCTAATAAATCCAAAACTCGTCATGAAACTTGGCATCTATCATGGAGCGGCATCAACATGCCGTGGTAAAATTTTTGTCCCATTTGGGGCAGGTTTGGGTATATGCTTCTCACAAACTAGAGCTTCTCACAACAATCATGATGGTTTCGGTAGGGAACGTCCCACCTTTGGGGACGAAACGATATCCATTGCCTCTTATTGCTTCCAAAAATTTTCTCGTGTCAACATAGAACAACAGGAGTGTTGTGTCAATTTTTGTGATTTTTTCGGGTTCGTTTGGACATTTTTATGCATTAACTGAGTTTTCAATGCATTTATGTGCATAATTCAAATTTGAACTACATGCACATGCTCCAGTGCATATAAATTGGTTGCAAAATCAAATATGTGTCCTTATGTGCATGCTTAGGTCCCATGCAAGAAATGGGAATGAATTTCAAACACCAGGGTACTATTGATTGCCGGCAAAACATTGAGATGCCTGGTTTTTAAATTCTAGTAAATCCAAAACTCGTCCGATGTGCAGGTTCACCAGGAAGCGTGCGAGATGTTCAACACAGGATTTGTGCATCTCTTCAACGCAAACGGTTCAGTGAAGTAGTAAAGCGACAGAAAATAAACCAAAAAATATACGTGCTGCCACACGCCCCGTGTTCCGTGTGAGCAGGCGTGAGTTGACGGGACGCATGCGAGCAGTCCGCCATGCAGGCATACCGGGAGGCGTGCGTGCAGGTGTGTGTATTGACGGGGAGGCGTGCGAGTAGCTGCGTGAAATGATGGTAGGAATGGCAGACGTCCACCGCACTGGGAGGCGAGACAACTATTGACCGCAGCCTGCCTCACTCCCACTGGTCCGTATTAATTGCACGCCCAAGTCGCCGGCCATAATAGGTGGTCGCACTCCCGGTCCACAGTGGTCACCGACGTCTGGACTCTGGAGTGTGTGATGATGCCGCCGAAGCGCACCATCGGAGGGAGTGGCAACGCCGGGGCTGGTGAAGCACCCGCACAACGCGTGAAGCTGGCCACAGAGGTTTCAGTCGCCGCCGACAAGGTCTCGCGCGGGCAGCAGCACGACCTTGAATTCGTCGGCGCCGTCGTGCCCCCCAGCCGGAGCCGGGGGTCAACAGCAACTCCGGCAGCAACTGCGACTCCGACGGAAAACCGGTTAGCCATCTATATACCCATTTGTGCGGCAAACTTATCAAGTGTTTTCTCTGGTTAATCCCCCCCCCCCACCCCGCCCCTCTATAATTTTTCTGTAATACAAATCCTATGGTTATGTTCCCTCAGTCCATGAAATCAGAGTAATTATGATCCGTTAGATGCACGTAGTGTATTGATTGTTCGAATGTTATCCGTATAGAGTTAGTGATTAATTGTTTGTTCTGTACAAATGATTTTTGCTAATAATCCGACTAGGGTTAGCTTGTGTGCTAATAATTCGTGGCAGATCTTGAGAATTGATTCTGAATGTCCTACATATATGTTTGTGCCTTTTTTCTTCCTGATCTTGAGAATTGATTTTGAATGTCCTACATGTTATGCCATTTTTTTCTTTCAGATTGGTATGTCCACAGATGAGGCTCCGACCAGCGCCACCGCCAGATGTAGATCTTGGACCCGATTGTGCTGCCAGAAGCGCCCCCCTGGACCTGAGGAACCAGTAGAATCTCCAGCGGACCGCATCAGCGATCTCCCGGGCGGAATCCTTGGGGAGATCATATCCCTTCTCCCCACAAAGGATGGCCGCCGCACACAAGTCCTCACATCTCGGTGGCGCACTCTGTGGTGCACCGCGCCTCTTAATCTCGACTGTCGTCAGCGATCTGTCGATGATGATTCTGAACTACCCGGAGCCATCATCTCCTTCCACAAGGGCTTCATTCAACGCATCTGCATCCCGGCATGCTACCTGCTGGACATACCTGCACGGTGGCCGCCTAGCTGACATCCCGTCAATTCGATAAACTCCAGCAGCTTGAGTTCTACCATTACTACAACGATAAGTTACCACCAAGAGCCGCATCTCTGCCCTCACCACTGATGCCCATCTCATGGGTTTCCTCCTCTCTCCACACCGCCACCTTGACCCGGTGCCATCTAGCAGACTATCTGGTACAAATGCTTCATTGCCGATCTTTGAAAAAACTTGCGCTTGTGTTGGTTGATCTGTCGATGGCCTCACTTCAAAGCATCATCCACTCTAGTTGCCCTGCACTGCAGCGTTAGGTGCTTGCTTTTGGACTAGGAATCCATATCCCTTGTCTCAAAATAAAGTCGTCTCACCTTGTAAGCATTGGAATTCATTTTGAAGGACAGGATCTCATCATCGAAGACGCCCCTTCACTTCAAAGGTTGCTCCTTAATTCTTGTTATAAACCTTCACAAATAACTGTGGTCTCTACGCCTAAACTGGAGACATTGGGTGCAATTAGTGATCGGTTTGAATGGTTCTAGGTGGTGTTTGTCTACACACCTATTGAGGTACTGTATATTATTCACGTACACTTTTGTAATTTGCATTTTTCATTTGTGCGCATAAGTTAGTATCATCTTGGAGTACACTTTCAGTGCTAATATTATGTTCTATGCTCAATGAAGCGCGTGTCCATCCTATCAGTGGTGGTGGATTCTGTCAAGACCTTATATATATCACTATGTGGTGTTTTGATCTCAACATCATTATCGCCTTGCTGCAATGCTTTCCATGTCTGGAGAATTTGTATATGAAGGTGATGATTTCATGCACATTGAAAGCCCATATATAATGTACTATAATTAATAGTTCAGCTATCACTCTTTCAACATAATCTTTTTTAGACATTAAATGTTTTCAATCTTTATCTCTATTTAGGCACTAACACATGGAGAAAAAGATATAACCAATCGATGGCTCAAGAAGCACCGGGATTTTCTCAGATCTCACGACATTCGTTTGAAGACAGTAAGACTGGAAGGATATGCATCCAACAATGCAAACACTAGCTTTGTCACATTCTTCATGTTGAATGCGAGGGCACTATTGTCCATGAGGATTAAGTTTTTCAACAAGAAATTTCTTATGGATGCAGGTGTTGAACAACATAAAAAGAAGTTTCATGTGGACCTAAGAGCTTCTGATCGTGCTCGACTTCTATTTACAACAGCTTGTCATCATGGACCAGTAGAATTTCTGGCGGGGAATCTTGATTTTATGGATCAGACCGATCCATTTGATTGTGACTGCCCAAAACTTTGGTTGTGTTAGATGTCATTGTCCTGTTCAATCTGGATTTTGTCTAAACCTGATGAGCAATTAATCCTCATGCTTTTGTACCGTTTGTTAGCTGGAGTTAGATATTGTTGCCCTTTTCAACTCGACTTTGACCCATATTTTCTTTCATACTGGGCCAATGGCTTGCCATTTCTTTAATTAACACATAAATATTATAAGCATTCACAATATAGACAAAGAACATCACTCTCGCGGGATCCTTGAGATCTTTGTTCATTACAGAACCGCAAGTTTTTAGTGCCCACCAGCACCCACAAACTTATTTTCAGCTTGAACACCACGGGTTGTAATTCTTAATAAGAAAAGCTGCATGGTAGTCACAGATTTGGATTTATCATTTGGGACCCACGAGGCAAAAGCCTATCCAGGGCGGTGCCGACTCGACAGTAAACATTGAGAAACCTGGTTTTAAAATTATTGTAAATCCAAAACTCGCCTCAAAATCATGAAACTTGGCATGGTGTTATGTCATAGCACCAACATGTTGTGGTAAAAATTAGTCCAATTTGAGACAAGTTTTGGTACAATCTTCTTACAAACCGGAGCTTCTCTAAAAAAAGCTCATGGTTCCGAGAGGGATCTTGTCACCTATGTGTGCGAAACGACATACGATGTCTCTTCCCGCCTTGATTTATTTTACAGAGGCAACATGCAACTATATATAGTAGCGTCGTCCTAAAAATATGAAATTAATCACGGTTCGTTTTGCCTTTTTATACATTATTTGAGTTTCATAGGCATTTCGGAACGTACTTTCGTGTGTGCAAAGATCATGTGTGTACTAGCCACATATGTAATTCGATGTTCAATCTGTTTATGGAATCAAGTCCTTATACATGTTATTCTTTTATAGACAGAGCAAATCACACGGCTTATTAGCAGCAATCGTCTATGTTATTATTGGTCTTCGCACACATTTCTGATTACGATCTGTTTACCACGTATCACACACATCTTTTTCAGTTGAACCGTTTCCATTGTGTTGCCTAATCACACATAGTTCATCCTAGTGAACTATATGCTGTATATCGCACACACATTCAAATCCGATGAACTTTTTTCAAATTTGATGAACTTTTTTGAAATTCGATGAAAGTTTTTCAAATTCACGAAACTTTTTTTTCCAATTATGATGAAAGTTTTTCAAATTTGCTGAACTTTTTCCAAATTTGATGAATTTTTTCAAATTTGCTGGATTTTTTTAGTCCGCTAATTTTGTTTGAAAACCAATGAACAATTTTTTAGATTCGGTGAACTTTTATGATGAACTTTTCTCAAATTTGATGAACTTTTCTTATAATCGATGAACTTTTCTTAAATTCGATGAACTTTTTTTCAGATTCGATGAACTTTCTTCAATTTTGATGAACTTCAAAAAACCAATGAACTTTCATTCCTTTTTCTTAAAAAAGTTTTCCTTTACTTTTGTTAGAAAAGTGCACGTATTCAGAAAAAATGAAATAAAAAGGCGAAAAAAACCGTTAGAGAAAAAGAAAAAAATGGTTTGGAAAGCTTCCCGCATCAAAGACTTTGCGAGCCAGAGAAATAATGAAAGAGAGCAAATGAAGATTGGTACTCTGGTGGTTGGATAGCGTAGTGGTTCATGCACCCCTATGTGAAGCAAGAGTTCCTGAGTTCGAATACCGCTCCACGCAAATCTTTTTTTAGTTTCTAACGGAAATAAAACAAATGGGTGATCGACTGGTTAGCTAAGAGGCGACCGAGCGAAGGTTTTCTGGGCCGACCCACTAGAGGTCCCCTTCAGGCGCTAGGGAGCTGCACGGGCGCGTTAGGAGCTCTCGAGGATCGGTGGCTTTCTCTAAAAAACACGAGGATCTTTCACTTCTTTTTCCTGTTCGCGAAGTGACATAGCCACTGGTTTCATATATAGTTTAATTTAAATAACTAGTGCACTTAAAAGATAAAACAAATCACAATTTTGAATAAAGGTATAATTTTGAGACAAGTTTGAGAATTTGAAAAAGTTTGTCGATTTTGAAATAAAACCATTAGATTTTAAAAACATTTATCGACTAGTGAAAAAGCTCATCAAATTTGAAAAATAAATCACAGATTTGAAAACAAATGCATCAATTTTGAGAAACAAGTTCATCAGATTTGAAAAAAGATCATGGATTTTCAAAAAATAGTTCACAGATTCAAAAACAATCATCAACTTTGGAAAAGGTTCATGGATGTGAGAAAGAAATTCACGCATCTTAAGAAACTAAAAAGAAAAAGGAAAAAGAATAAGCAAAATAATGATAAAATAAGAGTATAAGGATGTAACTAATCATATTCGGGGGTTGCCTGGTTGCGTGGGTTTGAATTATGCCACGCTCACTTTTTTTTGTTTTGAAAAACAGAAAAAAAAAAGGTACGATGGGCCGGCCATTCCATCAAACAGGGGACCTACTACTTGTGGGCTCACGAGGCTGGCTAGTTGGGGAGCTCCTACCTGCCGCTCCGTGCGGCAGGTTGTCGCTAGTTGGGGGTCTACCCCTGGGCCGGCCCGATTGAGAACTGTAGCTCGAAAATAAAGGCCCGATCAGGAACTGTAGCACACAAATAAAAGCGCCGACCGGGGGCATTTCCTATTTAGCGCCACAGGCGCCGATTTTAGTTGTTTCCGCAAACCGGCGGCTGCAGCGGTGCCAGCTGGGCCGGCCCATCAAGGTTCTTTTAGTCTGTCTTTAATCCTGCAAAAAACAAATGCGCGCCGCATGCAATTCAAACCCGCAACCCTCCTTTCCTACTTGGGTAGTGCAACCATCACGCCACCTACCTGCCGCTCCGTGCGGCAGGTTGTCGCTAGTTGGGGGTCTACCCCTGGGCCGGCCCGATTGAGAACTGTAGCTCGAAAATAAAGGCCCGATCGGGAACTGTAGCACACAAATAAAAGCGCCGACCGGGGGCATTTCCTATTTAGCGCCACAGGCGCCGGTTTTAGTTGTTTCCGCAAACCGGCGCCTGCAGCGGTGCTAGCTGGGCCGGCCCATCAAGGTTCTTTTAGTCTGTCTTTAATCCTGCAAAAAACAAATGCGCGCCGCATGCAATTCAAACCCGCAACCCTCCTTTCCTACTTGGGTAGTGCAACCATCACGCCACCTAACTGGGGTCCGTTCAAATTGTACTTTCTCATTGTTGTATTCTTTACTTTTCCTTTTCCTTTTTCTTTTTTTCTTTACCATTTTCTGTTTTTCTTTTTTTCCTCCTGGTTTGTTGAATTGTTTGTAAATGTGTGAATTTTTATGTTAAATCCATCTTTTTTTAATCCGATGGACTTTTTCTGAAATCCGATGAACTTTTTTTTCCAAATCGATGAACTTTTTTTCAAATTCGGTGACTTTTTTTGTAAATTGGTGAACTTACTTTGTAAGTTTGGTGAAATTTTTCTAAAATTCGGTGAATTTTTTCAAATTTGATGAACTTTTTTCAAATTTGATGAACTTTTTCCAAATTTGATGAACTTTTTTAAAAATTCAATGAACTATTTTCAAATTCGGTGAACTTTTTTCAAAATTGATGAAGTTTTCTTATCTTATTGGATGAACTTTCTTTCATAAAAAATATAAAAAAGTTAGTTGTACTGTGTAATAAATAATGCGCATGCAATAGTTCTTGAAGAATTCGTGTTGCTCTCAGTCATTGTAGACTAGTTGACGTAGCGGTTAGCTGAACCACGGATCGAAGCAGCGACCTTAGTTCGAGTCTCATGCTCGCAAGTTTTTTGCGAAACTTTTTCCGAGAAACAGTTTCCGCGCTGGTGCATTCGTGGGCCGGCCCACTTGCCTTTGCTGTCGGGGACGGTTGACGTTCGCGGCGCCGAACGCGCTGAATAGGAGCTCCCCGACCGGGTATCGAACCGAGGATCTAGTCCTAGCGTCAATGCGCTCGTACCAGTGGACCTAGCAAGCTTTAATGCTCAAAATACATCACAAACCTTTAAGAACGAACTGCCGAGCGCAAATCCAATTTATTTTTCTTTGATATTTCATACACATTTTTCGAAAAAAAACTGAATGTTTTGTGAAACGCAACTACTTTTCAATACCTGAACAAATTTTTCAGAAACTGCCACATTTAGGAAAATCATGAACAATGTTTTAATATGGGAACAATTTTGTAAAGGTATGAAACTGTGAACATTTTTGGAAATGTGAATAAATTTTGAAACCGCACATTTTTTGAATTGTGAACAAATTTTGAAACATGAACAAATTTCAAATTTATGAACAAAATTTGTGAATATTTTTCGAATTTTGTACAGATTTTGAAACCGTGCACATTTTTCGAATTGTGAACAAATTTTGAAAAATGAATAAATTTAAAATTCGTGAACAAAATTCTAATGTTGTGAACAATTTTCAAATCTGCGAACAAAATTTGAAACTGCGGTTAGAAAAAATTTCAAATTCGTGAACAAAATTATAATGTTGTGAACATTTTTCGAATTCTGAACAAATTTTGAAACCGCAACTTTTTTCTGATTGTGAGCAAATTTTAAAACATGAATAAATTTCAAATTCGCGAGCAGAAATATAAAATTGTGAACATTTTTCGAATCAACTTTGAAAATCATGAACATTTTTGAATTGTGAACAAATTTAGGAACACGAACAAATTTCAAATTCACGAACAAAATTATAAAATTAGGAACATTTTTCGTTAAACCATGAACATTATGAAAATAGAAACAAATAAAAAAACAGAAAAAGGAAAATGGGAGAAAAAGAAAAGAAAAAAGAAAATAGGAAAAACAGAATAAAGAAAAAACCAATTCAAGAAACGTTCTAGAAGTTTCCCAAAACCAGAAAAAACCAGCTAGGAACCTCTAGAAGGTTCCCAAAATCGGGAGCGTTGAAACGGTTAAACGGGCGGCCCGTTGCATCACTGCTCGGTCGCTCGCCTGTGCGAAGCGCCGGCAGTTTGAAGCAGCGAGCGGCAAATAGGATTTTCTAGCTAGTTGAGCTAAGGAAGTTTCAGTGACTAATACGCAGTGCAAGTTTCGGTGACTAATATGCAGCGCAGAACCTCCCCTAAAGGAAAATATGCAGCGCAGAATGTTAAGAACTGTTAGTACTCACAGATTTTAGATATTATTTAAAAATTCAAAACATATTATTTGGAAAAACAGAATATTTTTTGAAACATCAACATTTCTCAAAATTGTGAATATTTTTTTTAAATGAAACTATTTTTAGAAATATCGAATATATTTTGAAAACATGAACATTTTCGAATATGTGAACAATTTATGAAAAGAACATTTTCTGAAATTTCAACAATATTTGGATACATGAATTTTTATAAAACATGAACATTTATTGAAACTCCGGTTTTTTTGAAAATCTGGGACATTTTTTAGTTTACGATTTTTAATAAAATGAGAACTTTTTGAAATTCCTAATTATGTTTTGTATTTGTGTTTACAAATTTGGAAAATGGGGACATGTTTTGTAATCATGATTTTTTAAACCGCAATTTTTTTGAAATCCTGATTTTCTTAATTAATAAGAAAATTTGAAAGTGAAGGCATTTTTTGAATTTCTAAACAAAATATTTTAAACTTTCGGATAAGTTTGAAGAACAAACTTGAAAAGAGAAAACCAAAAACAATAAAAAGGAAAGATGCAGAAAAAAAAAGAAAATGGGTCAGCCTAATCTGGGTGGCCCATTGTGCAGAGCCCCGACAGTTTGCCGCGTTGTGCGGCAAATAGGGTTTTCTGCCGATCCATACAAGCGGGAGCACCACACCACTAACTTGGGCCAGCCTGCGAAACACTAGTTTCCGGTTGGGCCATCTCATCTCAAGAGAAAATGGTTGGGGTTCTCGTAGAACGATGTGTGTACTCAAGAAACATTTTCTATATGTATATATACATAAAAAATAATTATATAAACAACGGTGTCCTGAGCCATCAGGGTTCAAATTCTAGACTTAACACCCATGTTTGCATTTTCCTGGATTTATTTCAGGCCTTCTCGCAATGTGCGTTTAGTGTGAAGAGACGTCCCCGTCGACTATTATGTTTTAAATTTTTTTATATATGCAATCTAAAGGAATAAAATAAAATTTTATCACATGTTGCAATTTTTTTGATGATTTTCTAAAAAAAAGTGTATGACTGTTGGGTGTTAGTCTGGTCGTCCAGATCCATGTCCTACTAATGGGTGCTGGTCTGCTCATCCGGATTCATGTCCAACTGTTGGGTGCACATCTGCCGGGTGTCCGATTACGATTATTCCTCCAGCTAGGAGTCCTGCACTTGCCCGCTTTCATATCCGCCTTCATCATGGGTAAAGTTCATCTCGTCTCGTCGTCTACCGTTGTCCCGCTTGAATGAGGCATTCTCGCAAGCATTGACCAGGCACCGACGAATGAGCATTCCATAGCTGCCATCCGCGACCGGACAAGCCCCGGCGTTGAGGAAAACAATGAATATGACTCGATGCCCAAAGGTGAAGGACGACGTGGACTGCTACGGCAATTATTGTGTGTCGACCGAACTGAGGTCCTAGGATCCATAGTAGTAGGCCAGCTTTAGTTGGGATGGCCAGGGAGGCACCAGCCTGATGGCGCGCTTTGCCGGATGAGGTCTGCCTTACCTGGCCGCCGCCGCATCACCCGTCTTCTTCTTCGCCTTGACAAGTCGGGTGTTGCATTCGGCGGATGCGGTCTTGCGGGCAGCCACCACCACTCTTGGGTCCTTCGGCTCTGGTGGGACGATGATCGTCTCGGTCAGGTCCTGCAGTAGTGGCTCCATCATGGCGATGGACGGCCGAACCATGGTGGTGGGGGGAGGGGGGGGGGGGAGACGGCGGTGATCGGAGGGCGAACGTAGTGGGAAAGGTGAACTTTTACGCGGAAACACCGCTGAAAATGTCCAAATGGGCGGGCCCTGACTTAGTTTTGGATGCGCCGGGCATGTCAGAGTCCGACACGGCAGAGGTGCGGAGTCCCACGAACCTCCCTTCGTTTGGTGCCGGTTTGCGGGATTTCAGACATCCGGACCATTCCCGCACAATTTTGGTGAGCATAATTGGATGATAAAATATGTCTCAACCGTTCAATCAGATCATTTTGCTGACGATTTGGTGAATCGGGTTGGAGTTGTCACAAGTGGATATAGCGTTTGCGACCCCATGGTAGGCATGATGCGTCGACGGGGCGATACGAGGATCGCGCATGCGTGGGAAATCTTCTCTGGACCCTGGGGGTGTTGGAATTGCCCTAAGCGGATATACTCCATCCAATGAATAAGACACACACTCATCTTAAAATTGAACTTTAATCGTACATTAGACCAACTAAATGTGGGTTATATGTAACAAAAATTATAACTATTGTATTCGTATCCGAAAGAAGTTTTCAAATGTTATGATCAAAGTTGAATTTTAACATGTATATGCATTGACTGAGTGTATGTATGTGTATATGGGCTCTATGTTGTACTTTTACTTTGTTAAAAAAAATACATGCACATTTTATTCGTTGGAACGGAGGGAGTGACATTTGCAACCCACAGGAGGTAAACCTAAGCATCCTTGGACCCGAGTTTTGCAAAGCCCTGCCTCAAAACCCCAAACCCGGCCTGGCTCGAAAAACAGAAACAATGCATTTCTTTAATTAAAATAATGAGTTTCAGGATATTCAGTGATACATTATACCTATATTTCGAATAAAATACTTCCTTTGTAAATTAATATAGAAGTGTTTAGATCTAAATGTTTTTATATTAATTTATAGAAGGAGTGCTAGTAAAAAAATACAGTGATTTATGCCCTGTTTAACAGGAGGCATGATGCGCCGGCGAGATGAGACGAGACGGTCGCGCATGCGTGGGAGATCTATCTTGTCCGGACCATGGGGCCGGTCAGGAAGCAGTGGCTTGTTGACTGGTGCGGTGCCCAGTCCAAGAAAAGATGTACAAACACGCCCAGCACCGTCAGCATCAAAAGATCATAAAGACCGGCACAATTCCGAGCTACCATGATGGTCGAGCACCAGTCTTTGCTTTCTTTGGAGTCAGTTAGGAACGGACAGGGGCCTGGCCTGACCACCACGAACGTTCCCCCTAGAGGAAACATATCAATTAGGTCAACTCCTACAGAAATGTACATGATGAAGAGTTCGAAACGAGGCAAAGGCTGTGGATGGCTATGGTTGTTAGATCATCACAAGATTTTGGAGCTAGCACGACTTTTGAAAGAAAATATTTGCCGGCCCTATTAGAGTAGGAGCAACCCATATCACGTTCTTTCTTTTCTTTGAGTGTTCTTGCCAAATCCATTGGTTAGCAAAAGAGGCAAAGTACAAAAGACACCAAAAGGGCAATGTGTAAATAAATGGGAAAAAGGAAATACGGCACAACTGCTCCAAAAACCAGAGGAATACATTTCAGCCCGGACCAAATGGGATTTTGGCCCCAGGATGCTATCAACTTCGATCAGTTTGACAAACGCCCCTACCCATCGTTCCTCGTGTTGGAAGATGCGTCAATTCCGTTCTTCCCAGGTCTCATGTGCAGTAAGGACAACTCGAATGTCGCGCATCAAAACATCGCTAAATGTCCACAGATCTTTTTATATCCAACACCGCGCATCAAATGCGTCCGTCCAGGCATCCAATTTTCACAAACCGCAAACAAATCAGAAAGAGGTTTGCGGGCGTTCGATCGTTTGCCACGTAGGTGCGTGACCAAGAAGACCCATTAAAACCCTCGCCGCTTATCAGTGTTGCTCAGAGCATAAGCGGCCAGGTGGCCACCTGCCGCATTCATGCCGGTCAGATCGACGTGACCAGACAGCTGACCTGCGCTGCTTCAGTGAGGGTACTGCATCCAGAGTTGCCTCTCGGGCTGTTGCGCCCGCATTGAAGCGGAGCAGGTCACCCTAACCTGGTTATTTTAGCCGGCTAACGCCGCCAGCACATCTTACCTCCTCTCCTCCGGACAACGCCGCGATGGTCAAGTCCAATAACAGTAGCAGGTGGTTCTCCGCTTCAGCAGGAGAATCTGCCGAGAGTTTTGGATCGTGGCACCACCAAGCACGGTTACTGGCACGTGAGGGTCCATCGTTCTGAAGGTCAAGACGGATGTGGTGCTCTTATCCCTCCTCGTTGAGACCGCGCAGACGGATGAGGAGTTTGCGGCGTAAATGTCGCTGCTCCTCGAGCAGTCTTGCCATGACCACGGTCTGGCGCTGCCCTTGCCGCCTAACCGCGGCATCCAAATCAGATGTCGCGGGAAGGAGGAGTGATATGTCTCAAACGTATCTATATTTTTTATGTTGCATGCCAATTTATTATCATTTGTACCTGCTTTGTACATTTTCTATGGATTTTTATTGGACTGACATATTAATCAAAAGCACAGTGCCAATTCCTATTTTCAGTATTTTTTATTTCAAACAAAATAGTTATTTTAACACCTAGAAATATTTTATTACGGAGTTTTGCACCAGGAGACAGCTAGGAGGCTTGGGCCCTCCACCTGGAGATGCCCAGGGGCCTAGAGCCCCCCTGTAGGCGTCTAGAGGCTACAATAAGCTTTTAGAGCCCTCTTTTTACCGCCAGTTTGTCCATGAACTTTCTGAACCGCCATAAGAATTTCAGATTTCTTCGGAGGTACGGATCTTTGAGAATGTTAAAAACAAATCATGGCATTTTAATTCGAGGTCATGGAATTTGTAAATTATATTTAAAGGGGATATCAATCTTTGTTGTGCTTTTGAACATATACTATATTAGACAATCACGATATAGATTTGTATCCGAATAAAAAATGAATTCGAATTGAGTTTGTATAGTAAACATGAATGCTTGGTCCCCAAAGTTTGAATGTATCGTCAAAACACCCTCTCCTTGGATGAAATCTCCCGCGCCCATTACTCCTAGGTCGAAATCGCCCACATCTAACGTTTGGGAGACACAAAATTGCTGATGTATCCCCAACAAGCAAATATCGACCTGATGTCCAAAAATCTAAATGGGGGTAGGTTTGTAATAAAGGAAATATGCCCTAGAGGCAATAATAAAGTTGTTATTTTATATTTTCTTATATCATGATAAATATTTATTATTCATGCTAGAATTGTATTAGCCGGAAACTTGATACATGTGCGGATACATAGACAAAACACCGTGTCCCTAGTAAGCCTCTACTAGACTAGCTCGTTAATCAAAGATGGTTAAGTTTCCTAACCATAGACATGTGTTGTCATTTGATGAACGGGATCACATCATTAGAAGAATGATGTGATGGACAAGACCCATCCGTTAGCTTAGCATTAATGATCTTTTAGTTTTATTGCTATTGCATTCTTCATGACTTATACATGTTCCTTAGAATTTTCTGGAAAGCATAAAGGAGTGTTTAAAAGGAGTTTTTCAAAGAAAGACCTCAGTGAAGCTACTTACATATTGGGCATCAAAATCTATAAAGATAGATCAAGACGCTTGATAAGACTTTCAGTGAGTACATACCTTGATTTTGAAAGAGTTCAAAATGGATTAGTCAAAGAAGGAGTTCTTGGCTGAGTTGTAAGGTATGAAGTTGAGTAAGACTCAAAACCTGACCACGGCAGAAGATAGAGAGAGAATGAAAGTCATTCCCTATGCCTCAGCCATAGGTTCTATAAAGTATGCCATGATGTATACCAGACCTATTGTGTACCTTGCCATGTGTTTGGCAAAGGGGTACAAAGTGATCTAAGAGTAGATCACTGGACGGCGGTCAAAATTATCCTTAGAGGACTAAGGAAATATTTCTCGGCTATGGAGATGATAAAGAGTTCATCGTAAAGAGTTACGACGATGCAAGATTTAACACCGATCTGGATGGCTCTGAGTCTCAATATGGATACCTATTGAAAGTGGGAGCAATTAGCTAGAGTAGCTCCGTGAAGAGCATTGTAGACATAGAAATTTGCAAAATACATACGGATCTGAATATGGCAGACCCATTTACTAAGCTTCTCTCACAAGCAAAAACATGATCACACCTTAGTACTCTTTGGGTGTTAATCACATGGCGATGTGAACTAGATTATTGACTCTAGTAAACCCTTTGGGTGTTAGTCACATGGTGATGTGAACTATGGGTGTTAATCACATGGTGATGTGAACTATTGGCATTAAATCACATGGTGATGTGAACTAGATTATTGACTCTAGTGCAAGTGGGAGACTGAAGGAAATATGCCCTAGAGGCAATAATAAAGTTGTTATTTTATATTTCCTTATATCATGATAAATGTTTATTATTCATGCTAGAATTGTATTAACCGGAAACTTGATACATGTGTGGATACATAGACAAAACACCGTGTCCCCAGTAAGCCTCTACTAGACTAGCTCGTTAATCAAAGATGGTTAAGTTTCCTAACCATAGACATGTGTTGTTATTTGATGAACGGGATCACATCATTAGGAGAATGATGTGATGGACAAGACCCATCAGTTAGCTTAGCATTAATGATCATTTAGTTTTATTGCTATTGCTTTCTTCATGACTTATACATGTTCCTCAAACTATGAGATTATGCAACTCCCGAATACAAGAGGAACACCTTGTGTGCTATCAAACGTCACAACGTAACTGGGTGATTATAAAGATGCTCTATAGGTGTCTCCGATGGTGTTTGTTGAGTTGGCATAGATCGAGATTAGGATTTGTCACTCCGTATCGTAGAGGTATCTTTGGGCCCTCTCGGTAATACACATCACTATAAGCCTTGCAAGCAATGTGACTAATGAGTTAGTTACGGGATGATGCATTACGGAACGAGTAAAGAGACTTGCCGATAACGAGATTGAACTAGGTATGATGATACCGACGATCGGATCTCTGCAAGTAACATACCGATGACAAAGGGAACAACGTATGTTATTATGCGGTTTGACCGATAAAGATCTTCATAGAATATGTAGGAGCCAATATGAGCATCCAGGTTCCGCTATTGGTTATTGACCGGAGATGTGTCTCGGTCATGTCTACATAGTTCTCGAACCCATAGGGTCCGCACGCTTAACGTTCGATGACGATTTGTATTATGAGTTATGTGATTTGATGTACTGAAGTTTGTTCGAAGTCCCAGATGAGATCACAGACATGACGCGGAGTCTCGAAATGGTCGAGAGGTAAAGATTCATATATTGGAAGGCTATATTCGGACATCGGAAAGGTTCCGAGTGATTCGGGTATTTTTTGGAGTATCGGGGAGTAACGGGAATTCACCGGGAGAAGTAATGGGCCTTATTGGGCTTTAGTGGAGAGAGGGGAGAAGGGACAAGAGGTGGCGCGCGCCTCCCCCCTGCCCAAACTGAATTGGACAAGGCGTGGGGGTGCAGCCCCCCCTTTCCTTCTCCCTCTCCCTCTCTTTCCTTCTCTCCTACTCCGAATAGGAAAGGGAATCCTATTAGGACTTGGGAGTCCTAGTAGGACTCCCTATGCTTGGCGCGCCCCCTAGGCCGGCCGCCTCCTCCCTCCCTCCTTTATGTACGGGGGAGGGGAGCATCCCAAAGGCACTCCAAGATTTGTCTTAGCCGTGTGTGGTGCCCCCCTCCACAGTTACACACCTCAGTCATATCGTCGTAGTGCTTAGGCGAAGCCCTGCACCGGTAACTTCATCATCACCGTCACCATGCCGTCGTGCTGATGGAACTCTCCCTCGGCCTCAACTGGATCAAGAGTTCGAGGGACGTCATCGAGCTGAACGTGTGATGATCGCGTAGGTTCCATGCGTTTGGTACTTGGATCGGTTGGATCGCGAAGACGTTCGACTACATCAACCGCGTTACTAAACGCTTCCGCTTTCGGTCTACAAGGGTACGTGGACACACTCTCCCCGCTCGTTGCTATGCTTCTCCTAGATAGATCTTGCGTGATCGTAGGCAATTTTTTTGAAATACTACGTTCCCCAACATGTAACGTCCCCCATATTTCAGACAAGTGCATCGCTAAGAGATGTTTCCCCATATCATGGCATTTTCCTTCATAAAAATGTATAAAATGAAGCGTAGATCAGACATTGTTTAGCGAGGAACTTGTTGAAGGCTTGGGCTATCCTCATACTCTTTGGTCTCCAATTCCCTCCCATTCCACCATTCATACACCGTGGGCGTCAAAACAATCTCTCCACCAGCCGTCAAACCCCAGCCTCCTCCATCTACCACCCCACCACATCTGATTCACAACTACTCTCCTCTACCACGCTGGAGCAGCTTCCCAAACGTCTTCCACCAAGAGATCGATGTCTCTAATCCATGATGTCGAATGAGGATCCATGCATCTCGTCTTCTCGCTTCAGTCATACCATTGTCCGCCTTGCCGGCGCCGCTCCTACGAGCAACTCGTCCACTGCACCATACTTATCCCGTGACGCCGTCGTCTACCGCCCCAAATCTGCTTCCTTGCCATTGACAGTTGATACGTCTCCAACCTACCTATAATTTTTTATTGTTTCATGCTCTTATATTATCACTTTTGTATGCTTTATATGTTATTTATATTATTTTTAGACTAACCTATTAACTTGGTGCCTAGTGCCAGTTCCCATTTTTTGCATGTTTTTTTGTTTCACAGAAAAATCATACCTGCCAAAGTCCAAACATGATGAAACTTTACTGTGATATTTTGTGGAACATGGAAACTTTGGGGGAGGACGAGAAGAACCATGAGGGGACCACAAGCCAGGCCGGCGCTCCCCCTGACTTGTGGGCACCTCCTAGCTCCGTTTTCCCTAATCTCTGGCCTATAAATTCACATATATTCTAAAACCCTCAGAGCGAGACATGAAACAATTCTTCCGCTACCGCAAGCCTCTGTTTTCAGCAATCCCATCTGGACCCCTTTTCCAGTGCTCTACGGGAGGGGGAAATAATTATGGAGGCTATCTTCATCAACCTCGTTGCCTCCGTGACGATGTGTGAGTAGTTCCTACATGACCCACGTGTCCATAGTAGTAGCTAGATGGCTTTATCTCTCTCTTTTGATCTTCAATACAATGATCTTCTCTAAGATCAATCCGGTGTAATCTTTTGCAGTGTGTTTGTTGGGATCCGATGAATTTTGGGCTTATGATCAAATTATTCATTGAACTATTTTGAATCTCTTGAATCCTTTCTTATGTGTATTTTTATAGCTATGTATGCTTTGCGATCTATAAGTCTTTTCTGGCCAACTGGATGAGTAGATCTTCACAGGGAGTGGTGCATAGTAGTGGGTTCAACCTTGTGGTGATCTATCCCAGTGACAGAACGTATTGTGTTGTTGCTACTAAGGATAAAACGACAGGGTTTGCCCATATTGATTGATATTATTATGTCTACATTATGTCATCATGCTTATTGTGTTACTCTGCTTGTATGAACTTAATACTTTGATATGCATTGCTGGATAGCGGTCTTGAGGTGAAGTAATAGTAGTAGACATCAGTAAGTTTAACAGTCTACTTATCATGCTTATAATGCCTATATAATGATTATGTCGTGAATGATTGTCATAACTACGCAAAAATCTATCAATTGCCAAACAATAATTTGTTTACCCATCGTTGCTATGCTTTCAAGAGAGATACCACTAGTGAATCTATGGCCTCCAGAATTGCTCTTTTATTTTGTCTTCTACTTACCGTTGATTTTCATATCAGCATATACTTTTAATCTTGTATCTGGAAAGAACAAGGGAGGTGATGACCCCCTTTCCTTTGTTGGGTGCAAGACATTTTTTTGATTGTGTGCAGGTGCTGCTAAATTGATCGCACGTTGCCTCCTACTAGTTAAATAAATCTTGGTTCTTAACTAAGGGAAATACTTCCTGCTGTTGTGCTCCATCACTCTTCCTCTTCGGGAAATCCAGCGACTCTATCATGAGTAGCAACAGTCATCGCAAAAAAACGCCCTCAACTATTGGGGAACGTAGTAATTTCAAAAAAAAATCCTACGCACACGCAAGATCATGGTGATGCATATCAACGAGAGGGGAGAGTGTCGTCCACATACCCTTGTAGACCGTTAAGCGGAAGCGTTATGACAACGCGGTTGATGTAGTCGTACGTCTTCACGATCGACCGATCCTCAGTACCGAACGTACGGCACCTCCGCGTTCAGCACACGTTCAACTCAGTGACGTCCTGCAAACTCATGATCCAGTAGAGCTCGAGGGAGAGTTGCGTCAGCACGACGGCGTGGTGACGATGTTGATGAAGCTACCGTCGCAGGGCTTTGCCTAAGCACCACTACGATATGACCGAGGTGGATTACGGTGGAGGGGGGGCACCGCACACGGCTGGGAGAGATCAATGATCAACTTGTGTGTTCTAGGGTGCCCCCTACCCCCGTATATAAAGGAGCAAGGGGGAGGCCGGCCGGCCCTGTAGGGCGCGCCAGGAGGAGGAGTCCTCCTCCTAGTAGGAGTAGGACTCCCCTCTTTCCTACTCCTACTAGGAGGGGGAAAGGAAGGGGGAGAAGGAGAAGGGAAGCCCCCCTTCCAAGTCCAATTCAGACCAGAGGGGGAGGGGGCGCGCGGCCTGCCCTGGCCGGCCCCTCTATCTCACCACTAGGGCCCAACTAGGCCCATTAACCCCCGGGGGGTTCCGGTAACACCTCCGGCACTCCGGTAAAATCCCGATTTCACCCGGAACTCTTCCGACGTCCAAATATAGGCTTCCAATATATCAATCTTTATGTCTCGACCATTTCGAGACTCCTCGTCATGTCCGTGATCATATTCGGGACTCCTAACTACCTTCGGTACATCAAAACATATAAACTCATAATACCGATCGTCACAGAACTTTAAGCGTGTGGACCCTACGGGTTCGAGAACTATGTAGACATGACCGAGGCACGTCTCAGGTAAATGACCAATAGCGGAACCTGGATGCTCATATTGGTTCCTACATATTCTACGAAGATCTTTATCGGTCAAACCGCATACCAATATACGTTGTTCCCTTTGTCATCGGTATGTTACTTGCCTGAGATTCGATCGTCGGTATCTCAATACCTAGCTCAATCTCGTTACCGGCAAGTCTCTTTACTCGTTCCGTAATGCATCATCCCGCAACTAACTCATTAGTCACATTGCTTGCAAGGCTTATAGTGATGTGCATTACCAAGAGGGCCCAGAGATACCTCTCCGACAATCGGAGTGACAAATCCTAATCTTGATCTATGCCAACTCAACAAGTGTAACATCCCAAATTTTCAATTTGGAATGTTATACATTAGGTCATCATGCATATCATATTTTTCTCGCATTTTCCGATCCTAGAAAATTTCACGCAACTCAAGGACCCTCGGAGAGTTCGAAGTTTCATTATTTTCATATTTGGGATTTCTCAAATTTTGAAAATAGGATCATTGGATTTATTTAATTATCTTCATAAAGTTTTTCCTATAAAAAAACTTAAGAGAGGGAATAATATGACTTTCCCAACATTTAGGAAAAATGGAGATATTATAAATAAATCAAATTTGGTTTTGGAAGATTTATTTTGCTTAGGCAAAAATGAGCATTTTAAAAAAAATATGCATGTTTGCCGTTTTTAAAGTTCATTTTGTTCGACTCATTTTTAGGAGTCGGGGAAAATTAATTTTATTAAAATCGGAGTTCGCTTTGGTATTTTTTAATCCGTTTTGTTTTGTTTAAAAAATCGCCTCCCCTGGGCCAAGGCCCCCGGCCCACCACGCCCGGCCAGCCCCGCCTGCCCACCTCCCCTCCTCCTTGTGATCTCCGCCGCCGCCGCCCGCCGCCCGGAGTCCGCCTCGCCCGGCCCCAGCCTTCCCCAAGCCGGCCACCCCCAACCTATTTATACCGCCCCCTCCTCTCCCCTCAACCCGCCCGCGCCGCCCTCCACCCGAGCCGCCGCCGCCCGAGGGCGTCGCCGCCCTTTGTCGCCGTCGGGAGCCCTCGTCGCCTCGCCACCCGGTCGACCTCCGCCACCCACCGCCTGTCGCCTGACCTCACGGGAGGCCGAGGGGCCAAGCAGCCGTCGGAGGTAGCCGCCGCCACAACCCCCCCGATCCGGTTTTTTTTTTAAAAAGACCCGATCCGGTTTTTTTAGCGTTGTTCGGTTTTTTTTCAAAACCCTAGATGGTTTTTTTTATTTTCTCGGTTTTCTTATTTAGTGAACGTTCACCGACCCGTTCGTTTCAATGAACGTGTTCGTTGGATTAGTTCTGTTAACGAACGTCCGTTATTCAATACGTTCGTCGTTTTTTTTAATCGGATTTAATCCGTTATTTTTCAGATTCGATTTCTGATCCGAATTTCAAACCTGGTTTATTTCTTGCTCGTTTATCGGAATCAGGTGATTCAAGCGCCTGGAGTTTAAATTCTGAAACCGCCGTTCCGACTAACCTACTTACACAGAGTTTTGCTACTGTAAAATTTTGACTTAGTTTCAGATTTGCTAAACCGAGTCGTTCTCTCTCGAGTTCCGACTTTCGATGCTTTATTTGATTCGATTCTTTTGCAACCAGTGGTTCTTAAGTTGAACTATCTGGTTAGATTTGTTATTCGATATTTCCCGTGCATTAGATGAGTACTTATTGTATGCTTGTTGTTTGTCTGCGTTAGATCACCGGAGTGCGCCGCTTGTTACTTGAATCTCTAGGACTCATGGATCATCAACAAGGCAAGTAACACTTTGATCATACCTTTTCTACTACCCAGCTTTTATTGCATTAGATCAAACCCTCAAACACTTGCATGTTTAGGATCTAATTAAATTGTGGGATGGGAAGTAGATTGAGGTAGTACCTATTACTGCTTTTACTTATGAAACCTTGGGAGTTACTTCTACGTTTGCTTATTATGCCATGCTATGCTAGTAGACGTGGATTGGGTGAGTGAATATCCATGACAGATGTGAGATTGTTAATTAAGGTTTATCTAAGGTGGCAACCTAAACACACATCTGGGTGGATTGAGGCACCTGGTTTCTATCAGGACTTGCATGTAATTCTTCGGACCGACACCAGTGCTATAAGGGATCATAAGATTATTAAAACTAGAAACTTCCGTGTGCAGCCACAAGCCAATTATGGGCTCTGGCATAGTTGACTAAGTTGTGCGAACTCTTACGGGTAGACTAGCGAGATGTAGGGGAAAGTAGGTGTACCGGTCTACCCACAAGTAAGGTGCTAAGCGCCGAAAGACTGTGTCTCGGCCATCCGTCTCTCAAACACCATGTAGTGCGAGAACCAAACGGAGGCGATCGAGTCTTGTGGGGAAAAGTGCAAAACCTCTGCAGAGTGTACAAACTAATCATGATTAGCCGTGTCCCCGGTTATGGACATCTTGAGTATCTAGTACTTGAATATCATGTGAATCTCAACATGTTACTTCTAATAATAAATGTTATTGGGTTTTAATGAGTACTTTTAATTGGGATTGAGGATGCTGTCAACCATTCTCAATGTTTAACAACCACCATGATAGTTAAATAAAATTATTCCTTTGATGTAGGGAAAAACCAGCTTTATGCAAAAATGTAAATCAGAGAGCCTTACCACCAGCCATATATGCATGTAGTATAGGCTTGTTGCTTCATTGTTCTCTATGTGTTACATTGCCAAAGCATATTCCATGTCTTGACCCGTTTGGGCTGCAACTTTCACGTTGCAGACTTTTTCGCATTTGACAGTAAGGTGTTAGGTCGTGGTTCTATACTCGATGATGCCGATGGAGTTGATGGACTCACTTGTCTTCCAAGCCTTCCGCTGTTATTATTAGATGGCCTTAAGCCATATTATTGTATTAAGTTCCCTTGTGGACAACGATGTAATAAGTGTGTGATTGCTACTCGCTATAAATCCTTGAAGTATTGTGTGGTGTCAACATTCTTGATCCAGGGATGACACCGAGCACGAGCGCTAGATCCATTCGGTCTGGTCGCCACAGAGAATGGTATCGAGCACACCGACTGTAGGACACGACCACTAAGATAAAGCCATAGATCACTATTCTCTTCCCATTTTCTAACTCCTCATCTTTTCTACTCTATTTAGGATGAAGGACGCGAAGATCAAGTACACCCAACCGGATGAAGGCACACCTTTTGGATTTCACTTGAAGGAAGTTACCAAGTACCTGAACATTGGACTACCAAGCTTCACCGGACTTTCAACGCCACTCATCAAGAGGAGCGCTGGAAGATTCAAGCTCACGTTCCAGGAAGGACATTCGCCCCAATCACCAAGCCTATAGATAGTGTTTTCAGTGCACCAACTTGGAGTCTGGGAAAGAGCATGGCAGCTCACATCACCATGGGACACATTGGAGAAGTTTATCAAGAATACCTCAAGGACACTATCTACCAGATTTGCGGACGCCGAGATGACAAATGGGACGTCACAAGACCAAGAAGGATAGATCCATTGCAGCATTCATCCAGAGTTAAACCAGCACATTCGGCCTTAAGGAGAACCGGATGTGCAATGATATGTTGGAGTTGCGAGAATGCAAAGGGAAGGATCATCGAACTTGAAGAAGAACTAAAGACAACTCGCAAGGACTATATGGACGAGATCGTAGCTCTAGCAAGACACAATAACGATCTTAAGTACGAGATTGAAGAACTCAAGAAGAAGTTGGCGCTCGGGAATGAAGACCAAGATGTCGATTGCCCAAGCGACTACATCAACATCGACGACACCGATTCGGATCCAAGTGAACCCGACTTTGAAGACGGTCGAGCAGACATTATGGAATCTTCCACCGGTTCAAATTAGTAGAAGTCCCCCACATATTAGTAGTATTTTCCCCCATGTAAACATTATAGTACACGCACTTTTGCGATAGTTAGATCGTTGTAAGCCTTGTTTGATTGAATGAAGTGATTTTGTGTGTATTTGCTCATGTGCATTTGGGTAGTGATTCCCCTTAGACCTCATTCTATTCTAAATTCTCATCTTTTCTAAACCCATCAAATGCCTCCGAGACGCGACCCGGATTCGCTTTTCCGCCAGAGATCACCCAACCGATCCAAAGACGAATACCCTCGATTCAAACATTGGTGCGTAACCAGGGCAACAACAACAACAACAACAACCCACCACCACCACCACTGCGGATCATCCGACTCGCTTCCTTAGACTAAACCCGCGGTGTATTCCAAGAGTAACCGAGCCGATTGTAGCAGTATGACCGGCTCCGCAAGATAGGAAGGAGCTGACCACTACAGGATGCACAGATGGAGAAAGAGTGAAGTTTGCAGCACATCAGCTTGAAGGACCCAGCAAAGACATGGTGGGAGAATTTCACAGCCACTTACCACTGAGACACTGTCACATGGGATCAATTTCAGCAAGCTTTCAAGACCGCCCATGTTTCAGCAGGAGCTATGGCCATGAAGAAGCGTGAGTTTCGCAACCCACGCCAAGGAGGAAGGATCACACAAGACGTGGATGACTTTAGTAAACTAGCACGTTATGCCCCGGATGACGTTGCTACCGATGCGACTAAACAGGATAAGTTTCTAGAAGGACTGAATGATGAGTTCAAGATGCCGTTGATGGTAGCCGCTTCAATAACTACCAGGAGTTAGTAGACCGAGCCCTCATGATTGAAGGAAAGCAAGAAGAAATTGAGAACCGTAAGCGGAAGTATGGGCAAGGGAAGTATAACTCTGAGCTCAGTAGAACCTCGTTATACCCCTAAGTCAGAATTCGGGCCAAAGATACCCATGGAGGAGGTAATTCGCATAACCATAACAACACCAAGAATGGGAACGGGAATGGAGGAAGCAATGGACAGAATCGCACCAACCCGGCCAACACCATCCAAAGTAGACTGAGTCATATTACTTGCTTTAAGTGCCGCAAGATCGGGCATTGTGCCAATGATCGGCCCGTATACGAATGGAAATGGCAATGGAAGCTCGAAAGAAGCCTAACCCTTTCAATAGGGGATGGTGAACCACATTGATGTGGAGGAGGTTGAAGATCAGCCCGATGCAAGAATCGGTAAGTTTTTGGTTAAGTCATTTATCGCACTAGTTCTTTTCGATACCGGTGCATCGCATTCATACATATCAAGGGATTTGTAGAGAAGTATAGCCTACCTACTCGGATTCTTAAAACCCTTTGTTAGTAAGCTCACCAGAGCGGAGTATATGGCGGAACAAGGATGTTTTCAAGTGCCATTAAGTATAGGAAGGCATGTATTCGGCGGATTTGATCATTACGGAATCGCAAGGATTTGATGTAATTCTCGGTATGGATTGGCTGTCCGATGTATGGAGGAAACATCGATTGCGCAAGTAAGACGATTTTGCTCACCACCCGGAAGGAAGAAGGATTAAGTATGTATCAAGGCACGAGCCGAGAAGAGCGCAAGTTAATTGCCTATCGTGAGTGGTGCGGAAGAAGTACCGATGGTGAAGGATTATCGATGTATTTCCGGAAGAGTTGCCAGGAATGCCACCGGATAGAGACATTGAGTTTTTGATAGAACTGTTGCCAGGAACAGGCCCAATATCGAAGCGACCATATAGGATGCCAGCACAGGATTTGGCGAAAATCAAGAAGCAGATTAAGGAGCTTTTGGATAAAGGTTTTATACGCCCAAGTTCTTCACCTTGGGGATCACCCATTTTGCTAGTGGAGAAGAAGGATGGATCGTTAAGAATGGTTGTTGATTATCGTGGATTGAATGAAGTAACAATCAAGAACAAGTACCCACTACCTATGATAAATGATCTGTTTGATCGCTTGCAAGGAGCCAAGGTGTTTTCCAAGATCGACTTGCGATCGTGGTACCATCGATTGAAGATTCGGGAGCAGGACATACCCAAGACAGGCGTTTACCACGAGATATGGATTGTACGAGTATACCGTTATGTCATTTGGACTGACTAACGCACCAGCCTATTTCATGAACACGATGAACAAAGTGTTTATGGAGTTTTTGGATAAGTTAAATCGTGGTGTTCATTGATGACATTTTGATTTTCTCGAAGAATGAAGAGGAACACAAGGAACATTGCGATTGGTTTTGGAGAAACCGAGGGAACACCAGTTGTATGCCAAGTTCAGCAAATGTGAGTTTTGGCTAAAGGAAGTTGGATTTCTCGGACATGTTATATCCGGAGAAGGAATAGCAATTGACCCCACAAAAGTTGAGACCGTAACCAAATGGGAAGCACCAACGACAGTTGGAGAGATTCGGAGTTTCCTTGGACTCGCAGGATACTACCGAAGATTCATTGAAAATTTCTCAAGGACCACCCTCACCTATTTTCTAGCCAACCCGAATCTCGAGGGCGAGATTCATCTTAAGGGGGTAGGTTTGTAACATCCCAAATTTTCAATTTGGAATGTTATACATTAGGTCATCATGCATATCATATTTTTCTCGCATTTTCCGATCCTAGAAAATTTCACGCAACTCAAGGACCCTCAGAGAGAGTTGGAAGTTTCATTATTTTCATATTTGGGATTTCTCAAATTTTGAAAATAGGATCATTGGATTTATTTAATTATCTTCATAAAGTTTTTCCTATAAAAAAACTTAAGAGAGGGAATAATATGACTTTCCCAACATTTAGGAAAAATGGAGATATTATAAATAAATCAAATTTGGTTTTGGAAGATTTATTTTGCTTAGGCAAAAATAAGCATTTTAAAAAAAGTATGCATGTTTGCCGTTTTTAAAGTTCATTTTGTTCGACTCATTTTTAGGAGTCGGGAAAAATTATTTTTATTAAAATCGGAGTTTGTTTGGTATTTTTTTTAATCCGTTTTGTTTTGTTTTAAAAAAAAAATCGCGCCCTCCCCCCTGGGCCAAGGCCCAGCCAGCCTGCCCACCTCCCCTCTCCTCACATGTGATCTCCGCCGCCGCCACGCCGCCCGCCGCCCGAGTCCGCCTCGCCCGGCCCCTAGCCCCTTCCCAAGCCGGCCACCCCCCAACCTATTTATACCTGCCGCCTCCTCTCCTCAACCCGCCCCGCCGCCGCCTCCACCCGAGCCGCCGCCCGAGGATCGCCGCCGCCGCTGCCGCCGAGCCTCGTCGCCTCGCCACCCGGCCGACCCCGCCACCCACCGCCCGTCGCCTGACCTCACGGGAGGTCGGAGCCCGCCGGCGAGCCGAGGTAGCCGCCACAACCCCCGATCCGGTTTTTTTTAAAAAGACCCTATCCGGTTTTTTTAGCGTTGTTCGGTTTTTTTTCAAAACCCTAGATGGTTTTTTTTATTTTCTCGGTTTTCTTATTTAGTGAACGTTCACCGACCCGTTCGTTTCAATGAACGTGTTCGTTGGATTAGTTCTGTTAACGAACGTCCGTTATTCAATACGTTCGTCGTTTTTTTTTAATCGGATTTAATCCGTTATTTTTCAGATTCGATTTCTGATCCGAATTTCAAACCTGTTTTATTTCTTGCTCGTTTATCGGAATCAGGTGATTCAAGCGCCTGGAGTTTCGTTACGAAACCGCCGTTCCGACTAACCTACTTACACAGAGTTTTGCTACTGTAAAATTTTGACTTAGTTTCAGATTTGCTAAACCGAGTCGTTCTCTCTCGAGTTCCGACTTTCGATGCTTTATTTGATTCGATTCTTTTGCAACCAGGGTTCTTAAGTTGAACTATCTGGTTAGATTTGTTATTCGAGATTTCACCGTGAATTAGATGAGTACTTATTGTATGCTTGTTGTTTGTCTGCGTTAGATCACCCGGAGTGCCGCTTGTTACTTGAATCTCGAGGACTCGCGGATCATCAGCAAGGCAAGTAACACTTTGATCATACCTTTTCTACTACCCAGTTTTATTGCATTAGATCAAACCCTCAAACACTTGCATGTTTAGGATCTAATTAAATTGTGGGATGGGAAGTAGATTGAGGTAGTACCTATTACTGCTTTTACTTATGAAACCTTGGGAGTTACTTCTACGTTTGCTTATTATGCCATGCTATGCTAGTAGACGTGGATTGGGTGAGTGAATATCCATGACATATGTGAGATTGTTAATTAAGGTTTATCTAAGGTGGCAACCTAAACACACGTCTGGGTGGATTGAGGCACCTGGTTTCTATCAGGACTTGCCTGTATTTCTTCGGACCGCCACCTGTGCTCTAAGGGATCATGAGATTATTCAAACTAGAAACTTCCGTGTGCAGCCACAAGCCAATTATGGGCTCTGCATAGTTGACTAAGTTGTGCGAACTCTTACGGGTAGACTAGCAGATGTAGGGGAAAGTAGGTGTACCGGTCTACCCACTAGTAAGGTGCTAAGCGCTTACGAAAGAGCGTGTCTCGGTCATCCGTTTCTCAAACACCATGTAGTGCGAGAACCAAGCGGAGGCGATCGAGTCTTGTGGGGAAAAGTGCACAAACCTCTGCAGAGTGTATAAACTAATCATGATTAGCCGTGTCCCCGGTTATGGACATCTTGAGTATCTAGTACTTGAATATCATGTGAATCTCAACATGTTACTTCTAATAATAAATGTTATTGGGTTTTAATGAGTACTTTTAATTGGGATTGAGGATGTCATCAACCATTCTCAATGTTTAACAACCACCATGATAGTTAAATAAAATTATTCCTTTGATGTAGGGAAAAACCAGCTTTATGCAAAAATGTAATCAGAGAGCCTTACCACCAGCCATATATGCATGTAGTATAGGCTTGTTGCTTCATTGTTCTCTATGTGTTACATTGCCAAAGATATTCCATGTGCTGGCCCGTTGGGCTGCAACTTTCACGTTGCAGACTTTTCGAACGACGAGTAAGGTGTTAGGTCGTGGTTCTATACTCGGTGATGCCGATGGAGTTGATGGACTCACTTGTCTTCCAAGCCTTCCGCTGTTATTATTAGATGGCCTTAAGCCATATTATTGTATTAAGTTCCCTTGTGGACAACGATGTAATAAGTGTGTGATTGCTACTCGCTATAAATCCTTGAAATCTTGTGTGGTGTCGACATCGATCCAGGGATGACACTGAGCACAGAGCGCTAGATCCATTCGGGTCTGGTCGCTACAACAAGTACCATCGGAGACACCTGTAGAGCACCTTTATAATCACCCAATTACATTGTGACGTTTGGTAGCACACAAAGTGTTCGTCCGGTAATCGGGAGTTGCATAATCTCATAGTTATAGGAACATGTATAACTCATGAAGAAAGCAATAGCAGTAAACTAAACGATCAAGTGCTAAGCTAACGGAATGGGTCAAGTCAATCACATAATTCTCCTAATGATGTGATCCCGTTAATCAAATGACAACTCATGTCTATGGCTAGGAAACTCAACCATCTTTTATCAACGAGCTAGTCAAGTAGAGGCATACTAGTCACACTATGTTTGTCTATGTATTCACACATGTATTATGTTTCCGGTTAATACAATTCTAGCATGAATAATAAACATTTATCATGATATGAGTAATAAATAATAACTTTATTATTGCCTCTAGGGCATATTTCCTTCAGTCTCCCACTTGCACTAGAGTCAATAATCTAGATTATACAGTAATGATTCTAACACCCATGGAGTCTTGGTGCTGATCATGTTTTGCTCGTGGAAGAGGCTTAGTCAACGGGTCTCGCAACATTCAGATCCGTATGTATTTTGCAAATCTCTATGTCTCCCACGGACTTGATCCCGGATGGAATTGAAGCGTCTCTTTATGTGCTTGGTTCTCTTGTGAAATCTGGATTCCTTTGCCAAAGCAATTGCACCAAAGATTGTCACAAAAGATTTTCATTGGACCCGATGCACTAGGTATGACACCTAGATCGGATATGAACTCCTTCATCCAGACTCCTTCATTTGCTGCTTCCAAGCAGCTATGTACTCCGCTTCACACGTAGATCCCGCCACAACGCTTTGTTTAGAACTGCACCAACTGACAGCTCCACTGTTCAATGTAAACACGTATCCGGTTTGTGATTTAGAATCGTCCGGATCAGTGTCAAAGCTTGTATCGACATAACCATTTACAACGAGCTCTTTGTCACCTCCATAAATGAGAAACATATCGTTAGTCCTCTTTAGGTACTTTAGGATGTTCTTGACCGATGTCCAGTGATCCATTCCTGGATTACTTTGGTACCTCCCTGTTAAACTAATAGCAAGGCACACATCAGTCTGGTACACAACATTGCATATATATGATAGAGCCTATGGCTGAAGCATAGGGAACACTTTTCATTTTCTCTCTATCTTCTGCAGTGGTCGAGCATTGAGTCTGACTCAACTTCACACCTTGTAACATAGGCAAGAACCCTTTCTTTGCTTGATCCATTTTGAACTTCTTCAAAATTTTATCAAGGTATGTGCTTTTTGAAAGTCCAATTAAGCGTCTTGATCTATCTCTATAGATCTTGATGCCCAAGATATAAGCAGCTTCACCGAGGTCTTTCATTGAAAAACTCTTATTCAAGTATCCTTTTATGCTATCCAGAAATTCTATATCATTTCCAATCAGCAATATGTCATCCACATATAATATTAGAAATGCTACAGAGCTCCCACTCACTTTCTTGTAAATACAGGCTTCTCCAAAAGTCTGTATAAAACCATATGCTTTTATTACACTATCAAAACGTTTATTCCAACTCTGAGAGGCTTGCACCAGTCCATAAATGGATCGCAGGAGCTTGCACACTTTGTCAGCTCCCTTTGGATTGACAAAACCTTCCGGTTGAATCATATACAACTCTTCTTCCAGAAATCCATTCAGGAATGCAGTTTTGACATCCATTTGCCAAATTTTATAATCATAGAATGCGGCAATTGCTAACATGATTCGGACAGACTTAAGCATCGCTACGAGTGAGAAAGTCTCATTGTAGTCAACCCCTTGAACTTGTTGAAAACCTTTCGCAACAAGTCGAGCTTTGTAGACAGTAACATTACCGTCGTCGGTCTTCTTCTTGAAGATCCATTTATTCTCTATGGCTTGCCGATCATCCGGCAAGTCAACCAAAGTCCACACTTTGTTCTCATACATGGATCCCATCTCAGATTTCATGGCCTCAAGCCATTTTGTGGAATCTGGGCTCACCATCGCTACTTCATAGTTTGTAGGTTCGCCTTGGTCAAGTAACATGACCTCCAGAATAGGATTACCGGACTACTCTGGTGCGGATCTTACTCTGGTTGACCTATGAGGTTCGGTAGTAACTTGATCTGAAGTTTCATGATCAACATCATTAGCTTCCTCACTAATTGGTGTAGGTGTCACAGGAACCGGTTTCTGTGATGAACTACTTTCCAATAAGGGAGCAGTGCATTACCTCATCAAGTTCTACTTTCCTCCCGCTCACTTCTTTCGAGAGAAACTCCTTCTCTAGAAAGGATCCATTCTTAGCAACAAATGTCTTACCTTCGGATCTGTGATAGAAGGTATACCCAACAGTCTCCTTTGGGTATCCTATGAAGACACATTTCTCCGATTTGGGTTCGAGCTTATCAGGTTGAAGCTTTGTCACATAAGCATCGCAGCCCCAAACTTTAAGAAACGACAACTTTGGTTTCTTGCCAAACCACAGTTCATAAGGCGTCGTCTCAACGGATTTTGATGGTGCCCTATTTAACATGAATGCAGCCGTCTCTAAAGCATAACCCCAAAATGATAGCGGTAAATCAGTAAGAGACATCATAGATCGCACCATATCTAGTAAAGTACGATTACGACGTTCGGACACACCATTTCGCTGTGGTGTTCCGGGTGGCGTGAGTTGCGAAACTTTTCCGCATTGTTTCAAATGTAGACCAAACTCGTAACTCAAATATTCTCCTCCACAATCAGATCGTAGAAACTTTGTTTTCTTGTTATGATGATTTTCCACTTCACTCTGAAATTCTTTGAACTTTTCAAATGTCTCAGACTTATGTTTCATTAAGTAGATATACCCATATCTGCTCAAATCATCTGTGAAGGTGAGAAAATAACGATACCCGCCACGAGCCTCAATATTCATCGGACCACATACATCAGTATGTATGATCTCCAACAAATTTGTTGCTCGCTCCATTGTTCTGGAGAATGGCGTTTTAGTCATCTTGCCCATGAGGCATGGTTCGCAAGTACCAAGTGATTCATAATCAAGTGATTCCAAAAGTCCATCAGTATGGAGTTTCTTCGTGCGCTTTACACCAATATGACCTAAACGGCAGTGCCACAAATAAGTTGCACTATCATTATCAACTCTACATCTTTTGGCTTCAATATTATGAATATGTGTATCACTACTATCGCGATTTAATAAAAATAGACCACTCTTCAAGGGTGCATGACCATAAAAGATATTACTCATATAAATAGAGCAACCATTATTCTCTGATTTAAATGAATAACCATCTCGCATCAAACAAGATTCAGATATAATGTTCATGCTTAACGCTGGCACCAAATAACAATTATTCAGGTCTAAAACTAATCCCGAAGGTAGATGTAGAGGTAGCGTGCCGACCGCGATCACATCGACTTTGGAACCATTTTCCACACGCATCGTCACCTCGTCCTTAGCCAATCTTCGCTTAATCCGTAGTCCCTGTTTCGAGTTGAAAATATTAGCAGTAACCAGTATCAAATACCAGTGTGCTCATGCGAGCATTAGTAAGGTACACATCAATAACATGTATATCACATATACCTTTGTTCACCTTGCCATCCTTCTTATCCGCCAAATACTTGGGGCAGTTCCACTTCCAGTGACCAGTCCCTTTGCAGTAGAAGCACTTAGTTTCAGGCTTAGGTCCAGACTTGGGTTTCTTCTCTTGAGCAGCAACTTGTTTGCCGTTCTTCTTGAAGTTCCCCTTCTTCTTCCTTTTACCCTTTTTCTTGAAACTGGTGGTCTTGTTTACCAGCAACACTTGATGCTCCTTTTTGATTTCTACCTCCGCAGCCTTTAGCATCGCGAAGAGCTCGGGAATTGTCTTATCCATCCCTTGCATATTATAGTTCATCACGAAGCTCTTGTAGCTTGGTGGCGTTGATTGAAGAATTACATCAATGACACTATCATCCGGAAGATTAACTCCCGGTTGAATCAAGTGATTATTATACCAAGACATTTTTAGTATATTTTCACCGATGTAACTATTCTCCTCCATCTTGCTTCTTTGTAGAACTTATTGGAGACTTCATATCTCTCAATCCGGCATTTGCTTGAAATATTAACTTCAACTCCTGGAACATCTCATATGCTCCATGACGTTCAAAACGTCGTTGAAGTCCGGTTCTAAGCCGTAAAGCATGGCACAATCGAACTATCGAGTAGTCATCGATTACGCTTCGCCAGACGTTCTTAACATTGTCGATTGCATCTGCAGTTCGGGCACTGGCACCAATGGTGCTTCCATGACGTAATTCTTCTATGCAGCAATGAGGATAATCCTCAAGTTACGGGCCCAGTCTGTGTAATTGTGATATGTCTCCAACGTATCTATAATTTTTTTATTGTTTCATGCTATATTATATTCTGTTTTGGATGTTTAATGGGCTTTATTATACACTTTTATATCATTTTTGGGACTAACCTATTAACCGGAGGCCCAACCCAAATTGCTGTTTTTTTTGCCTATTTCAGTGTTTCGAATGAAAAAGATATCAAACGGAGTCCAAACGGAATGAACCTTCGGGAATGTGATTTTCGGAACAAACGTGATCCAGAGGACTTGGAGTCTACATAAAATAATCAACGAGGAAGGCACGAGGCAGGGGGCGCGCCTACCCCCCCTGGGCGCGCCCTCCACCCTCATGGGCCCCTCGTTGCTCCACCGACGTACTTCTCCCTCCTATATATACCTACGTACCCCCAAACTATCAGATATGGAGCCAAAACCCTATTTCCACCACCGCAACCTTCTGTACCCGTGAGATCCCATCTTGGGGCCTTTTCCGGCGCTCCGCCGGAGGGGGCATTGATCACGGAGGGCTTCTACATCAACACCATAGCCTCTCCGATGATGTGTGAGTAGTTTACCTCAGACCTTCGGGTCCATAGTTATTAGCTAGATGGCTTCTTCTCTCTCTTTGGATCTCAATACAAAGTTATCCTTGATCTTCTTGGAGATCTATTCGATGTAATCTTATTTTGTGGTGTGTTTGTCGAGATCTGATGAATTGTGTGTTTATGATCAAGATTATCTATGAACAATATTTGAATCTCCTCTGAATTCTTTTATGTATGATTGGTTATCTTTGCAAGTCTCTTCGAATTATCAGTTTGGTTTGGCCTACTAGATTGATCTTTCTTGCAATGGGAGAAGTGCTTAGCTTTGTGTTCAATCTTGCGATCTTTGGATCCCAGTGTGATGTAAAGGAAACGACACGTATTGTATTGTTGCCATCGAGGATAAAAAGATGGGGTTTATATCATATTGCATGAGTTTATCCCTCTAAATCATTTCATCTCACTTAAAGCATTACTCTGTTCTTATGAACTTAATACTCTAGATGCATGCTGGATAGCGGTCGATGTTTGGAGTAATAGTAGTAGATGCAGAATCGTTTCGGTCTACTTGTCACGGACGTGATGCCTATATACATGATCATACCTAAATATTCTCATAACTATGCTCAATTCTATCAATTGCTCGACAGTAATTCGTTTACCCACCATAATACTTATGCTCTTGAGAGAAGCCACTAGTGAAACCTATGGCCCCCGGGTCTATCTTCCATCATATAAATCTTCCAACACTTAGTTATTTTTATTGCCCTTTTATTTTACTTTGCATCTTTATTTCTCTTTATCATAAAAATACCAAAAATATTATCTTATCATATCTATCAGATCTCACTCTCGTAAGTGACCGTGAAGGGATTGACAACCCCTTTATCGCGTTGGTTGCGAGGTTCTTATTTGTTTGTGTAGGTGTGAGGGACTCGTGCGTGATCTCCTACTGGACTGATACCTTGGTTCTGAAAAACTGAGGGAAATACTTACGCTACTTTACTGCATCACCCTTTCCTCTTCAAGGGAAAACCAACGCAGTGCTCAAGAGGTAGCAAGAAGGATTTCTGGCGCCGTTGTCGGGGAGATTCGCGCCAAGTCAAGTCAAGTCAATACATACCAAGTACCCATCACAAACTCTTATCCCTCGCATTACATTATTTGCCATTTGCCTCACATTTTCCTCTCCCCCACTTCACCCTTGCCGTTTTATTCTCCCCCTATTTTCCGCTCGCCATTCTTTCTCCATGTCGAAATCAAAAAAGGTTGGGGTTTCTCTCTCGAGTTTTAGTACTTTGGACAATCCTTCTACTCTATCTAAACTCATAAATAATGATGCTATGGAAAAACCTGCGGGAGTTAACAATGAGAGTCTTAATAATTTTGATGAAGATGATTCCGGAATTTTTCGTTATTTACTCGATGAATCTTTAAAAGATGCTTGTGGTAGACTATTAAGGATCCGGGCTAGCTATGTGCCCCAATACCAAATTGAAATTTACTTAAAGAGCTTTTATGTTGCCCTACCTTCTTCGTTTAAGCATGTCTTAGATTCTATATTTGAAGAAGGTTTTCTTGAAGGGGATGCCATAGATACTTATGAAAAGATGAAAACCATATTTGGGCATCCCATGAATGGGAAAGTTGAATCTACATCTCTTTTGCCCTCCTACCAAAACAAATCTATCAAAGAAATGAAGGCTAGCTTAGATGCGAATTTCTGTAACGTGCTTAATCTTTCTTCTACCATTAATAGCCACGTTCTTTATCAAAATAGAAGTATTAATTCCATAGATAATAAGTTTGCTCTCTTCTTCCCTAAAACCAAAGATGGCAATACCTAGATCTATCCTTGTTTTTATGCCTAGCTAGGGGCGTTAAACGATAGCGCTTGTTGGGAGGCAACCCAATTTTATTTTAGTTTTTTGCTTTTTTCTTATGTTTAGGAATAAATATTTGATCTAGCCTCTGGTTAGATTTTTTTTCATGTTTTAATTAGTGTTTGTGCCAAGTTAAACCTATAGGATCTTCTTGGCTGATAGTTATTTGATCTTGCTGAAAATTCCAGAAACTTTCTGTTCACGAAAAAAATTGTTAAAAATCACCAGAACGTGATAAAATAATGACTCCAATTTCAGTAGATAAATAAACAAATTATCTAGGTCTTCCTATTTTGGTAGATTTTTCTGAGTTCCATAAGTTTAAGTTAGTTACAGATTACTACAGACTGTTCTGTTTTTGGCAGATTCTGTTTTTCGCGTGTTGTTTGCTTATTTTGATAAATCTATGGCTAGTAAAATAGTTTATAAACCATAGAGAAGTTGGAATACAGTAGGTCTAACACCAATATAAATAAATAATGAGTTCAATACAGTACCTTGAAGTGCTATTTTCTTTTCTTTCGCTAAAGGAGCTCACGAGATTTTCTGTTAAGTTTTGTGTTGTGAAGTTTTCAAGTTTTGGGTAAAAGATTTGATGGATTATGGAACAAGGAGTGGCAAGAGCCTAAGCTTGGGGATGCCCATGGCACCCCAAGATAATCTAAGGACACCAAAGAGCCAAAGCTTGGGGATGCCCTGGAAGGCATCCCCTCTTTCGTCTTCGTCCATCGGTAACTTCACTTGGAGCTATATTTTTATTCACCACATGATATGTGTTTTGCTTGGAGAGTCTTGTATGATTTGAGTCTTTGATTTTTATTTTACCACAATCATCCTTGTTGTACACACCTTTTGATAGAGACACACATGATTTGGAATTTATTAGAATACTCTATGTGCTTCACTTATATCTTTTAGAGCACGGTGGTGGATTTGTTTTATAGAAACTATTGTTCTCTCATGCTTCACTTATATCATTTTGAGAGTCCTACAAAACAGCATGGTAATTTTCTTTAATTATGATAGGCATCCAAGATTAGTAAAAAAATATTATGAGTGTGTTGAATACTATGAGAAGTTTGATGCTTGATAATTTTTTTGAGATATGAAGATGGTGATATTAGAATCATGCTAGTTGAGTAGTTGTGGATTTGAGGAATACTTGTGTTAAAGTTTGTGATTCCCGTAGCATGCACGTATGGTGAACCGTTATGTGATGAAGTCGGAGCATGATTTATTTATTGATTGTCTTCCTTATGAGTGGCAGTCGGAGACGGCGATGGTCTTTTCCTACCAATCTATCCCCCTAGGAGCATGCGCGTAATACTTTGCTTTGATAACTTGTAGATTTTTGCAACAAGTATATGAGTTCTTTATGATTAATGTTGAGTCCATGGATTATACGCACTTTCTTCCTTCCACGATTGCTAGCCTCTCTAATGCCGCACACTTTTCGCCGGTATCATACACCCACCATATACCTTCCTCAAAACAGCCACCATACCTACCTATCATGGCATTTCCATAGCCATTCTGAGATATATTGCCATGCAACTTACCACCGTTCTGTTTACTATGACACGCTCCATTATTGTCATATTGCTTTGCATGATCATGTAGTTGACGTCGTATTTGTGGCAAAGCCACCGTTCATAATTCTTTCATACATTGCATATCCCGGTACACCACCGGAGGCATCCACATAGAGTCATATTTTGTTCTAAGTATTGAGTTGTAATTCTTGAGTTGTAAGTAAATAAAAGTGTGATGATCATCATTATTAGAGCATTGTCCCAAGTGAGGAAAGGATGATGGAGACTATGATTCCCCCAAAAGTCGGGATGAGACTCCGGACGAAAAATAAAAAAAAGAGAAAAAAGAGGCCATAAAAAAGGGAGAAAAGGCCCAAATAAAAAAAAGAAAAAAATGAGAGAAAAAGAGAGAAGGGACAATGCTACTATCCATTTTCCACACTTGTGCTTCAAAGTAGCACCACGATCTTCATGATAGAAAGTCTCCTATGATATCACTTTCATATACTAGTGGGAATTTTTCATTATAGAACTTGGCTTGTATATTCCAATGACGGGCTTCCTCAAAATGCCCTAGGTCTTCTTGAGCAAGCGAGTTGGATGCACAACCACTTAGTTTCTTTTATTGAGCTTTCATATACTTATAGCTCTAGTGCATCCGTTGCATGGCAATCCCTACTCACTCACATTGATATCTATTGATGGGCATCTCCATAGCCCGTTGATACGCCTAGTTGATGTGAGACTATCTTCTCCTTTTGTCTTCTCCACAACCACCATTCTATTCCACATATATTGCTATGTCCATGGCTCACGCTCATGTATTGCGTGAAGATTGAAAAAGTTTGAGAACACCAAAAGTATGAAACAATTGCTTGGCTTGTCATCGGGGTTGTGCATGATTTAAATACTTTGTGTGATGAACATAGAGCATAGCCAGACTATATGATTTTGTACGGATAACTTTCTTTGGCCATGTTATTTTGAGAAGACATAATTGCTTAGTTAGTATGCTTGAAGTATTATTATTTTTTATGTCAATATTAAACTTTTATCTTGAATCTTTCGGATCTGAATATTCCTATAACTATGAGATTATGCAACTCCCGACTACTGGAAGAACACTTTGTGTGCTACCAAACGTCACAACGTAACTGGGTGATTATAAAGGTGCTCTATAGGTGTCTTCGATGGTACTTGTTGAGTTGGCATATATCGAGATTAGGATTTGTCACTCCGATTGTCGGAGAGGTATCTCTGGGCCCTCTCGGTAATGCACATCACTATAAGCCTTGCAAGCAATCTGATTAATGAGTTTGTTGCGGGATGATGCATTACGGAATGAGTAAAGAGACTTGCCGTTAACGAGATTGAGCTAGGTATTGAGATACCAACGATCGAATCTCGGGCAAGTAACATACCGATGACAAAGGGAACAACGTATATTGTTATGCGGTTTGACCGATAATGATCTTCGTAGAACATGTAGGAATCAATATGAGCATCAAGGTTCCACTATTGGTTATTGACCGGAGACGTGTCTCGGTCATGTCTACATAGTTCTCGAACCCGTAGGGTCCGCACGCTTAAAGTTCTGTGACGATCGGTATTATGAGTTTATATGTTTTGATGTACCGAGGGTAGTTCGGAGTCCCGGATATGATCACGGACATGACGAGGAGTCTCTAAATGGTCGATACATAAAGATTGATATATTGGAAGCCTATATGTGGACGTCGGAAGAGTTCCGGGTGAAATCGGTATTTTACGGGGGTGCAGGAGGGGTTACCGGAACCCCCCGGGGGTTAATGGGCCTAGTTGGGCCCTAGTGGAGAGAGAGAGGGGCCGGCCAGGGCAGGCCGCGCGCCCCTCCCCCTCTGGTCCGAATTGGACTAGGAAGGGGGGGCGCCCCCTTCCCTTCTCCTTCTCCCCCTTCCTTTCCTCCTCCTAGTAGGAGTAGGCAAGAGGGGAGTCCTACTCCTACTAGGAGGAGGACTCCTCCTGGCGCGCCCTACAGGGCCGGCCGGCCTCCCCCCTTGCTCCTTATATACGGGGGCAGGGGGAACCCTAGAAACACAAGTTGATCATTGATCTCTCCCAGCCGTGTGCGGTGCCCCCCTCCACCATAATCCACCTCGGTCATATCGTAGCGGTGCTTAGGCAAAGCCCTGCGATGGTAGCTTCATCAACATCATCACCACGCCATCGTGCTGACGCAACTCTCCCTCGAGCTCTACTGGATCGTGAGTTCGCGGGACGTCACCGAGCTGAACGTGTGTTGAACGCGGAGGTGTCGTACGTTCGGTACTGAGGATCAGTCGATCGTGAAGACGTACGACTACATCAACCGCGTTGTCATAACGCTTCCACTTAACGGTCTACAAGGGTATGTGGACGACACTCTCCCCTCTCGTTGCTATGCATCACCATGATCTTGCGTGTGCGTAGGAAATTTTTTGATATTACTACGTTCCCCAACAGTGGCATCCGAGCCAGGTTTATGCGTAGATGTTATATGCACGAGTAGACCACAAGTGAGTTGTGGGCGATACAAGCCATACTACTTACCAGCATGTCATACTTTGGTTCGGCGGTATTGTTGGATGAAGCGTCTCGGACCGACATTACGCGTACGCTTACGCGAGACTGGTTCTACCGACATGCTTTGCACACAGGTGGCTGGCGGGTGTCAGTTTCTCCAACTTTAGTTGAACCGAGTGTGGCTACGCCTGGTCCTTGAGAAGGTTAAAACAACACTAACTTGACGAACTATCGTTGTGGTTTTGATGCGTAGGTAAGAATGGTTCTTGCTCAGCCCATAGCAGCCACGTAAAACTTGTAACAACAAAGTAGAGGACGTCTAACTTGTTTTTGCAGGGCATGTTGTGATGTGATATGGTCAAGACATGATGCTATATTTTATTGTATGAGATGATCATGGTTTGTAACGGAGTTATCGACAACTGGAAGGAGCCATATGGTTGTCGCTTTATTGTATGCAATGCAATCGCATACATAATTGCTTTACTTTATCACTAAGCGGTAGCGATAGTCGTAAAGCAATAGTTGGCGAGGCGACCACGATGCTACGATGGAGATCAAGGTGTCGGCGCGGTGGCGATCTTGATCATGGCGGTGCTTTGGAGATGGAGATCAAAGGCACAAGATGATGATGGCCATATCATATCACTTATATTGATTGCATGTGATGTTTATCCTTTATGCATCTTATTCTGCTTTGATTGACGGTAGCATTATAAGATGATCTCTCACTAAATTTCAAGATATAAGTGTTCTCCACAGTATGCCTTTATGCGAAAGTTAAATCGTGCGAGACACCACGTGATGATCAGGTGTGATAAGCTCGACGTTCAAATACGACGGGTGTAAGCTAGTTTTGCACACGCAGAATACTCGGGTTAAACTTGACGAGCCTAGCATATGCAGATATGGCCTCGGAACACTGAGACCGAAAGGTCAAGCGTGAATCATATAGTAGATATGATCAACATAGTCATGTTCACCATTGAAAACTACTCCATCTCACGTGATGATCGGACATGGTTTAGTTGAGATGGATCACGTGATCACTTAGATGATTCGAGGGATGTCTATCTAAGTGGGAGTTCTTAAGTAATATGATCAATTGAACTTTAATTTATCATGAACTTAGTACTTGATAGTATTTTGCTTGTCTATGTTGTTGTAGGTAGATGGCCCGTGCTGTTGTTCCGTTGAATTTTAATGCATTCCTTGAGAAAGCAAAGTTGAAAGATGATGGTAACAATTTGCTACCTCTTGAGCACTGCGTTGGTTTTCCCTTGAAGAGGAAAGGGTGATGCAGTAAAGCAGCGTAAGTATTTTCCTCAATTTTTGAGAACCAAGGTATCAATCCAGTAGGAGATCACGCACGAGTCCCACACACCTACACAAACAAATAAGAACCTCGCAACCAATGCGATAAAGGGGTTGTCAATCCCTTCACGGTCACTTACAAGAGTGAGATCTGATAGATATGATAAGATAATATTTTTGGTATTTTTATGATAAAGAGAAATAAAGATGCAAAGTAAAATAAAAGGGCAATAAAAATAACTAAGTGTTGGAAGATTTATATGATGGAAGATAGACCCGGGGGCCATAGGTTTCACTAGTGGCTTCTCTCAAGAGCATAAGTATTACGGTGGGTAAACGAATTATTGTCGAGCAATTGATAGAATTGAGCATAGTTATGAGAATATCTAGGTATGATCATGTATATAGGCATCACGTCCGTGACAAGTAGACCGAAACGATTCTGCATCTACTACTATTACTCCACACATCGACCGCTATCCAGCATGCATCTAGAGTATTAAGTTCATAAGAACAGAGTAATGCTTTAAGTAAGATGACATGATGTAGAGGGATAAACTCATACAATATGAGATAAACCCCATCTTTTTATCCTCGATGGCAACAATACAATACGTGTCGTTTCCCTTTCTGTCACTGGGATCGAGCACCGCAAGATTGAACCCAAAGCTAAGCACTTCTCCCATTGCAAGAAAGATCAATCTAGTAGGCCCAACCAAACTAATAATTCAAAGAGACTTGCAAAGATAACCAATCACACATAAAAGAATTCAGAGGAGATTCAAATATTGTTCATAGATAATCTTGATCATAAACCCACAATTCATCGAATCTCGACAAACACACCGCAAAATAAGATTACATCGAATAGATCTCCAAGAAGATCAAGGAGAACTTTGTATTGAGATCCAAAGAGAGAGAAGAAGCCATCTAGCTAATAACTATGGACCCGAAGGTCTGAGGTAAACTACTCACACATCATCGGAGAGGCTATGGTGTTGATGTAGAAGCCCTCCGTGATCAATGCCACCTCCGACGAGCGTTGGGAAAAAGGCCCCAAGATGGGACCTCACGAATGCTGAGAAGGTTGGCCCGGTGGAAATAGGGTTTTGGCTCCGTATCTGATAGTTTGGGGGTACGTAGGTATATATAGGAGGAAGAAGTACGTCGGTGGAGCAACGAGGGGCACATGAGGGTGGAGGGCGTGCCCAGGGGGGGTAGGCGCGCCCCCCTGCCTCGTGCCTTCCTCGTTGATTACTTTACGTAGACTCCAAGTCCTCTGGATCATGTTTGTTCCGAAAATCTCGTTCCAGAAGGTTTCATTCCATTTGGACTCCGTTTGATATCCTTTTCCTTTGAAACACTGAAATAGGCAAAAAAACAACAATTTGGGCTAGGCATGGTTAATAGGTTAGTCCCAAAAATAATATAAAAGTGTATAATAAAGCCCATTAAACATCCAAAACAGAATATAATATAGCATGGAACAATAAAAAATTATAGATACGTTGGAGACGTATCAAGCATCCCCAAGCTTAATTCCTGCTCGTCCTCGCGTAGGTAAATGATAAAAAAATAGAATTTTTGATGTGGAATGCTACTTAGCATAATTTTCAAGGTTATTTTTGTTGCACTTGCATCTTGCAATGATCTATTGCATTATTCTACTTTGTTTCACTGTCATCTACTTAATTTACACATCATATATGTGAATATCTCACGCCTTCCTATTTTTAGCACTTATTCCATCTGTCATCATATCATGTTTTTTCATTCAAATGTCATTCTTGTGTATCGGACATCCAAACAAAAGAGGGCGATTGCAGACTCCAAATGAGCACAAACAAAGTCTTTGAAAAAGGAAGTTCTACTTGAGAAATCATATAGTACCCCAGCTGTAGACGGAACTATGAAATCAGTGTTTATCTTTACTACAATATTTCCATGATGAGAATACACACACATAATTACTAACAACAATGAAAGTATTTTGTGTTAAACCAGAAAGCAAGTAATGTTATTTATTGAAATTACTTCATAGCTTTTTTGTCGATTGAACACATCAGTAATTCTCATTATTTTAGATAGATGAGGCTCGATTTGGATAGTCATGACAAGCAAAGCTTGGTTGCGCTTTTCAATGGCACGTTGCAGCAATATCAATGCTACATGAGAAAAACACACTTCGATGGCAAGGCTAAAAATGAATTTTTTTGGAAGTTTCTTGTGCCATATACATCACAATTTGAACTCCCACATATCTTCATGTGTCTTGCCGATCTCTCTTGTAGGAAAACTGTCCAAAGAAGAGTAACCATTCTCGAGATCACCCTTAATGAAAATACGTAAGAGGGAAATAGACACTTGCCTCTATAGAAGCCCTAACAAGTTACAGCTAGCGATGAATTATTGGTTGCTTTCTGGATCAAATAGCTAGTTCATCTAGATTTGCACAGAGAGGTTATACCAATCGCAAATGTGTAGTCCAGGGCTGCATTTTCACTTCATCAGTCCAAACTCCAAAAGATGGACTAGTGTACATTTCCACATCCTAGATTCCTCAGGGCATCTCCAACACCGACCCTTAAACCACCCGCACACGTTTGGACCGCGTGGTTCAGACATGTTTTTCCATCCAACACGGGCTTGTATCGGTCCATCGAGCAGTCCAGACGTACTTTTTACCGCAAATTGGAAGCAAAGTTGGGGGGGGGCTTTGCGGGAGTCCAGGCAACAACTACATAGGACTTTGACACCCCTGACCCACTAAATCCCCTATCCGGGTCCCATTTTCTTCCAATTCGCCCCTTCTCCCCCTTGCTTTGCATCCGCACCCTCCTCCTCCGATGCCGTTGTTGTACCTCTCCGGCTGCCAAACAGGCATTGCCGGACCTCCGCAATCAACACTAACACACTCGCTCTCCTTTTACGATGGCGTCGTCCACCCATGACCCATCCATAGCCAGGTACACTCCACCCCCTATCGATAACGTCCATGGCAGACACCACACCCGAAGGTGTTCGGTCAAATGCTATTGAGATTATTTTTGAATGCCATGTTGTTTTTAGAGTAGAAGGATGGTGGGGTACTCGACCATGGAGGATGAGTTGTTGTATGATGTGTGGCTGGCCGTATCCAAGGATTTCGTAGGCGCGAGTAGAAGGAGGCTCTTCTTGCAGCGCGTGCATGACTCGTTCAATGGGAAAAAGCACATTGTGCCCTACGACATGAAAATCATCCAACAACGCAATGTGAGGTCATTGTCATAAGTTTTGTTTCCTCTTGCTCAACTTGTCAAATGAATCATTCATTCACTAAATGTTGCTCTACACACTGTGTAGCCCGTATGCGCTGTCGTGATGTACCATGCTACCTCTTGAGCACTGCGTTCGATTTCCTTGAAGAGGAAAGGATGATGCAGCAAAGTAGCGTAAGTATTTCCCTCCGTTTTTGAGAACCAAGGTATCAATCCAGTAGGAGGCTACACGCAAGTCCCTCGTACCTACACAAAGCAAATAACTACTCGCAACCAATGCGATAAGAGGTTGTCAATCCCTTCACGGTCACTTACGAGAGTGAGATCTGATAGAGATGATAGATAATATTTTCGGTATTTTGAAAAGATGCAAAGTAAAATAAAAGAAAAATAAAAGGCAAAGGCAATAATAAAGTGTAGGAAGATTAATATGATGAAGATAGACCCCGGGGGGCATAGATTTCACTAGTGGATTCTCTCAAGAGCATAAGTATTTTACGGTGGGTGAACGAATTACTGTTGAGCAATTGACAGAATTGAGCATAGTTATGAGAGTCTCTAGGTATGATCATGTATATAGGCATCACATCCGAAACAAGTAGACCGACTCCTCCTGCATCTACTACTATTACTCCACTCATCGGCCGCTATCCAGCATGCATCTAGAGTATTAAGTTCAAGAAAACAGAGTAACTACTTAAGCAAGATGACATGATGTAGAGGGATAAATTAATGCAATATGATAAAAAAAACATCTTGTTATCCTCGATGGCAACAATACAATACGTGCCTTGCTGCCCCTACTATCACTAGGAAAGGACACCGCAAGATTGAACCCAAAGCTAAACACTTCTCCCATTGCAAGAAAAACCAATCTAGTAGGCCAAACGAAACTGATAATTCAAAGAGACTTGCATAGATAACCAATCATACATAAAAGAATACAGAGAAGATTCAAATATTGGTCATAGATAATATTGATCATCAACCCACAATTCATCGTTCTCAACAAACACACCGCAAAAACAAGATTACATCGAATAGTTCTCCACAAGAGAGGGGGAGAACATTGTATTGAGATCCAAAAAGAGAGAAGAAGCTATCTAGCTACTAACTATGGACCCGAAGGCCTGAAGTAAACTACTCACACTTCATCGGAGAGGCTATGGTGATGATGTAGAAGCCCTCCGTGATGGATGCCCCTCCGTGAGCTCGAACAGGCCCCAAGATGGGATCTCGTGGGTATAGAAGGTTCTTGGCGGTGGAATTAGGTTTTTGGCTCCGTGTCGATCGTTTGAAGTGCGTGAGGTATATATAGGAGGAAGAAGTACGTCGGTGGAGCAAGGTGGGGCCCATGAGGGTGGAGGGTGCGCCCTGGGGGGTGGGCGCGCCCCCCTACCTCATGCCCACCTCCTTTCTTTCTTGACGTAGGGTCCAAGTCTCATGGGTCATATTCGGTGAGAAAATCACATTCCCGAAGGTTTCATTCCGTTTGGACTCCGTTTGATATTCGTTTCTTCGAAACTCTGAAATAGGCAAAAAACAGCAAATCTGGGCTGGGTCTCCGGTTAATAGATTAGTCCCAAAAATAATATAAAAGTGGAAAATAAAGCCCAATATTGTCCAAAACAGTAGATAATATAGCATGGAGCAATAAAAAATTATAGATAAGCTGGAGACGTATCAGGCATCCCCAAGCTTAATTCCTGCTTGTCCTCGAGTAGGTAAATGATTAAAACAGAATTTTTGATGCGGAGTGCTACTTGGCATAATTTCAATGTAATTCTTCTTAATTGTGGTATGAATATTCAGATCCGAAAGATTCAAGACAAAAGTTTAATATTGACATAAAAATAATAATACTTCAAGCATACAAACAAAGCAATTATGTGTTCTCAAAATAACATGGCCAAAGAAAGTTATCCCTACAAAGTCATATAGTCTGGCTATGCTCTATCTTCACCACACAAAGTATTTAAATCATGCACAATCCCGATGACAAGCCAAGCAATTGTTTCATACTTTTGACATTCTCAAAACTTTTTCAATCTTCACGCAATACATGAGCGTGAGCCATGGATATAGCACTATATGTGGAATAGAATGGTGGTTGTGGAGAAGACAAAAAGGGGGAAGATAGTCTCACATCAACTAGGCGTATCAACGGGCTATGGAGATGCCCATCAATAGATATCAATGTGAGTGAGTAGGGATTTCCATGCAACGGATGCACTAGAGCTATAAGTATATGAAAGCTCAACAAAAGAAACTAAGTGGGTGTGCATCCAACTCGCTTGCTCACGAAGACCTAGGGCATTTGAGGAAGCCCATCATTGGAATATACAAGACAAGTTCTATAATGAAAAAATCCCACTAGTATATGAAAGTGACAAAATGAGAGACTCTCTATCATGAAGATCATGGCGCTACTTTGAAGTACAAGTGTGGTAAAAGGATAGTAACATTGTCCCTTCTCTCTTTTTCTCTCATTTTTTAATTTTTTTATTTGGGCCTTTTCTATTTTTTATGGCCTCTTTTCCTTTTTTTTTGTTCCGGTGTCTCATCCCGACTTGTGGGGGAATCATAGTCTCCATCATCCTTTCCTCACTTGGGACAATGCTCTAAAAATGATGATCATCACACTTTTATTTTCTTACAACTCAACAATTACAACTTGATACTTAGAACAAAATATGACTCTATATGAATGCCTCCGGCGGTGTACCAGGATATGCAATAAATCAAGAGTGACATGTATGAAAGAATTATGAACAGTGGCTTTGCCACAAATACAATGTCAACTACATGATCATGCTAGCAATATGACAATGATGGAGCGTGTCATAATAAATGGAACGGTGGAAAGTTGCATGGCAATATATCTCGGAATGGCTATGGAAATGCCATGATAGGTAGGTATGGTGGCTGTTTTGAGGAAGGTATATGGTGGGTGTATGATACCGTGAAAAGTGCGGTATTAGAGAGGCTAGCAATGGTGGAAGGAAGAAAAGTGCGTATAATCCATGGACTCAACATTAGTCATGAAGAACTCATATACTTATTGCAAAAATCTACAAGTTATCAAAGCAAAGTATTACGCGCATGCTCCTAGGGGGATAGATTGGTAGGAAAAGACCATCGCTCGTCCCCGACCGCCACTCATAAGGAAGACAATCAATAAATAAATCATGCTCCGTCTTCATCACATAACGGTTCACCATACGTGCATGCTACGGGAATCACAAACTTTAACACAAGTATTTCTCAAATTCACAACTACTCAACTAGCATGACTCTAATATCACCATCTTCATATCTCAAAACAATTATCAAGCATCAAACTTTTCTTTATATTCAACGCACTCAAAAGAAAGTTTTACAAATCTTGAATACCAAGCATATTAAGATTTTGAAGCAAATTACGATGCTATTTAAGACTCTCAAAATAATCTAAGTGAAGCATGAGAGATAAATAGTTTCTATAAAACAAATCCACCACCATGCTCTAAAAGATATAAGTGAAGCACTAGAGCAAAACTACATAGCTCAGAAGATATAAGTGAAGCACATAGAGTATTATAATAAATTCAAATTCATGTATGGCTCTCTCAAAAGGTGTGTACAGCAAGGATGATTGTGGTAAACTAAAAATCAAAGACTCAAATCATACAAGACGCTCCAAGCAAAACACATATCATGTGGTGAATAAAAATATAGCTCCAAGTAAAGTTACCGATGGAAGTAGGCGAAAGAGGAGATGCCTTCAGGGCATCCCCAAGCTTTGACTTTTGGTGTCCTTAGATTATCTTGGGGTTCCATGGGCATCCCCAAGCTTAGGCTCTTTCCACTCCTTGTTCCATAATCCATCAAAAGATTTCACCCAAAACTTGAAAACTTCACAACACAAAACTCAACAGAAATCTCGTGAGCTCCGTTAGCGAAAGAAAACAAAAGACCACTTCAAGGTACTGTAATGAACTCATTCTTGATTTATATTGGTGTTATACCTACTGTATTCCAACTTCTCTATGGTTTATAAACTATTTTACTAGCCATATATTCATCAAAATAAGCAAACAACACACGAAAAACAGAATCTGTCAAAAACAGAACAGTCTGTAGTAATCTGTAACTAACACAAACTTCTGGAACTCCAAAACTTCAGCCAAAATAGGAAGACCTAGGCAATTCGTTTATTGATCATCATCAATTGGAATTACTATTTTATCATGTTCTAGTGATTTTTAACAATTGTTTTCGTGAACAGAAAGTTTTCTGGAAATTACAGCAAGATCAAATAACTAATCAAAGAAGATCCTATAGGTTTAACTTGGCACAAACACTAATTAAAACAAAAAAACACATCTAACCAGAGGCTAGATCAAAGATTTATTACTAATCATAAGCAAAAGCAAAAAAAAAAAACTAAAAATAAAATTGGGTTGCCTCCCAACAAGCGCTATCGTTTAACGCCCCTAGCTAGGCATAAAAGCAAGGATAGATCTAGGTATTGCCATCTTTGGTAGGCAATCCATAAGTGGCTCTCATAATAGATTCATATGGTAATTTTTTTCTTCCTAGGGAAGTGTTCCATGCCTTTCTTTAATGGAAATTGGAATCTAATATTCCCTTCCTTCATATCAATAATTGCACCAATCGTTCTAAGGAAAGGTCTACCAAGAATAATAGGACATGAAGGATTGCAATCTATATCAAGAAAGATAAAAATCTACGGGCACATAATTCCTATTTGCAACAATAAGAACATCATTAATTCTTCCCATAGGTTTCTTAATAGTGGAATCCGCAAGGTGCAAGTTTAGAAAGCAATCATCAAAATCACGGAAATCTAGCAAATCACACAAAGTTTTGGGAATAGTGGAAGCACTAGCTCCCAAATCACATAAAGCATAAAATTCATGATCCTTAATCTTAATTTTAATAGTTGGTTCCCACTCATCATAAAGTTTTCTAGGGATAGAAACTTCCAACTCAAGTTTTTCTTCATAAGATTGCATCAAGGCATCAACGATATGTTTAGTAAACGCTTTATTTTGACTATAAGCATGCGGAGAATTTAGCACGGATTGCAACAAGGAAATACAATCAATTAGAGAGCGACTTTCATAATTAAATTCCTTGAAATCCTAAATAGTGGGTTTAGCAACATCTAGGGTTTTAATTTCTTCAATCCCACTTTTATCAATTTTAGCATCAAGATCTAAAAACTTCAAATTTTTGGAACGCCTTCTAGGTAAAGGTGGATCATATTCAGTCTCATCATTATTAATATTCATATTTCAAAACAAATATTTAATAGGGGACACATCAATAACTTTTAGATCTTCATCTTTATTTTCATGGAAATTGGAAGAACACGCTTTAATAAAGGCATCTTTCGTAGCACACATCCTAGCGGTTCTTTCCTTGCACTCATCAATGGAAATTCTCATGGTTTTGAGAGACTCATTGATATCATGCTTAGGAGGAATAGATCTAAGATTTAAAGAATCAACATCAAGAGAAATTCTATCAACGTTCCTAGCCAATTCATCAACTTTAAGCAATTTCTCTTCAAGCAAAGCATTAAAATTCTTTTGTGAATTCATAAACTCTTTAACACTAGTCTCAAATTCAGAGGTCATCTTATTAAAATTTCCATAAGAGTTGTTGTAGGAATTTCCATAATTATTAGAAGGATTACTAGGATAAGGCCTAGGATTAAAGTTTCCTCTATAAGCGTTGTTACCAAAATTATTCCTACCAACAAAATTAACATCCATACGTTCATTATTTTTCTCAATCAAAGTAGACAAAGGCATATCATTAGGATCAGAAGAAACACTCTTAGTAGCAAATAATTTCATAAGTTCATCCATCTTTCCACTCAAAACATTAATTTATTCTATCGCATGCACTTTTTTATTAGTAGATCTTTCAGTGTGCCATTGAGAATAATTAACCATAATATTATCTAGGAGTTTAGTAGCTTCTCCTAAAGTTATTTCCATAAAAGTGCCTCCCGCGGCCGAATCCAAAAGATTTCTAGAAGCAAAATTCAATCCGGCAATTTTTTTTGTATAATCATCCACAAATTCAAACCATGAGTAGGTCAATTATGTATCATTAATTTCATTCTCTCCCAAGCTTGTGCAACATGTTCATGATCAAGTTACTTAAAATTCATAATATCGTTTCTAAGAGAGATGATCTTAGCGGGAGGAAAATACTTAGAGATAAAAGCATCTTTGCACTTGTTCCAAGAATCAATACTATTTTTAGGCAAAGACGAAAACCAAGCTTTAGCACGATCTCTAAGCGAAAAAGGAAATAGCTTCAATTTAACAATATCATTATCAATATCTTTCTTATTTTGCATATCACACAAATCAACGAAGCTATTCAGATGAGTAGCGGCATCTTCACTAGGAAGGCCGGCGAATTGATCTTAAATAACAAGATTCAACAAAGCAGTATTGATTTCACAAGATTCAGTATTGGTAAGAGGAGCAATCGGAGTGCTAAGGAAATCATTATTATTGGTATTGGTAAAGTCACATAATTTGGTATTATGTTGAGCCATCGTGACAAACAAGCAATCCAACACACAAGCAAACAAAAAGCAAGCGAGAAAAAGGCAAACGGAAAAGAGAGGGCGAATAAAACGGCAAGGGTGAAGTGGGGGAGATGAAAACGAGAGGAAAATGGCAAATAATGTAATGCGGGAGATAAGGGATTGTGATGGGTACTTGGTATGTTGACTTTTGCATAGATTCCCCGACAACGGCACCATAAATTCTTCTTGCTACCTCTTGAGCACTGCGTTGGATTTCCTTGAAGAGGAAAGGATGATGCAGCAAAGTAGCGTAAGTATTTCCCTCAGTTTTTGAGAACCAAGGTATCAATCCAGTAGGAGGCTACACGCAAGTCCCTCGTACCTACACAAAGCAAATAACTCCTCGCAACCAACAAGATAAGGGGTTGTCAATCCCTTCACGGTCACTTACGAGAGTGAGATCTGATAGAGATGATAGATAATATTTTTGGTATTTTTATGATAAAGATACAAAGTAAAATAAAAGAAAAGTAAAAGGCAAAGGCAATAATAAAGTGTAGGAAGATTAATATGATGAAGATAGACCCGGGGCCCATAGATTTCACTAGTGGCTTCTCTCAAGAGCATAAGTATTTTACGATTGGGTGAGCGAATTCTTTGTTGAGCAATTGTGTAATTGAGCATAGTTATGAGAGTATCTAGGTATGATCATGTATATAGGCATCACGTCCGAGACAAATAGACCGACTCCTGCCTGCATCTACTACTATTACTCCACTCATCGACCGCTATCCAACATGCATCTAGAGTATTAAGTTCAAGAAAACAGAGTAACGCCTGTAAGCAAGATGACATGATGTAGAGGGATAAATTCATGCAATATGATAAAACCCCATCTTGTTATCCTCGATGGCAACAATACAATACGTGCATTGCTGCCCCTCATCCTTTGGGAAAGGACACCGCAAGATTGAACCCAAAGCTAAACACTTCTCCCATTGCAAGAAAAACCAATCTAGTGGGCCAAACCAAACTGATAATTCGAAGAGACTTGCAAAGATAACCAATCATACATAAAAGAATTGAAAGAAGATTCAAATATTGTTCATAGATAATCTTGATCATAAACCCACAATTCATCGGTCTCAACAAACACACCGCAAAAAAAAGAAGATTACATCGAATAGATCTCCATGAGAGAGGGGGAGAACATTGTATTGAGATCCAAAAAGAGAGAAGAAGCCATCTAGCTACTAACTATGGACCCGAAGGACTGAAGTAAACTACTCACACTTCATCGGAGAGGCTATGGTGATGATGTACCAGCCCTCTGTGATGGATGCCCCCTCCGGCGAAGCTCCGGAACAGGCCCCAAGATGGGATCTCGTGGGTACAGAAGGAGGCGGCGGTGGAATTAGGTTTTTGGCTCCGTATCTGATCGTTTGGGGGTACGTAGGTATATATAGGAGGAAGAAGTACGTCGGTGGAGCAAGGTGGGGCCCAAGTGGGTGGAGGGCGCGCCCCCCTACCTCGTGCCCACCTCCTTTCTTTCTTGACGTAGGGTCCAAGTCTCCTGGGTCATATTCGGTGAGAAAATCACGTTCCCGAAGGTTTCATTCCGTTTGTACTCCGTTTCTTCGAAACTCTGAAATAGGCAAAAAAACAGCAATTCTGGGCTGGGTCTCCGGTTAATAGGTTAGTCCCAAAAATAATATAAAAGTGGAAAATAAAGCCCAATATTGTCCAAAACAGTAGATAATATAGCATGGAGCAATAAAAAATTATAGATACGTTGGAGACGTATCATACCATAGGATGGAGGGACGACCATTTACATACATACACTATTGGATGAAGCTGAAGAGGTAGCATGTGTGGGATGGCATGATCCGATCATGATAAACTTGTTGAACATCCTGTTAATCTCGTTGAATTTGAACTATTGTTGTATTAGATTTATTAGCATGCTATACATGGATACTTTGTGCTATTTTCTATCCGAACTTTCACGAATTCTGTCAGGTTTGCATGAAATTTGTCCGGTCTGTTGAAATGCGGTTTGAAATGTATGCGAGTAGCGTTGGATGGCCAGCTTCCACATTCGTGTTTGCGGACTAATCTCGCCACCCCCTGTCCGTGGATGGACGCGGGAGAAAATTTGTGGGTTAGCGTTGGAGATGCCCTTAATACATGTTTGAAGAGAGGTTTTTCTACAAGCAACAAAGAGGACAGATACTTCTTCCTGGAAAGAGATACACATTTACTCTCTTTGTTTTGAATTATAAGATGTACTAACGTTTTTCTGCATCGTATGCATATAGAGCGTTCGAGTGTGTCTGTTCAATCATTTCAGTCTTTTTTGGAGCCAAAAACGTAGAAAAATCATTCTACGGTATTTTCATTAATTCAAAAAAACATTTACAAGTCTAGTCCAATGAATCACCCAATACCAGTTTTGTGAAACATAGAAACAATTACAAGTTCTGTGCTATCCAAGTGCTGATCTGATTAGCCTTGTCTTACTTTGCTCTTATTCTAGTTACTTCCAATCCCTCTTTGAGATAATATTTCCATGATTCATAATGTGGTGGTGGCCTTTTATAACCCACAAGTATAGGGGATCGCAACCGTTTTCGAGGGTAGAGTATTCAACCCAAATTAATAGATTCGACACAAGGGGAGCCAAAGAATATTTGAAGGTATTAGCAGCTGAGTTGTCAATTCAACCACACCTGGAGATTAATTATCTGCAGCAACGTGATCAATAGCAAAGTAATATAATAGTTTTGACATTAGTGACAACAACAATAGTAACAATAATAGTGATAGCAGTAGTTTTGTAACAAGTGCAACAGTAACGATAGCAATAGTAACTTAGCAAGAACAATATAAGTTGAATTCGTAGGCATTGGATCGGTGACTTGTTGGATGGTATTCATCATGAGACAATTATAACCTAGGGCGATATGGCACTAGCTCCAGTTCATCAATATAATGTAGGCATGTATTTCGTAAATAGTCATACGTGCTTATGGAAAGAACTTGCATGCCATCTTTTGTCCTACCCTCCCGTGGCAGCGGGGTCCAATTGGAAACTAAGGGATATTAAGGCCTCCTTTTAATAGAGAACCAGAACAAAGCATTAACACATAGTGAATACATGAACTCCTCAAACTACGACCATCACCGGGAGTGGTCCCGACTATTGTCACTTAGTGGTTGCCGGATCATAACACGTAGTAGGTGACTATAATTTGCAAGATCGGATCTAGAACATGGATATAATGGTGATAACATAAACGGTTCAGATCTGAAATCATGGCATCCGGGCCCAAAGTGACAAGCATTAAGCATGGCAAAGTCATAGCAACATCAATCTTAGAACATAGTGCACACTAGGTATCAGGCCCTAACAAAACTAACTCGATTACATGATGAATCTCATCCAACTCCTCACTGACCAGCGAGCCTATGAAGGAACTACTCACTCCTGGTGGGGAGCATCATGGAATTGGCGACGGAGAAGGGTTGGTGACACTACTAGGAAAAGGCTTATACATAGAAGTTTACGAGTAGCGTGTGTTATAGACCCCACGCTACTGATAATTACCAGTAGCGTCTGTTACAAAGCGCGCTACTGGTACAACATAGTAGCAGCGTTGGTTTCTGGAGACCACGCTACTGGTAAGTTTGCCACATCACACCAACCGACCAAAAAATATTAGCAGCGTTTGTAGTCTAACCAGCGCTACTGTTAAGAAAGTAGTTGTAGCGCCTGTGCACCTAGATGCGCTACTGCTATTTCTTCTATGGGTAAACTTATACCAGTAGCGTTGTTTTTGTACAAGCGCTATAGCTAGTTTTATGTACCAGCAGATATTTTGGCTGGCACTCATAGCAGTAGCGTGCTTTGGCACCCCGCCATCGCTATGGTCGCCACTCCACCTACCACCTTTCCCTCCTTCCTCCCCTTTCTTCGTCCTCTCCCCCTTCCTTTCTCCCCCTTTCCTTGCACCTTGCTTGTTCCATTCAATGCTCCCCCTCCACCACCCCTCCATTAGAGCCCTCTTCTTTTCCCTCCACCACCCCCTCTTCTTTGTGCCCTCCACCACCACCCCCTCCATTAATGCCCTCCCTCCCCCTCTTCTTTGCCCTCCACCCCCTTCCATTAATGCCTTCCCTCTCCTCTCCCACTATCTCCCTAGCTAGCTCTCTCTCTCTCTCTCTCCCTAGCTAGCTAGCTAGCTAGCTAGTTAGAGCTATATATCTAGAGCTACTAGGTAATTAAGAAGAAAGGTGCTTGATATCCCTCTCAACACATAGGTGAGCCCAAAATGGTGTTTGAGTGTATATTATCGCATCTATATATATATATATATATATATATATATATATATATATATATATATATATATATGGGCGATATGAGAATATATATATACCGATTCGTGTGTGGCATAATTTGAGTTTCCTACATTGTGTATTTGATGAAATAATGTGGGTGACATGAGTTGCCTATGTTTTGCGAAATGTCGATTCAATTCCGCTTTCGGTGAATTTCGGCAAACTCAATATGTCCTATGTTTAGGGAAGGTCATGCTGAATTTTTGTATGAATTTGATCCATGCATGCATATATACGTGGTTATAATATTTGCTCCAAGGCAGGTGATCATGAAGGTCAATGGAAGGATGGTGGAAAGATACGGCAATCCGCTGTGGACGACATGTATGAAAAAAAGATGAAGGATGTTTTATGTTCGTGGTTTAAAATGCAAAGGAATTGTCGTGCTCGACCCCTTTGAGGGTGGCACATTCAAGGCGCACCTGCTCATGCATGGTTTCATGCATGGCCATACTCGGTGGATAAGTGAAGATGATGATGATGAGGACGTCGACGGGGCAGGAAATAACGACATGGGGCCACCAGAAGAAGAGATGACCGATTATGTGCCCAAAGAGGAAGACGGCCTCGGAAATGTCGATGGCGAAGAGGCAGTTCAAGGCGGAGAAGACGCGGACACGCCACCGTCTTTGTCATCAAGAAAGTTCAGCCATGCGGGACCCGCATGTTCGAGACTCGCTTCAGAAGAAGACGACTAGCGACAGAGCTGCTTCTAGAGAGGAGGCCAAATCAAGAATCGGAGGTAGACTCGATGACTCCTTTGTATGATGGCTGAAATAATCCCGAGGTGACCCGCTTGAGTTTCACACTAGAACTTCTAAAGATGAAGGCAAAAAACAATTGGACAGATACAAGCCTGGATGAGCTTCTGAAGTACCTAAAGAAGGTTCTTCCCGCGGGAAGCCTGTGTCCTACTCGTGTCGAGGAGGCAAAGAAAATCGTATGCTCTCTTGATCTGCCACATATTAGATATCACGCATGCATCAATGATTGCATCATATATTGGAACGAGCACGCGGAAAGAACCATCTGTCCAAAGTGCAATGCTTCATGATATAAAAAGGCCGGAAAGAAAGCTCCACAGAAAGCTATATGGTACTTTCCGATCACTCTGCATTTACAGCGGTATTTCATAGATCCTAAGGAAGCAAAGCTTATGCGCTGGCACGCGGAGAGGGTGAAGCCAGATGACAGAGATGAGCCAAAGCTGAGACACCTCGTAGATGCTAGCCAGTGGAGAGCATTAAATGCTGAATTTGATTTTTTCGCAAATGATCCAAGGAACATCATGCTTGGCGCTAGTAGTGATGGCATGAATCCATTTGGCAACAGAACACCAATCATAGCACATGGCCCGTGTTTGTATGGATGTACAACCTCCCCCCTGGTTGTGCATGAAGGAAAAATACATACACATGTCTATGCTTATTCAAGGGCTGAGACAACCGGGAAATGATATATATCTGTATCTCGGGTTACTAAAAGAGGAGTTACAGACAATATGGAAATGCCGGCCAAGACATGGGATGCAAGCAAAGGAGAGTATTTCTACATGAGAGCCGCGTTGATCACGACGGTGCAGGACTATCTCGATTACGGCTATCTCTCCGGCCAGGTGTCGAAAATCGTGTGGGATACAACTTCTCTGCAGCTATCGAAAGATGGCGGGTCTTCGAAAATCGTGTACATGGGGCATCGAAGATGGCTCGAGAAGGATGACCCATGGAGAAAGCGTGGAGATCTATTCAATGGTAAGGCTGAGCATCGAGGTCCTCCACGTAAGTGTAGCGGTGCAGAAAGTTATTGAAGAACTGGAAAGAGTGCCCCTCGCCGGGAGAGACGAAGAAAAAGGCATCGGAGCCCCTGCTGAAGGTATGGAAGACAAGATCTGTTTTCTGGGACTCGGAATACTGGCCCATACTCGACACGCCTCATAGCCTTGATCAAATGCATATCACAAAAAATATCCTTGAGAGTTTTCTTGGAACATTGATGAAGATGCCGGAGAGGACCAAGGATGGGCCGAAGGCAAGAAAAGACTTGGAATTTTTAAAAATCAGGAAAGATCTCCAAATGCCTGGTAAAAGGTCGTCAGAGGAGACGGAGACGGAGACGGAGACGGAAGATAGGGGCAAAAAACTAAACAAGAAGGAAGAACAATATTGCCCCCCCTCTTGCTTCACCTTAGATCCGAAGGAGGTCGATCAATTGTTCAAGTGCCTTGCGGAATCAAAGTTAGTTCCGGATCTTGTGGGAAGATAAGAAGATATCTGGACACTAAGAAAAAGGTTCAGTTGGATGAAGTCTCACATTTGTCATGTGATGATGACGCATGATTACTCGGTTGCACTTAGAGGGATTATGGACACACATGTGTGTAAGACGCTTACTGACCTATGCCACTTTTTTGATGCTATCTCTCGAAAGTCGATCAGTGTGAAGCAACTCAATAGGCTACAGGAATAGATCATTGTCATACTGAATGAGCTAGAGATGTACTTCCCGCCCGCGTTCTTCGATGTCATGGTGCATCTATGTGTGCACATCATGGACGACATCATCGACCTAGGTCCGACATTCCTGCATAGCATGATGCCGTTCAAGAGGATGAATGGGGTCATCAAAGGATTCATTCGTAACATGTCCCGTCCAGATGGAAGCATAGCCCAGGGATATCTGACCAAAGAGTGCATCTCTTTCTGTGAGAGTTATCTGACCGAAGACCGTGTTGTTGGTTTGCCCGTCAAAAAGCACTGTGGAAGGCTCGAAGGCGAAGGTCACACCAACGGTCATAGGGATGTGAATGTGTTACGCTCGGGCCGACAAAACGACATTGACAGGGCAAACTTAGTAGTGCTACAACACCTAGATGTGCTAGAAGATTTCGTGACACTGCACAAAGAGACCATCGCAAAGAAATACCGTGACCGTGGGGTGCACAGGACGGACGCTGAAGTTATTAGAGAGCACAACTCCACTTTCGTGCGTTGGTTCAAAGAGCGAGTTCTAGCTAATCCCTCGGAAGAGGGTTGTCCAAACGGAACACTCATATACGCCTTAGCACATGGCCCCTCGACCAACCTCACGACTTATCAAGCATACGATACCAACGGATACACGTTCTACACGGAGGAGAAAGATATAAACAGTGATGACCAAAACTCAGGGGTGACGATGGAAGCCATGACCGGAAATGTAATTGAAAGATATTATGGAAGGGTCGAAGAGATATGGGAGCTTAACTACTCTGGATTTCATAGCGCGACAATGTTCCATGTCAGATGGGCTAAAAATGTACACAGAGAAAACCGACATTTCACTACCATGTGTATACCCGACTCCGATGATAGCGGTACCGTCAACGCCATCGCCAAAAATGAGCCATGGGTACATGCTAAACACGTGACACAATGTTTCTTCATAACTGATCCGATCAATCCCAGCCGTGTTGTCGTGAGGAGAAGCAAAAGGAGCATCGCCGGAATGGATGGAGTCGCCAACCAGGAAGACTATGACCAAAGACGGTGATCCGATGAGGGAAGATGATGCTGATGACTGACGAAACATATGTCAAAAGAAGAATGAAGACTACATTACCTACGAAAGATCGTAATCCTCGGAGAAGGAAAAGTCATGACCATGGGCTCAATTATTCGACAACGCATAAAAGAGGGAAGAAGATCGGTCAAGCGCCGTTGCCGCCCAAGCTGACAAACTAATCCCCAAAGTTTGTGTGTGTCTTTTTTGTATACCGGTGTTAGCAATCAAATCATGTAATATATATTATACTAATTAGTATCCGGAGGGTAACAGTGGTATTGCTCTAACAACAGACCAAATTAAAGGAAGGAAAGTGTAAAAGAAAGATAAGAAAAAGAAAAGTGCAAATGAAAGAAAAAGAAAAAGAAAGGAAGTTTTACAAAATGAAATGAAACGAAAAATAGAAAAGGAACTAATAAGTTGTGGAAAATGAAATGCAAGAAGAAAAAAATAGCAGTAGCGCATTTTATCCTGGGAAGCGCTATAGCTAAGAAAAAGGAAAAGAAATTAAAAAAACTAGCAGTAGCGCGTTTTTTCTGGACAAGCGCTATAGCTAGCTTAGCTATAGCGCGTCTTGCCAACAAGTGCTATAGCTAATTTAGCTATAGCACCGGTCCGCTAGCCCCCTCTTTCCTGTCTCTCTCACTCACACCGCTCGTCGATCCCCTCTGACGCCACCGCCGACGCCATTTCACGCCCACCACGCTGGCCACGACGCCAGCTCGCCACACGCCACGCCGACGCCGACGCCACGCGCCATGCCGCCACCGCCGCCCGCCCGCCACCCCATCTCGCTCAGATGCCCCTGCCCCTCTTCCTTCCTCTCCGACCCCTCACTGGCTCTCTCGACCCCTTCCGCTCTCTGCAGATCAGCGACCCCGGCGACACCGACGCCGACCATCGACCCCGACCCCTTCAGCGCCTCCCTTCGTGAAGCAGCCAGCCACGCCCAGCAACGCCAGCGAGAACTAGACAGGTCAGTGCTAGTTAGTGTTAGTTAGCTTAATTTGCTTAATTTTCTCTTAGTGTTAGTTAGTGTTAGTTAGCTTAATTTGCTGTTAGTGCTAGTTAGTTAATTGCTGTTAGTGTTAGTGTTCGCCCAGTGATAGTTAGTTAGTGTTAGTTAGCTTAATTTGCTGTTAGTGTTTGTTTTCAAATGAAAATGGAAATGGAAATTACAGTTTTTGAAAATTAGCTTATGTAGTTGCTGTCCATTTTGAAAATGAGGATTTTAATGGAAGTGTTTGAAAATTTGGTCACTCTCTGTCTCTCTCTGCAGATCGAAGCTAGGCGCAGATCGATGAGGAGGAGAAGGACGCCCTCAACCCCCCCGGCCCCCTCTGCCCCGGCGACCCCGACCCCGAGGTGCGCCACCCCCTGTTCCCTCCCTCTTCATATGTCAGCACATAATGATTGCTATGTCTTAAGGTTTTCCCTGAAGAGGAGAGGATGATGCAGCACAGTAGCGTAAGTATTTCCCTCAGTTTTTGAGAATCAAGGTATCAATCCAAAGAGGAGGCCACGCACAAGTCCCTCGCACAAGCACAAAACGATAGCTACTCGCAACCAACGCGATTAGGGGTTGCCAATCCCTTCACGGTCACTTACGAGAGTGAGAACTGATAGAGATAATATTTTTGGTATTTTTGGTATATAGATGCAAAGTGAAAAGTAAAAGCAAAGTAAAAACAAAGCAAGTATAAAAGTGATGGAGATTGATATGATGAGAATAGACCCCGGGGCCATAGGTTTCACTAGTGGCTTCTCTCAAGAGCATAAATATTCTACGGTGGGTGAACAATTTATCGTTCACAATTGATGTAATTGAGCATAGTTATGAGTATATCTAGGTATGATCATGTATATAGGCATCATGTCCGAGACAAGTAGACCAAACGATTCTGCATTTACTACTATTACTCCACTCATCGACCGCTATCCAAAGATGCATCTAGAGTATTAAGTTAAAAACAGAGTAACGCCTTTAAGCAAGATGACATGATGTAGAGGAATAAATTCATGCAATATGATAAATACCCCATCTTGTTATCCTCGATGGCAACAATACAATACGTGCCTTGCAACCCTTTCTCATCACTAGGTAAGGACACCGCAAGATTGAACCCAAAGCCATGCACTTCTCCCATTGCAAGAACTACCAATCTAGTTGGCCAAACCAAACGGATAATTCAAAGAGACTTGCAAAGATAACTCAATCATACATAAAAGAATTCAGAGAAGATTCAATATTATTCATAGATAAGCTGGATCATAAACCCACAATTCATCGGTCTCAACAAACACACCGCAAAAAGAAGATTACATCGAATAGATCTCCACGAGAGAGGGGGAGAACATTGTATTGAGATCCAAAAAGAGAGAAAAAGCCATCTAGCTACTAGCTATGGACCCGAAGATCTGAAGTAAAATACTCACACTTCATCGGAGAGGCTATGGTGTTGATGTAGAAGCCCTCCATGGTGGATGCCCCCTCCGTGAGCTTCCTAACAGGCCCCAAGATGGGATCTCGTGGATACAAGAAGTTGCGACGGTGGAATTAGGTTTTTGGCTCCTGTTACGATCATTTGGGGCAATGAGGTATATATAGGAGGAAGGAGTACGTCGGTGGAGCTTGAGGCCCACGAGTGGGGCGCGCCTAGGGGGCGCCCCACCTCGTGACCGCCTCTCTGGTTCCTTGGCATATGGTCCAAGTCTCCTGGATCACGTTCGGTGAGAAAATCACGCTTCAAGGTTTCATTCCGTTTGGACTCCGTTTGATATTCATTTCTTGAAATCTTGAAAAAGGCAAAAACAGCAATTACGGCTGGGCCTCCGGTTAATAGGTTAGTACCAAAAGTAATATAAAAGTGGAAAATAAAGCCCATTATAGTCCAAAACAATAGATAAAGTAGCATGGAGCAATAAAAATTATAGATACGTTGGAGACGTATCGTGCATCCCAAGCTTAATTCCTGTCGTCCTCGAGTAGGTAAATGATAAAAACAGAATTTTTGATGCGGAGTGATACCTTGGCATAATTTCAATGTAAATCTTCTTAATCATGTCATGAATATTCAGATCCGAAAGATTCAAGACAAAAGGTCATACTGACATAAAAATAACAATACTTCAAGCATACTAACTAAGCAATTATGTCTTCTTAAAATAACATGGCCAAAGAAAGTTATCCCTACAAAATCATATAGTCTGGCTATGCTCCATCTTCCCCACACAAAGTATTTAAATCATGCACAACCCCGATGACAAGCCAAGCAATTGTTTCATACTTTAACATTTTCAAAACTTTTTCAATCTTCACGCAATACATGAGCGTGAGCCATGGATATATCACTATATGTGGAATAGAACGGTGGTTGTGGAGAAGACAAAAAAGAGGGAAGATAGTATCACATCAACTAGGCGTATCAACGGGCTATGGAGATGCCCATCAATAGATATCAATGTGAGTGAGTAGGGATTTCCATGCAACGGATGCACTAGAGCTATAAGTATATGAAAGGTCAACAAAAGAAACTAAGTGGGTGTGCATCCAACTCGCTTGCTCACGAAGACCTAGGGCATTTGAGGAAGCCCATCATTGGAATATACAAGCCAAGTTATAAATGAAAAATTAACACTAGTATATGAAAGTGACAAAATGAGAGACTCTCTATCATGAAGATCATGGTGCTACTTTGAAGCACAAGTGTGGTAAAAGGATAGTAACATTGTCCCTTCTCTCTTTTCTTTCATTTTTATTTTTTTATTTGGGCCTTTTCTTTTTTTTATGGCCTCTTTTTTTATTTTTTTATTTTTCGTCCGGAGTCTCATCCCGACTTGTGGGGGAATCATAGTCTCCATCATCCTTTCCTCACTTGGGACAATGCTCTAATAATGATGATCATCACACTTTTATTTTTCTTACAACTCAACAATTACAACTCGATACTTAGAACAAAATATGACTCTATATTAATGCCTACGGTGGTGTACCGGGATATGCAATGAAACATGAGTGACATGTATGAAAGAATTATGAACGGTGGCTTTGCCACAAATACGATGTCAACTACATGATCATGCTAGCAATATGACAATGATGGAGCGTGTCATAATAAACGGAATGGTGGAAAGTTGCATGGCAATATATCTTGGAATGACTATGGAAATGCCATGATAGGTAGGTATGGTGGCTGTTTTGAGGAAGGTATATGGTGGGTGTATGATACCGGCGAAAGGTGCGCAGTATTAGAGAGGCTAGCAATGGTGGAAGGATGGGAAAAAGTGCGTATAATCCATGGACTCAACATTAGTCATAAAGAACTCATATACTTATTGCAAAAATCTAGAAGTTATCAAATCAAAGTATTACATGCATGCTCCTAGGGGGATAGATTGGTAGGAAAAGACCATCGCTCATCCCCGACCGCCACTCATAAGGAAGACAATCAATAAATAAATCATGCTCCGAGTTCATCACATAACGGTTCACCATACGTGCATGCTACGAGAATCACAAACTTCAACACAAGTATTCTTTGAATTCACAACTACTCAACTAGCATGACTCTAATATCACCATCTTCATATCTCAAAACAATTATCAAGCATCAACCTTACCATACTATTGACGACTCTCAAAAAAATCTAAGTGAAGCATGAGAGATCAAGTTTCTTTAAAACAAATCCACCACCGTGCTCTAAAAGATCTAAGTGAAGCACTAGAGCAAAAATTATCACGCTCAAAAGATATAAGTGAAGCACTATGAGCAAAACTATCAAGCTCAAAAGATATAAGTGAAGCACATAGAGTATTCTATCAAATTCCAATTCATGTATGGCTCTATCAAAAGGTGTGTACATCAAGGATGATTGTGGTAAACTAACAAGCAAAGACGCAAATAATACAAGACGCTCCAAGCAAAACACATATCATGTGGTGAATAAAAATATAGCTCCAAGTAAATTACCGATGGAAGTGGATTTAAAGAGGGGATGCCTTCCGGGCATCCCCAAGCTTTGACTTTTGGTGTCCTTGGATTATCTTGGGGGTTCCATGGGAATCCCCAAGATTAGGCTCTTCCACTCCTTTTCCATAATCCATCAAAAGAATTCACCCAAAACTTGAAAACTTCACAACACAAAACTCAATAGAAATCTCGTGAGCTCCGTTAGAGAAAGAAAACAAAAGACTACTTTAAGGTACTGTAATGAACTCATTCTTTATTTATATTGGTGTTAAACCTACTGTATTCCAACTTCTCTATGGATCATAAACTATTTTACTAGCCATAGATTCATCAAAATAAGTAAACAACACACGCAAAACAGAATCTGTCAAAAACAGAACAGTCTGTAGTAATCTGTAACTAACACAAACTTCTGGAACTCAAAAAATTCTACCAAAATTAGAAGACCTGGAAAATGTGTTTATTGATCAGCAGCAACTGGAATCAGTATTTTATCACGTTCTGGTGATTTTTAACAATTCGGTCACTGAGCGCAAAGTTTCTGGAAATTACAGCAAGATCAAATAACTATCATCCAAGAAGATCGAATAGGTATAACTTGGCACAAACACTAATTAAAAGATAAAACCACATCTAAACAGAGGCTAGATGGATTATTTATTCCTAAACAGAAGCAAAAACAAAAAACTAAAAATAAAATTGGGTTGCCTCCCAACAAGCGCTATCGCTTAACGCCCTAGCTAGGCATAAAAGCAAGGATAGATCTAGGTATTGCCATCTTTGGTAGGCAATCCATAAGTGGCTCTCATGATAGATTCATATGGTAATTTTATTTTCTTTCTAGGAAAGTGTTCCATGCATTTCTTTAATGGAAATTGGAATCTAATATTCCCTTCCTTCATATCAATAATTGCACCAATCGTTCTAAGGAAAGGTCTACCAAGAATAATAGGACATGAAGGATTGCAATCTATATCAAGAACGATAAAATCTATGGGCACATAATTCCTATTTGCAACAATAAGAACATCATTAATTCTTCCCATAGGCTTTTTAATAGTGGAATCCGCAAGATGCAAGTTTAGAGAGCAATCATCAAAGTCACGGAAATCTAGCAAATCATACAAAGTTTTAGGAATAGTGGAGACACTAGCTCCCAAATCACACAAAGCATTAAACTCATGATCTTTGATTTTAATTTGATAGTAGGTTCCCACTCATCATAGAGTTTCCTAGGTATAAAAACTTTCAACTCAAGTTTTTCTTCATAAGTTTGCATCAAGGCATCAACAATGTGTTCGGTAAAGGCCTTATTTTGACTATAGGCATGAGGAGAATTTAGCACGGTTTGCAACAAGGAAATACAATCAATTAAAGAGCAATTTTCATAATTAAATTCCTTGAGATCCAATATGGTGGGTTTAGCAACATCTAGATTTTTATTTCTTTCAATCCCACTTTTATCAATTTCATCATCAAGATCTAAAAACTCAATTCTTAGAACGCCTTCTAGGTAAAGGAAGATCATATTCAGTTTCATCAAGATTCATATTGCAAAACAAAGATTTAATAGGGGACACATCAATAACCTTTATATCTTCATCTTGATTTTCATAGGAATTAGAAGAACACGCTTTAATAAAGGCATCTTTGGAAGCACGCATCCTAGCGGTTCTTTCTTTGCACTCATCAATGGAAATTCTCATAGCTTTGAGAGACTCATTGATATCATGCTTAGGAGGAATAGATCTAAGCTTTAAAGAATCAACCTCAAGAGAAATTCTATCAACGTTCCTAGCCAAATCATCAACTTTAAGCAATTTCTCTTCAAGCAAAGCATTAAAATTATTTTGTGAATTCATAAACTCTTTAACACTACTCTCAAATTCAGAGGGCATCTTAATTAAATTTCCATAAGAGTTGTTGTAGGAATTTCCATAATTATTAGAAGGATTACTAGGATAAGGCCTAGGATTAAAATTCCCTCTATACGCGTTGTTACCAAAATTATTCCTACGAACAAAATTCACATCCATAGATTCATTATTATTCTCAATCAAGGTAGACAAAGGCATATCATTAGGATCAGAAGAAACACTCTTAGTAGCAAATAATTTCATAAGTTCATCCATCTTTCCACTCAAAACATTGATTTCTTCTATCGCATGCACTTTTTATTAGTAGATCTTTCAAGTATGCCATTGAGAATAATTAACCATAATATTATCTAGGAGTTTAGTAGCATCCCCTAGAGTGATTTCCATAAAAGTGCCTACCGCGGCCGAATCTAAAAGATTTCTAGAAGCAAAATTCAATCCGGCATAATTTTTTTGTATAATTATCCACAAGTTCAAACCATGAGAAGGACAATTACGTATCATTAATTTCATTCTCTCCCATGCTTGTGCAACGTGTTCATGATCAAGTTGCTTAAAATTCATAATATCGTTCCTAAGAGAGATAATCTTAGCAGGAGGAAAATACTTAGAGATAAAAGCATCTTTGCACTTGTTCCAAGAATCAATTCTATTTTTAGGCAAAGATGAAAACCACGCTTTAGCACGATCTCTAAGCGAAAAAGGAAATAGCTTCAATTTAACGACATCATTATCGCCATCTTTTTTCTTTTGCATATCACATAAATCAACGAAGCTATTCAGATGAGTAGCGGCATCTTCACTAGGAAGGCCGGCGAATTGATCTTTCATAACAAGATTCAACAAAGCAGTATTGATTTCACAAGATTCAATATTGGCAAGAGGAGCAATCGGAGTGCTAAGGAAATCATTATTATTGGTATTGGTGAAGTCACACAATTTGGTAGCATCTTGAGCCATCGCGACAACCAAGCAATCCAACACACGAGCAAACAAACGGACGAGGACAAGGCAACGAGAAAAAGAGGAGGAGATTGGGAAAGAGAGGGCGAATAAAACGGCAAGGGTGAAGTGGGGGAGAGCAACACGAGAGGCAAATGGCAAATAATGTAATGCGAGAGATAGGGATTGTGATGGGTACTTGGTATGTTGACTTTTGCATAGACTCCCCGGCAACGGCGCCATAAATCCTTCTTGCTACGTCTTGAGCTTGCGTTGGTTTTCCGCAAAGAGGAGAGGATGATGCAGCACAATAGCGTAAGTATTTCCCTCAGTTTTTGAGAACCAAGGTATCAATCCAAGAGGAGGCCACGCACAAGTCCCTCGTACCTGCACAAAACGATAGCTACTCGCAACCAACGCGATTAGGGGTTGTCAATCCCTTCACGGTCACTTACGAGAGTGAGAACTGATAGAGATAATATTTTTGGTATTTTTGGTATATAGATGCAAAGTGAAAAGTATTAGCAAAGTAAAAACAAAGCAAGTATAAAAGTGATGGAGATTGATATGATGAGAATAGACCCGGGGGCCATAGGTTTCACTAGTGGCTTCTCTCAAGAGCATAAATATTCTACGGTGGGTGAACAAATTACTGTTGAGCAATTGATGAATTGAGTATAGTTATGAGTATATCTAGGTATGATCATGTATATATGCATCACGCCCGAGACAAGTAGACCGAAACGATTATGCATCTACTACTATTACTCCACTCATCGACCGCTATCCAGCATGCATCTAGAGTATTAAGTTAAAAACAGAGTAACGCCTTAAGCAAGATGACATGATGTAGAGGAATAAATTCATGCAATATGATAAATACCCCATCTTGTTATCCTCGATGGCAACAATACAATACGTGCCTTGCAACCCTTTCTGTCACTGGGTAAGGACACCGCAAGATCGAACCCAAAGCCATGCACTTCTCCCATTGCAAGAACTACCAATCTAGTTGGCCAAACCAAACGGATAATTCGAAGAGACTTGCAAAGATAACTGAATCATACATAAAAGAATTCAGAGAAGATTCAAATATTATTCATAGATAAGCTGGATCATAAACCCACAATTCATCGGTCTCAACAAACACACCGCAAAAAGAAGATTACATCGAATAGATCTCCACGAGAGAGGAGGAGAACATTGTATTGAGATCCAAAAGAGAGAAGAAGCCATCTAGCTACTAGCTATGGACCCGAAGGTCTGAAGTAAAAACTCACACTTCATCGGAGAGGCTATGGTGTTGATGTAGAAGCCCTCCGTGGTGGATGCCCCCTCTGGCGGAGCTCCTAACAGGCCCCAAGATGGGATCTCGTGGATCTGAGGAAGTTGCGGCGGTGGAATTAGGTTTTTGGCTCCTGTTCTGATCGTTTGGGGGTACGTAGGTATATATAGGAGGAAGGAGTATGTCGGTGGAGCTTCGAGGGGGCCACGAGGCAGGGGGGCGCGCCCTAGGGGGGGCGCGACCCCCACCCTCGTGACCGCCTCTCTGGTTCCTTGGCGTAGGGTCCAAGTCTCCTGGATCACGTTCGGTGAGAAAATCACGTTTCCGAAGGTTTCAATCCATTTGGACTCCGTTTGATATGTTGTTTCTTCGAAATACTGAAAAAGGCAAAAAACAACAATTCTAGGCTGGGCCTCCGGTTAATAGGTTAGTCCCAAAAGTAATATAAAAGTGGAAAATAAAGCCCATTATAGTCCAAAACAATAGATAAAGTAGCATGGAGCAATCAAAAATTATAGATACGTTGGAGACGTATCAATGATGCAAGGGGGAGTGTTCATAATGTGGTTGTTAAAGTGTTCATAATGATGCAATGGGGAGTGGAGCTGTTAGATTGGTTAATGAGCTGTTAGATTGGTATAGTTGATCTTTTTTGCATCAGTTGGGCAACAATGTTCATGATTGTGTATATGTCAGCAGCAACAAAGTGACCTATGTTTTGCCTGAAATGTTGATTCATTTCCATTCCGGCAAATTTTAGGTGCTCTATATGTGCACTTTCTAGCAAAGGTCATGCCGAAATTTTCCGTGAATTTCGGCATGACTTGTGCTAGAAAGTTGGACATAGGTGGTGGCGCCTACCTCGACTTTCTGGCGGATCAGGAGAGACAACAAGCCGGGTGTCCGGACCGCCTTGTCATGACGAATGACGAAGGTGGTGGCGCCGGCGCCGACACTGATGCTACCAACGACATCGGCACTGAGACTGGCGCTGATGATGTTCCTAACTGCAGCACAGAAGCTGGGACCTCCCAAGCCAGTGAGGGACAGAAGGAAAAGAGGACACAACGCCCAAATGAGCTCGGCACTAGAAGAATGGTGGTCACGATGGTGCACCCTGGCGAGTTCGAGCCAATAGAGCCGCGAGAAGTGGCAGCATGTTACGGCAACCAACTAGGATGCATCCTACGAGAAGGTGGCGCGGGCGATGCAGAAAGCAAAAGCTGAGATAATCGCTGCCTGTAGATCTGATATGGTGGCGGCCTTTACAAGCTTGATTCCAACATTGGTCACATGGGTGCAACAAAATCCAAATGCGCCACCAAGTGATTTTCCCATCCCAGCTTCACCGGTAGCAACTCAATGAACACCGCACCCATACCCGTACTTAGTATGGCAACCGACGCACCCGCACCTCCTCCAGCACCTTGTCACGCCCGATATGCGATACTATCCTAAAGAGACTCGAAGGTCCCACCAAGGATAGAACCGCATATTGATACGCTTTTGCAAGGTGGATATTATTACATCAACATTACATAATAGATGGGGATACATACAAAAGGCATACAATGACACACGAATACAACATCATCTTACATAAGAGCACCATCCGACTACGGATGAAACACAAACAGAAACTCAAACAACATCCACCCTGCTAGCCCAGGCTGCCGACCTGGAGCCTATCCCCTGATCGAAGAAGCAGAAGAAGAACTCCAAAACAAGCAAACATCGCTCTCGCGTCATGATCATCGCATAACCTGTACCTGCAACTATTGTTGTAGTAATCTGTGAGCCACGAGGACTCACCAATCCCATTACCATGGGTATCAAGACTAGCAAAGCTTAAAAGGAAAGGAAGGGGTAAAGTGGTGAGGTTGCAGCAGCGACTAAGCATATATGGTGGCTAACTTACGCAAATAAGAGCGAGAAGAGAAGCAAGGCAAGCGGTCGTCAACTAGTAATGATCAAGAAGTGATCCTGAACTCCTACTTACGTCAGACATAACCCAGAAACCGTGTTCTCCTCTCGATCAACCCGAAAAGAGACACTCACGATTACGCACACGGTTGGTGTATTTTAGAAGAGTTTACTTCAAGTTTACTACAACCGAATATTAACAAATTCCCATCTCCCACATAACCATGGGCACGGCTTTCGAAAGTTCAAACCCTGCAGGGGTGTCCCAACTTAGCCCATGATAAGCTCTCGCGATCAACGAAGGATATTCCTTCTCCCGGGAAGACCCGATCAGTCTCGGAATCCCTTTTACAAGACATTTCGACAATGGTAAAACAAGACCAACAAAGCCGCCTGATGTGCCGACAAATCCCGATAGGAGTCGCACGTACCTCGTTCTCAGGGCACACCGGATAAGTCAAGCTACGAGTAAAACCAGGCTTGAGTTTCCCGAGGTGGCCCGCAGGTTGCCGGTTCGGACCAACACTTCGAAGGAGCACCGCCCGGGGGCTAAAATAAAGATGACCCTCGGGCTCCGGAAACCCAAGGGAAAAAGGGCTAGGTGAGGCAAATGGTAAAACCAAGGTTGGGCCTTCTTTGGAGGAGTTTTATTCAAAGCGAACTGTCAAGGGGGTCCCATAAATCAGCCAACCGCGTTAGGGACGCAAAATCCGGGAACATAATACCGATATGACGGAAACTAGGGCAGCAAGAGTGAAACAAAACACCAGGCATAAGGCCGAGCCTTCCACCCTTTACCAAGTATATAGATGCATTAATAATATAAGAGATATTGTGATATCCCAACATAAACATAATCCAACATGGAGCAATCTTCATCTTCACCTGCAACTAGCAACGCTATAAGAGGGGCTGAGCAAAAGCGGTAGCATAGCCAAACAACGGTTTGCTAGGAAGGGTGACAAAGGTTAAAGGTTCATGGCAATTTGGGAGGCTTGATAAGCAAGTGGTAGGTAACGCAGCATAGCGATAGAACGAAGCAACTAGCATAGTAATGATAGTAATGAGATCCAAGGTGACGGTCATCTTGCCTGAAATCCCGCTAGGAAGAAGAACGAGTCCATGGAGAAGACGAACGGGAGTAGTCGAACGAATCCTCACAATCGCAACATTACCGGAACTAAGAAGCAACACCAGAAAGAAAGAAACAACATGGTAAATGCACAAGCATAAACATGGCATGACGCACAATTAAGTATGATGCATGTCCGGTTTAAAGAGGCATGGCTTGGCAAAGTGCAACAAACAATACTACAAGTTAAGTGGAGCTCAATATGCAACGAGTTGCATATTGACAAAACACCACATTGACATATTTAGTTTAATCTTTTTTAAGCTACCAGACAATATTAAATGTTGTTAAACATGGCAAGAGGTGAAGCATAAGTAAACTAACTATTTAGGCAAATTTAAATGAGGCCGGAACAACAAGCAACAAGTCCGGAAGATCCTCATACGCAATTTATGAATTTGGTACTGTTCTGCCCTAAACACCATTTTAATGTTGTTAAACATGCAAAGTAAGTGCACCAAGTTAAACTAGGCATTTTTCCACCCCATTTACATATAAAGTTTATTTAAAACCGAGCTACGGTTATTTAGTTATGAAATAAATCATTTTAACATGGCATTTGAGCAAATTTAAACAAACAACATTCTAAACATTTCAAACATGGATGAAAGTAGCAGATTATGAAACTAGATGAAAATCTAAGCATTTTACATATATAACATGTTTTATTTGGATGTGGACATTTAGTTATAATCATTTTAAAATGATGGCATTGATGTGAATATGCAGAAAATGAATAAATGCTAGAACACCTGGGATAAGCGGCTGAGAGAAAATAAGCAGGGCAATAAAAGGAAATAGGGGGCGCCTGGGATTCATACTCCAGACCCCCGGATTGGGTGTACAAGCGAAGCACCAATAGGCTAGCTGATCTGATTGTGCTAGAATGTAGTGGCCACTATAAATAGCCCCTGCTCACCAGAATGGATCTAGGAAAAGAACCAAGCTTCAGAGATGAAGGAAGTTGCTCACAGCGGGAAAAACAGAGGCCAGTGGCCATGGCGATGCTGGCCCTCGGCTGGCTGGGTAAGCGGAAGGAGCTGGGCGCCCCTAGCCTTGCGGCCCTTGCGCACACGCGGGCGTGGGAAGCCTGGCTTGAGGGCGGTCGTGCTCCTGTTCAAAGAAACAGAGAGGATTTCAGAGTAGAGGAAAAGAGAGAGGAAGCAGGGAAAGAAGGAAGGGGAAGCAAGAAGAGGGCACGCGAGGCGGGGCTCATCGGACCTAGGGGTGCCGGCGACCAGCGGGCACGTCGGCAGAGTAGCAGCTGTAGAAGACGGCAGCGATGGGACCTCGAGGCCGAGCTCAGGCCATGGCGGCTTCCTTCGGTTCGCTGTCCAAAAACAAGACAGAGGGAGAGTTTGAGATCGAGGACGAGGAAGAAGGCAGAGAGGGGAAGAAGCAGGGGCATTGCCTGGTTTCAGGAGGAGCTTCTCTCCTCCTAGATTGAGACAAGGTGCCAGGGCTCCCCTCACTGGAACAAGGCGGAGGCGACGGGAACCTCCATGAGTTCCTGCACGTTCAGGTGAAGAAAAGAGAGGCCTAAGAGACAGAAGACACGGGATATGTAGGGGAATAGAAGGAGAAGGGCCGGAGAAAGGTAGGGCAAGGGAGACTGGGTCCATCTGCTGGTCCGGCGAGGAACAACGGGGTCGGGAAGGTCCTCGGCTATCCTGGAAGGAGACTCGGGCGGCTCGGCGGCGCGGGGAGACAAGGCTGAGAGCTCCTGCTCGATCTGAAGGTGGCCGCGAGGATGGATCGAGAGGAGGAGGAGGTTGGCTGGTTGGGAGATGGGTGGAAGGCGCTGGTTGGGTGGATCGGGAAGGAGGAGGCTTCGGCTTGCTGTGCAAAACGAGGGAGCTGGTCAGATGGTGGCTGGTTGGATCGGGAGGGGATCCCGAGCGAGATGGTAGATAGTGGCGGTCGCAACAAGGGGAGGATTTTTAGGGTTGTCCAAAATAGGCTAGGGGTGGACTATATGTATGGAAAAGAGCGAAGTTTGGAGCATCCGATCAAAATCAGACGGTGGAGATAAAATAGGCTTGGGAAGTCCAAATAAGAAACCGAAGATATTTTTGGGATGCTTGGGGATGATCCGGACCCAATGGTCATGGCCGTGCGGTTCGGGGCAGTTTTCGAACAAGGTTGCGAAGGTGGTCAGTGGCTGTGCAGAGAGGCTCAAACTGTCGGACAACAAATGAACTGTTGGTCTCGAAAGGGACAACGAAGGCAAGGGGGAACGCGGCAACTACGAACGGATGCAAGCTTTATGAAAACATGCAGATGCAATGCGCATGATGCTATGAGATGAGATGTATGACATGAACAAAATGCAAAACGAAAGACAAAAACCCAACCACGAAGGAAATAATATATCACATAGCCGGAAATGGCAAGAGTTGGAGTTACGAATATGGAAAGTTATATCCGGGGCGTTACAACACTCCACCACTACGAGAGGATCTCGTCCCGAGATCTAGGAATGGCACCGGAGAGAAACAAAGAGGAAGATAAGAGGTAAACTAAGTTGCTTCTTTGACGAACGAGTGAAACCATGAACCTTGAGAGGTTGAGAAATTTAAAGAAAGAGTACAACAGAGATGAACGAGATTGCAAACAGTCCGGTAGAAAAGAGGAACAAGGAGTATTACGAGAACTTGAAGGTTGAAAGACATGGAAATAAGAGCTTCACTAACGAAAATAATATGACCACCTCGGTATAATGAGATAGCCAAGGAACAAGAATGACAGAATTTGGACAGCACTCCGGTAGAAAAGAGAAGAAAACTTGATGAGATGAAAAGATATTGAAGAGATGATACAACACTCCGGTTAAATGGATAAGCAAGAAAAGAACACGATCCTCACAAAACAAGGTGATGAGTGAAGAGCACAACATCACAATACCTCCGTAACGGAATAATAGAAGTTAGATCATTGGGATAAAGGGACGGAGAAGAAAATGACAACTTTTGCCACAAGTGAACTTGGAAAGCATCCTTGCAAAGAAGAATCGAGCGGAGTTGTTGGAAAATCAACAACGAGAAGCACAAGATTGTTGTGGGCTTATGGAAAACATCTCGAGACTATGAGGTGACAACCGGCCACTAATGGAAACCATTGATTTGATTGAGAGCACCAAAAAGATGAAAAACTTCTTCACCGAGATGAGAAGGAGAAAATTGGATCATATATACGCACCACAAATAGCAACATTCCTTAGGGAAGGCTTTAGGTGAAATATGACCCAAGATAACTCCAACAAAGGGATTGATGGATTTAAAATACCTCATTCTTGACAACAATATGAATCATGAAACATGAAGGAAATTGTCAAGAGTGACATAACACCACCTCAAAAGATAAGGTAGAAAGAATTGCACTTCGGAATGCAAGATGAAGAATGCTTGAACTCCTCAAAACAAAACATGTGTTGAGCACCATGTTTATTTTGAAGTATGGCTTGACAGATCATAACTTCGAGAGAAATCTTTAAGAACAATTGAAGAATGAAAAGAATCCTTGACGAACCATCATGTAGAGCCTCCATGAAGAACTCCGGTAATGAAAGGATGATAAAAAGAAAGATAAGTTGAAAACACAAAGTGAAGCCTTGCGATGATTTAGATGGAGCTTCGTGATGAGATAATGCGGAAAACTTGGAACTCCGAAAAAAAGGAAAAGATGAAACACTAGAACCGTGAATTACTTCATCATGAACAATCTCCGGAAGAAAAGAATTGAATCACCTCGAGGAAATAAGAATAAGATTTATTATATGCTTATCCTTCATCAAATTAAATTGATGACAAGCAATGGATTTGTCATACTACTTATTCCCGTAGAAAGGATTAAAAGAGATATAGCGAAAACTTGGGAAGGTCTTCAACGAACCACCGGTAGGATTGGAAAGAACGAATGAATCTATATGATAACTAAGGAAGAGAACTCTTGAGCGAACCACCGTAAGAATTGAAAATGAAAGAAGAAAAGAGAACGAATCACCGGTAGGAATTAGAAAACGACGTTGATACTTGAGGGAATTTAGATACAAGAGAATGAAGAGATCCCGAGCTGATTAGAGGATATTTGAACGATTCACCGGTAAGATTTGGAGAACGATAGCTACACGCTGAGAATGAAGAATTATGACATGATGGCCTTCGGAGGAAAGAAATGGAAACAACTCATGAAATGCTCCGGATGGTAAGAAAAGAATTCTCACAATCGAAAACAATTATGAGAGGATGGCATCAAGCTTGAACTACGCCTCTTTGGAAGAACGGGTAAGGATTTAAGAGGAACTCTTCTCCGGTCTTCAAAATCCGAGAATGACGACGAGAAACACCACCATGAATTGTTGAGATACTCCGGGAGAATGAAGAAAAAAAAAACAAAGAGGTTGAGCCAACAATGAAAAATAATTTGAAAGCGATCTTGGAGAAGGCATGTGACTGATGATACTTCATTCTTACGTCAAACTTCAAATTAGAAGAGTTAGGTAAGATCCTGGGAAAAGACCTGTGGGTTAGGGCCCACTCAAAAGAAAACACCGTTGAACAATTTTAAAGAGAGGTTGCACCGGTTGAATTAAATGGCTTGAATGGGATAACAACCTTGAAATACCTTGAACGGATTGAGAATGGAAACACAAGTCTTGTGAGATATTTTCAGCACTCCAGAACAAATGAATAGGAAGAAGTGAATGATTAAGAGGTGCATCGGCATGAGAAAGCATTAGAAACGAGGAAAGGAATATGATGAATATCGAAAGCTTGAATTGGATCCACCGGAGAAGAAACAACAACGAAGGATGATGAACTTGAAACTGTTGAGCATCTTCATGGGAAATCATCGGATAATAACATCGAAAGAAAAGAATGAAGAGACTTCTCTCAAATAAAAAGGATACATGATTAAGAAATCTGAGTCCTTGAAGAAAAAAGGGGTGGGAGGGCGGGAAAACAAGGACAACTTGGGATGGATGAAACAAACACCGTGAGAAAACTTAGAGTTGATCTTGCGGATGTTGAAAATGATCGGATCCACTTGAAGAGAAGCACGCGGTTTGGAAAAGAATTGACATGACAATCTCGATAAACAAGAAGGATTAGCACTCTCATAGAAATATGAGAACACCGCTTGAAAGGTATGGAATCAACACTTGACATTGAAGCAACTCGAATACCACAACTCAAAACAAAACAAAGGATTGGCTTGCGAAATAAGCGGAACAAATACATATGATAGAGATTTACCCAATCCCATATCATGCATCCATCGAAAAGATATTCTAGGAGCTACTTGAATTCCCACCTATAAACTCCCGAAACTTTCTGGTTATGCAATCTGGTTTGGGGATACAGGGGACACAAAATATATCACCCAAACTAACAATACCTAGATCCAGATGTATCCATCCGTCAACACATAACCAAGAAAACTCCAGAAATCGTGTACCTCAACCTTCGAAAAGCATCCGTTATACGAGCTATGGCAATACTCCCGAACTCCCCAGTACTGGGTGGCGTCGAGGTTATCTCACCAACAACTGCATAAAAGAGATTTTCGATGTCGGCAAAACTCAGGTATTCCAGAATCAGAACGATAAAATTGTGACAACAACACCTCGGAGCTCAACTCCCCGGACACCGCCACAACCCCTAAATGTCGAGGCACCAAGAACAATGTTCTCATCACAAGAATATCGGAACGATCCCAAGATACCCGCGTGATCCTAAAAAAATTTCGTGAAATCTGAGGAGAGGAAAGACAAAACATCTACGTCAGGAGGCCTCACCAGAGCGACGAAGGGACTGAGGAGTAAAAAGAATCTTACTCTCTGATATATATAATCCTAAGACTCAAAATAGTTTTCTTCTAGACTCAAGAACGGCCAACAATCAAGGGGGCTCCTATGGTCGGTCGAGGCTCTGATACCAACTTGTCACGCCCAATATGCGATACTATCCTAAAGAGACTCAAGGTCCCACCAAGGATAGAACCGCATATTGATACGCTTTTGCAAGGTGGATATCATTACATCAACATTACATAATAGATGGGGATACATACAAAAGGCATACAATGCCACACGAATACAACATCATCTTACATAAGAGCACCATCCGACTATGGATGAAACACAAACAGAAACTCAAACAACATCCACCCTGCTAGCCAGGCTGCCGACCTGGAACCTATCCCCTGATCGAAGAAGCAGAAGAAGAACTCCAAAACAAGCAAACATCGCTCTCGCGTCATGATCATCGCATAACCTGTACCTGCAACTGTTGTTGTAGTAATCTGTGAGCCACGAGGACTCAGCAATCCCATTACCATGGGTATCAAGACTAGCAAAGCTTAAAAGGAAAGGAAGGGGTAAAGTGGTGAGGTTACAGCAGCGACTAAGCATATATGGTGGCTAACTTACGCAAATAAGAGCGAGAAGAGAAGCAAGGCAAGCGGTCGTCAACTAGTAATGATCAAGAAGTGATCGTGAACTCCTACTTACGTCAGACATAACCCAGAAACCGTGTTCTCCTCTCGATCAACCCCGAAAAGAGACACTCACGGTTACACACACGGTTGGTGTATTTTAGAAGAGTTTACTTCAAGTTTACTACAACCGGATATTAACAAATTCGCATTCCGCCACATAACCGCTGGCACGGCTTTCGAAAGTTCAAACCCTGCAGGGTGTCCCAACTTAGCCCATGATAAGCTCTCGCGATCAACGAAGGATATTCCTTCTCCCGGGAAGACCCGATCAGTCTCGGAATCCCGTTTACAAGACATTTTGACAATGGTAAAACAAGACCAGCAAAGCCGCCCGATGTGCCGACAAATCCCGATAGGAGTCGCACGTACCTCGTTCTCAGGGCACACCGGATAAGTCAAGCTACGAGTAAAACCAGGCTTCGAGTTTCCCCGAGGTGGCCCCGCAGGTTGCTCGGTTCCGACCAACACTCGAAGTAGCACTGGCCCGGGGGGGGGGGGGGCTAAAATAATGATGACCCACGGGCTCCGGAAACCCAAGGGAAAAAGGGCTAGGTGAGGCAAATGGTAAAACCAAGGTTGGGCCTTGCTGGAGGAGTTTTAGTCAAAGCGAACTGTCAAGGAGGTCCCATAAATCAGCCAACCACGTTAGGGACGCAAAATCCGGGAACATAATACCGATATGACGGAAACTAGGGCGGCAAGAGTGGAACAAAACACCAGGCATAAGGCCGAGCCTTCCACCCTTTACCAAGTATATAGATGCATTAATAATATAAGAGATATTGTGATATCCCAACGTAAACATAATCCAAAATGGAGCAATCTTCATCTTCACCGCAACTAGCAACGCTATAAGAGGGCTGAGCAAAAGCGGTAACATAGCCAAACAACGGTTTGCTAGGAAGGGTGACAAAGGTTAAAGGTTCATGGAAATTTGGGAGGCTTGATAAGCAAGTGGTAGGTAACGCAGCATAGCGATAGAACGAAGCAACTAGCATAGCAATGATAGTAATGAGATCCAAGGTGACGGTCATCTTGCCTGAAATCCCGCTAGGAAGAAGAACGAGTCCATGAAAGAAGACGAATGGGAGTAGTGGAACGAATCCTCACAATCACAACACACCTGCTCCTCCGCCCAGCTCTTACAGCAGCCCTAGCTCCGTCTCTGGCTTGAATGTCGGGCCGTCGACATTGGCTGAGCTTGACGCCCTCACGGTAAATACGCGTCGTCGCACCTTCATCAACTCAACTAATTAATTAATCTTCAGTTGCCGTTCTTTTTGTATCTCTGACACTGCACATATATGTCTTTGTAGGCCGACACCACTCCATGCACCCTCCTTTACAACATGAAGGGCGGGTTGGTGGATGTGGGGAAGGGTACTATAGTGAAGCCTAAGGATCGATTGTTTCACCGCCGGCAGATGCCTGATAATGCCTTAAGGGTCTCCGTGGAGAGTGTGAAAGCGGGCTACGAGGGTCTCCCTTGTCCGATACAAACCGATGGAGAGGATGACGAGACCCCCACGCAGCTTGGGCAATGCAAAAATTGGCTGATCCTGTGGCCGAAAAATCTTCTTCGTGTCGAGGTGGCCGGGAGAACACCAACAGGACCTCAGGAAGGTATGGCCAAAACACCACCTACACAAGGACAACCATCATCTGTGCTGCTTGCTGAGATCGAGAGACATGAGGAAGGAGGGCCAACCATTCTGCCGGCAGATGATGCCAACTGCCCCATAGAAGAGGATAGGGATCATGACATGGAGGAGGCCGACAATGACCCTAAACAGTATTTCAATACTGCCTTTTACAACGAAGTAACAATGAGTCAACCATATGAATATGAGATGCGTGTACCAGAGCCGGAACATCCTCGGGAGTGCAAGAAGTCTTTGTTCATGCAATCCTCGCAGGACATGCCTCCAGATGCCGACTCCACCCAAGCTCAACTGATTAGCCAGAGTCGTCCAAAGCTGAGCCCGACAACACTAGGGGTGGTGCTCAGGGAGGGTCTGACAGACCCACCAAAGACTCGAGCCCACCAAGAAGAAGCAGAGGAAGAGACCGGCAGCGAGAAAATCCAATAAAGCTGGCAATGTTGGTTCTAGCAGCCAACCGCCTTCGACCAAGGTTGACCGTGTACCGATGAAACATGCGCCATTAATCCATGTCGCGGGAGAGCCAATGGTATCGGCGAATGCACTAGCTGCCATAGAAGGGGATCTCAGGAGACTCCATGACCATGTGCTTTCGACAGAGAGAAGCCTCCTCGCCTCGGATGATCCAGGATACCCACTTTATACGGTTCATGTGCCGAGCAGTTGCAAGATGTATGTCCACACATGCCCCGCGGACCTCTTCTTCCTGACGTTTGATTACATCTTCTAGATGTTTCAAATGAGGACACTCGCTTTTACCTTCGTCCGCCTATATGCGCTGCACATGAACTACATTGTCAGGAGAGAGCAAGTCATCGGTCTTGCGGTCGCGGACCCATACTACATGCATGAGGGCTTCTTGTCAATCAACGACGCCAACCGTCAATATGCGAGTTAGTACATCGAAGAATTCTTGGTCAGCAATAAGGACAAAGAAACGATTCTCCTATCTTATCATCTCAGGTAAGTCATCCGCGGATAGCACTATAACACATACATCCTTTCGTGCATTTCAATAGTTACTTTGCACGCATGGAGGCTAAACTTGATCGTGTGTTTTCTGCGATGGGGGGTGTCGTGCCGTTCTCATTGTTCTTTACCCGCGTTACTCCCGCGCTCTATATTTGGACCCGTCGAAGAACATACAGAAGAAAGATTACACACACATAAAGTATGTTCTAGACAGAGCTATGTTGGGCTTCAGCATACGGGGTGGCTACATCCAACACAAAAAAACAAATAAGGCCGGGCTTTGTTTCAGCCACAAGATCGACTTACATTGCATCCAAAGAATCGGCAAGAAGTGAGAATGATGGATTCTACGTCATCCATCTAATGATGGAGCATGAAGGGATGTGCAATCACTTTGCATGAAATCTTCATCCGATACCCATATCCGAGAGATGGGCGAAGCCTTTGGAGCCGTCTTAGGATAATCGACTTTGAAATGATTTCTACCGGATCCAACAGGAAATTGCGTCCATCATCATCAAAGATGTCCTCGAAGATAATGGGATGTTCTACGGCGCCCAATATCGCGAAATGACGTCGAACTCAAGCATTGCCCTACAGCGTCGGGACATGACGCCTTTCACTAAGCTTGGGTGCACCCTTCCTGATATGGACAGATGGGAAGAGTGCACTGCTTAAAAACACTGTGTCTGTTTAGTTACTTGTTACTTTATGTAAAACTTCGAATCTCTCAGTACGACAAAACTATTAGATGTATGGTGCCGCGCTCTAGTTAATTACTTTCGGTACGATGAAATTTGTTAACTATGTTTACTATACATGTTGCTTCTATTTCATAACTATTTTGTTGAATTCGCTTCATGGTATATATATGTGCATCTCTGACAGGTATATAGATCAACGATGGCGAGGAAGTGGTATGCCGTGTATGTAGGGAATGTTCCGTGTGTGTATGATGAGTGGCCAGAGTGTCAGGCCCAAGTCTTCGCTTCTCGGCGGAAGCCGTAAAGGGTTTGATAGCAGAGCGGAAGTCAAGCTAGTTACTTGAGATTCATAGCACAACAGGGGCTTTAACCAGCGCCCAAGAAAAAAACTACTACATCATACCGCTTTTGATCATCGTGATCGCTCTTATCGTTTATGTCTTAGTTTAGGTAGATGATGAAACATGTATCTACGATGACAATGTAAGAGACATGTGATCATTAACTTGTATCGCTATTTCGAGATGATGATGAGATCGACATCATTTGTGTTGAGACTATGTTGATATGATGAGGCTATCTTGTACCACTTCGATGATGATGATGAGACATTCCTTTTTCATATAGTTCCAGTGTATGTGTACGTTGTAACTGTATAAAACCTGTAAAAATATGAATACAACAACATAAAAAAGAAAATACTAGCGATGGCGTGGGGTATTGGAGTAGTAGCAACATTGCTTACCAAGAGCGTTGCTTTGAAGGGCCACGCTACTAGTATTAGCGATAGTGATGGATGAGGCACGCCATCGCTAGATACGTATAGCAGAGAGCTGGTTCAAACAAGCGCCATCGCTAAAAAATAGTTGTAGCCTTGTAGCGATGGCGCCTGCCCGTGCTACTAATAGCCAAAAAACCAGCGCTACTGGTAAGGGTTTTCCTAGTAGTGTGATGATGAAGAACGAAGATCCCCCTCTCCGGAGCCCCAAATGAACTCCAAATCTGGCCTCTCGATGAAGAACAGGAGGTGACGACGGCTCCGTCTCGTGGATCGCGATAATTATTTCTCCCTGATTTTTTCTGGAAAAATAGGATTTTATAGCATTGGTTTTATGGTCTGCGGGGCCATCAGGTGGGGACAACCCACCTGGGCACGCCTGGAGGGGGGCGCCCTGGTGGGTTGTGCCCACCCAGGTGCCCCCTCCAGTGGATCTTGGCTCCGGAAATTCTCTTTATTGATATAAAAATTCCTCGCAAAGTTTCGTTCCATTCCGAGAACTTTTGTTTCTGCACAAAAAGAACATCACGGTAGTTCTGCTCAAAACAGCGTCAGTCCGGGGTTAGTTTCATTTAAATCATGCAAATTAGAGTCCAAAACAAGAGGAAAAGCATTAGAAAAATTAGATACGTTGGGGACGTATCAACTCCCCCAAGCTTAAACCTTTTCTTGTCCTCAAGCAATTCAGTTGATAATCTGAAAGTAAAAAAGAAAAACCTTTACGAACTCTTTTGCTTTTGTTTGCATAAATAAGCTTGAACAACACCCAGGTTTTCAGCCAACATTATAACTAACCATGCCGACAATAACTCTTAAAAGTTATATTAACTCGTATCAATAACATAATCAGCCAGCGAGCAATAATAAGATATCTGCAAACAGCAACACGTTGTCAAAACAACCATGACGTAATATGACAATAGTGGTATCTCGCTAGCCCTTTCTGAGACCGCAAAACATAAATGCAGAGCACCTCCAAAGTCCCAGCAACCACTAAACATTGTAATTCATGGTAGAAAATATCCACTCATGATGCACCCAATATTAGCTATACACAATGCATCAGCATCACAACAGTGCTCTCAGGTTCTAGCGCTTATTTTAGAAGGTGATGACACAACATAAAAGTAAATAGATAGTCACTTCACAGAGGGAAGCAGTGATTTGTAGAGGTGCCAGAGCTCAAGTTTTAAAATAGAGGTGTTCGCACACGAACACGTCACCGTGTACCCTCAACGCCGGGGGTGATGCACCGTAGCTCGCGTCCAAGGAGATCTGACCGGCAGCACGATACGCAGGACAACCGGTAGATGCTTTTGTAGACCCGAAGCCCCGCTTGCCCGGGAGAGACCCCGTCAGGGCTCGCGGCGGCTATGGGCTGCTCCAAGTCGATTCGCTCGCCCCTAGATCCTCGTGGATCCGCAGCCCTCCAGCATGAAGAACTAGCGAAGAACGAGAAGAAATATACAAGGGAGAGATAAAAAGTAGATGAACACGAAAAAGTAGTAGATTGATTTGTTCGATTGTGTGTTGTTCAATCGGCCGTCACCCCTTAGGTATATAAGAGGCGACTGGACTTCCCGTGCAAGGAAAAGGCTTGGATTCACGTCCAAAACCCTAGTCAAATTCGGATTGGTTTTATCCGAACTTTCCAAAACTGTTCGGTTTAAACTGGCTGCAATTTGCGGGTCTTTTTTATGGTGGTAAACGACTTCGGATGGAAACGAGTCCAAAAGAAATCTTCACCGCTTCGACGAGGCGAACAACTTTCATGTTGAACGTTTTTTCATCAGAGGTTATCTCGAAGGTCAAATCGCTCGCGCAAAACAGCTAATTATTCACGAGCTCATCAGACATACTCACGTATGTGTCTGGTTCCGGGCGTCATATTTTGCTCACTAGAGGGTCGCACTGTGCGGGCTCTAACTTTTTCATACAACCTCGGATTGGGATGATCTTTGTATCAAAATCGATTGTTTCGACGAGACGCACAACTTCCGTGTAGAAATTTTTTCCATCCGGGATCATCTGAATAACCTTTTGAGCCCATATTCAACTTCTTGTCCGATTGATTAACACAGCCTCCACCCCTACAAGCTTTCCATCCGAGTAAGCTTTCCACACCGGCAATGTTTCTACCCGACAAGCTTTCACACTGGTAAGGTTTCACCCCGGCAAGGTTTCTACCCCGACAAGTGTTCCTCCCTGACAAGGTTTCTCCCCGACAAGATTTCACACCGGCAAGCTTCCACACCGGCGATCTTTCCGTGCCGGCAAGCTTTCCACGCCGGCAAGCCTTCACACCGACAAGCTTTCACACTGGCAAGATTTTACCCCGGCAAGGTTTTCGCCCCGGCATGCTGCTTTATGATCGTGCCACGTTTGAGCGTCAACACATGCCCCCCTGTTTTTCGGCAAAGCTATCGTGGCAAAAAATAACTTGTACCGTGTTGGTTCTAAGGACGATGTCAACACTCCATCGGCCATTTATTTTTCTCAAGACGATAATCAGGTATCGGCCATGTTTGTGCTAAGGGCGATAATCATATATCGGCCATATCTTGTGTGAACTTTCTGATGCAAACTTGGGTGAAACCTTCTCAGCTTCATTAACAATCCGGTGATAAAGTTCCATAGATATGTATCTCAAGGTCATCCTCCGAACCATATTGTTCACCCTTTTGCTAGGATTTTGTAGATAATCAACAATAAACTTTCTCCAATCCTTACTTTCGCATGCATAAAAATTTCATTAGTGCCGAAGCTGTGGATTTCGATTCGGTCTTACCTATGTTGACAAGACTAAGCATCGGCTATTGAGAGAAATGCAATACAACATGATGGACATGGTAGCCGGATGCTTGCTATGCCAACTCTCTCCAATTGTCATGTCTAAATATATGAACAATTTTAATGCAACCCAAGGTAAATTTTGCATCTAGACATACCCCAAGATAAACTATGAGTGATTCATCAAAACATTGATAACCCTTGGATATTTGTTGCACTACTCATAACGAATCAGCGAAATCCTCAATATGTATAGCACCTATAGCAAGTAAAAGAATCAATCCGAATAACAATGCATATTCAGCTTTGATTCATCGTGCATAAAAATATTCTAAGCGGCACGAGGCTTCAAAAATAGTACCATCAGGAGATATATAAACTACACCAACACTTTGGTCATTGCTACGAATTGAACCATCAAAACATAATCTCCATAGTACTAAAGAGATAAGGCTAGTATCAATATTATGCATTCATTTATCTGATGTTCAGTAATAAAATCAGCTATGATTTGGCCTCCTATAGATCTCAAAGACACATAAGCCAAAACATATCCAAACAAAGTATAAGCCCCCTAGCCAATTCTGTACCTATGAATTGGTCTATGCATCATGTATTCAATGACATCGGTCATCATATCTCAACTCCATTCAAATATAAATATAAATTTCCATGAGCACGTACCTTGTCTCGCTCTCCAATCAAACTAAGGACGATGTTAAAATATTGCACCGGCCATGCATTGACATACTCTTAGGACGATAGATAAATATCAGCCATTACCATGTAAACTTCATTCAAAGCACATATAGCTGAAATAAACAAATGAAATGACAAATCAAGTATTTCGTCCCTTTGGATCAGCAACAAACTTGTAGCTAATCAAATGTATAGTGACTTGGTAACACCCTTTCATGATGTAAGAAATTATATTATATCCATGGATTAAAATAAGCCCATCGAGGGTTACCAATCATACCTGATGACGAATTCCATGGCATAGGCGTTAATGGCATAGTTGAAGAATATGGACAATGTGTAGACCAAAGATGCTGAAACCTTAATCTTGGTCCTTCATAGTTTTCACTCTTTTCCTTCTTCACCTTTGCCGCACTTCTTGTAATGGAGGCTTGCACATAATTCTTATTTTGAGCACTTCCTTTGGGAACCCATGCCATGTTCCTTTCTTCAAGTTCTTGTGCACTAAGTTTGTGTAATTCCCTCTTTTGCCAATACGATAAGCCGAGTGGGCATCTCGGCTGTGATTCTGTTTTGACCAATGGCAATACCTTTTTGGCCTTGTGCACTCTCAACTTATTTTCTTCAGATTTGGCACTTTGACTCTCAATAATTGGTTGCTTCATCTCATTGCCTTTAGTAGCCAATGTCAACACTTTAATTGGCTCTTTTTCATTTAAGATCAAATCTGAAGTTGCACTCTTACGACCATCTCTTTTAACACGGTAAACTTATTTGACCACCTCTTTCTTCTTCCTTGAGTTTTGGACCGATTCCTTATGATTGAAACGGTCTTTAACATGTGGTTATTGAACAAATGATGATCCTCTCGGAGCTGCATAATTTTGGTGAGGTGGTTTAGAATATGATGGACAGTGTGCCCTTGATTTATACTTGTTCCATGATTGATCTGAATAATAGTCAGCATAGGGGGGTATCCATGACATCGGAATTGGTAGCCCAAAAGGAGGATATGGAGTCTGTTTGCTCAACTTCTTCCTTCGCCAATCCCGGTCTTCAAATTTATGCCATGGGGGTGACTTCGATGCTTTTGTTTCACTCGGCCGATAAGCACTCTTTGCCTCACTTATATTCTGATATTTTTCTAATAACTGCGCGAAAGTGACTTTCGGCTTTTTACCTTTATGCTTACCATTGCCTTTGCTTTGTTTAGTTGTGCGTGCATCGGTCTTTGAATTTTCTCGTTGCCCCCCAGTGCTAGATGTCGCCATTGTAGCTTTGATGGAATTCCTGTCTTCAAGATTGTTGTTGATGCACTTTCTAACCATATCCTTGCTCGAAGACTTGACCCCATCATCATTGGTGTGTACCTGTTGACCTTTAGATGAATAGGCTTGAGATAGCCGAGTCAACATTTGATCACCATCAAGACCAATCTGATACGACTGGCCATATTCTTGTGCCTCAACAAACTCCAATCGTCCTATGTTGTCCGATTGTGCGGCTTGATGAATCACGTTGTTGTCTTTGATATTCTCTTCAAACAAACATTGCATTTGTTCTTGTCCTGATGGCTCGACATCATGATCAATTATAATAGGATTTGTCGACGATGCACCTGTTGACAACATATTTTGGCATGATCGAAAATATAATTAAAAAGGCCTTAAATTGAAAAGTGCTCAAAGTGAGGAAGTTCCGTATCGCCAGAAGGAGAAATTTTGATATTTGGGTCATAGCCATCCGGTCTCATCTCTAAGGCCGAAGTTTGTGTTCGAAGTACTGAGATTTTATAACTAGAACACTATTCGGATGATTATAACCTCAAAATGGCCTCGGATGAAGGAGCACTCTAAAGGAATTGTCTTCGTATCATCAAGGCGATCGATTTTCATATATAAATCATCTCAATCCGAGTTCGTATGCAAAAGTTACAGTCAATATGGTGCGGACCAGCTAGGGATCAATATATTACGCTGGACATCAGACACATGTTGATGGATGTCGCATACAATGCGTGAGCAATTAGCCTTTGAAGACGATCTCAGATCTAAAAGTGTTCAACATGAAAGTTGTTCGTCTCGTCGAAACGTTCAAGATTGCTTTTGGGTTTGTTTCCATGCGAGGTGGTTTACCACCTCAAAAATTACCCGCAAGGTGCAGCCAGTTTAAATCGAACAGTTTTGGAAAGTTTGGACAAAACCAATCCGAATTTGACTAGGGTTTTGGACGTGAATCCAAGCCTTTTCCTTGCACGGGAAGTCCAGCCGCCTCTTATATATCTAAGGGGTGGCGGCCGATTGAACAACACACAATCGAACAAATCATCTACCACTTTTTATCTTTTATTTTTTCTCCTTAACCCTAGTTCTTCTTCTTCCTCGTTCTTCATCTGTTCTTCTTGTTGCAGGGCGGCGAACCTCGAGGCCCTAGGGGTGACCAGGTCGACCTAGGGCAGCCCATAGCCGCCGTGCACCCTGACGGGGTCTCTTCCGGGCGTGTGGGGTTTCGGGTCAACAAAAGCGCCCACCGGATTGCCTGCGTACCGCGCTTCCGGACGGGTCTCCTTCAACGTGAGCTGCGGTGCATCACCCCCAGCATCGACGGTACACGGTGATGTGTTCGTGTGCGAACAGCACCAACAATGTGATTACCCATGCCCGAACTGAAGGTACATTGTCCGTCCATTAAATGATACAGTGATACTGGTTCTGAAACAAAATAACCGAGTACTGCTGGCTTAGCGTCATCCGACTTGGCTATGCATTGATTTTCATCCTGTTTTCCCGATGCTCTTGAATCGGCTATCTCGAAGGACTTTGGACCTGGCTTTATGTCTCCGCAACCAAAACAATTACAGAATATACATCTCATTTGAGACCAAATGTTAGCCAAGCATGAAACAAGCAAAGCTACCCATATGAACATAATTTTAAGTCGGCATAATGGGAAAAGCTTTGGTTGCGATGAGTTATCACTACCAGTCTCTATGAATGATACCATGTGTTGACTATCATGATTAGTGACAAGATCATTCCTAACAAACAGATTACTCACTTTCAAAATTAATTAGAATCTTACTAACAGGTGCATCAACAATATGATTTTGACCGAATCGAAAATTGAATAAACTATCTGCTAGGTGTACCTTTGTGAAGACGTTGGAAGGAAGATATGGTTGCACCACTGGAACAATACCTTGCTCCACTTTTGAATAATTCTCCAACGCCTCGTCCTCCTTTTCTGAATCTCGTGCTTCGTCACTCGGATTGTCTGAGTAGATTTCACTCGGATTCCCGAGTATATTTCAGTCGGATTGCCCGAGTGGATTTCACTCGGAAGCTCTTTGTCAGTTGAACTTTGCTCAGCTGCATTTTCTTGTTCTTGATGTTCATCATTGACGAAACTGTGTTCGGCCATATTACTTTGTTCTTGATGCTCATCAACATTTTTGGCATGAAACTCATAGGGTAGCATGTAAGCTCCCTTACATCTAGAAAAATCGAGGACATCCACTTTGCTGCGTTTGTCGTTCCTTTGCTCAGTGAATCTTGCATCTTCTATTTTGGTACACTTGGTAATAAATGGCTTGATGCACTCGGCATTAGCTATCTCAGTGCTCAATCTGGTTTCAACCGAATCCACTGTATTAGCCAAGTGAATCATTTTTTGTTGATTTGCTTGCAAAGCTTCTTTTTTATCTTGCCTTAAGTGTGTAGAAGGGCCAACATGGTTGCTACATGGAGAAAGGAACTTGATGTACTCTTGCAAATCTTCCTCTCCACGCTTCTTTTTGATTGCTTCATAAGCCTGTCGATATTCTGCTGGTAATTCCTCAAGGGTAGGTGTAGTAAATTCATTAATGCTATTCTCTGTGAGCTCTGGCTTGTTCTTGTCCACTTGGGCCACATGTTTTTCTTTAAACTCAGCCTTGCTTGGATCGTCTTGCCCCACAATACTTTTACGATCTTTCGGCAATGAATTGATGTTGCCGAAATTTTGCGATTGTATAGGGGGTGTATAACATGCTGCAATGATAAGTGAAGACATGTGCACTGTTGTTGAATATTTTCTCACGCCAATTTGATCAATCGGTAACACTTTGTCTTCTTTCAAAACCCTAGCTCTTATTGCCTCATAATCAAGAACCAATCCCTTTTCGTGCTGATCAAGGCAAATAGCACTAATCTTCTTATTTTGGGCTAAACTTTTTAATGCAGCCAGAGCCACCTCATCTCCTGCAATATTAGGCACATATGCTCCTGCAGAATCTCCATTCACTCGGCCAAGGTGATCCGAGTCATGAATATTTTTAGTTTCATATGCCACTGAACAATTAATATCACGAGGTGTAGTATATGATGTTTGAGGATAACCAACCAAATAGCTAATGGAAGCATGGCCGATTTCCCCATCCATCGGCTTTTTTTGGGGATGAATCCGCATATTGCGAGTTGGCTGCCGATGGATAAAACTGTGAGACGCCCTCTTGTACATGAGGTGTCATATATCTATCACTCGAACAAATTGTGTTGTTCACCGGCATATTGAAAGATGTTGCCGATGCACGAAAGTTCAGATTCATAAGTTGCATGTCGCGATTCTGTAAATTCCAAGTTTCTCCAATGGAATTACTAGTCGGCCTTTGCTCGTTAGGGCTAGCCGACATGACATGTCCATTGAAAGATCTAGCAACATCAACATAATGGCTATTTGCATCTATGTAAGGAGATTGATGATACATGTTACCATTGTAGATTGCAGCCGCTTGATGACGCTTTCCTCGTAGCAAGAACAGGCTGGAGACTGTTCAAAGCTTCGTCCCCAGCGGAGTCGCCCAAAAGTGTGTTCGCACACGAACACGTCACCGTGTACCCTCGATGGCGGGGGTGATGCACCGCAGCTCGCGTCGAAGGAGATCTGACCGGCAACACGATACGCAGGACAGCCGGCAGATGCTTTTGTAGACCCGAAGCCCCGCTTGCCCGGGAGGGACCCCGTCAGGGCTCGCGGCGGCTATGGGATGCTCCAAGTCGATTCGCTCGGCCCTAGAGCCTCGTTGATCCGCAGCCCTCCAGCATGAAGAACTAGCAAAGAACGAGAAGAAATATACAAGGGAGAGATAAAAAGTAGATGAACACGAAAAAGTAGTAGATTGATTTGTTCGATTGTGTGTTGTTCAATCGGCCATCACCCCTTAGGTATATAAGAGGCGGCTGGACTTCCCGTGCAAGGAAAAGGCTTGGATTCACGTCCAAAACCCTAGTCAAATTCGGATTGGTTTTATCCGAACTTTCCAAAACTGTTCGGTTTAAACTGGCTGCACTTTGCGAGTCATTTTTTTGGTGGTAAACGACTTCGGATGGAAACGAGTCCAAAAGCAATCTTGACCGTTTGACGAGACGAACAACTTTCATGTTGAACGTTTTTTCAGCAGAGGTTATCTCAAAGGTCAAATCTCTCGCGCAAAATAGCTAATTATTCACGCAGCTCATCACACATACCCACGTATGTGTCTGGTTCCGGGCGTCATATTTTGCTCACTGGAGGGTCGCTCTGTGCGGGCTCTAACTTTTGCATACGACCTCGGATTGGGACAAACTTTATATTGAAATCGACCGTTTCGACGAGACGCACAACTTCTGTGTAGAACATTTTTCCATCCGAGATCATCTGAATAAGCTTTTGATCCCATCTTCAACTTCTTGTCTGATTGACTAACACAACCTCCACCCCGGCAAGCTTTCCATCCGAGTAAGCTTTCCACACCGGCAATGTTTCTACCCGGAAAACTTTCACACTGGTAAGGTTTCACCCCGGCAAGGTTTCTACCCCGGCAAGGGTTCCTCCCTGACAAGGTTTCTCCCCCGGCAAGATTTAACACCGACAAGCTTCCACACCGGCGATCTTTCTGTGCCGGCAAGCTTTCCACGCCGGCATGCCTTCACACCGGCAAGCTTTCACACCGGCAAGATTTTACCCCGGCAAGGTTTTCGCCCCGGCATGCTGCTTTATGATCGTGCCACTTTTGAGCGTCAACAAGAGGTAAATGGTATTTTGAGACATGCACCCTTCTCATTTACTTCACGACTATCAGTTATCAATATCTTCCATGCTAAGCACGCTAGTGGCGGTTCCTAAGCGATAAAAGTAAAGGTTTACTCCCCTTCCACCATCAATCACACTTCACGGCTTGTCCGAAACAATGGGTGCCATCCATACCAAAAACAGTCCTGGGGGAGTTTTGTTTAATTATTTGCATTTTGAATTCGGGACTGGGAATCCCTATTACCGTCCTTTTCTCGTGCGATGGCGAGTGAATAAACACTCAACCTGAGAATAACCCACTTAGCATGGAAGATACCGACCACTTCATGTCGTTCCATGAACGATCCAGGAACACAAAAGGATATTGATTAGAAGTTTTTAGAGGTGGCACATGCAAATTTACTTAGGACGGCAGGGTAATACAACATATAGATAGGTATGGTGGACTCGTCTGGAATAACTTGGGTTCAAGGTTTTTGATGTACAAGCATAATTCCCACTTAGTACAGGCAAAGGCTAGCAAATAGGTTGAGAAGCGGCCAGCTAGAGAGCAACAACGGTCATGAACATGCATTATGCATAAGTAACATTGAACACTAGCATGAGTAGGATATGAACACCATGAACATAAATATCATAGAGGCTATGTTGGTTTTTATTCAACTACATGCATGAACATGTGACAAGTCAAGCCACTCGAACATTCAGAGGAGGATACCATATCATCATACTACAACAATCATTTTAAAGCAATGCTGATATCCAAGATAAATCATTATCCACTCCTAGCTACTTATGCATGGCATGAGAAACTATAATCTCTAATTGTCATTGCAAACATGTTTAATCATAATGGGCCGAATCATCAATACTAGGTTAAACATATTTACACAAACAAAACAAGTCGAGTTCATACCCGTTTCTCTCTGCCACGGCCAGTTCATCGAATATCATCATTATTGCCTTTCACTTGCACGGCCGAATGATGTGAAAATAGTAATAGTGCAGGAGTGCCATGGACTAAGCTGGAATCTGCAAACATTTTATTCAACGGGAGAAGACAAGGTAAAATGGGTTCTTTTTATTAGATCAACAATTATGCAAACGAGAGCCACTTAACATTTTCGTCGTGGTCTTCTCCTCGGTATGACTAGAATAAAAAGAAAATAAATTCGGAGAAACACACTGAAATATTTTTGGAGTTTTTGGTTTTCTTGAACAAATAAATAAAAGGGGAAAGTAAAAACGAGAAAAACTATTTACACGGGAAAGCTCCCCAATCAAACAGAAGAAGAACAAGGAAATCTTCTTGGGTTTTCTTTTTAGTACTACAATTAAGCATGCATAGAAAGTAAATTAACTACAACTAATTTTTTTTGTTTTTTCTAACGGTTTTTCAAACACACAAGAAGAAAGCAAGAAAATAAAATTAAGCATGGATGATACAATGAAAAAGTGTGAACACCGACAAATGTAATAAGTGGACATGAATATAAAGTCGGTGGAACACGTACTCCCCCAAGCTTAGGATTTTGGCCTAACTTGGTAAGCAGTCAGTAGCCTGGATAGTAGTCGGGGTGTTGAGGAGCGGGCATCCACTGATCCCACTGCTGAGGCTCCTCCTGTGCTGCAGCCTGGTCATTCCAGTAGGCGATTATATCCACAGGCATAATCCTATATCCGCCCCTGGCAACAGGATCAAACAAAGCAGGAGCAGGAAATGAAATAATATCACGAGTGTCAATGCTAAAAACCAGGTTATGAGGAATAGGAATGTTAGGGTAATCGCGTGCAATAAACTGGTGGTGTTCCATGGCAGCACGGTCTAAGTAAACCTTGGTCAGAGGGTAATCATGAAGGCGTATCTCAACATTAAAGTGAGCCGCCAAACGAGTAGCGAAAATCCCACCATGTATTTTACCCTTGGATTTATTAATATGGAGGCGACATGCCACAATAGCTCCCAAGCTATAAGTGTTGTCGCCCTCTAGTGCACGACGTAAAATAGCAAGGTCTGGTGAATGAGTGCACCCACCTTCTCTCTAGCAAGCAAGCATTTTGCAATGAAAAGAGCAAAGTAATGAACAACAGGAAAATGCAAGCCAGCGGTGGTGATAGCCGACATCCCTCTCTCATCTCCCACTGTCAAGGTACGATAAAAGGCCTCAAACTCTGCCGGCCTAGGCTCAACTAAGCTCCCATCAGAAGGGATCATGCATATGTTAAAAAATTCAGTAAGTGGTATCTGACAGGTTTCAACATATAAATTAAACTGCACCTCAGGAGGATTATTCCTAGGAAGGAAATTAAAACTTTGAACAAAGATGTTTGTGAGGAGATGATATTGTTCAAATTCAGCTGTGATGAAGTCGGTGAGGCCGGCATTAACAACATATTGTGTAAACTCTTGTAGGATCCCAGCCTCTTCCATGAACTGGGTATGCGGCCATTCGCACGATCGTACTTCCGCCAACCTCCGAGGATGGAGATCACTGTCAGACGACTCCCCAATGACACCCTTGGTGTTCTTCTTAGAAGCAAACT